>OX596073.1:170428055-171628055 GCA_951394005.1 Protophormia terraenovae | reverse complement strand
ACTGAACTAGAACTGAACTAGAACTGAACTAGAACTGAACTAGAACTGAACTAGAACTGAACTAGAACTGAACTAGAACTGAACTAGAACTGAACTAGAACTGAACTAGAACTGAACTAGAACTGAACTAGAACTGAACTAGAACTGAACTAGAACTGAACTAGAACTGAACTAGAACTCAACTAGAACTGAACTAGAACTGAACTAGAACTGAACTAGAACTCAACTAGAACTGAACTAGAACTGAACTAGAACTGAACTAGAACTGAACTAGAACTGAACTAGAACTGAACTAGAACTGAACTAGAACTGAACTAGAACTGAACTAGAACTGAACTAGAACTGAACTAGAACTGAACTAGAACTAAACTAGAACTGAACTAGAACTGAACTAGAACTGAACTAGAACTGAACTAGAACTGAACTAGAACTGAACTAGAACTGAACTAGAACTGAACTAGAACTGAACTAGAACTGAACTAGAACTGAACTAGAACTGAACTAGAACTGTACTAGAACTGAACTAGAACTGAACTAGAACTGAATTAGAACTAGAACTGAACTATAACTCAATTAGAACTGAACTATAACTCAATTAGAACTGAACTACAACTGAACTAGATTTGATCATCCGTTTATTAATTTTTATTGTTTTTTTAATTTTAGAAATCCCTTTCTTTTGTCTCTATGAGTTTCATTTTTAATTCAAGTTGTTTTTATCACTTGAAATAATTAAAATAATTTTTCATTTGAATTCAATTGATTTTTTAAAATTTTATTATGTATTAGACAAACACACCTAAAACTGAACTAGAACTGAACAAGAACTGAACTAGAACTGAAGAACTGAACTAGAGATAAACTAGAGCTGAACTAGACTGAAGAACTGAACTAGAGATAAACTAGAGCTGAAATAGAATTTAACTAAAACTGAACTAGAACTGAACTGGAACTGAATTAGAACTAGAACTGAACTAAAACTGAACTATAACTCAACTAGAACTGAACTACAACTGAACTAGATTTGATCATCCGTTTATTATTTTTTATTGTTTTTTTAATTTTAGAAATCCCTTTCTTTTGCCTCTATGAGTTTCATTTTTAATTTAAGTTGCTTTTATCACTTGAAATAATTAAAATAATTTTTCATTTGAATTCAATTAATTTTTCAAAATTTTATTATGTATTAAACAAACACACCTCAAACTTTATTCATTTTAATAAATTACTTTTACTCAAAGGAATACAAACAAAACTCCCCTTTTTCTTATACAAAATGAGGAAAAAACCTTATGTGCTTAACAAACAAAAAACATTGAATAATAATGAAAATAAAAAACACTCTATCAAAATATATATAATTGACAACCTTAAGAACACATTTCAATGTAAATATGAACACCTTAAAATATACTTATATGTTTGAATTTCCCAACAGTTCTGTCAGTACTCTTTTTTTTTGTAATTTAGATACTAATTTAAAGTGTCTTACTAGGGGACAGGGTACACTGAACAGGTATAATCGTCGGCCGAGCAGATTTTGGTTTGGTGTCTGAGATCCGTCAAAGTATGTTTATGTTTTATTGCTTACATAAACAAAAAAAAAAAAATAATAATAATATTTATCAACGTATTTTAATCAGTTATTTTTGACACATCAGCTACACAAAAGAGAGACAAAAAGTTGGGTTGTTGTATATGTTTTCAAAATATTTGTTTCATTACCCATTACATACTGTCTCTAAGTAATCTAAAGTGCAGTTGTCTTAAAAAATTGGACAATCTTTCAAACCATCTTTTATAATCTATGAAATGTCAATTCATTTGTTTCAGGAGTATCCACGAGTTGCAAGAAAGTGTCGAATTGCTATCTGGTGTAAAATAAACAACCAAAATTTCTAGGAAAGTAACTAGCTCGTCAATAGTCACCAGATCTGTATATAAAAAAAAAAAAAACCTTCAAATAAGATTTTATATATGTATGAGTGAATGCAAAGAAGAAATGCATTCAATAGTATATACAAAAGAAAATAGCTCACCGCAGAGATGGAAAATTAAAAATAACTGTGCTTCAAATTTAAAAATTAATATAATAGAATATTTTTTTTACAAAATTAAAAAGCAGCTTAGATAAAGATCAAATATTTTTAAGTTGTAAAATAAATTTTGAAAAATCTTTATTCGCCATCTCTGCTTTACCAAAATCAACACTCATAACAATAATACAATTTCTGTCATAATAAAACACAAGCAATCGTATATGTATGCCTGTTTTTCAATAATATCAATAATCATTGAAAAGCCATCAATGATTATATAAAGATTTTTTTTTTTATTTATTATAGAAAATATTCATACTCGCGTTTTCAAACAATTAAAAAAATATTTTGATTGATTATTGTTCAAATTGTTGCTTAAAAAGGAAAAACTCTCATGCCTAGATACAATCGATTCATTCAATTTTATACATGTTTGCGTCTTAAAAGAAAAACAATAATTAATTGTTTTCCAAAAATTATTGTGTGATAGCGATTATTTTATTTTTTTTTTTTAAAAAAGTTTATTCAAGTATGAAAATATTGAATGGAAATTGAAACAAAGGAAATACCAAAATTGAATACAATAAATAAACAAAACCTTTAATAAATGACGCATTATCTTATAAATTACGAATTTATTAAGTGAAATTATAAAATACAGTGAAATTCTTTAAAAGAGAATAAGTTTATAATAAAAATTTTGCAAATCAAAGCTTCTTATAATTTTTAATTAATTTAAATATAAAATAATTAAAGTTACATAATGTTACTTTAATATTATACCAAAAAAGTGCATTATTAGTTCTTTTGTGAAAACTCCCTTTTTTAACTCTTTTCTTCTGTACATTAGAAATGTATTCGTCATCATAAGTTTTTAACACTAGTCTAGACTCTTAGACAACTTTAAGGTTTATTGGCGCCAGTTACCCTCAATTATGTAGTTTGATTTACTGCAACATATAACCTCTATTTGAACATAAACTTTATTAGCAATAATTTCGTTTACATCTTTATCCTTCCTTTATTATATTATAAATCTTCTCAAAAAAAAAGATCAATAGAAATTCGCCTAGACCGCAATAATTGATTCTGTCTAAAAGAGTTTTAGTACAATAATGATTACTGTTTTACTAGTTTTTACTCTTTTTTCACCTTTTTGTGCTATTCTCTTTAAAAAGGGGAGTTGTTTACTTAATGTACTTACTCTTTATTTGTTTTTATTCCTTTATATACAAACATACTTATGTATGTACACGTGGTACGTAAGTATGTAGATTTTAATTTGCTTGTACATTTGCTAATGTTTGTTTTTGTTTTATATTTATATTGTTGTTTTTATTTTTATATTTCTTTTGTTTTCATATCTTGTGGTGTTTGTATCGGTCTGTCATTTCTTTTGCCAAGTGCTGACTAATACTTGCGTACTTAACCCCATGTGGTTTTATCCCTTAATTCCTCTGGGTTATGGATGGGTTTCTTTTTTTTCTGTCTTTATGTCTTCTTTAGTTTTTGTTTTTAATTTAACAGGAAATTCCTAAGAATTTCTGTAGAATATATGTATATTTTTTTTTTATTATTTAATATTTTTTTTAGGTTGTGGGTGGAAGTAGTAATTTAGAGAGTATGTACGTACGTATGTATATGTATAAGATGATAGTGTTTGGTGGAGATCTGAGGGGGAGTAAGTGAAACTCTTCAACTTAACGAGTGGTAGGTAGTAATAACAAATGATTAATGTTGCTTCTATTTCTTCGTTTTTTGAAAATTTAATTAAACTAATTTATTTTTATGAAGAAAAATTTAAATTGAGGGTTTGTTAATTGAAATTATATGAGTGTAATTGGGATTTTGCAGATAGATACATATAAAAGAACGAATGAAATTTGAGCAAATTTATTTATGAAAAAAAAATCAAAATTTTATATTAATAAACAAATAAAAAAATTGTTCTCAATAGAAAAAATCCATAGAAAATTTTATAAAAATTTTCTTTGTATTGAAAAATTTGTACAGAACATGATATAAGAACAGAAGGTAGAATCATTTGGGAGAGTTGTCATTTGAAATTCTCGTAAAGTCAGAAAACTGAAAAACAAAAGAATAAAAATTAGAAAAAAAAGAAATATAAAACAATTGCTTGTTCTTGAAATTTTAAGTTTTTTTGCAAAAATAAATAAAACCATCAGCAGCAGAATTCTCCTTTTCAAAAAGTTCACACAAAAAACTACATGGATACTTGCTTTTTTAATAAAATTTACAAATTTGTGTAAAATTTAACCACAAACAATTTTATTTTTAGTTTGAAAAAAACTTTTTATTTTTGATGTTTTGTTTTGATTTTTTTAAATTTTATTTTGTTTTATGTGTGACTGACTTTTCAGGGTAAATAAAATTGAGAATATAATTTCTAATGATTATACCTTTTGTAGTTATATTATGGTACAGAAAATTTTGGATAAATTTTCTTTGTCAGAAAATTTTCGAAAAATTTTGTTCTTTTTATAGACAATTTTCGATAAATTTTCTTTCCAATGAAAATGTTCGATACATTTTTTTTCTTTATAGAAAATAATCTATAAATGTTCCTCCATTGAAAATTTTCAATAAATTTTCTTTTTATAAACAATTTTTGATAAATTGTTTTTTCAATAGAAAATTTTCGTTAAATAGAAAATTAGTCATATATTTTAGATATTTTATATGACTAATTTTCTATTAGTTATATATACATTTTTTTCCTTGGAAAATATTTGATAAATTTTCTCTCTATAGAAAATTTTCGATGAATAGAAAATTATCATTAAATTTACGATAAATAGGAAATTATCTCTTATAATTTCGATAAATAGAAAATTATAGATAAATTTTCTTTCTATAATAAATTTTCAATTGATTTTCTTTCTATGGAAAAAATTTTGATAAAATGACTTTCTTTTGAAAAAAATTTTCGGCAGAATTGCTTTTCATAGAAAATTTTGTAAACACCCAGCAAAAACTTTTTGGTTTTCTTTAAGTACTTTCTTGGTAATGAGGCGTCATTATTATTTGCCTTCTCTACATTACATAAATAAGTACTCAATAGTATAATAGCAGGGTAAGTTACAATCACATGGATTAGTTGGTTAAAGCGCAGGATTAGCAACCGGAAGGTTGCAGGTTCAACCCCATTCTGATGCTTTTATAGTTTTTTTTTTTAATGTCTAAAAATATATTTTATGCTAAAAAAAGTTTTGTAACTTTGAAAATTAAGTGCGAGATGGTGTACTGAGTAAGATGTTAGTCATTAAGGTATATATTTTTTAGTCTCTCTAGAGTCTAAAAAATAACTACTTGAATTCGTGGACACCTCGAACAAAAGTAACTAATTATTGAAACAAAAAATAAGTAATTTATTTTTGTTTGCAATTATACCTTCTAGCTTACCAGGAAAGCAAGGTTTTTGCAGGGCAACATTTTATATAAAACTTTCAAAACAATTTTTTATAGAAAACTTTTGATACAATTTATTTTTATAGAAAATGTTCGAAAATTTTTTTTATATCAAATTTTTCAAAAAATTGATAGCATATGACTTTTGACCTTTACAAACAATTTTTAAAAGTTATATTTCAACAGAAATTATTTGAACTTAAAACTTAATACTTTTGTAAATTTGAAAATAGTAACAACTTTTAAGAAAAAAAAATTTTCAAATCTAAAAATATTTTTATTTTATATATAAATTCCAAAGGTCTTATTCATAAACAAATTTTAAATTTATTAGAGTTTGATAAGTTTAAATTTCCCATGAACAATTTGTTTTATTAAAGAATAATGGCCGTATGCAAAAAAACTTAACACAGCTTTACAAAACATTGTTAAATAACATTGTTAAATTAAAGTTGTATGCTAAAACCTTTATTATTTAAATTTTAACAAATATAAGTTAAATATTTTAAAATAGGTGTGAACTTACGCTAAATTTACTTTAAGTAACAACAGAAACCATATTTTTTAAAAAGAATTAATTTTATTCTTAAACAATAAAAACTTTTTTATAGATTTTAATAACCGAATGAATTATTAATCGGTGCTGTACAGCTTTAACCACAAAGAGGGGGGAAAATACTATGTTGCCATTATCAACAAAATAAAAATGTTTTATATTAAAACAGTGTTTTTGCATACGTTTCCTTAACAAAGGTTTGTTAGCCTTAAAGTGTTGTGTAACTAATGTGTACTTAAAAGCAAAGTTAATGATCTGTTTGCCTTACGACTGTAATAAATATTAAATTTATTATGAATAAGGCCTTTTAAATCATAATTATTTTTAATATATATTATATATTTTTTTTTTTTTAATTAAAAATAAATTATTTAAAATATCTTCCCAAAATTAAGTTTTGAATAAACACTTATTCTCTCTTTGCTAAAACTAGTCACACTAGTAAAATTGAGATCATTAAAAATTCCTCATTTGTTAACAAATAGATCGATAACTCCCCATTAACATTTACTCATGTGAACCAACAAAAGAACTAATTTCAAAATTTCATTTGATTTCAGTATTTATATATATATATAATTTTAGCATAAAAAACATTTTTAAATTAATTTAAAAACATTTTATGTATGTGTGCCAATATTTTGATGACAATTTCTTTTTCACACAATATTCTATTCAAAATTAACATAATCAAAAAAACAGAAACGCACAATTTTGTTTACTATTTTGCATCTTAATTTAAACATATTTTAAATAACGTTTTTTTTCGCAAGAAAAAAATTTGAACAAAACACTTTCATTAAAAATTTTACTCTCGATCTTCTGACATTTTTTTCAGCTAAATTCTTTTTCTGAGATTTCTTACAAAAGAAACCCAAACATTCTTCAATTGAATAATTGGAGCACTACCAACAAAACCAATAATAAATTAATGGTAAAAAAAAAACGTGCCTGACTGACCCACAAAATTAAAGCAAGACCAGAAAAAAAGAAAACAAAATAATATTTAGGAAAAAACCAAGAAAAATATACATTAAATTGCAAAACATGATGGTGGTATTTTTCAGTTTTTCTTATATAGAGTTAATACAAATAAATTTTAAATTATTTAGTTATTTACTTTTCCTCATCAACAGACAAGCATAATACAAAGAGTAAAAGTAACAAAATTTTATTTTTAAATACAAACTATTAAAATTAGTTTAAAATAAATGAAAAAGTCTGGTATTTTAACTCAAAAAAAAAAAAAAAAAATAATAATAAAAAAATAGAAACAAATAACAAACATTAATCAGTAGCCTAACAAAATACAATAACCTGGTGATCAATGAATAGTTTTTTGATTTTAAAAATGAAAGTTCTTTTTTATTGTATCTCAATATAAAAATGTTATAAAAAAAATAAACTTGATATTTGTTTAAACAAAGAAATTATTTTTATTGTTTATTAAAAATCACGTAGAGTTTTATTTGCAGAAAAGATAACAAAAAAAAAAAATTGATGAGCAAAAAAAATTATTTAAATGATCAAAGCGTTTTTTAAACTTTGAAAAAAAGTGAAATTTAAGCAAAATGATTTTTAAAAGATTTTTATTTAAGTAATGCAATTTATGGCAACATTATGTTCAGTTAAAAAAATATATTTAATAAAATTTTAAAAATATTTGGTGTTTAAAAAGATCATTAAATATGGAGCGTTTCACACCAAAAGTTAATAAATAAAATTTTCACAACTAAAAAAATTATTAAACAAAAATATAACGAACTTTTTCGTTAAAATTAGTTGTATAAAAGTTTTATAAATTAAAAATTTTGGTACGAATTATTAAGGCAGTTAAAATTGTTTTAATATTTTTAAATAATATTTCTAAATAAGTACATTAGCACTGAAAATGTCCAAAATTTAAAATAATATTGTATAAATAAACAACAAAAAGTTTAGCAAATAATTAATATAAATTAAATTAACATTGAAAAAGTAAATAAAAGTCAAGCTTTTTTAAAAAGTTTTAATTTTACAAACAATTGAAACCAGTTGCTAAAAGTCGTGCTTTAGAAATATAATAAAAAAAACCAAAAGATATTTGCAACTAGATAAAAGAACTACAACTCACTTTGATATATAAATATTTAATTCTTAAAATAAAATTTATTCCATAGCATTAGCAGTGAATATGTATAAGTTAAAATACAGCCCACAGTAAAAAACACACTCATATTATTTAGTCACAGAGCTATAAATCCTATTTTGGTTTCATAAAATTTTATTTTAAATAAATTGTAAAGTAACAAGTTTTAATTTCCTAGAAGAAAAACAATAATCTTAAACAGGATTCAATGTTATTGGTTTTCAAAGGATGTAAAATATGTCACATATCTGTTATTTTTAAATGCTCATATATACAGTTTTATTTCAATATTAGCTTAAAGACCATTTGAGAGTCTGTCATTGAAATTTATTCGTATAAATTGTTGATAATTTGAAAGGCTTAACAGAAATAAATGGAAAAAAGGAAAACTTTTTTATTTGCTTTAAATTTAAACAGTGTAATATCTAGAAATTTACAGTTTTTATTTAATAAATTGTATCTTTATAAATAAATATTTGTTATACATTTTATAAAGCTTTTACTGTTTTCCCTTTTTCATTTAGATTGTCAAATATTTGAAAAGTGTATGTAGGATTTTTTTTTTTAGATGAAAATTGAAGTGTATTAAAGTGAGACAGTAATTTAAAATTTATAAAAAAACAAATACTAAAAAAATTGAGAATTTAAATAGAATTTAGATTAAATGCAAATAGCTATAAAAATGTTAGCTTATAGCAATAATAAAATTTTAAAAATATTTAGTAAATATAATATTTATAACGTGATAATTAAAAAAAGTTTAAAGTTTATTCCCTTTTTAGTACATAAATGATATAAAGCTCAACTACAAGAATACTTTCGCTTTAACTGCAACTGACAGCTGTAGTAAAATACATGCATTAATATAGAATGAAACCAAATCAGTACGCCAAACTTCTGCGTGAAGTACTTCAGAGATGAAAAATGTTCAACTTTGAATTGCCGAAGTACGTAAATATATTTTGTTGATTTTTTTATTCTTATTTTAATATATTTTCGTTGAGTCGGAAATTATAATTTGAAATTCATTATTTTAACTGAGAATATAATTTTTACAACTTTATATTTTATTATATAAAATTTTAATAACAAAATAATGCAACGACTGGGTTAATATCACTTACGCGTTGCGTAGCTGTCAGTCACAGTTGAAGCGAAAGTATTCTATGTTGAGCGTATACTTTTAAAAATTTAGGGAGAATAAATACGAATAAAGTAAATATTTAAATTAATAGCAATAGCATTTGTATTAGTACAAATAGTAATTATTTTTAATATCAGCTCTAAAGTAATGCCAAAATAAAAAGCAAGCACCCGAAAACGTTTTATTTTTATTTTTCAATCAAAATAAATATCTTTAATGTTCAAAATATTTTTTCATTTGTTGAAAAAAATATGTGAGGGATTTTTATTTTTAAAATAAATATCCATCAATGATGAAAAAAATAAATATCTTTAACGATAAATATCTTTAACGATAAATATCAGTTCGAAAAAAATTTAAAATGATTGTTTTTTTTATTCATACTTTTGTTTTGTTTTCAAAATATTTTTTTATTCAAATGAAATTGTTGTTGTTTAGAATTTTTTCCATCCGATGAAAAAAGTTCAAAATAATTTTCAACTTTTGAAATAAATATCACAAAAGATATTTATATTTTTATTTTCATCATGATGAAAAAAAATTAAAATATTGATGAAAATAATAAAAATCATGATGGATTTTTATTATTTTTTGAACATTAAAGATTGTTTTTCGATTGAAATAAAAATAAAATGATTGTTTTTTTAGTATTAAAATCCGGTCTCTGATAAAAAGTAGTAATAATGCGTTGTGCTAGCTGAATAGCTTTTTAAATTGTTTTACATTCAATCGTAACTCCTGTATTGCATAATATTTGCAATACTTTTAATAATTTTTGTTACAATATGTATAGCAATAATAAGAAATAGCAATAAAAGCTTTGCTATTAATAGCATTTATAATACCAATAGCAATAAAACCAATAATCAGTAGCAATGTAATAGCATTTCTAGTAACAACAATAATACTACTAATATCTTTGGTAATAAGTAGCAATTATTGCTTTTCTGGTAGTTGCAATTGTAGTATAAGTATAAAATACTAAACGACTATTTTTATTTACTTTAATTTATATAAAAGTAAATATAAATTTTTGATAATTTTTAAGTACTTTAAATTTAATTTCAAAATTTCCTTAAAAAATTATCTTTGATTTTAATTTAAACTTTGTAAGAGCGAAAATTTAAAATATGATTTATTGTAAAAAATGTTTACTTGTACTTACATATAAGCACAATTTAATCAATTCAAACTAATTAAAAAATTAAATAAAATCAATTCTTTGAAGTTCTTAGAAGTGATAAAAAAAATTATTTTAATTTTTCTAATAAAACATTTTTAATAGAAATTTAAATTAAAAATTTTAAAATGCAAGTTTAACCCTTGCACTTTGAAATTGTAATATCACTACTTTTAATATATTTTTCTAGAAGTTACTATTGCGTATTGAATTACTCTGGTAATCAAGAACATAGGAGGAACAAATTAATAAAAGAAGAACCTGTGAACAAACATACATATATTCAGCTAATAATATTAATTCAATTATTGGTCCGTAAAAGAAATCTTTTATCGGGAATGTAGTGTAAATTACATACTTCAAACAAATTATTACGTTTAAAATTTAAACATTTATCCAGTTGTGAGCGTACTATATGTACATCCATAATTGGGGGAAGATATAAGAGAATTCTATTTGCGATTATGATAAATAAATTAAAAAGTTTTTATATTATTTTGGCCTGGTGCTAAGTAATTTCCTCCGAAACTGAAATCTATTGACAATGTTTGATGTACATAAATTATTTTTTAATCAAAAAAAGGTATAATGTTTGTTGAAGGTGAAAAAAATTTATTAATTCTAAAAATTTTAAATTTTTATTAAGGATTTCTTTAAGATGCTAAACTCAGATAACAACTAAAGTAATGTTAAAAATAACTAACTAGTTTTATTGTGATTGAACAATTTTAAGTTCAGAAAGGTAACATTTTAAATCTATTAAGATAATACTTTATGATAACAATTTACCATTATCTGATTATGAATATTATATTCAAATTAGACTGACAACATAGCTGTTCATTGTGAATATTTTCAATCAAAATATTTGTTAAAAATAAATTATTTTAATATTTTATTCATATTTTTAGAAATAAATTTCTTTAAAATTATTTTATACTCTTTGTAATATGATTTTCAATTACTTGAAATTAATTTGAATAAAAATTATTTAAATATTATTCCATTTGTTAACAAGTTAGATAAAATATTTCCACAAAAGTATTCGAATATAAATTTATAAAATATAAATCAAATTCTTAAGTCTTTAACTAATTTTAAAATATATTTTATTTCTTTAGTTTGAATACAATTGTTCTTTATTTTATTTTCCATTTTAAAAATAAAATAATATCTGTTTTAAAACATTCAATTTTTTTTATTCATAGAAAACTTTTGAATATTTTTATTCAACATGAATTTGTTTGAATAGTTTTAAATTTACTTTGAAAAAGAAAAATAAGGAAAATATTTTTTTTATACTTGAATATTTGAAAAAATTTTATAATTTTTTGTTATTCAAGCCTTTTGAGGCTGAATATTTTTATTTTTTGGAGTTTTTGTTGAATAAAATAATAAAAATATTTATTTTAAATGTTTCTATTTGAATATAAAGTTTTTGAATAAAAATCAGAAAAATTTGTTGAACTTTTTTTTATTTAAATAAAATACATATGAATATTAGTAAACTTTAAAATAGTCAAATAAAAAACTTTTGATTATCTTCTTATAAAATTATATTTGTTTTTCTTTTGGTTAAATAAAATATTTTAATTTTTAATTTATTTTGTTCAATCAGATACAAATTTATAATAAATTCAATTGTTTTAGTATAAATAGAAATCCTTAATATTTTTATTCAAAAGATAATAGATTGATTAACAAATATTTTTTAATTAGAAATAAGAAATAGAAATGAAATAAAAAGTATTTTTATTTTTTATTCCATTTATAAGTTACAGCTATGACTGACAAACATTTAATAAAAGAAGAATTATTTTACAATTCTCTGACTTTTGAAAAAATAATTTGTTTAATTTCAAATATATTTTTCAGTAAATCAAAATAAGTAAGTTAATAATAAACAACTTTCTCAGTCTTCCTAATATAATTTCTTAAGACATTTCGCAAAAAATTTATATTCCACAATAATGTATTGTTTTATCAAAAAACTATAATAGTTTTCAAATAATAAAATATCTTTGTCCAATATATTTATTAGGAAAGGTGAATACTCTTAATAATCATTATTATAAATAATCATATTCTTTAAATAAAATTTAAAAATTAATTAATGTTAACTTGTTAAATAAATTAATAATAGTCTTTCTCTTTGTCTACATTTTACTGCAAATTCCTAGAATTTAAGATTCTAATAAGAAATATTTTCCTTTACAATATGTTTTTAACATTTAATAACTACAAAGAAAAATTCCTTAAACACTTTTCTTATCCTCCTTCTTCTCTCTCTTTTGTCAGAAAATCTTTTAAGTGAACACATTGTTATAAATTCTAAAATGTATTGTTCAAATTAAATTCCCAAGACAGTTATGGCACTTAAGGAATTTTTATAAGAAAACAACAAGTACAATTTAGAATAAAACTCACCTTTTGACTGTTCTATATCCGTTTTGACATTTCTTGTCGTTGTTGTTGTTGGTTTTCCAGATCCAACAACAGCAGCAGCTTGAACACCAGGACTGTTATCGATAAAGCTTGGCAGACATATGGTAAGTACGATTAAATAAAAGAAACAACCATAATATGATGATGATGATGAGGCTCTTCTACAAGGAGGCACAACGTTTCGAGGATGCCTTATTAAAGGCATTTTTGCAAATAAAAAATATTAATGAATAAAAACTAATTTCACGACAACACTTTTTAGATTATTATTATTATTTTTTTTTTTTAAATACAATTTTTTTTTAAATACTGTAACAGCTGTGCATTAATAGAGCAGATTTTATTATTTTTATTATAATTATATTTTTTGATATTAAATTCTTTTGTTTAAAACTGTTTTGTAAACCGTAATAAACATTTGACAAGTTGTCAAGGATGTGTGTGTGGTTAGAGTTGTAAAGGTTAACAATGTGTGTGTGAAAGAGACCAATAAAGGAAAGCTTTAAAGATGGGTTTCATTAAAATGACATCACTTCCTGCAACAGAGTCAACAACATCATCAAAATGCAGTAGAAATAACAAAGACTTGATGACATTTATTTGTTTTGTTGTTATGATTGTTATTATAGTTGTTGTTGTTGCTAATTTGATTGTAGTTGTTTGCTAGCTGTTTGTTATTTTGTTTGAACAAACCTTCAAGGACACATTTCAAAACTTTCAAATCTCAAACAAAATCTGGTTTTTAAGCTTCTTTTGCTTTCAATATATTTTTTATGTTTTTGTTTACTTTGTTTGTATCTGTATCTTCTGCTTTTCTTTCTTCAAGTTTGCTTTAAGATATTCATTAAAGGGTGTGGTGTGTTTTACAATATGAAATATATCTTTGCGATACTTTTTGTTTTGTTTTATTTTTATCTTCTCCTGCTGTGTTGTTTTTGCAATTCGTTTATTTATTTGTATTGTTGTTATAATTGTTGTTGAAATTTTACTACTGTTGTTATCGTGTTTGTTTTGGTCAAAACATAAGATAAAGAATAATAATGAAAACAACAACAAAGAATTATTAAATATTTATTATTTTTTGGCGATTTTAATATCTTGTTTAATTAAATTTCAAAAAAAAAAAAAAATTCTCTCGCTCTCACTTCATATTTTTTTATATTAAAATTTTTGTTTTGAAAATGAAAAACAAAACATAAATAATTAATTCCACTTTATCTACTCTTTAAATTCTTTAATTTTTTTTTCTCAATGACTCTTTTTTTCTTGCTTTCCGTTGTTGTTGGTTTCTATACACAAAAAATTTTTACGTTAACACGCACCACTTCGTTTTTTTATTATATATTTTTTGGATACTTTTCTTTAATTAATTCGTAAACTTAATAATCCTATATATAAATTTCGTTGATATTTATACTTTTAATTTTAAAACATTTTATTTTTTTGGAATAACAAAAAAATCACTAATAATATAGATTTTCTACACGCAATTTAATAGTGGAAATAAAAATAATAATAAATAACAGCACTCTCGTAACACCCCGTTCGGCGTATCGAAATAAAATCTAACGTATTAAACACTACGGCTGCTGTTTACGAACTGATGTATATTATTGCACAAAATGTCAACTGACAGCAGCGACCTGCGCCGAACGATTTTAACGGCGGCGGCGGCTTTGCTTTGCGGCGACTCAAAGTCGGCTGTTAGCCGGCTGAGAGGTGAACATAACAACTTTTTATTTCCTAGCAGGGTACACTGAACACATGATGAAATTATACCAGGTGACAGTACCGCTACAACAAATACAACAAGGCAAAAACAACCATGCATTTTGTTTTTGGTTTTTCCAGCATAACGTCAAAAAACATTCGACAAAATAACAAAACAAAGTAAACAAAAAACAAGAATAAGTAAACAAAAAACAAGAAAAAGTAAACAAAAGAAAAAGTAAACAAGCAAAATAACAGCGCCAAAAAAATATGAATTGAAAAATTATAGAATATTTCCATTTAAACGCAAATTTATTTATTTCAAATCAAATATTATTCTTTTTTAAGACAATTATTATTTTTCCTACACAAATTTACACCATTATTAAAACTTTTTTGTACCACACAATCACAATGCACAAATTATTCACAAAAGAAAATAACAAAAAACCAATATTAATTGAAAAAGTCATAGATTAACAACTAGATATTTATGTGAGAGAAAAAAACCTAATTCAATTGTCAGAAACCTAATTCAAACAAAAACAAAATACATGTAGTCACATATATTTTGTTTTTGTATTTTCAAAAAAATGAGTAAATTTTTTGAAAATTTAGTATAGGGTGGCTCTCACATAAACTTCTAGTTCTATTCTATGGAAAAAGTATTTAATATTTTTATTTAAAACTCAAATTTATTTATTTCAGAACAAATATTATTATTCTTTTTTAAAACAAATATTATTTTTTCTACATAAATATTAAAATTTTATTTTGTACCACACAATGACAATGCACAAATTATTCACAAAAGGAAATAACAAAAAACCACGTGTATTATGTAAACAACTTTTGACAGTAATCTGTAAAAAATAAATGTCGGCAAAAAATCATCAGCTGATTTAGTACTGTCACCTGGTATAATTACATCATGACTGAACAGGTATAATCGTCGGCCCAGCTGATTTTGTTTTTGTGTATGAGATCTGTCAAAGTTTGTTTACGTTTTATTGTTTACATTTAGTAACAAAATAAGACTGTATATTTTGCAATGTATTTTAATCAGTTGTTTCTGACACATAAACTACACGAAAGAGAGGTAAAAAGTTGGATTGTTGTATTTGTTGCCGCGACGATTATACCTGTTTAGTGTACCCTGTTTCCTAGTTTTCGCATCGTCTTATAGAGTACATTGGTTCACAAATGTGGTACCAAGTCTCCTTAGATGTAAGGGGATCCGAAGACCGTTTGTTTGGACATTATTTTTTATTTCCTAAAAGATTTATAACATACATTTTTGTATTTTTGTTCGAACATTATTTATATTTTTAAAATTATTAAAAAAAAGTATATATGATCTTGACACAGCTCTTCTCCCTACACATATAAATTTGGATATTCTGATATTCTGAAACATTTTTTATTTTATTACAGATTTTAACATTCGGACATTTTAAATACGTTGATTTTGTTGAAATTAATCTAAAAATTTATCATTATTTTTATTTTTCTTGAAAAATGAAACGGAAATAATCTTAAAATATGGTCTTAAAGTAGGGTCGCCCCATTATTAAAATTTTTAAAGTTTACAAGACTTTACCAAAGGTATAGTAAGCAAATCAATGTTTTTGAATACAACTTTAAGTAATTTTGATTATAATTGGTTGGTAAAGCTGTGTTAAGTTTTTTTTAATACGGCTGTAAAATTATAGATTATATTCAAACTAAATTCTTTAAAAATACTACCATTTTCACAGCTTCCGATTTCTTTATATTCTGAGTTTAATGCTCCTCCAAAATTTAAACTTTAGAAAATTATATTTTACTATGTTTACTGATATGTATATTTTAATTCATTGCGTTTTTACTATTTCTAAAGATTTTTCCCAAAGTTAGCGGGTTAAGCTTCTCCTATTAGATAGATCTAAATTATCCAAACATTTTGTTTAATATCTTGTTTAAAAATTGTTCTACAGAATAATATTATTTTCATAATAGAGGATACGAATTCTAATGTAAGCTTGATAACAAATTACTAACTTTGTGTATGTAAATTTTCATAAGAGGAAGTTAGAAACTCTTTATGAAACCTACATTAATTTTTTGGAATACGGCTATATATTTATTGAAAACTGTAATATTGAAAAATGCAGAATGGAGATGTTTATTCCAAAAAAACAAATTGACTTGTTTTTTAATATATTTCAAAGCCAGAAAACATCTCGATTTGAGTTGTTTAATAATTTAACACAATAAAAACAACTAAGTTTCCATAGGAAAGAAATTTTTAGTATTTTAGTACATAGAAAATTGTTTAAAAATACCCTGGAAAATTTTTAGAACATGTTCTAAAATCATTAGTTCTAGAACTGGTATAATCAGAACCACTTCATATTCTTTAATAACATCCTCAGAATTAGTGGTATCGCAACCAATTCTGACTCTAAATTCGTTTTGCAAAATGTTTTAGAGAACTAGTGCTTAAGAACTATGACTTCTACATCACTTCTGAGAACTTCCTAGAACTGTTTAAAAAACTTGTATAAAAAATTTCAAAAATTTAAAAAAAAAATATATATATATATGTATATATTTAAAATTCAATTGATTTCAAAAGTGGACTTTAGCCCATCAGAATACAAAATAAAAATAAAAACAGATTCTGAAACCTTTCCCTAACTCTTCTATGGCACTAGTTCTGAATGTGACAATTTTGAACAAAAATTATTGATTATGGAATAAGTTCTCGAACCGTTCCATAGAATGGGTACTGGCTAGGTAACACTTCCACAGAACTAGTTCTGGAGGTGACAATTTCAAACAAAAATCATTGGTCGTAGCCAAAGTAGAACAAGTACAGGCTATTTTTATGCGTTTTAGAACTAGTTGTAGAACTAATACAATATTTCCTGGGTGAATTTGTAAAAAATTATAAATTAAATTTATATTTGCTCACATTTATTATTTGTTTAAAAATTTTATTTTTGGAATTAGAAAGTATATGTGTGTATAATTTTTATTTAAATCAACAATTTGTGAAAATATTTTGCAAAGGAAAAACATAATAAAATTATATGTGAGCAGTCAAGCTTAAACTTATTTTCTTTTTTAAAGAACTACACCACTTTTTTCAGAAAACAATTATTTAAAATTACAATTTCTGTTTCAGAAAAGTACAATTTAAAATAAGTTTTTATATTTTAAATTCAGAAAATATCAATTTATAATTTTACGTTTTAAATTCAGAAGACTACAAATGAAATTCAGTTTTATATTTTGAATTTCAAACAATAACAATTGAAATTTAGAATAATTCATTAAAATTTAGAACATTGCATAAGAGTGATTTAAATGATGAAATAATGTTAGGTTAACTTAATTTATGTGACCTTTAAGCAAATAAAATTAAGAAATTGTTTCAAATCCATCTGGAAAAATGATTCCTAATGCAAATTTCATTCTATATATTATTGTTGAAGTTCTGAATTTAAGTTAGTTTTTTCAAAATTTCAATATTTTTCTGAATTTTAAATGGAAAAATCTTCTTATAAATTGTTCTTTTCAAAAATTTAAATAAAAATTCCAATTTAAGTTTTCAAGTCATTTTTTTTTTTTTTCAATTCTAAATAAAAAGTATCACTTTTAATTGGTCAATTCTGAAATTTATATGAAAAATGTAAATTTCAATTGTTATATTCTGGAATTAAAAGAGAAATATTAAGGTAAGTCATAGAAAATTTTCGGAAGTGAAAATTTTCGTATGATTGAATTTGTAACGTTTTCATTTTGCTTCTTCAGCTCAAATACGTTTTCATAAATTCGAAATATATAAAAAATTCTTTTTTCAAAAATAAAATTCAAAGTCAATTCCACTTTATTATTTTTATGTGGATTAAAAACGAAACATTTTTTCGGTTTTTGTTTTCTGTAGAAGCTGAATAGGATTTCAATTTCACTTTCGTATGAATTTGAGTTCTGTGTCATACCTGATTATTTTAATATGTTCTTTTCTGAATTATAATAAAAAAATCATAAACTAAAATGATATTTTCAAATTTTGAATTGGAATATCTCATTCTCATTTGTTCTTTTCTGAAACTGAATTCATAAACCTCATTTTAAATTGTTGTTTTCATAATATCATATAGAAAGTTTTTATTTTAACTTAAAAATAGTGTAGTAAAAAACATATGTATCTGAACATAAAATTAAATAACATATAACACAATAACTCATATAATATACTTTGTGAATTGGGTAAGTATGTATTTAGTTCATATTTTTTAATCTTAACACACGTTTTGCTTCATAACTTTTTTCCGAAGCAATGGAGAGAAGCGAACTGTAGATATCTATATATATAAAAGAGTAACGTTGCTGACTGACTGATTCATCATCCCACAGCCCAAACGGCTGAAGCTAGAGGGACGAAATTTGGTACGTAGGTAGGTCTCCCTCCATATAGATCCACTAAGACAGGATTTTTGAAAATTCGAATGTTTAGGGTAAAATCGGTAATGGGTAAAATCGGTAACCTTATAACTCGCAAACTGATAATAATACAAGAAATGTTGAATAGTTATCGTTATTCATTTAAAAAATAATTGTACAGGTGTCTGATACTTTTTTGAAAATCGGCCGTTTTAGGAGAAAACGGGTAAAAATTGTATTTTGATACTTTTTTGCACCATATGTATCTTTGAAACCAATCAACATACAGATAAAATTTTTATTTTATTTATAACTTATCAAAAAATGATGGTACTTTTCAGAAATTTAAACGTTTAAGGGGTAAAAATCGTATCTATTTTTGGTACTTTTTTTCATAAAACATTTTTTTATATTTATTGGAATATTCGTAAGAGTATTTTTATATGGGATACCACAACAATTTAGAAATTTATTGGAATACAATTTTTGATACTTCGATGGGTGAAAAAAGTACCAAAAAAGGGGTAAAGGCGGGAAATTACATTTTATTCAAAATTAATAATGAATTTTCAATTACATTAAACATAGAAACATGAAATTAAAAAATGTAGATAAGAATTCACAAGAGTGGAATTTGTGGTACTTAAAGATATATGGTCCTGTGGGTAAGAATTCAAGAGGATGGACTTTGGTACTTTTTTCTTCTTCTATTGGTACTTTTTTACATTTTCTGTAATATTTGACCTAGAAACATGAAATTAAATACGCATTGTCTGATGTTGGAAAGAATTCACAGGGGGGACTTTGTGGTACTTTTTCGGTCTTCTAATAGTACTTTTTGAATTTTCTATAATTATGAACATAGAAACATGAAATTAGGGATATGTGGTCCTTAGTTAATCAGAACCCATAAGAGAGAACTTTGTGGTTCTTCGTTCTTCTAATGTTACTTTTTGAATTTTTTATAATATTTAACATAGAATCATAAAATTAAAGATATTTGGTCCTAAATGAATGAGAATTCATTGGAGGAGGGACTTTGTGTTACTTTTTTTTTTGTTCTTCAAATGGTACTTTTTTAATTTTCGGTAATATTTAACCTAGAAACATGAAATAAGGATATGTAGTCCTAAATTAATGGAAATCCATAAGAAGGGACTTTTTAAATTTTCTATAATATTTAAAGTAGAAACATAAAATTAAATATGCATGGTCATATGTGAGAAAGAATTCACAAGAGGGGTCTTTGTGGTACTTTTTTGTTCTTATAATGGTACTTTTTGAATTTTTTATAATTATGAATCTAGAAATATGAAATTAAAGATACGTGGTTCTAAATGAATGCGAAACCATAAGAAGGGACTTTGTGGAATTTTTTTTCGTTCTTCTAATAGTACTTCCCAAATGTTCTGCAATTTTCATCCTTAGCAATATAAAATTAAATATGTAAGGTCCTAAGTAAATCAGAAACCTTAAAATGGATTTTTTTGGACTTTTTCTTTATTCTAATATACTTTTTCGTAGTTCGGATCTTTATTTTTCATTATTCTAAGATTAGAAATCCAAAATTAAAGAGATATTGTTATTTATGGATTATTAAAAATGTTCTCAAGGGAGTTTTTATAAAAAAGTTTCGTTTACGAAGTAGCGGGTTTACAGCTCGTTATTCCATAAAATCATAATTTATTCCAAATAATGTCTAAAGAAAATGCATAACGTCTATTGTCGCTGAAGCAAAAGAAAAGAGAAACCACTATTTTTTTGCTTTAAAATTTCCCTTAATGATGCAAAAATAGATAAATAATAAAACACTTTTTAAATAAAATTTTTCTTAAATGAAACAAATTTTATGACTGTTTTTGAAATTAATGTTACGATCATTTGACTTTTGTCAATACTATGGATGTGCGATTAATCGGTTATACAAAATTTTATTTTATCTATACACATATTAATCAGTTAATCGATTAATCAACAATTATAATTAATAAAAATTTTTATTAATCACTTTTAATTTTGTTTATTCAAATTTTAATAGTATTATTCAATGTTCTCAAATTTAGTTTACAATTGAACAAATGAAACAAAAAATGCTAAATATAAAATATATGTTATTTGGTGGTTAAACAACCCACATCAAACGACTTTGCATGCATTTTTTTATATTATAATGAAAATTAAAAACATAATAAAGAAAGTCAAATACATTTAAAATTATTCAATTATTCACGATTTTAACTATTTAAATTTCTGATTAATCATAATTTTGAACAAACGAATATTCGATTAATCATAAATAATTTAATCAAATTGTTGAATAAATCAAATAATTAATTAATTTGAAATTTGATTTTTACATCACGTTACGGTCTTTTGCATTTTAATATGTATAAATAAGAATATGTTTATCTATAAGCTAATTCATTACAATCAATCTTGGATGTTGAAATAAAAAGATACCAGTACCTATGCTACTGAATTACCTCTTATTAAAAAATATGATGAACCATATCCCATAGACGGACATCTCCTGATAAGGACAAAATCAGAAAATGTTCGTTGTCAATATCGAAAATTGTTCGACATCGACATTGCTAACGAACCGTTGCAATAACGTACAAATAAAGCGGCTCGACTCAGCCGGCTTACAGCCGATCGGCGCAGTTCTCTGACTGACAGTTGTCAAGAGAAACCAGTTTTCAACATTGACAACCAGAGGGCGCAATCAAAGTTAACTTCAAAATGTGGCAGCTTTACAATTAAAATATGGTAGCTCTTATATTATGACAGCATTATCATGTTGGAAGATAAAAACAGTTGTCTTATTGAGACTATTATCACAACTACACACTGTTTTATCAAAACAATGAGGTAATTACGTTCAAGCAGGTGTGTTGTTAGTTTTAGTGAGTGGATTTTATTACTAAATTGCGGTTAAATTAGACAAATTTAAAAAAAGTAACATGACATTGCTTTTAGAGTTAATTAAACAGTTTAATACTTTAAAAACAAATTCTATATAAAATTAAAAAAAAAAAAAAAAAAAAATTGTTATTGTTAGTAAATATGTTTTACTTCAGCTGCATGCAACAGCATTTTCCCTTTGAAAAATGTAAAAATTGTGTAAAATTAAATTTTGTTAAAGTGAACTTGAACAATTTATAAATTTAATAATTAGACTTTAAAATTATAACAATCGTTTTAAGGTTATTAATTTTGTTTCCAACTTAAACAATTTTAAATAATGTGAATTAGCTTGTGAAGGAAACCATTTTAAGAATAGTGATTATTTATTTTAAAATGTAATTAAACCTTTATTTTCAACAAAATAAAAGAATAAAAATGCTAATATATAACACATGAGAAAATCGATATACGCACGAAACTAGAAACCATAACTAGTAAAACTAATTACATACTCAGTTTTTCTCAAAGACGTCAAATTTCCACTGAAAAGGACTTCAAAGTTTTGATGGATACACATTAAAAATAATAATAATAATAATAAAAAATTATAAAATATATACCAATATTATATCAATCCAATGGGTGTCAAATGAAAGTTACAAATCCTTGCAATATAATAAAGCAAAAAAAAAAAAAAAAAAACATATCATTTTAAAAATGTTACCATTTACTATTTATATATAATTGATATAATTTTTGTAAATATTTTAAAAATTTTTTTAATTGGCGTATTTTTTGAACTTTGACTTCTTTTTCAGAAAAAACTTGACGTCCTGGAGAGAAACTGAATACACAATATTAGACACAACTCTTTACTGCACAGCAAACTAAAACTAAATATATAACTCTTTTCTTTATTTTTTCTCTGAATGAGATATGAAAACGAAGCTATTAAATTCGCTTCCCGCTATCAAATTCCTGGGATGTGGATAAATTATTGCGATAATATTTATTTATATTAATAGATACATTAATGTTGACAAATAAGACTAATTCAAACAGGTGACCTCACTTAAACAGCTGATTATTTTTTTTTAGTACTTATAAGCAAACATTGTGCTTATATGGAGTTTGACAGTCCATATAAGCACAATGTTTGCTTTCCCACTGAAATGTCAAACTCCATGTATAAAAATATTAATGAATTCGCCGTATTATTGTTTTTGTATAACTGATACCACCAGTTTCATTTCACCATGGTGGACAAATAACAAGTCCTATTATTAATTTTTTTCGGCGAATTCACATTCGAATGTCATTTGCTCTTACATACATACAAATGTACATATGTATAAATATGTAGGCATGTACGTATGAGCATAGTACAATATAAATCATGATTTTTATTCTTTGATATAAGCGGAAGGTTGTTGAACTTAGTGCAATTTAATTTGTATCATGCAAATATCTATAATATTTATAATGTCCTGTGATATGTATGATGTCAAGTTCAAAAATTTCTCTTTAATTAATAAGTTTTACGGCGAAATTTTTTTAAAAAAGGAGTTTAATTAAGCGACTAATAGTTTGTTTCCTGTTAAACTCCATGAATCAAAGTATTGGGGGAATCAGTTTTCTTGTAAAAAGGTATAATTACACAGAGTTACAAAATGAAACAAATTCTGCGGCACGGGGAACACTGCTTTGTTCCATAGACAAAAATCAAAATAAAACGAGAAAGAAACTACAGTTGGTCAAGACCGACCATATGATACCCTACACCATTGTGTATTAGCCTGAAAATTCGGGAAGGGGACTTATATTAGACCTGTGGACAATTGTAGACCAAACACAATACTAAATGTAGAATAAAATATACAAATACAGAATAATGTGTTGATACTAACATCTATATGATTTTATGCCCTTTAGGGCATATAGTAAATTAAGGACAGATTTTCATAAAATTTGGCAATGTTGTTTCTACTTATATAAAACTTATTTGTGGCGAATATTAACTTGATACTAACATTGGTATGGGAGCTATAGTCAATGGACCGATCTTTAGTACACAAATTAACACTTATACAAAACTTCTTTGGACCGAATTTTATCAAAATATTGGCATATATGAGGCATTTATGACCACTAAAGCCCTATTCAGGGAAGACATTTGTATGGGGGCTAGGTGAAATAATGAACCTATCATAACCAATTTCAGCAGGCCTTATGTCAAAGTAACTGTTCATGCAAAATTTCATCATGATATGGTTTACATGGACATACAGTCAGACGGATGAACGGATGGATAGATGGATATCGTTAAATCGACTCAGAAAGTGATTCTGAGATTCGAACGGTATACTTTAAGGTGGGTATCTGACATCTTTCTGTGCATTACAAACATCAGCACAAACGCATAATACCCCATAATACCTATGGTAGTGTAGGGTATAAATAATAAAATAGTTTATTATTTATCGTTCGAAAATTAAATTTGTCTTTGCCCTTAAATCAAAATCTCCTGTATTTTGATATTTATTTTTTTTTTTTTTTTTTTTTAAATTTCACTAAATATATTATAAATTGTATTACAATCATATAAAATTTTCCATCCCTGAGCATTGTCATTTAATTTAGAATCATAGTGCAATTAGAAAGTGGCCGCAAATCTACAAAAACAACAGTTGCTTATATTTTTTTAGTGTAAAACTACTGCACATAATGTCAAAATGGTACGAACAGAAAATGAGTAAATAAAGTAGAAGAAGTGTAAAAGAAACACACAAAAAATTTGCATAGAAATTTGACAGTTTCGCGAGGTATTTACATATGTATATGAAAAAATTGTAAATCAGCTGTGGTTACGAAATCACTTTCTAATTACACTATGTTCAGAATATGGCGGTGAATTAAAAATGCTAGTGAATTTTGATATGCAATTTTATTAATACGTATTTTACAAGAAATTTAAATATTAAAAAAATAAATTTTAACATTAAAATTAAAATTTCACATTTATAATTCGCAATAAATTAAAATATATAAAATAAAACTATTTAAGTACTTTTACAATAATACTGGAAGTTATTTTAAAATTTAATTGTTAAGAACACATTTAGGTATTTTAAAGAGTTTTTTTTTTTTTTCATATAAATTTTCTTCTTTTTTAATCTTTATTTAAGTTATAAATTAAGTAAAAAAAAATATTTTAAGTACAGGCCATTAATAAAAGTTAACAAACAATTTTTATATAATTCATAAATTGTTATATCCCTTAAGCCCAAATTACAATAGCGCGTAGTCAGCAACAGTATGAGCAAAAATTATCAGCTGATCACTGTCAGCACATCATGTTGCTGCCGTTATAATTACAATTCAGCGTAGGCAGCCACCATCTAGCTTTGTTCTACTTGTGTATTTTAGCCTCTCATTTATTTGCTTACTCTCTTTGTTTCGCTCTCAATCTGAAGGCAGCGCAGTGAAACAGCACTGCAAACTGCAGCTGACCAAATGTAATCAACACCATAACAAACAGTGCTTTCTAAATTATCAGCTGATTATGTCAGCACACACTGCTGCTGACTACGCGCAATTGTAATTTGGGCTTTATTTATCAAAGATTTGTAAAACAAAATGGTGGACAAATATTGTTTTCAAATCTTTAATAAATTAAGTTTTCTTTTTAATTAGAGGCTTTAAGAATTAATTTCCAAATCAATTTAGTTTCTTATTATTCAATTTATTTTGAATTTCCTGCATACTTAAACCCTTCGTTTCAAATACCACAATCAGTATAAAAAAGAAGGCTAATAGACAGGATACTGCAAAAAGCCAGAATATATAATAAGTTCCCAAAGTATTCAACAGTGGATAGAAATATGAAATAAGAAATCCAGTTAACAAGCAAATAAAAGATGCTGAGGAAGCAGCCACAGACTTGACATTAGCCGGAAATAGTTCAGCCAAAACCACCCAGGGTAAGGGACCAAAACTAGCACTATAAAAAATCATGTAGACAATAAGGGATGCTAATGGCAACCACATAATATTGGTAGTATCTTCACCAGAAATTTCAATATAGAAATAAGCACCTAAAGCAAATAAAGCAATACTCATAATAGCACTACATATCAGTAATATAGCCTTGCGTCCTAAACGATCAGCTATAAGGGGAGTCAAACCAGAAGCAGCTACTTGTACTACACCTATAATAATGGCACCAACAGCAGCATCTACACCAGTATGGGCAGTCTCAAAGATGGATTGTGTATTGAAGAGCATTGCAGTATTTCCCGAAAGTTGTTGAAATGCTAATAACATCGCGGATATAATAAATGCTTTACGATTACCGGATATTTTAATAATATCCATAATGGAACCTTTTTGTTGGGCTGTTTCTTGTATGAAATTTTCTATTGTTACCAAATATTCTTTTACTCCTTCTTCAGTTTGTTGATGTAAAAATTGTAATGCTTTGCTAGCATCCTCTTGACGGCCCTTAGCCACATAATAAAATGGACTTTCAGGCATAAATATAAAAGCTAAAACGAAAATTATGGGTAACGCTAGGCAAAACCATTGCAAAGCTTGATAAGAAACATAAGGACCAATGGCATAGACGTAAAGTACACCAGCTAATAAATTAAGAAAGAATTGTTAAATATGAAAGTTAATTTATTAAAATTATTAGTTTGTAGAAATACTTACTGACTAGAAATAATTGCATAAAGGAACCAGTAGCTCCTCTTATCTCATCAGTTGAAATTTCAGCTAAATACATAGGCAGCACTGTCATAACAAAACTGACACCGAATCCCTGTAAGCATCGAGCAAATATTATTACCCATACTTTGGGAGCAAACATCAACACTATATAGGAAATAATGAGAAACAATGAACTCGAAAGTAGAACCCATTTACGACCGATTATATTAGCCAAAGGTCCAGCAGCGTAACAACCTAAAGTAAAAAAAAATAAATTCAAAATATAATAATTTATATAGATCTAAGAACATACATATTTACTAATAATTATATCAGGTATTATTATATAATAGTCGTTGCACAATATCGGATTTATAATATAAATTTCTACTTTTTTTAAACTTAGATTTTGATCCTACGAACCGGATGCTGATTGACAACGCTAAAAACTAAGCGTAGACAATAACGTTGAGTCTATATTAGAGAAATTTGTATCAAGACAAACGTCAAATTTTTGTTTGAGTTGAAGATAATTTTTTATCTCTGTCAATTATAGGGGAAAACGTATGTCATAATAAACCATGTAAAAAGTACCAACTACAATCAAGATGGCGTCTTTTACCAAGCATTATCAAGACAAAGTTATCTTTTAACGCTGCAATAATACTGACAAATTCAGTCTACATTAGACAAATCTTTATCATGATAAAATTTTGACGTTTGTCTTGATAACAATTTGTCTAATGTAGACTCGAAGTTATAGTTTCCCAAACATCAACAAAAGCTACATGCTGCAACTTATATTCCTCAAAATTGCAACAGTACCAGGCGGCATATTGCAATTTGTTTACAGAGAATTAAGGCCACGATAAATTAAAACAAGAAATATATTTAAAAGCTGACTTTAAAGGCCGGGTTAGTTGGCAGTTTGATGTGATGTTGATGTAGAGAGAACGAATTAAAAAAGGTGCAACAATACACAACAAAATACTTGATTGTTTTTATTTCGCACAAGAAAAATACGTATTGTTGCACCCTTTTGAATTCGTTCTCTCTACATCAACATCACATCAAACTGCCAAATAAACCGGCCTTAAACCTTTAACCCAACAAATAAAATCACCAAATATTTTCGTTAATATATTTATATTATTTATATTTTTGTATAAGTATATATTTTATGTAAATAGTATTTACAATTAATTAGATAATTATTTTTAAACTTTATTTAAGGAATCATCATAATGAAATTATTTAATTGTATATCGTTTACTTAAAACTAAATTAATTGACTAAACATTTAAAGGAATACTTTTCATTTGTGTCGTAGTAAAATGTTTAAACAAATATCTGGCAAAACTTAATACACACATACAAATAATTATTATCTTACTAAATACAATAATGATATTAATGCTTATCCTTCCCTGCAATGGTACATCGTTATATGTATACAATATTTATTAGGATTTAACCTTTCTTGCCATTAAGTCTATCTTGAATCTCTTGCAGACTCAAGCCTTTAGTTTCCATTACAACGAACAGTACAAAGAAGAATGCCATTACACAGAAAATAGCAAACAGCCAAAATGCATAATAAGATCCCAAAGCATCCAACGAGGGATAGAAATATGTGACCAGAAAACCTAAAATCCAACAGGTTGAAGCCACCATTGAAGAGGCAATTGACTTGACATTGGCCGGAAACATTTCACCTAAGACAGCCCAAGGCAAAGGACCGAAACCAGTACAATAAACAATATTGTAAACGACCAATGCGGGAACGGGCAGCCATAAAACATTGGAGGTATCACCGACCACAAGTTTAACATAGAAAAAGGCACCTAAGGCAGCCAAACCTATACTCATGACACAGGCCGAGGTCAGTAAAATAATTTTACGTCCCAAACGATCAGCAATAATGGGTGTGAGACCAGAAGAAACTACCTGTACTGCACCTACAATAATTGTAGCAATAGCAGGATCCAAACCCGTATTAGCACTTTCAAATATGGATTGTGAATTAAACAGCACCACGTTAATACCCGACAACTGTTGGAAGGCTATAAGACCAGCAGAAATGATCAAAGCTTTACGATTGCCAGCATTTTTAATAATATCAACCATAGTTCCTTTATTAGCCATCGATTCTTCCACTACAGCTTGAATAGTAGCCATTTCATCCTGTACAGCTTCGACAGATTGACCTCTTAAGAATTGTAAAGATTTCAAAGCATCCGATTTACGGCCTTTGCCAGCATAATAATAAGGACTTTCAGGCATAAAAAAGAATATTACATCGAACACAATAGGCACCACAATACAACACCATTGCAAGGCCTGATAGGAGACATACGGACCAATAGCATACACATACAGAATACCAGCTAAAAGAGAAAAAAACCATTATTATATAAAAATAATTATAAAGAAATCTCTATTAAATCAAATACTTACAAACTATAAACAATTGCATGAGCGAACCAGTGGCACCTCTTACACTGTCTGTGGCTATTTCACCCACATACATGGGTTGAACTGTCATAACAAAACCCACACCAAAACCTTGAATCAAACGTCCCAACTGTAATACCCAAACAGCACCACCAATCATCATGAGAACATAGGCAATCACAAAGAATACTGAACTGGAAAGTAAAACCCATTTGCGACCAATTTTATCAGCCAAAGGGCCAGCAACAAAGGGAGCTGAA
This sequence comes from Protophormia terraenovae, assembly GCA_951394005.1. Taxonomy (NCBI): domain Eukaryota; kingdom Metazoa; phylum Arthropoda; class Insecta; order Diptera; family Calliphoridae; genus Protophormia; species Protophormia terraenovae. Next base: position 171,598,665 of record OX596073.1, on the reverse strand, counting down.
ATATAAAAAAAAAATTTAATTCATACGTGTTTAATCGAGAAGCATACAAAATAAATTTAACATGAAAAACAGCTTGGATATTAACTAATTTAAATTTAAAATGAAATTATAAAAATTTTTGTAAAGTGTTCTTCAAGCAGTTTTCCATGTCAATTAGTGAGTGTTAGTGGGATTAATTCTTTATACAAAACTTACATCTTTATTATGAATTATTTACAGGATAGTGTTTGTTAGTGTGTTTTTTTGTTTAATTGTGTGTTGAGTGTTTAACTAAATTTTAAAATTTTATAATAATAACAAAATTATAACAACATAACATAAATTTCAAAATACAATTGTTAGTATTAATATTAATGTAGAGTTCACAATTTTAACTAAAAATACGTATTTGAAAATTTTGAAAATTCCAAAAAGATTTCAAATCATTTTATTTTATAAATCGTCTTTATTTTATAAAGAAAAACCGCCCAAACACCTATGGTGGTGTAGGGTATAATAAGCAAATTTGCTATGCGCATATACAATGATGTGGAGTATCATATGGTCGGACTTTACTGCTTATTTTTTTAATTGTTTAGAAGATTCAAAAGGTAACAGAAATCTTAAAATAGATCCGCTTTAATAGAAACTTATATAACCCTATCCAAAAAATTAAAAACACCTACATATGTGCTTTTTTTCGATGAGGAAAAGTGAAATCACATTAACTATTTTTATAATCCATCAATCAGTATTATGCGGCAAAATAAAACTCCCTTATAGAGGAATAGTTGGACTTGATGGATTTTGATGCGCTAAATACGAATCTGCTTTCAGTTTGGTTTCATCAGGTGTGGTTTATTTTATGGCCGTGTCTAATGTTACGCCCATAAAAATTTCATTACTCCGGTATATTTCACCACAACTCAAGAACGGTGTGTACGATTAAAATAAATAATAATAATATATAAAGTTCGGTTAGCTGTTCTCACGAGTGGTTTTGGTTGCTCGTTCTCACGAGTTGCCTCATGCTGCTCGTTCTCACAATTGACTTCGGTGTTGCCTGTTTTAGTAGAAGTGCATGGTAACAGTAGTTTGAGAAGTAGCCAGACATTAGCTATAAAAAAAAAAAAAAATTTTAAAAATATACGATCTTCGATCCCCGAAACTGCCACCTGAACCAGAAGCCGATTCCGCCGTAAACCCGAACCAGTTTGACAGCCAAGTATGTGTCGAGGACGAACGTACAATGCTATTTATAATTCTGCTGCCACCTGAACCAGATTCCGCCGTAAACCCGAACCAGTTTGACAGCCAAGTGTTGAGGACGAATGTACAACGCTATTTCCAATTCTACTATTGAATCGATTAAGCCGAAGAACCGTAATAAGCCTAGTTGAAGAAGAAGTGGTTGAAGCCGATAGAATCCGTTTCAGTGTTATCGTAGGTATTCTCTCGTACTAAATGTTTTATATTTGAAATAAACAAATATTCAGCGAATACCCGAACAGATCCTATTATAAGCCAAATGACCGAACCAATCTTACTATATAAGCCGATGAACCGTAATAAGCCTAGTGGATGAAGAAAGAAAAACCGTAATAAGCCTAGTTGAAGAAGAAATGCTTGAAGCCGATAGATTCAGTATTATCGTAGTTATTCTCTCGTACTAAATGTTTTGTATTTGAAATAAACAAATATTCAGCGAATAACTGAACCGATCCTATTATAAGCCGATGAACCGTAATAAGTCTAGTTGATGAAGAAGGAAAAACCGTAATAAGCCTAGTTGAAGTGCTTGAAGCCGATAGAATCCGATTCAGTATTATCACAGTTATTCTCTCGTACTAAAAAGGGTAAATCAAACGTCTTATTACTTAAGGTTTGTGGATTCGTAAGTAGACCCTGGAGGCGACTAAAATACCTCAGCAGACAATAAAAATATATTACAAATTTTCAAACATTTTCCAAAATACTGTTTATAACAATAAATGCTTTCAAAGATCTGCTAGCCATGATTTTCAATCGCTGGTAGGAAACTGAAGACCAATTTTTTTATTAGGGCGAAATATTAGACATGCCCATAAATAACAATCTCGATCTAATAGGAAAAAACTGAAAGCATATTTGTATTTAGCATGTCGAATTCCATCTAGTCCAAATATTTTTGAATATTTTTTTTTACTTCCACAGCTTCCTACAAGACTTTCTCTCGAAAATATCTTGAAAACTTTAACATTTGTTAACCCTCTTTATTTAATTTTTATACGAATTTATTGATTAGTGTGTTAAAAAAATACATTCTTAAAATTAAAATTTCTTTAAAAACTCACCCACTAAAGCACCCAAAGCCACAATAGAAGCAATCCAAGCATCATCTGTGGCATCAATTTTGTGATCTAAAGGAGAATCGGAAGTATCATCTGATTTTAATTTCGGTGAAATAGGTGAGGTCCAGCCTAAACAAGTACCCACAGCAAAAGCAGATAAATTTGCTAAAAAATAAAAAAAAAATATTTAAAAATTTATTGAATTTTTTTTTTTAATTCATCATTTAATAAATAAACAAAATAATTTATAAAAATAATATAAAATATTACTTACCCGCCACAGCGGCCAAAAAAATACGACCAGTTTTTACAGGTTCCATTTTATGACTACGTGTTGGTGTAAATCCTTCACTTATTTGAAATGGACTTACTTCTTGGTATTTAATTTGTGGTTCGTCTGAACTCATTTAGTGCACAGGCATATGGCAGTTAAGTAAGCTAAAAAAATAAAATGCAATAAAAAAAATTATACACATACATTGAAAAAATAAATAAATTAAACGCTCTCTATTGAAAATTTTTTTTTTTACAATTTAAAATAAATATACGAATCCATGTATAAGTATGTGTAAATTATTATGAAAATATTAGTGAGTATATTTAAAGTGAATAATGCATTTTACATTAATGTTGACAAATGACAAGATACATTAACTAACTAATTTTAAGAGAATTCATATACGTATGGAATTTGTTCTCACATATGAGTGGAACTTAGTTGTTGCACTTAGTTGTTGCAATTTAGTTATTTCATGTATATGGTCATTAGTATTAAATGTCCTGTGACATGTGTGAATTTGTAAAACTTTTCAAAAGAATATTAATAATAATAAAAAATTTCTAAATAAAAAAACACATACACAAACTAATGTTTTAAAACTTGAGGCCTGTGTCAAGTTCAATGTTCACTGTTTAATTAGTTTTATAGTGAAAATTTATTAAAAAAGGAAAGTTTGTTTAAGTGACTAATAGTTTGTTTCCTGTTAAACTCCTGTTCCTATTAATTGATGGTTTAGGGGAATTACTTTTTTTTAAAAAAGTACCTATAATTATTCAAAAAAGTACATACATATTATGGATTTTGTTATATTATTAAAAACATAATTCAAATGTCTATTAAGTTTCGAATTATAGTAAATGTTGTTTAATGTCAAGCTTTTGGTTTTTCTTTTATGGTGTCAATGCCAAATGTGAAGCTACCATTATTTAAAAGTTTTTTTTTTTTTTTGTCTTTTATGTTTATTTGGAAGTAACACCTGTATGAGTTTAAATAATTGAAATTTCATTGACCTATTAAATTTCATTGTCCCAAAATTCAATAATTTAGTGCTGAAATATCTAAAATTAAAAATTGCCATAATTTTTTAATTGTGTTAAAAAATACATATATTTTTTTATATACAAATTGCCAAAACTAAGTCCACGATGGCTCATATTCTAACAAAAATATTTTTTATTTCATATGAAATTTTACTTATTTAAAAAATGTGTTATTATATGAAAAGAGAATAAAAATTATCCTACAGCAAAAATATGTTGTATTAAACGATTTATCAAAGATAAAAACTATTTCAATTACTTTTTTAATTGTATCAATTATTCAATTTATCAAAATTAAAATATTTTTATATTTTTTACTAAAAATAGAACAGTTTATCGGCTTTCAATTTTTTTTATATTGCACCAATTGATAACTTAATCAAGTATAAATAAATAAAAACGGGAAAGAAAGATATAAGCCCGAGCATATGATATCCTACAGCACTGTGTGCATCAAAATTCAGGGAGGGGTCTTCTTTTTTCTAGACCTGTGGCCAGTTGAGGATACTTATATAAGTGTTAAATATAACACATGAATACAAAATATTACGTCGGTACTAACATTTATATAAATTAATTAACTTATGTGTGATTCCCGAAAGTGGGCCTTATATGGAGGTATGGTAAATTGGGAACCAATCTTCGTAAATTTAAATTTTTACGAAACTTATACGAACCAAATTTCACTAAAATATTGAAATATTTAAGGGATTTATCATCGTTAAACCCCTTTACCGGGATAACATATTATATGAAATAAGCAAGGCTTCGTCCTTGTACTATGAAAAACCTGTGTGCCAAATTTAATTAATTTATGTTCAAAACTGCGACTTGCAGTTTGATTACAAAATTAACATGGACGGAAAGACGGTCAGACGGACAGACATCGTTAAATTGATTCAGAAACTGATTCTATACCGATTGGTATAAATTATTGTAGATCTTAGATCAATATTTTTGGGTGTTATACCTACCTATGGTAGTTTAGGGTATAATAAGGTTGAATTTCAATTAATAAAATAATTGGATTCATCATATTATTCAAATTTAAATTTGATTTAAGATTTTTCTATATAAAATTTGAATTTAATTTGTCAGAATACTTGGATTTTGAAGAATTTGTTTATTTATAAAAATATTTGAAATCATTTTAAAATTCTGATTAATAATTTGATTGAAATTTTTTCGAAAATATTTTTTTTTTTTTTTTTTTGTTTGTGCGGATTTCAATTATTTATCAATTGATAAATAAAGCAAAAGAAAGTAACTTTTTTAACTAAATTTAAATAGTTTTTATATTTTATAAATAATTAATGACCAGAGAAATTAAAAATATACAAAATCATATGTTTTCTTGAGCTTTAAATTAACACAACTGTTATATATTTTCAGACAATTGTAAGTATTTTGGTATCGACTTGTTATGGTATATTTTTGCATATTTTAATCATAAAAGCATATTTTTGAATATTTCGTGCTTAGAAGCATATTTATTATATTTTTATAGAAAGTTTTATTTTAGAGCATATTTCATAAATTTTACTTTTAGCAAAAATAAAATATTTTTGTTTAGCAATTAACAATAAAAATAAAGTTATTTTTAGCATGAATAGTAGATCATTTAAAATTAAGCAAAAAAAAAATAATAAAATTTTAAGAGCATATTTACTGATTTTAAGCTAATTTCTATGTGCATTAAACACTTTTTAGAGCATAGGTTTGGTTTAATTTGATGCCTACTTTTTGGGTCAAAAATTTATCGAATAATTTAGTAAGTCATCAAAGGAAAAATCGAATAAGTTTAATTTGAAAAAATAAATTTTGTTATGTTTTTAACAAAAATGTCTTTAAAAATCATTACAATCAGGGACCATAAATGACAGTTATCCAGAAAATTTAAACTCAAAAATTCTTCATGTTAAAGTCAACGGAGACCTTTACTTTAGATATATACCAATAGATTCGTATTGAAGTGCTCTTTCAGAATCTTTGGTGATCTTAGAAAAACCATCTTAACTCCACAGTTAAGAGTTATTTTTCAACGAAAAATTAAAATATCGGATGAAACTTATAAAAAGGTAGTTTTATTTTGCCGTCATAAAGTAAAACTATTTATTTTATATTCTTTTGAGGAGTTTTATTTTTTCTGTCCAAAATAAAATTGATGAGTTTTATTTTTTCTGTCCAAAATAAAACTCCTTTTTTATTTTCTTCCATTTTACAGAGTTTTTTATCTTGGGTCTGTATGATGTATTGTGTGTAGTAATTTATTTGTTTAATTTAATAAACATAACTTTTCCCAAATTTTCTGTAGAAAGATTTGAACGAATACCAATTTAAGAGTTCAAATAACACTCTCTTTTGAAGAGTTTCATTCGACCTTTTATTTTTCGTCGAAAAAAAAACTGTTTTAGAGGGATTTTTTTTTTTAATAACTGTTATAAGAGAACGTTTTTGGTATCACTTATAACTTTTACGGTCCCTGATATACTTTTATATAAATAATTATAACAAATTATATCTAAAATTGAATTAAATTATGTAAAAAAATTATTTTTATTATAATAGATTTTTAATTTTGTTTTAAATTTTGATTTCAATATACAAAATGTATTCATTTCAAATGCCTGATTCCTCTACTTTCCAAAAAAAGTTGAAAGTGTAAGTCAAAATTTTGAGACTGTTTTAGACATTATTAAAACTCATTTATGATGTCCTCAAGAAGTCCTTTAACATGTAATTTTTTTTTAAAGCGACTGTAGAGAGTGTTAGCCTTAGATTTTTGAGTAGAAGTTGAAAATAGAAAAAAGTTAACAGAATTTTTGTTCTGAACCAGGGATGTCAATTGAAATTTTTAAATTTTACTAAATCTATATAATTAATTGGCAAACACATTTCCTGTAATCCCTTTTACGCTCACACTAAATATGCGATTTTTATAGAAAATATACCATTGAAAAGATATTTTCTCATAGATGTGTAGAATATAAATTTTACTAAAATCCTTTCAGTATTTAAGAAGTTATAAGCGTTAAAAGTTACTACTCATACATATATCAAAAAACTGTATATATTTGTATACTTTTTTTTATTTCAATACTATAGGGATAGCGAAGCACCCCGGGTGTACTCTCGTAGATATTAAAATTGTACTTTTTTGACTCCATTAAACCAAAATTGAAAATGATTATAGAAATTATAACCTGCATTTCAGAAATGCCGTAGAACTCCCGATATAAACTTAATACTTTGAAGTTATGAATTATAATGGTATAACAATTTATAATTCCTGCCAATAAATGCTTTTCATTAAACAATTAATATTAACAATATAAATTAAACTGGTCGGCATAAAATATTTTTTTTTTTTTGTCGTACAAACAAAAATAGATGGACTATATAGACTTGACACGCTAAATGCGAATCTACTTTCAGTTTTGCATCAGGTCCGGATTTTTTTATGGTCATGTCTAATATATTCCCCTAAATAAGGAAATTACACAAGTATATTTTGCCATAGCTTGAGAACTGAAAGATCTATCTAGTCCATCTATTCTCCTTTAAGCGAGAATTTATCTGTCGACTAGTGTTATTGATGACAATATATCTCCGAATATTAGTGAGTCTATGAGACTCCTATACAAAATACAAAGCTGAGACTGGATAGCAAGAATAATCATAGTGAGATTTTTTGCAACCTTCTTGCAATTAATGTTAAAATTTGGCTTCTAAAAAACATGATTTTTCATAGCAACTTTAAAAAAATTTAAATAAGCACACATTTAAGTTGTACTAAATTAGTCATTGGTGTACCATTGTAATTTTCAGGTTCGAATTGTACTAAAAAAAAAAGTACAATTGTACAAATTTTGACATCTCTGTTTTGAACAAATTATTGAACTTTAATATACATTTTTAAGGTCCTTATTTGGTACCTTTTTTTTTTTTTTTTTTTTTTCTTTTTGCACTTAATTATTTTATTAATGTATACAATAAAATTAAAACAATTTAGCAAGTTACATTTCGTTCACATTTACAAAAATGTTAATAAATTTCTATGAAATATTGCTAGAAGGATATTAATATTATAATCAATTTTTAATATATTTGAAACGTCCTTTGGCGATTTTTTATCATTTAATATCCATTGAATCATTTTTATTTCTTTACAGGTTTAAGTTTTTAAAAAAGTAAGTTTATTTAAAATATTTTTTTTTTCTTAATTATATTTTTATATTTATCCTTTTTAATAACTGTTATAAGAGAACGTTTTTGGTATCACTTATAACTTTTACGGTCCCTGATATACTTTTATATAAATAATTATAACAAATTATATCTAAAATTGAATTAAATTATGTAAAAAAATTATTTTTATTATAATAGATTTTTAATTTTGTTTTAAATTTTGATTTCAATATACAAAATGTATTCATTTCAAATGCCTGATTCCTCTACTTTCCAAAAAAAGTTGAAAGTGTAAGTCAAAATTTTGAGACTGTTTTAGACATTATTAAAACTCATTTATGATGTCCTCAAGAAGTCCTTTAACATGTAATTTTTTTTTAAAGCGACTGTAGAGAGTGTTAGCCTTAGATTTTTGAGTAGAAGTTGAAAATAGAAAAAAGTTAACAGAATTTTTGTTCTGAACCAGGGATGTCAATTGAAATTTTTAAATTTTACTAAATCTATATAATTAATTGGCAAACACATTTCCTGTAATCCCTTTTACGCTCACACTAAATATGCGATTTTTATAGAAAATATACCATTGAAAAGATATTTTCTCATAGATGTGTAGAATATAAATTTTACTAAAATCCTTTCAGTATTTAAGAAGTTATAAGCGTTAAAAGTTACTACTCATACATATATCAAAAAACTGTATATATTTGTATACTTTTTTTTATTTCAATACTATAGGGATAGCGAAGCACCCCGGGTGTACTCTCGTAGATATTAAAATTGTACTTTTTTGACTCCATTAAACCAAAATTGAAAATGATTATAGAAATTATAACCTGCATTTCAGAAATGCCGTAGAACTCCCGATATAAACTTAATACTTTGAAGTTATGAATTATAATGGTATAACAATTTATAATTCCTGCCAATAAATGCTTTTCATTAAACAATTAATATTAACAATATAAATTAAACTGGTCGGCATAAAATATTTTTTTTTTTTTGTCGTACAAACAAAAATAGATGGACTATATAGACTTGACACGCTAAATGCGAATCTACTTTCAGTTTTGCATCAGGTCCGGATTTTTTTATGGTCATGTCTAATATATTCCCCTAAATAAGGAAATTACACAAGTATATTTTGCCATAGCTTGAGAACTGAAAGATCTATCTAGTCCATCTATTCTCCTTTAAGCGAGAATTTATCTGTCGACTAGTGTTATTGATGACAATATATCTCCGAATATTAGTGAGTCTATGAGACTCCTATACAAAATACAAAGCTGAGACTGGATAGCAAGAATAATCATAGTGAGATTTTTTGCAACCTTCTTGCAATTAATGTTAAAATTTGGCTTCTAAAAAACATGATTTTTCATAGCAACTTTAAAAAAATTTAAATAAGCACACATTTAAGTTGTACTAAATTAGTCATTGGTGTACCATTGTAATTTTCAGGTTCGAATTGTACTAAAAAAAAAAGTACAATTGTACAAATTTTGACATCTCTGTTTTGAACAAATTATTGAACTTTAATATACATTTTTAAGGTCCTTATTTGGTACCTTTTTTTTTTTTTTTTTTTTTCTTTTTGCACTTAATTATTTTATTAATGTATACAATAAAATTAAAACAATTTAGCAAGTTACATTTCGTTCACATTTACAAAAATGTTAATAAATTTCTATGAAATATTGCTAGAAGGATATTAATATTATAATCAATTTTTAATATATTTGAAACGTCCTTTGGCGATTTTTTATCATTTAATATCCATTGAATCATTTTTATTTCTTTACAGGTTTAAGTTTTTAAAAAAGTAAGTTTATTTAAAATATTTTTTTTTTCTTAATTATATTTTTATATTTATCCTTTTTATCTTAGTTTTTATTATTACATTTTTTTTTTATTTTTTTGTTTTTTAATTATTTTTCTGTTTATCCTTGGGTTTTCTTTAATATAATATTTACACAAAAACCATTATAACTGTGTTATATCCTTAATTATTTTTATAATAATAATAAATAGTGTTTTGTAATAATTTTATTTACACTTTATTTAACACAAAAGAAAAGACTAACCTTTAATTGCTTAAAATCAAAACTAAATTAAACGTATTTAACACAATACATTACAATTTAAAGATTCCGTTAAATGATTGTAATAGAAAAAAATTAGACAACAGCAGCAGCAGCAACAACACCTCCTTACAAATACCATTACAAATAAATACAAGTGCATATATGTATATACGTATAAAACTTTGAGAGGAGAATGAAGTGCATAGGAAATTATATAGGGGCACTTGTATTTTTATCTGTTTGTAATCAAACTCATCGACATATGTAAATATACGATTCATACGATCGATTCATATTTGTAAAACATTGAAAATGACAATAACAACTAATAACTAATACTATCTTATCATCATCGTTTTTTTTTTTTCCAGTTTTTTTAGTTTTTAATTATTTACATTTCTATTTTAAAATTGACCAAGACTTATTATTTTAATTATTTTTTGTATAATTCAACAATTCCTCACAGCCAATCATTTGCTAGTTTTTGGCGACAGTATAAAAAAATTTCTAAATAGAAAAAAAAAGCGAAACAAATGTTTCAGGCTAAAGAGAGGTTCACACTAGCAATAGTTTTAGGGTGGATCATAGCGTTTGTTTAATTTTTATTAAGGAATAATTTTTATCGAAATTTAAAGTAATCACAGACTACTAATATTAAAAATTATAGATGATTAAATTTTTTTTTGTACATCTATTTTGATTACAGCCCTTTAATTTTATGGAAACTTCTTTCTTACCATATAGAAAACAAATATTAATTTTCGCTTATTTAAAGTTGTAAATTATTGGAAATCTTAAAAAGTCGTAGAAACAAATTTATATAAAATTGTTAAAAGGGAGAAACGATCGAGGGGAAGTAATAGTTCCCATATAAAGCGCACCGGGTTAAGCTATCTATCTTTATATATACAAATGAAACTGTGTTTGTTTGGGCTTTATAGACACTGTCTATTGGACAGCTATACCACTGTACCGGTTTTCTTGAAATTCACAGTATCATTTTGTGATACTCGAAAATAAAATAATCTATTTTACTTTTCGATAGGAGCAGGGGGAATGGTAGCCCCCATATAAAGTAATTATTATTATCACATATTTCCAGAACTATTACAGATAAAATCCTGATATTTTGCGGATATAGTTACATTATCAATCTACATAATTGAGATGAAAATGGAGCGAGTAGGTTTAGGGGGAGTGATAGCCCCCATACAAAGTAAATATTAATTATCACATATTTCCAGAACTATTACAGATAAAATACTGATATTTTGTGGATATAGTTTATCAATCTACATAATTGAGATGAAAATGGAGCGAATAGGTTTAGGGGGAGTGATAGCCCTCATACAGAGAAAATACTAATTATCAGATAACTTAAACACTGTTAATGCAAAAGTCTTAAAATTCTGCGAGAATATCTTTATCATCAACCACCAAACTTAAAATGAAAATGAGACGGATAGGACCAGGGGAAATGATACCCTCCATACAACGAACATATTAAATATCGTATATCTTAGAAACTATTACAGCAAAAGTTTTAACATTTCGTTAGAATAACTTGCTCAAAAACCACCATAAGTTCAGTTGCAAAGGAAATGGGTAGGACCTGGAGAAATGGTACCCCTCATACAAAGCAAATATTCTTAGTGGTATATCTAAAGAACTATTATGGTGAGAGCCCTTAAATTTTTTTGGGAACTGTTTTCTTATCATGTTGTATACATGAAATAAAAATAGCTTAGTTAACGGCGAGCCGGGGGAAGTGGTATCCCCTATACAAAGTAAATACTAATTATATTTGAGATGAAAAGGAGAAGGATAGGACCTGTGAGGATGGTATCCCGATATAAAGAAAATATTGTTAATAGTATATAAAAAGAACTATTACTATTAAATTTTGTGAGCACTATTTATTACTATATATATATATATATATATATATATATATATAAAGGGGGAGTAGTAGCCCCATATAAAATTAATATATAATATGGCATCAAAAGGGGTAGCGATATATATATATATATATATATATATATATATATATATATATATATATATATATATATAAAATTGAATGTGTGTTTGTTCGTACCTTCTAGACAGCTGAACCGCTGAACTGATTTTCTTTAAATTTTCACTTGAACCCCCAGAATTAAAATAAGATACTTTATTTTTCGATAGGAGCAGGGAGAGTGGTAATCCCCATACAAAGATAATTTTAGTTATTGCATAACTTTAAAACTAAATCCCCAAAAATCTTTTAATTTTAAAGAATTTATCAAAAAATTTCCCATAATCACCACTTAAAAAAATTCACCACACCATAAATTTAACAAATTTTGTTAATTCATGCCCATAAATTTAACAAATTTTGTTAATTCCAAAAATTTCCATACTTACCTTTTTGTGAATGATAATTTTGAAAATATATACGTTTTTCATTGAATCTATAATATTTGTTAAATTTTCGGTGTGGTGAATTTGATTTTGTTAGTGATGAGAATAAAATGCATCAGAATATTAAATATTTGCCATGATTTTATAAAATGTGTTACATTTTTAGTGTGGTGAATTTATTTTTGTTAGTGGTGAGTTTATTTTTTGTTAGTGGTGAGTATATAATTGTTGTAAATGTTGATTTTTTGTGTGGTGAATTTATTTTTGTTAGTGGTGAGTTTAAATTAGTTTAAAATATTTAATATTTGCTATGAATTTGATGGGTGGATTTAGTGGTGAGTATAGATTTTATTATAATTATCAAAATTTTGGTGTGGTGAATTTATTTTTGCTAGTGGTGAGTTTATGTTATGCTAGTTGTGAGTATAAAATTAGTGTGAATGTTAAGTTTAGGCTAAAAATTAACAAAATTTATCATAATTTGGGTATGGTGAATTTCTTTTTGGTAGTGGTAAAAATAAAATTATTTGGAAAATTCAGTTTTTTGTTAAAACTGCATTTATTTTTGTTAAAAATATTATTATTATTTCTTAAAAATATAGTTTTCATCCTTAAAATGTGAAATATGTTGAAATTTCAATGTGTTGAATTTGTTTTTGTTAGAGATGAGTATGAAAATTTTCGGAATATCACATATTCGCCATGAATTAACAAAATTTGTAGTGTGGTGAATTTCTATTAGTTAGTGGTGAGTATACAATTTTCAGAATATTTAATTTTTGTTAAGAACTAATGAAATTTGTCATCATCCATTATGATGAAGAATAGTTTTCGTCATACAAAGAAAATACTAATTATCGAATAACTTAAATACAGTTACAGCAAAAGTATGAATATATTACAGGAATTCCTTCCGGGAATACCTCTACGCTTATAATGAAAATTGGATGGATAAGACCGGGGGAAATGGTATCCCCCTTATAACTAAAAAACGTATATCTAAAAAACTATTTCAGCAAAAGTCTTAAAATTTTTAAGGAATCATTTTCTCATCAATCTTCATAACTTAGGATGAAAATAGAACGGGTAGGATCGGGGGGTGTAGTAGTTCCATAGAAATTAAACATTAGTTATAGCATTAATAAGGGTAGCGAAGCACACCGGGAAATGCTAGTATGAATACAGAAACGATTTTAGATTAGGTTCTTTTGGCGTTTAATCGCCTATATACAAGGTTATAGACTGTTTAAGATTTTTATAAAGTGTTCTTATTAAAAATTGGTTTTGCTCGAAAATATTAATAGAAGCTGATTAAAGCACTTTTGTTATTTATTTTTACAAAATTTATCATCACTTCGTAATGATTATAAAATTATATAAAGATTATAATAATTATATAATGATTATAACAATTATGTAATGATTATAAAAATTATACAATGATTATAATAATTATAAAATGATTGTAATAATTATATAATGATTATAATAATTATTAAAAATTACATATAGATTTCCTTTTAAGATTACAACATTAAAGAACGTATACGAAGATTTCATTTTTGCTTTCTAAGTCAATGCCTTTTTAAGGCCAGTGTAAACAACAACTTCTTGATAATCAGCAAAAAACTAAAAACAAAAGTGCTGCATCTTGAAAAATCTGCTTTTTAACGTGCGTCTGTCGATTGACTTATCTGGCTGGTTGTTTGTTCGAGGGTTGTGTATTTTAAAATATTTAATTTTTTCAATAATTAATTTCAAATATTGAACACTATTAAAATGAAATTGATTACAATTGCATTGCTGCCATCTATTAAGCAATATGTTTAATTTTTTTCATTAAATTTTATATTTATTATTTATTTAATTATTTTTTTTTTTGTAAATTATTGTTGATTTTCTTGATTAGCTTCAGATGGTAAACAATTTTAATTTCAGTTGCAATTTTTTCATCCTTTATTCCAGATAATTTATAAAGTGTTCCATATGTAAAAATTCACTCCTACGAGTATTTAATATGGTCAATTTTATTTCACATGATATTTCTTTTTTTGTTACAGTTGGGTAAATAAATTAGTTTTTGTTTTTTAAATTACTCAACAATGATAAATTTGCTATTTATTGCATTCAGGTTTAATGAATTTGTTTAAGGTAAATAAAAGTATTTTATTCTATTTATAGTTTAAGAATTCAGTTTTATTTCTCAAAAAAAAAAAAAAAAAAAAAAAAAAACCAAAAGCTGTTTGGTATATAATTGCCACAATAAGATTGGCATTTCCCTTAAAAGACATTTTGTTTTCATCATTATGGAGGTGATGGAAAATAGAAAAATGAAATAATCAGATATTTTTCCAAAGCTATTAATTATCCATTTAAATATTTACCAATTTAAATATAAATTTCTTAACACAATTTTTACTAGAAGTAAATTTTTTTTTTTTATTTTCTGATGAATATCGATTAGTTTTTTCTTTTTTTTTAATTTCCGTTTTCTTTGAATACAATTAAAACTAAACCTTCTAAGCAAAATAACTTTGTGTACTAAATTTAATGGAATTTATTTATGAAAACAATTATGTTTTTAAATAAAGCTTTTTATAATCTTAAACAAACGAATGAAACGCAATTAAATCTTTAGTTATTTGTTCTATTTCTTGATCATATTGACCCCCAAAATGTATGTTATCATAAAATGAATATTTACTATATATACATACATATGAATTTATGCTGCTAATAATTAAAATTCAAAATGTATATTATCATACATTTGGCTTCGAAATTTCACTAAAATTCCAGAATTTCATCAATAAATCAATTTTCAAACAAATGTTTAAAAAAAATCCATTATTTTATCAAAATTTCGCAATAAGTTATAAATTTTATGTTCGTTTACAAGTGTACAATTTTAAAATGTTAATCATTAAGAAATGTTATATAGTAACAACGTCTTTCCACACAAAAGTTAATTCTTTAGAAAAACTAAAAAGGCTATAAAGAAACCCATGCACAGTGGCACATTTGGTTGTTTCAGAATGACAAAAATACATTTTTGGAGAAATTGGACTGAAATTTTATATTCTGTTAGTAGACAACCTGTAAAAATTTTCATTAAAAATGGGTGGTTAGAATCATTGTCACTCACACTCATTAAACGTAATCGTTTGATTTTCAAATGTATTTGAATACATTTTATTAAATAAAAGAAATACTTTTATATGTTATTTGCATAACAAATTTGTTTCCATTTTCTTAATATTTTAAATTAATTCTTAACTAATTGCTAATATGAGTTCCTGTACATTTTTTTTCCAATATTTTTAAAATTACTTCAATTACTAAGATTTTTTTTTTTTTTTTTTTTTTGTTTATAATTTGGCTAAATGTAAAATTGTGTCAAGTGGATAAGAATCTACAAATGCTGATGAAATACTTATCGAGGGCTTATAATCAAAACAGACCATATGCAATTGGAATAACCAATTGTTTATTCCAATCATTTTTCAACCTTTTGCAATCCGGTCTTCTACGAGTTTTTAAAATTATGACTACTAAACTTCACACTGAAAAATAAAGGACCATATTTAAACGTTAGAACTGTCAAATAACAGGTGTGTTTACTCAATAAAGCGGAAATGTGTTCAAAATTAAAATTATAAAATAACGAGAAAAGTATAGTCGGTCAAGACCGACCATTTGATATCCTACACTATTCCGATCCACATAATTTTGTTTTTACTTGTATAAACCTTATTTGAGTTAAATCAGTGTTGCCAATTTAGCGATTTTCGCGCTAGATTCAGCGCTTTTCAGCAACCGAAAAGTCGCATTTTTTACATCAGCGCTTTTTCTTGAAAAGGCTCTAAATTGGCGCGTTTTGTATTCGGTTAGTATTAGCAGATTTTAATCATGTTTTCTAAATTTTTCTGAATTTGAAATGTAGAAACTTTATTTTTTTATGCAAAATATAAACAATACAAGGAAAATTAAGTTTTTAAACATTTTTAAATTTTGTTCTTCAAATATATAATTAATATTATTATAAATACTTAATATAGAATTTTTAATGAAAATAATGTTTGTGAAACATACACATATCATATTGTGTTGGAATTTCTTATTTTAAATTGTGACTCAAATGTTCCAAACAAAGACGAATGGAATGAAAATGGAAATAAAAAATAGCAATATCTGAGTATTTCTAAAAGTGCTCTTTGTAACAAGTCTTCCAAATCAAAAACATCTCAAATATCAAGAAGAGTCGATTTCCAATATCTAAAAACAATCCTGCCTTCAGATAAAGAACTTTAAAAAACATAATTTTTTTAGTTTAGTTTTTCTGCAGTAATCTATTGAAAAACTAATTTTTGTAATTTAAAGCACCAATTATTAATTTATTCATTTATTTATTCAAATTTTAAATTACTGAAAATATCCCTATCTAAGATAACATACTAAGGCGTAGAAAAGTCCAGAAATAAAAGTTAGAATTAGTTTCGGTACTTGGTTTGAATTAAGTTTCTAGTTTCTTAGGTTTTATTCAGTATTTTCCTTCTCCTGTAAAATTACGAAAAGGCCAGCCATCGATATGTATTTTGTATTTCTATTTATTTATATATTTTTTTAAGAGGTCACACAATTTTCATACTTAGGAAAAGCTTAAGCGATGAAAAAAAAAAAAAAAAGTTTTAAAACAGGATTTGGCCACTAAGTGAGCAGTATAATGCTGGGCCTAAAAAATTCATATTTTAATTTAACATATTTATAAATTTAAAAGCTTTAAACTGAAAGTTATTATCAAATGTATAACCTTTCTTTGTATCTTAAATATTGTTTTTATAAAACGTTAATGTTCAATAATGCATATAACTACTAAATATTTGCACATGAACTTAAAATAACAAATATATATGTAGTAAGTTGTTTAGCTCTTAATAAAAAATACATATTTAACTAAAAGATAAAAACAAATTTTATTCAAATAGATTTTAGCGCGTTTCAAAAAAGTTCAAAAAAGTTGACAACGCTGAGTTAAATATTAACATAATACTAACATTTCTGTCGGATTAATGATCGTTAAAGTGATTTTAGAGAGAGGGGTTTAAATATTTCTATTTTTAAATCAACTTAGAAAGTGATTCTGTGTCAATTGGTATACTTTAAGGTATACCAATTGACACAGAAAAAATTATAGGACCTTCACCTTAAAGTATACCGTTCGACTCAGAATCACTTTCTGGGTCGATTTAACGATGTCCGTCCGTCTGGCTGGCTGTCTGTCCATGTTAATTTTGTGAACAAAGTACAGATCGCAATTTTAACGAATAGCTATTTTGATACAACCCTATTGAAATTGATTATGTTCGGTCCATTATTTCACCTAGCCTGCATACAAATCTCCTCCCGTAATAGAGGTTTAGTGGTCATAAATGATCTACATACAGCAATAATTTAGTGAAATTTAATGAAAATCTTATATAAATGTTAATCTTCGTGTCAAATTTCATGAATATCGGTCCATGGTTGTCCATAGCTCCTATGTAAAGCCTATTTAATAAGTGCTTTTATATGTCATTCCTTCCCCTTTACCAAACTATTCCTCATTTCTACTTCTGAATGATATCTTGGATTCATCAGATGTTCAAATAGTTATAACATATGAAAAATATAAAATACACTTGGAATCATTTCACGATAATATCTTCCAGAGCTTAAAACCAATTTTTGTAATCATTTTATTTTGAATTCTGTCAACATTGCTATTGATGACATATCGATAATCAAGAATAAACAATAGAACTAAAAAACAATTTTAAGGTATTTTGGTTAAAATATTTCAAAGTTTGCACAGTTTGTATAAGGAAAATTAAAAATGTTAAAAATTTTGTAAAAAAAATAAAAATTTATTACATTGATGCCCGTTAGCAATAAAACAACATTTAGCTAAAAGTTAAACACTACATTTCAGTTTAGACAAAATGTTAAAATAAAATCATTAACATACAATTTTTGTTAGAACTAATTTTAAGTTGAATTTTTTTCCAGTTATTTTTCTAACTTTTAATTTATACAAAAATAAATGTTTCCAATCAGAAACAAAGGCACGTTGACATTACTTCAGTTTTTCATTAAAATGACTCACACTGGTATAGTGTGGACTATACAAAAATATCTATATTAAACTTGAGAACAAAGTTCGGGTCAAAACATCTTCTTGAAGTGACATATTTTGGTAATTAAAATTGTTAAAAGTTTTGTAAATAGCCCCCATACAAATGATCTTCATTATAGTACGAAGTTTGATCCATATTTCAAATATTTCCAAAAATTTTAACCTGGTGATGAAATTTGACACAAATAAGTTTCGACTGTGGACATATCAAAACTAAGTTGTAAGATTTAATTTACTGTTTGTATTCATGAACTAACTACAAAATTATATTTAGAATTTTATTAATCAGAATTATACGCAGACATTTCTAAATTTTGCTGGCGGTCCATAGCGAATACATGTTAAATTTTTTAAGACTCCTACAATAAAACATAAAATTAGACTAGGGTTGCCAAACGGTCTTGAATGAACTTGATTGTCAAAATATTTAAGAAGTTGTCAAGTTACAAGTTCAAATGTAATTTGTCAAGTTGAAAATAATTTGTAGCTATTAGGAATATTTTATATTTTTATAGAGATAAAACCGAAGTATATATTTGTATTTTCAGGATAAAAAATCGTTTGCCTTATTACACCTTGAAAGTGAAAGTTGTATAGAACTACACAATATAATGATTGAATTTTAAATAACATTAAAATCATTTAAATATGAGATATTGGAATCATTTTACAAAAAAGGACTTTTTCAAATATAAACAGAACAAACTGATTACAATGTTTTATACATTTTCTCAAGACTTAATGAAAAACTACCATACGATATAGTAATTTTTTTAATGCCGTGAATGAATGTTCAAAAGCAATATTAATGGATATTGAAATATTTTTATTGACACAATATAAAGAAGCTGTACCATATGCTTATTTTTTCAAATAACAATTGTAAAAATCTAATACCGCATTTCTTAATATTTTTTCATGACATAAACGGATATGCTACTATATAAACTCTTATTTTCACAAAAAATGTTAAAAGCTATATTCCTATTATATCGACAATATATATTTACTACTTCTATATAGGTTTCATATAAAATATTAAAGATTATTGACGGAAGTCGACTGTCAAGTTCTTTTTTTGGAAATCAAGCCCGTTTTTCAGGAATGTCAAGTTAGATCACAATTTGAATCTGGCAACCCTACAATAGACTCAGAAGGTCTCTATTTATTGCATATGTGGGGTTTAAGAATATCTGCCTACTTTTATAAAAATATATCGTCCATTCCATGAAAGAACGCCCAAGAATATTTTTCATGTCTTCCGATTTTAATAATATTTGGCATACGCATACGCTATGGAGCCGTTTAAATATGTCTGTTTTTATTTTTTTGAATTTTGAAAAATTCGCGAATTTATTCGCGATTTAAATTTTTCAAAAAGTGAAAAAAATGACAAAGGTATCTAACTTTAAACATAAATATCTCAAAAAGTTGTTAACGGATTTTAATGATTTAAATTGCATATTTAAGAAGAATAAGTCCACTATAAATGTAGTAATTAAAAAATAATATTATCGTTTAAAAATGCATTCATAATGCAAATGCAATTTTTGAATGCATTTTTGGAAAATGTCTACCCTTTAAATTTTTTTCTTCTTTCGATATAAAAAACATTGTTATGTTTGCTAAAAATTGCAATATAAATTATTCTGGGACAAAATGGTTCAATATTTTAAAAAATTTTTTCAAAATATTTCTTCAAATTTTTTCATACAAATTTTTTATTTTTTTTTTTTTAATTTTTGTATTTTTTAATTTTTGTGAGCATATTTTTAAATAAATTTTAACCATAATAATTCATAATTTGTTATTTACGGTAGAAAACCTATTTATCCCAGATTAAGTGCTGATGTTTTATATAATAAACATATTTGTCTTCAATATTAAGCAAAAATATTTAAAATCAAAAGGGTAAAAATTTCTTAAAAATGCATCCGAAAATTGCATTCTTTTCGTGAGTGCATCTTTAGCAAAAAAAATATTTTTGATTTATACAATATAATTTACAATATTTATTGTAATAAACTTTACACTAGTTTTTAAATCAATAAAATCCCACGTATAGTTAAGGAGTTATAAATATTTAAAGTCACATATTACTAAAAAAATAGAACCAAAAAAGTTAAAAATCAAAATTTATAAAAAAATTTAAATTTTTGTATGAAAAAAAATGATGGAAATTTTTTGAAAAAAATATTTAAAATAGTAGACTTTATTGTCCCAAAATAGTTCTTTTTGTATTTTATAGTAAAGATATTGCTTTTTAACATATTAAAAAAAATTAAAATCGGAAGGGTAGAAATTTTTCAAAAATGCATCCAAAAATTGCATTTGCATTATAAATGCATTTTTAAACGATAATATTATTTTTAAATTACTACATTTATAGTGGACTTATTCTTCTTAAATATGCAATTTAAATCATTAAAATCCGTTAACAACTTTTTGAGATATTGATGTTTAAAGTTAGACACTTTTGTCATTTTTTTCACTTTTTGAAAAAATTAAATCGCGATAAATTCGCGAATTTTTCAAAATTCAAAAAAATAAAAACGGAGATATTTAAATGTCTCCATAGGTTATATGTCTACCAAATATAAACAAAATCGGATGACCCTCCGTAAAATAATTGACATTTTTTATAAATTTTGTGGAAATTAACTGGATCATAATTTTCCATAGCTTCCACATAAAATCCTCTTCCGAACATCCCTTTGCAGATAATAAATTCCATGTAAATATTTCTTAAATATTTCTATATATTTGCATCTTTTTTAATATATAAATTTTAGTCTAATATTAACTGGAAGTTAGAATAGTTATTCTTAAATTTAACTAAACCCTGCTTTGTGTAACGGACATTAATATTTTTAATTGTTTATGAGCCTTTTAAGGTTAATAGATTTTATATTTTTATTAAATTTTGGTAACGTAATTTTATTTAAAATAAATATTTTATTTTTACCATACTAAAAATGTGCCAAGGGGTCCGCAAAAAAAAAACAAATTTTTCTAAAAGGGTCTGTGAAGCGTGAAGAGCAGGGAACCCCTGGCTTAAAATAATCTCTGTAAAGATACCTTGAACGACATGTTGTTTACTGGTTTCTTCGAATAAATTTTCTGAAATTATTAACACAATCATATGAAAAGATCATCTTATTATATTATTAAAATGATGGATATACGCTCTTTCACTTGTTCTTAGTTTGATGCATTAAAACTCACAAGATCATACAAACTTTGGCAATATAAGTAAATATTGCATAAATTTGATATGCTTTCTTCCTATTCTGAAGTTTATGTTTTATTTGAATAATTGATTGTATTCCATTTATTCAAAAACAACTAAAAATCCAAGAAAAATATTAGTATGAAATAATTCAAATTTCATAAAAACGTTAAAGTTATTTTTTTCAGTGAAACTGGCGGATATTTAAAACTATTTTTGTATAAATGGGTGTAAATTGGTTACTAAGCAATATTATGCAAAAAAACGCATTTTAAAAGAGTAGGTCTATACGCCCTTATACGCGTCTATGCTTCATTTGTTAAAAATTCTACTCGCCTCACTTATTTTTTTTTTTTACAGAAAATTATAGATAATCAGCCTGTTTATAGAATCCAACACGGATTGGTTTTACAACATTTTCTTAAGAAAACCAATAAATTTGGTTTATGTATTCGATTTCTGTTTATGAAATCCAACAATTAGATTTGAAACTTTAAATATTTTCGTCTACAGTTTATAAGGAGAATTTCAAAACTACGATTAAAGGCGTTCATTATTTATTTAAGAACATAAAAATGAAATTAAGATCGGAAATATCAATCTTTTAACAAATTCTTTTTGTTACTTTTTCATAAACTCATTTCAAGTTGAAATTGAATTTGAATTTCGTTTCCAATCCAATTACGATGAGGATTTCATAAAAAGTTGATTATCACAGACTGAATTATCTTTTCTACATGAGCACTTGTTTACAAAATTATGGAAATTTAAAGATTTTTTGTTATTTTTATGTAAATAATTAATTTTAAATGAAAATTATTATCATTCTGATTAACACAATTTTTTGCTTTAGCTAAATTTTACTTACCCATTTTGCCTGTGTTTTTTTTATTAAATTTCCCCAAACACTTTATATTCAATAAATTTTAAAATATGGTTTGTTAACAAGTTCTCAAAAATAAAACACGCAAATCGTTTTGTAATACAATAGATAAACACACTTATTGGGCCACTTGAATTGTATTTATTTTTAAAATAAAAATTCGTTAAACTCACAAATCATCACAAAATAAAATGAACTTAAGATTATTGCACTTTAGTTTAAAGAATGGAAAAATTATAGCATCTCCAAGTACTTAGAATAAATAAAATAAATCTTCTTTGTGTTTAACATTTAAACATATTTTATTTATTATTTAAATGATAATAATTCATAGACTCTTTTCTTTCAATTTATTTAAAAAAAAAGCAGCACAATAAACTGTAAAAATCAAGTAAAATAGCACTTCTCAGTGTATGTAAAGAAAAAAGTATTGTATTTATTGTTAAAGACTGATATTAAGTTCTTTTCTTTAAAATTTAATATTTAATCTTTTTCTCTCTTGATTGTTTTCTTTTCTTTTTTTACGATTTTATTGTCCGTGGTGTGTGTAAATTCAGTCTACAAGTGTTGATTTTAATGCGTTCAAGTATAAACTAAAGCTTGAATTAAATTCATACTAAAAAATAAAATAAAAAAAAAAACTGTCGCTTGTTGAAAATCAACAGCTTTTGTATTAAATGTTTTGTATTTTATAGTTGTTGTTGCTTTTATTGTAAATTATTTTTTTTTTTTATATATCGAAATGATCAAAGGCAATGCATTATACTGCAGTAAATTTTTATAAAAATCTGTTTTTCTTTTTATTTTATAAAAAAAAAAAATACAAAAAAATAAATTAACAAAAAAACAAGCAAAAGAATCATAAATAAATCTGTGTTTTTACATCCCACTATAAGTTATCTACACTTTACTTTCCAATAGAACAAATTAAAAGTTTTGTAAAAATATTTATTCAAATTATTTTAAATTTCTCTTGCTATCACTTTCGTAACGTAACAATTATTTGGGAAACGTCACTTTACTTATTTACTTCCAGAGAGGAAGTAAATTTTAGACTTGTTTGTGCTCATTACAAATTCAAATTTATATTTAGCAAATTTTGTTACTTTCGGGTTTTGTATACAATATTTGTGAATATGGTTACTTGATTGACATTTTAAATATGCATGTACTCGTTTGAGGTGACAGTTGAGAATAAAATTTAATCGTAATTAAAAATAACGGCTAAATTAAATTTATTTATTCAACTTCAAACAAGAAGTTTACTTTTTCAGATACCCAAGCGGTAAAGAAATATGATCTTGTGTTTGTTTATGTATGTTTTAAATCTCATTTGTAAATTTTAATAAAAAAAATCTGGTCAGATAGAGACATTTTTGATTTAACCATAGTGAAATTATAAAGTGGCCGCACAAATACAAAAACAACAATTGCTTGAATTTGTTAGTGTAAAACTACTGCACATAACTTCGAGTTTATATTAGACAAATTTGTATCAAGATAAATCTCAAAATTTTATCATGATAAAGATATGTCTAATGTAAACTGAATTTGTCAGTATTATTGCAGCGTTAAAAGAAAATTGTCAGCGCTCGAGCTCTGATAACTATGTCTTGATAATGCTTGGTAAAAGACGCCATCTTGATTGTTGTTGGTACTTTTTGCATGGTTTATTACGACATACACCCCTAAAATTGA
Source organism: Protophormia terraenovae (assembly GCA_951394005.1). Lineage (NCBI taxonomy): Eukaryota > Metazoa > Arthropoda > Insecta > Diptera > Calliphoridae > Protophormia > Protophormia terraenovae. The sequence goes on along the minus strand of OX596073.1, from coordinate 171,574,379 downwards.
CAGAGATAAAAAATTATCTGCAACTCAAACAAAAATTTGACGTTTGTCTTGATACAAAATTTCTCCAATATAGACTAGACGTAATGTCAAAATCAGTTTACACTGAACAGGTATAATCGTCGGCCCAGCTGATTTTGTTTTTGTGTATGAGATCTGTCAAAGTTTATTTACGTTTTATTGTTTACTTTGAGTCTACATTAGACAAATTTTTATCAAGACAAACGTCAAAATTTTATCAAGATAAAGATTTGTCTAATGTAGACTGAATTTGTCAGTGTTATTGCAGCGTTAAAAGAAAATTGTCAGCGCTTGAGCTCTGACAACTTTGTCTTGATAATACTTGGTAAAAGACGCCATCTTGACAATTTTTTATCAAGACAAACGTCAAAAGTAACGAGAATTTATGGAAGGTGGCAACAGTTGGCGAATTAATTATTGTTTTTTATATATGCGGTTTGACAGCTGTAACAACCAAAAATAATAGTCACCTACTTAACTAAGGTTACCTTGTATAGATTTGCCCCGCTTTTAACGTTTGTCTTGATAAAAATTTGTCTAATGTAGATACTATGTAACATTGTGTTGTCATTGGAAGGAAATACTTAGTGGTGAAAAAGAGCTACAGAAGTTCTTTTTTAAACCCATAACTGTCATTGCTAGGATGTTATTATTTTATACTTCTTGTTCATTGCTTTTGAAATACTTCTCTTAAAACTATGTTTATACAATTTTTTAATAAAAAATCTGTTTTTATACCCAACATCAAAAAGATGGGGGGTATATTGATTTTGTCATTCCGTATATAACATGTCGAAGGAATCATTTAAGACCCCACAAAGTATATATTTTCTGGGTCCTGGTTAGATTCTGAGTCGATCTATCTATGTCCGTCCGTCTGTTGAAAGCAGGATAGGGCTCGAACGGGACAATGTAGGGGGACGAAATTTGGCACAAATACTATAAAGTTTGTTTGTATTGAAATGGGTTTATAAACAAAAAAGTTTTGGGGGAAAAACTTGAAACACAGGGTGTCCGTTTCATACTTTTCTGCTGATATCTCTTAAACAAATATATGTACGACAACAAAATTTTGTATAAGCAGTTTGAGGGCCACTTTACCGCCCACCCCATATAAGGTGAAACTTCAACGAAATTGTGTTTAAATAGTTCAAGGACCAATGTAAACTCGGAAACAAAAAACAAAGTTGATGGTGGGTATATAGATTCGGTCGAGCCGAATATAACATTCGCGCTTGTTTCCCTATTAAAGAATAAAAATGCTTTAAATTTTTTAAAATTTAAATTTTGTTAGAAATAATTAACATTTTTTCCCGCAAAAAATTAATTTATTTTCGCTTTTTTGGAAGTAATTATTAAGAACATCCAAAAAAGTTTAAAATATAAACTTTGTTTCACTTTTGAAGTTGTAAAAAAGTTATTATTTTTTTTTTTTTTTTTTTTTTTAAGAACTTCATCGTTTTTTGCTGGGATACAAATACAAATTCAATTTGACAGTTTCGCGAGGTACGTACATGAAATAATTGCAAATCAGCTGTGCTTACAAAGTCACTTTCTTATTTCACTATGGATTTTTGTATTTTCCTATATGAAACAAAACTGACAACTTGATATAAAGGGTAAAAAATATATATTTTATATGATTTTATCTTCTTTTTTAATCTTTGAGTTATGATCCTTTAAGTAGAAAGTCTTAAGATATAAACAATTTTTTTTTTAATTCTTGGAATCCATAAGATGTACAATATAAAAAAATATTGTTGCCATAACAATAATTTAATATTGATACAAGAAATATTTAAGCAATAAACATTTTTCAGCACAGAGACAAAGATAATTGTTCCAATCGAAGGTATTAGTGATATGAAGCAAAATAATAATTAATTTAATAAGTTTTAAGGAATTTTAAGAAATTAAGATTAAATTTCTATTAAATAGCAAAAGCTCTAAATAAAACTTATTTAATATCAACAAAATTCATTCAAATTCAAAACAAAATTGTCACGATCGCATACTCTATGATTGTAACAAAACTTTGTCAATACAAATAAATATATTTTTTTTTTCTTTTTTTTTTTTTTTTTGTTTGCTGTTGCTTTTTTGTTAACCGTTAGGTTTTATTGAAATAATTATAATAATATTTTTATTTGTATTTTATTTCCTCCCCCATTTTATTAATTTCATTAATTAATTTTATTTGTATTTTGTTGTTGTTTTTGTTTAAATAATTTCATACATTTATTATACCTTTGGAATATTTAAACAGATGAATTTTGTTTTTTTTGGTCATTCAATTAATTTTGTGAGCAATTGCTCAAGTTCAAATAAATATATTGTGAAATATGTAAATAAATGTGAATGCACAATATAAAATGTGTTTTGTTAATTTCATTTTCGTACAATTATTATCAATCATAATTTAAATTTCACAAGAAATAAAGTTTCTATATAATAATTTGCTATCTGCAATTAATAAAAACTTTGCACAGTGTAAAAGAAAATTAAAGCTTTTTCTTATAATTCAATTAATATATTTTCAAACATTGTAGAATAATCGAATTAGTAATTATATCAATGTTTTAATTAAGCACGCAATTAATTAATGCATTTCTACACTTATACCTCTATTTTTTTATTTTCTGTAGTGTTAGGTTGTTCAGAAATCAGATTTTATACCTCCGTTTACATTCAAACTCACTTTTAGATTCAAGTCCAAAAATATGACGTTTTGAAAAGGGAAAAAAACTAAAAAAGAGGATAAAAGGTTTTGACCCTTACACATTGGGGTAATAGGGGTCGAAAATAGCGATTAATTCAGGGAAAGATGATATCAATTTTTTAATCATCGTGTTTTATTTTTTTATTGATTTTTAGGTAAAAACAGTTTTAGATTTTTAAGATTTTTTTGGGCAGAATAGTAATGTCCGTCTATACATTACAATGATTCGAAAATTATGCATAATTCAGGGAAAGGCAATATCAACACTTTATTGATCACGTTTAATAAGTAAAAAAATTAATTTTTAGAATTATATAATTTTTAGAATTATAAGATGGTTGAATGGTAATGTCCGTCAGTCTGTCTATACATTTGAGTTAAATGGGTCGAAAATGGCGCTTAATGGTAACGTTTTATTTTTTCTATTTATTTGTTAGTAAAAAAATGCAATTTTAGAATTCTAAAATATTTTTTGTCAGAATGAAAATACATTTGGATTAAATGGGTTGAAAATGGAACTTAATTCAGGGAAAGGTGATATTAATATTTTAGTATTTAGATTTAGTTTTCATATTGGTTAAAAAGTTTAAGAGTTTTTTTTAAAGCATTTAATGACTGTTCTTCCGTCTGTCTGTTTATTAATTTTTGCAAACTTGCCAATTCAATATCATTTATTTTCTGATTCAATGAAGATATAACTTCTAATTTTCTTTATTCAATAGAAAATTCTGTTCTTTAATAAACTGCAAAAAATATGATAAAATCGAAAAGGTTAGTATATATATGGTAAAGCCTTGACCAACATCTTGCAAAGTTGAGATTGTTGAAATTTCAAATTAATATATCTCGAAAAATATATAAGAGAAATAGTACATGTGAGCATATTTTCTGAAAAATTTACCAAGAACTTTAAGGTGATATAAAAATCTTGGAAATCGGGTAAGGAACAAAAACATTTTCTATGACATTAGTACCCTATTTTGAACCCTCATATATCCGTTCTTGAATATTATTTGGTAACCTGCTAAATTCAAAATGTTACTATCCTTTGCTACGACTATGTGAAATTTCATGTAAATCCAATTAGCAGATTACAAGTTATAGATTTATTTCGCTTCTGTCCCACTGTTTAATGTTTGATAAAGCAAATAAAATGCACTTAAGCTATTTTTTGTTTGAAATCTACTGGAGTTGTTTCGAAAAAAAAAGATAATAATTTCTAAAATTGGGCTATATATGCGCACGATTTTTTTTTTCATAATATTAAAGTGGACAATATGTACTATTTTTCAGAATATTTTCAAAACAAACATCCTGTAATATTTTGAGTTGTATTCAATGAAAATTGAAAATGAGTATATTTAAGGACAATTTTCAAAAAAATAATAAAAATATTAGGACAAAATATAATTTAAAAATACTGAAAGCAAATTAAATACCTGAAGTTGATGGTTTCATTTTAAATTTTTACTTTAAAAAAACATTTTATTTAAAATAAATACACTGAAAGTTGATGAAAATTAAGTTTTTGACTCTTTTTCAAAAATTTAAAAAAAATTTTTAACTTTGAAAGCTCCTTATGAGAAAACAACACAAACCGTTTGTGCTGATATTTTTAACACCCAAAATTATTGGTCTAAAACCCACCTTAATTTATACCAATTAGCTTATAATCACTTTCTGATTCGATTTAACGATGTCCGTCCGTCTGTCCGTCCATGTAAACTTTGTAATCAAACTACAGGTCGCAATTATGAAAAAAAAAATAATGAAATTTGGCTTTTTAGGTTTCTTATAGTCCAAGAACGAAGCACACAAATTTCTTATAGTCCAAGGATAAAGCCTACTGAAATTGGTTATGATCGGTTTACCTAGTCCACATACAAATGTCCTCCCGGAAAAAAAGTTTAACCATCATAAATCCCTTAAATATAACAATATTTTAATTTGGCACATATAGTATCTGATAACTCCCAATTTTACGAATTACGGTTCATAATTTACCATAGCCCCCATATAGGGCCCACTTTCGGGAATCACCCAAAAGTATGAATTAATTCATATGTTAGTATCTACTTTATATTCTGTATTCTTATGTTTTATTTTACACTTAATACAAGTATCAGTTTAGAATTGCCCACAGGTCTAAAAAATTTTGATGCACTCAATGTATGGTCGAACTTGACCAACTATTTCTTTCATTCTCGTTTAAATTTAGAATGGAATTACTCTAAAAAATATTTTAAATATTTTTTGTAAATTAATTTTAAAGTACGTTTTTTATGAGCTCATATCTTATTATTTATCTAGACAAATTTTAAAACTCGAATTAAGTTGCTTTGATAAAAGTCCTTAAACACCATTGTATGTATATAAGATGAAGTATACAAATTTTATGATTATATATTTTTTAAAAATCAATTTTAACAAGATTTCTTGTTGTATAGTTAACAAAAAGATAAATTAAAAAAATGCCTACAATTGGCATAAATTAAAAAATCTGTCACTTTTTCCCTACACGTGAATTTTACGAAATTAAATCACTACAAAAAGAGAATTTTTCTTACACTGATTTATCATTAAATGCAGTAAATTAGTGTTAATGTCCGTTAAACCAGTATTGGTTCAACTTAAGAAATATCTATTTCAAACTAATAGTTCTAACAGATTTATATATACCCTACACCACCATAATTGGTTGGGGTATTATGCGTTTGTGCTGATGTTTGTAACGCACAGAAAAAAATATCGGATCCCCACCTTAAAGTATACCGTTCGACTCAGAATCACTTTCTGAGTCGATTTATCGATATCCGTCCGTCCGGCTGGCTGGCTGTCTGTCCATGTAAACCTTGTGAAGAAAGTACATGTCACAAAAATGTCTTGATGAAATTGGCACGAATAATTACGAATTTTTGATACAAGGACGAAGCTTATTGAAATTGTTTATGATACGGTCCATTATTTCACCTAGCCCCCATACAAATGTCCTCCCGGAATAGGGGTTGAACGATCATACATGCCTTAAATATTGCAATATTTCAATGAAACTACAAAGGAGTTTTGTATAAGTGACAATCTTTGTGCCAAATTTCATCAAGATCGATCCATAATTGACCATAGCTTCCATATAAATCCCCTCTGCTGAAAATCACTTTAACGTGCATAAATCCCATACGAATGATATACCAAGTTAATATTCGACACAAATAAGTTTCATATAAGTAGAAACAACATTGCCAGAACTTATAAAAATCGGTCCATATTTTACCATAGCTCCCATATAAACCCGCTTCCGGGAATCGCCCTAAAGCGCATAAAATCATATAGATGTTAGTATCAATGCATTGTTCTGTATTTGTATAATTTATTTTACATTGAGTAAAAGTGTTGGTCCACAATTGGCCTCAGGTCTCATTTTTAGCTCATACACAATGGTGTAGAGTATCATGTGGTCGGTCTTCACCGACTATAGTTTCTCTCTCGTTTTTTTTTTTAATTTATAATAAAATCGCATTTAATATTTTTGCTATAAACTTGTATCAGAATTATAACCATAGAATTAAAGAAACGTAATTAATTTCAACTAATTTATGCAGAAATAACTTTGAAGGTCGTCATAGTTTTAAAATAGGCGGAATTTCCACATTTCTTTTTATCTGATGGTAAAAAGCACAAGGTGTTTTACTAAGTGGTGTTAGTTATATAATTTCAATTAACTAACAGATGCCTGATATCACTCATCATTATCATTAATCAATTGATTTAAAGTTAATTATTGAAATATTCTCTAAAAAAATATCTTTATTTTTATTTGCTTTTTTGTAAACTTCCTTTTTAATAAACTTTTGTTCATAATCCGTATAAAACTACATACATATTTATAAACCTAAAATAGTTTAAAACTAAATTTTATTTCTTACAACAGTTGCCAGTTTCTACATTATACATTTACTCAACAGTTAAACTTGACATTCAAAATTTTTTTACGCAATTTTTTTTACAATCGTATTAACGAATTATTTCCTATTGACCTTAAACGTTTTTGGCATAATTAAAAAAAAGTCGGCAACAAACATCAGATTTAAAATAAAAAATAATTGAAAGTGCGCCAAAATTGTTGCACTTTAAAATACAATTAAACTATAAATTGTGCAAACCAGTGTAAAGCAAGCCAACACAAATCATGTTTTTTATCCACAATTATTAAAAAAGTTTTGTAGAATTAATAAAAACTACATGTTGTCAACAAATTAACAATTATAATAAAATGCATATTTTACATTCACTAGAGACATTTAAATTTGATTTATATAGTAAGTACACATTTTTTTTATTTAAGTTTTTTTTTTTATTATTTATTGTTTAATATTAATTATTACAACTTTGAAATGTTTGATTTAATATGAAAACAGAGCATCCCCTGGTGTTTTTTTTTTTTTTTTTAATATTTACTCTATATATTGATAACAGTGCTGGGTCACGTTTATTTCTATTACAAAAGAAAAGAATTTTTATTAAATTTGCTTTAATTTTTAAGGGGCGTTGATTTTTATAAGCGCATAATTAAATAAATAAATCGTACATACCCATACAAATAGATTACAATCTATATGTTTAATTTATTGTAATGGAAAAAAATGCAAATTGATAAAGAAATACATATTTAGTTGAAAGGGTTATCATTTGACAGTATCTGATTTAGAAATTCTGATTTAGTGACGTAAAGAAATTAAATTGGGAGCCGAGTAATCGAATATATAAAATAATTGGCAATAACTACTTTAAAAATCAGTAGTTTAGTCTTTACTGTTTGATTACATCTTTTTTTTATTTTCCTCTAAAAACGACCTAAAATTTACTTTTTTCCATTTTTCTAGAGATATGTTTCATTATATGGAGCAACCTCGTTAATTTTAAAAATAACGTTTTATGGTGAGAACCAGAGTCAATTATTAAAAGTGGTTTATAGGCTTAGTACTTCATAACAACGTGTATCCAAATTGACTTCTTCATTTTGTCAACCTACATATCGTCACCGAAAATGCAAAACAACGTAACATCACTTTTCACAACTTTATAGAAGGCACAAAAAACTTTATAAAATCTAAACGGATTGACCTACAAACAAGATTTTTGGGTTATTACATCCTTAAATATTGCCTAATAGATTGATGATGAATAATTTAATTTTTATTAAATATTTTTTAAGTTATGTGGTTTACGTTTTTCAAGATTTAAATTTTGTGAAGCCAAAAAAACTTAACATCAATAAAAATTTTACAAAAATTGTAATTAAAAGAATTTTTGATAACTTTTAGCGAAAATTTTAATAGGTATTATATTTTTAATAATTGGCAATCTAAATTCGTTAAAAAAAAAAAACAGAAAAAAAAATTTATTTTTTTAACAAATGTGATGTTAAGCCCAAATTACAATAGCGCGTAGTCAGCAGCAGTGTGTGCTGCCATAATCAGCTGATCATTTAGAAAGCACTGTTTGTTATGGTGTTGATTACATTTGGTCAGCAGCAGTTTGCAGTGCTGTTTCATTTAGCCCTGTTTCTAAATTTACTGCGCTGCTTTCAGATTGAGAGCGAGACAAAGAGAGTGGGCAAATAAATGAGAGGCTAAAACACACAAGTAGAATAAAGCAAGATGGTGGTTGTAAATTTTTGCTGCTTGCGCTTAAATGTAATTATATGGGCAGCAACATGTTATTCTGACAGTGACAGCTGATAATGTTTTCTGATACTGTTGCTGACTACGCGCTATTGTAGTTTGTTTTGACTTAAAAAAAATTATTTCCTTCAATAATATAATCGTTATTTTTTGAGCTACAAGTCTGAAAATTTGTGATTTCAAATTACTTATAATACTAATTGTCCTACAAATATTACTGGAAAATCCTAAAATCAAATCCTAACGCAGCAAGATTTTTAATTTTCTATCAGAGAGCGGAGTTTACACATATTTATATATAATTTTGTAAGCAAATTTTTCTCTTTTCAAAGCTTTCTGAAACTTCCAGATGACGTAGAAAATTAAAATTCGTCTTTTTTTATAAAACTATTCGTCCTACAAATCCTAACAGAGCCAGATTTTAACGTTTTTATCATTAAATAAAGATACTCGGATTTATTTTCTGTTTTCTATAATACTTATACCCTGCACCACCAAAAGTGGTTGGGGTATAATGCATTTTTGCTAATGTTAGAGATTACAACCCGGCTAATGCCACAATGTCATTAATTCATTAGATGATTTATCTTAATAAAATATTATTATTAGTACTAAAACCCAGCAAGTGAAATAGAATATATCTGTTTGAAACAATAATGTAGACATCTTAAACATATATTATAAATTAGTCAGTAATATGAACAAAATGCGGAATTTATCGCATAGAAATTTTACAAAATATTAGGAAAGTTAATATAAAAAGTATGTAGTGAGTCCGAAGTGCTTTTTGTCATTTTGTCAACGCTATAAAATAACAAGTTTTTGCACTAAGGAAACTCTAACGATACCCAATTGAAGGTGATTATCGTTATTTTTGACCAAAATAAAATTTAATATTGAGTTCTTAACTACTTTGGAATAATTTTTAAGACTCGGAGATCTACTAAAGCCTGATTTGCATGGAGCATAAAATGTATTTATATGGTTTAGTTATAGCGAAAAAATATGTCAACATATTTAGATCAAATTTGAATTCATTGTTTAATTATGTTCAATATTTGGTAGGCGTTCAGATGACCATTTATTAATATACAAATGTATACACTTTTCTCGATTTAATAGACAATGTCAAACCTTTTTTTTAGCATAGTACTTCCGACCAGTTTAATATTTTACACAAATTTTATATGAACTTTTGTTTTGCATTTTCTGCAATTGTTGATGAATTGCCATGGCTTTTACCATTAGTTCTGTTAAGTCTTGTTGACTCAACATTTTTGTTATTGTTGTTTTTTTTATTTTTCTTTTGTATGCAGAAAAATTGAACCAGTTCTGTTCCGGTGTTGAGGCAATATTGTTTTTGCCTCGAAGTTTTTGGATGGGACTATTTTTTCATAGTTCGCCGATCCGGCTCGAAGGACCAAAAAATGTAAAAATTACTAAATAATTTTCTAAATAATAATTTTTACTTAGAGTGATTGTAGGTCACTCTATGATGAATGCTTGTAAGGCACTAAATTTATTTATATTATAAAATTCTTACGTAGTACGTTTATTAGTTTCTAAGTTATTGCATTTTGAAAATGAAAAAATCACTTCGGACCACCCTTTAACAAAAAGAAAAAACAAATCTTTCACGACAGCATTTACTTGAGTTAATTAATAAGTATATTAAGCAATTGATCAAATTTATTTTTCTTAGTACATTTACAATTATGTTTTAAATCTGCTAATGCAAAAATACATATCCCTTTGGGTCTGAGTTTTTCAACTAATGAGAGTAATATTACTTATAGTTTTTAAACTGGGGAAAGTCCGGCTATCCCGGGAAAGTCCGGCAAATTGCGATCCCTAGCTGATGTTTGTAACATACAGAAACACCCACCTTAAAGTATACCAATCGAATCAGAATCATTTTCTGAGTTGATTTAACGTCCGTCCGTCCGTTCGTCCGTCTGGCTGGTCGGCTGGCTGGTTGTCTGTCCATATAAACCTTGTGCTCAACGTACAGGTCGCAATTTTATAGATAATTTGATGAAATTTGACACATAAGTATGTTTATATTGGTATAACGACGAACGCTATTGAAATTGGTCATGTAGGTCCATTATTTCACCTCGCTTCTATATAAATGTCCTCCCGGAATAGAGTCTCGTTTTCAGTTGGTTTGTCATATACATTGTAGTTTAAATATTAATCGAAAATCTGACTTTAAGGCGTCTGAGTATAATAAGGGTGTAGTCTAAAATTTAGACTTTAAATATACTGCTATAAAATAAATATCAAACTATAGATAAAGTATAAGGTGGTAATGCAAAGTATAAGAGTGTTGTTTGAGTTTAAGAAGGTAGACAAAATTTATGATATTAGTTTTTATATAAGACTTTAGCTAGTGCATATGATTTTGGGCTAAATATAGAATAGAACAATAACTAGATAGAATTTGACATACTAAACACGAGTCTGCTTTCAATTTTTTTCCATCAGGTCGATATTTTTTATGGGCTTTTCTAATATTGCGCTCTAAATAAGCCGATTACTGTGATATATTTCACTATAACTCGGGAACAGTATGCACAATTTATAAACATGATATACCAAAGCAGGTTCATGTTAAGCACATCAAAATCCATCAAGTCCAACTGTTCGTCTTTGGGGAGAATTTATTGTCGACCAGTGGTTTGAGTAATAGACAATAACCAGAGTACTTAAAAGTTTAAGTATTAATGTAAGATGAAAGGTTGTGAAATAGTAACTTTAAGAAGGTAGCCTGAGACTTTATGACGAATATAAGATGGTCTTCTAAGTATAACACGTTAGGCTGAATATCTGCTTATAAGACAATAGTATGACTTTAATAAAGTAATTTGAGGATAGTAGTGAATATGTATAAGATTATATGCCCTAATTTAATGAAAAGATGAGTACTAATTCATCAAACACAAAAATCCTTCTTAATGACTCAATAAATGCTTTTTATCTAAAAATATTCACTGAATACAACTCATCATTGTCGTTTTGTTTAAAAAAAAAATTACCCATCAATTAATACTTAATAAAGATTCAGCTTTTTGTTCACGGTTTTACTAAAACAAATTTACTTTATTTTTACAAAAGAAAAAAAAAAACAAACAAAATTAATCTTAATACGTAAATATAATTAATAAATTTTACATTTTTCATTGTTTTTTTATTATTTTGTTCATCTAACATTTTTTTCTTTACTAAACAATAAACTTAAAAATAAGTTAAATATTTGCACATTACAGATTTTTTTCTTGTTATTTTTTTAAATAAATTAATAAATTACAAAAATAAACATATGTATTTAGATAAAATGATGAATTAATAAATAACTTAAAATTATTAAACAATAAAAATAAAATTAATTTGAACAAGACAGCTAATTTGTAATTAACTTAAGGAAATTTTAATAAACATTTTAACAATCATTGTTGAGTCATAAACAACTTACTTACATTCATATTTATTAACTTCCCTAAAGTTTTATTACGTATATATCGAACTAAACTATAATGGATTTTTGTTTTAAAGGATCTCTAACTAAGTTTTAAATTAAAATCATTTTTCTTTTAGGATTTGGTGGTAAGCTGTTTTATATACAAATTAAATATTTTTCTAAACTATACACTACAAAGAAATTAATTAATTAATTTAAATTAAATATAAAATTATAATCTCTCCAATTATTTATTTATTTGTCACCACCCAACCACATTTGTATTTGAGCCGAACTCTTGCCCTTTGTCTCCAATACCATGGTATATACATAAACAGTTGCTACAAACATACAAAAACCAAAGAACCAAAATGTCATATCAGAACCCCAAGCGGTAATCATGGAACCAAATGTTTTTGTAACACAAAATACCGAAAACCAATTAGACATAACAGTTAAGGCAACAGCGGTAGCTTTAACGTCGGGCAAGAATAATTCACCCATCATTAGCCAAGGTACAGGACCATAACCCACCGAAAATGTTACCATAAACAAGACCACACATAGTAGAGGTAACCAACCCAAAGAGGAAACATCTTTGCCATTATCTTTCATATTGAAATAAGCACCCAATATGACCAAACAAATGGTAACAATGGTACTACTGAAGAGCAACAAAGATTTACGACCGGCTTTTTCAATCATCAGCGATGAAGCGAAAGTCATAACGACCTGTACAAAACCCACAATAATTGAGCAGATAGAAGGATCTAAAGTACTGCCAGCAGACTGAAAGATGGGCACTGTATAAAAGATGACAGCGTTAACACCTGAAAACTGTTGAAAGAACATGAGCAGCATGGAGATGATAAGACCACGTCGGGCGGCTGGCATACGAAAGAGATCCATAAATGAGGCATTACTACCGGCCTGATCAAGTTCAGCTTGTATTTGCTGGATGGCGGAGCGTGAATCACAATAACGACCCCAGAGAAATTTGAGGGATAGAGCAGCATCTCCACGACGACCCTAGAAAGAGAGAAAGGGAGGGAAAAGGTGAATTTTAAGTATTATGTAATATTTTATTGTGGTCGGCAAACTTAAAATTCTCATTTTTTATTTGTGTATTTTCTAAATAACTCTCCCACTCTTATATTATACACGGAAAAGATTTTTAATATTATAATTTAAAATTTAAAAAAAAAAAAAAAAAATATTAATAATAAATAATTTCTTTTCTATAATGAAAACTACAAATGAATATTAAAATAAATTTTCTTTAAAAAAATAATAAAAATATATACACTTAACTAAATAATCATTCTCCATTATTTCTTTAAATATTTCTGTCAGTGTTTTTGAAAAATCAAGCGATAGTTTGATTTGAAAGCTCTGATTTTGTTAATCTGTAATAGCATGTCGGTACACATTGGGGTAAAGGAGTTCGAAAATGGTGATTAATTCAGGGAAAGGTAATATAAATATTTTAATGATCACGTTTTATTTTTGTATTCATTATCAGGTTAAAAATTCAGTTTTAGAATTTTAGGATTTTTTTTTGTCAGAATGGTAATGTCGGTCCTTTTGTCTATACTTTAGAGTTAAATGGGTCGGAAATTATGCATAATTCAGGGAAAGACGATATCAACACTTTAATGATCACGTTTAATTTTTCTATTTATTAATAAGTAATAAAATGAATTTTAAGAATTATAAGATGTTTTTTGGCTGAACGGTAATGTCCGTCCTTCAGTCCCTACATTTGGGTTAAATGGGTCTAAAATGGCACTTAATTCAGGAAAAAATTATATCCAAATTTTAATGACCACGTTTTATTTTCGTATTTATGAGCTAGTAAAAAATGCATTTTTACAATTCTAAAATATTTTATTGCAGAATGGCAATGTCCGTCCGTCTATACATTTGAGTTAAATGGGTCTGAAAATGGCACTTAATTCAAGTAAAGGCAATATGAACACTTTAATATTTAGTCAAGAAATAACTTGACTAATACCTTTTTTAAAGAATTCTAATGTCTGTCCTTCCGTCCGTCTGTTTATTACTTTTTGCAAACTTTCCAATTCAAAAGGCTCCGTTACTCTATCGTAAATGTAAATATAGCGAATCAGCTGACACGTTTTCTTATGAGAGTTATGTGTGTTTGTGTACTCAAAAACGTAAATGTTACGTAGCAACCCTTATCAAATTAGGTCGCTCTACGTTTTTACGTGACAGCTGAAAGGTCACTGTTGACATCTTTTTATTTCAATATACTAAATCTGCGTAAAAAATCGATATAATAAGTTTATCAACTGAACAATTTGTTTTGCTGTTTTCTTCGGAAAAAACTTGTTAAAATAATTTAAATAAAGTGCGGAGTTTAATCAATAAATTAAAATTGAAAAATTTTGTAATAAAAGCACAAATTTCGTTTTGTATACATGTCGCTAAAACACAAACCAATAAATCTAGCGATTTTTAAACTGAATTTGATTTACTGAAAAAATGTGTAATTTACATCACTGATGTTGATGTGAACAAAACAACAACAAAGTACTGGCTACATTTACGTTTTTTGAGTAAGCACCCACATACGTTTCCAGTTACACTTACGTTTTTACAGTAATGGAGCCTAAAATCATTTATTTTTTGACTCAATGAAGATATTGATTTCAAATTTTCTTTATTCGACAGACAATTTGGTTCTTTAATAAACTGAAACATAATATGATAAAATTGGTTAAATATGTTGGGACTTGACCAACATCTTGCAAAGTTGAGATTGTTCAAATTTCAAATAAATATATCTCAAAGAATATATAGGAGAAATAGCACATGTAAATATGTTTTCTAAAGGATTTATCAAAGACTTTAAAGTGATATAAAAGTCTTAGAAATCAGGTAAGGAACAAAAATTTGCTAGTGGTTAAACATTTTCTATGACATTATTTTCCCATTTTAAACCCCTATATCTCCGCTACTGAAGCGTTTCTGAACTCAAAATATTACTGTCCTCTGCTATGCCTATGTAAAATTTCATGTAAATTCAACAATCAAATTAGAAGTTACAGATTTATTTGCTTCTGCCCCACTGTTTAATTTTTGATAAAGCAAAGAAAATGTTTTTATAAGAAATTTACGGGTATTTTTTCGAAAAAAATTAATTTCTCAAATCAGTCTATATATGCTCACGATTTTTTCATAATATTAAAGTGGACAATATGTACTATTTTTCAGAAAATTTTCAGAACAAACATCCTATAACATTTTAAGTTGCATTACATGAAAATTTAAAATGAGTATATTTTAGGACAATTTTCAAAAAAATAACAAAAATACTTGGTCAAAATATAATTCACAAATACTTGAAGAAAAATACACTTAAATACCTAAAGTTCATGATTTCATTTAAAATTTTTACTTTAAAGGACTTTTTATTTAAAATAAAAAAAAAAACTCAAAGTTTATGAAAATTGAATTTTTTACTCTTTTTCAAAAATGTAAAAAACTGTTTATCTTTGACAGCTCTTTCATAGTAAAATAATAAAGTACTCGCACATCTACAAAAACAAAAATTGCTTGTATTTTGTTAGTGTAAAACTACTGCTCACAATGTCAAAATACTTTGAACGGAAAAATGAGAGAACGAAAGAGAGCAAGAGAAAAAAACTAAAAAAAAAAATTTACATGTGAATACAAAAACAATTTGACAGTACCGCGAGGTTTGCAAATGAAAAAATTGTAAAACAGCTGTTCTTACGAGTATACTTTATAATTATACTATGAGCTCTTTATAAGAAAACACTACAACCTAGCTGAAAGATTTTAATTCATATTGATACATAATTTTTTTTATTTTTATTCGGTACCCAACTTTATTACAAAACCCAAATGTGCGGTGTAAAAAACTAAGAAAGCAATCGCACATGTGCGCCAATCTGCATAGCTCTTCTGTACTCTGAGTATTCGAGAGTAGTAGGAGTATAAGATTGGAGTATAAGTAAATGATGGCAATCTGAGTTTATAATATTAGTCCCGGTATTAGTCTATATTCTGAGTATAGGAAAATAACCTAAGTGTATGGTTATACAGTAACTATAACATAAGTACAAAATAGTAGTCTGAGTATAAGAGAAAAACCTTAGTATAAGACACCAGTTTAAGCATGATATAAAAATATCAATATAAGATGGAAGCCTTATACGAGTAATAACACTGCAGTCTGAGTACAAAGTAATCATATTTCAAGAGTATAACTGGAAATCTGATTACTTTCAAAAATCAAACATGCATTTATTTAAGGATACTCTTGATTTATGTTTTAAATAGTTTTCAACTAAAGTATAATTACCGATTTTTCTAAAACCTCTTACCTTCTTTAATAAATATGTTGGAGTCTCTGGTAAAAATAACATGCCCACAAATAAACCCAATGGCACCATCAAACACAATACACTCAAAGTAGTCCAAGAGACAATAGCACCAATTATATAAACCAAAAGAATGCCAAACGTTAACATCAATTGAAACAGAGTACCCAAAGTGCCTCTTATACTATCTTCAGCAATTTCCGAAATATACATGGGAGCAACGACACAGAAACTACCAGTAGCCAAACCTGGGAAAACAATATTTAATATATTTCTACATTTTGATAAGGAATTCCAAAAATAATTACCAATTGTAAAACGTCCAAAATATAACATACCAGCGGACTTGGCGAATATAATACAAACCCAGGCTACAATAAATGGAATATCCATCGCCAAGGCGGTGTAACGTCTACCAATGGCATCAGCAATATAACCTGAATAATAAATAAAGGAAATAGGTTATACATTAAGGATACGATGGATATAAATTGAACTAACTCACCTGTTGGTAAAGCTCCCAAAAAGGCTCCTATGGCCAGCAAGGAACTAACCCAGGTCTCTGTAAAACATATTAAGTATTTAATTAATACATTTTCTATATAATTATAGATAATAAAAATAATATGCTTGAATATTTGCCATTTGTTTGTTTTTTATTTAATTAAATTATCATGGTTTGTACTCCTGATTGATTTTTATTATTTTATTTATTAAATGATAAAATTATTGTTCAAGTTTAATTTAATTTTTGAGTACTATTTGTTATGGCAAAATTTTTAACTTCTCAAGATAAATCAGTTGGTCTAGGTTGGGTAATGTTTCATGGAATTCTTAGGAAAATTTTACTTTTATAAAAGACTTTATAGATCATTAGATTTTAACGCTGATGTCACTATAAATGAATGTTATCTTTCGAAGTTATATATTTTCAAGAAAATTAATTTAATGCTTTTTTGTTTGTGCAAAAAATCAAAAATTAGATTATTTGGGAAATGCTTTATCATTGACATACGAACTAACCTACAAAGAATTTACTGAGCTTAAGATGGTAGATTTTAGAAGAATATAACAGTGAACTTAGTATATATTATTTTGAAGACAATATCTTCATCTTTAAAATTATACTAAAACTAAAATTTTATCGAGTATAGTTCAGAAGTTATAAGTAATTATATTTTATTTTGGTCCATAACTTCTAAACTAACTGAGACTCCAACTTGATATTTTACGTTCGTACGAAGAAGAGTTACGTCAATATTATATATTTTTTTCAGAATTTTAAAAATACCTATTTTTGAGAAATAATGATTTGATTTATATACGTCTAACTTTGACCTTTGAACTTTTGATGTAAATAATTTTTATAAATATCGTTATAAGGGTAATATATTTGTCTTTAATAACAAACTAAAATTAGATATCTGCCATGTAAAGTTTAGAAGTTATAAGCAATTAAACAAGTACACCTTTGTAAAGTTTTTAGCTTTTTTTTTTTTCCCCTTTTTTAAACAGTCATATTTTTTGACCGGAATTTTATGGTTTGAGAAACACTTTCAATTGCCAATATCTGTAGTAAATTTCATAGACATTTGAGATGTCCAGTCCAATTGCTGACCGTTTTGACATGAAATCACTCTAATGTGAACCAATTATTTTTACGAACCAAACAAGAAAACAGATGATTTTGGTCAAACCAAAATATTTTCCTTAAGTCAAAAATGTAGCAAGTATGAACATTGTGTGAATACAAGATGAAAAATATAACAGGCTTAAAATATGATTCCCCCTTAATGTATTTTACAATATTTGCCTGCTGCTTTATCAAACAAAACCGTCAACTAAATGCGATTAATGTGAACAAAAATCAACTCTGTATGTAAATTGTGGGGAAACATGACTAAATTTTTTTGGTACTCCTTCAAAAAAAAAAAAATATGTGGACTAGATGGAATTCCGCATGCTTAACTCGAATCTGCTCTCAGTTTTCTCCCATCAGGTCGAGATTTTTTTGTATAGGCGTGTCTAATATTTCGCCCAAAATAAGCCGATTATATATTTCATTATAACTCGAGAACGGTATGCACGATTTATATAAATAATACAACAAAATATATGGAATAAAATTGGCTTTAACCCATTTCCAACCGCTGTTGCGTTTTCGCATCAGCAACTTTAACATCGTCTAATTAACTAATTATGCAGTTAATGTTCATTTTGTTTACAGTTATTATTAGATTAATATGTTGTCTTAAAGATAAGAAAAAAAAATTGAATTTTTTATAAATAGGCTCTCCAAAATTAGGTCTTAAAGCCACATGGATCGCATAAAACGTCAGTGTTGCGAAAACGCATCAATAGTCATTTCGGCGATATTTTTAAATCTGCATTCTGAAAAAGTGTTTCTATACTATGGGTGTATTTTAAAGGTAAATAGCTTTAAGTTTGAACTAAAAAATTCTCAAAATGTTGTTCAGAAAAATTTTCCGGGTCCAAAAATAGTACGATTTCTGAAATTTTCAAGGCCCCGTATTTCGGATCGAAAAATATCTAAGGGTTCAAATCTTTTTAATTTGTTATCAAAATCACAAAAACAAACTTTGTGCCAAATTTCGTAAAGTTATCTCAACGGAATCGGGTAGTGGTCGGAAATGGGTTAAGTCGTTTATCCGATCAATAGTTTTGGAGATACTTCGCAATAAGTGTCCGAAAAAAATTTTTTCATGCTAAATTCAAGACTTCTTTTTAAAAGTGAAAACATCAAAAATATTTCATTTTATCATCTTTATCTTAAAGCTGGCAAAACTACGAGTAAATAAAGCCACGTATCATAAAAATTTATGTACAAATCTTGATTGAACTCACGGTTAAGTGAATCCAATGAATGATTTGTAAATCAATTTTGAAGATACATACCTTATTTTGTTCGCAGCATTACCAGCTTTAAAATAAAGATGATAAACTGCAACATTTTTGATGTTTTCATTTATTAAAATAAATTTTAGTAACAAAAAAAACTAAAATTTTGCATGAAAATAATTTTTTTTTTTTTTTTGGTCACTTATTTCGAAACTATTGAGCACATAAAAAAATTAAGTTTGGATGATTTGAAGATATTTTTAGTACGCATCTTTTGGTGTATCATGTCAATGGTACACACAGTTCTTGAGTTATGAGGAAATATACTAAAGTAATGGCCTTACTATGGGCGAAATATTAGACATGCCTATACAAAAAATCCAGACCTGATGGAAAAAAACTGAAAGCAGATTTGTGTTTAGCAC
Organism: Protophormia terraenovae; assembly: GCA_951394005.1. NCBI lineage: Eukaryota > Metazoa > Arthropoda > Insecta > Diptera > Calliphoridae > Protophormia > Protophormia terraenovae. The sequence continues at coordinate 171,554,847 of OX596073.1, read as the reverse complement.
ATCAAAATACATCAAGTCCAACTATTCGTTTATGGGGGAGGATTTTTTTGTCGACTACTGTTATTAGTCTAGTCTGAAATTAACTTGAGAATTAAGACATCCAAAAGAAAAATACGTGTCTGATAGTTTATTTATGATGCAGTCGTTTAAAATATAAGGAAGATTGTCTCAGTATTGGACGGTGCACAGTGTCCCACATAAATCTGCAGTTTCCGAATGTTCAAATTTCAAAAAAAAGTCAAATATCATAGTAGTAAAAGTGTGGGTGAGTTAAATTTTTGAACTTGGATTATATAGACTACCGGGGGAGTGTCCACTTGTTTCCAAAGATGGACACATTGGATGTTAAAAGTTTTAAAATCGATCGTGATTTGCTATATCTGATTCGATAAAATCCACACGATGATGTTTTTTGTAGATCTCAACCTGTAGAATCCTCTCATATAAAAATCTTTCAAATCGATACGGACATAACAAATCAGAATCGTTTTCAAAAATTTTAAAACCTAAAGTGTCTATCTTTGGACCCACCCAGTGGGTCTATATGGTCAAAGCTCAAAACTTAAACTCGCCTACCATTTTACTATCTCGGTGAGAAATTTTATTGAAATCGGACCATCCGTTCGGAAACTGCAGATTTAATTAATTTTAAGAATCGGACTCTTTGCGGTGATTTAAGTATGAGACATTACTTCAAATATAAGCACAGTATAAGAATATAGTCTATATCTGAGTATAAGAGTTGTTTAATAAAAAAACTAAACTAAGGACCCTTCGAGGCCAAACCACATATTAGGAATACAGGTTAAAGAAGCAATAAAGTTTAAATATAGTTCCCCATCAAGGTCTCCAAAGAACTATTTAATATAACTTTCAATGGTTCAAAAACTTTCCACTAAGTGTGTGTGTATTAAAACATTTTTGGCACGAATTTACAATAAATTGATTTCCCAAATTATTTAATACATATTTATTCGATGGCTAGTTAGTTCCTATAATAAGATAAATAGACAAAAATGTAATTTGTAAAATGACTAATTAATTCAGACGCCTTAAGATAATGACGATAATTTGTACCTTTGAACCTATAACAAAGCACTGTGTTTTTAATGTGTTTTTATTTCTGATGTCAACTATAAAAAATTTTACTACTGGCCTTCAAAATAAGTGCGTCAATATGGTATAAATCGAATTAAGCAACTAGGAAATTTACTATTTTATGTCTTTAAATAGTTTGCGTCAGAAAGTTCATTTGTTGTTTTTTTTATTATTATTATTAAAACTTTTCGTTAAAAAATCATTTGATTTATTACAAAATATTTAAAAGTTTCTTAATTCCATCCAAGGGAAATTAATTTAGTCATTCTCCCAACATGTGTACATCTAAACTATAATTTTTTTATGCTTAACTGACTCATAAAACGGAAATACTTTCAATATCCACTAATCAATCATAAACGATTAGGGTGATCGATTATTCGGCTTTTTTGAGAAACCAGTTTTCGAATAGTTGGTATTTTAAAAAAACCGGTTGCACTCTTTGAAATTTAGAAAACACCGGTTAACCGGTTTTTTGCAGAAGTTAATATTTATATTAAAAGACTACATAATAAATCAATTTAAAATTTATTAAATACTAGCGTAAAAGCCTGACAATGTCAGGAAAAATAATATAATAATGAAAATATGCACAAACAAATCCGAAAATTAAAAGAAAAAAATATGAACAACATTTAGACACCTCCCTCTCCCTAATCGAAGTCAATTATTTGATGTTGTTAGAATTTATTGGGATAATATTGATTAAAGTTTTAAATTCGTAAACCTTTCAAAATAAAAAAATCGTCGTAAATGCGCTCCCTGGCTGAAATACAGAATCTGTTTTTGATCGGATTTGGAGAGCAAACAATAAGTATAGCAACTCAAAAGTTCTTAATACCAAAACTTTTCGGTCCCTGATAGAAACATCTGGCTATGTTAGAATTTGTAGAACGAATAGTTTTATAAGTAAGCCGATTTTTAGTTTCTTACGTCGTCTGGGAGCTTCAGAAAGCTTTGGAGAGGAAACAATGCTTAAGAAAGATATATCTAAATCCATATATATAGATCCATGTATTTTCGCTCCCTGATAGAGATTTCAAAATCTGGCTGCGTTAGGAGTTGTAGGACGAATAGGTTTATAAGTAAGTCGAATTTTAATTTTCTACGTCTTCTGGGAGCTTTAGAAAGCTCTGGAAAGAGAAAAAATTCTTAGAAAAAGGTACATAAATCCATATTTCAAAATATGGCTCCATTAGGATTTGTTGGACGAAAAGTTTTATAATTAAGCCAAATTTTTTAATTTTATACGTCGCGCAGTGTGCGATTCAAAAAATTAAATGGAAACAATTATGGAACATTGGAATCAGGATCGTTTTTAACAAATTTTACACCCGAGGTGTCCAATTTTGGGACCCTGTGGACTCGCCCCCTGTAAGTCCATAGGGTTCAAGTTCAAAACTTAAACTTGCCTACACCTCTACTATCACCATGTGAAATTTCATGGAAATCGGAGCCGTTCCAAAGTTCCATAATTATTTCCATTTCATTTTTTGAATCGCACACTGTGCGTCGTTTGGGAGCTTCAGAAAGCACTGGAAAGAGAAAAAATGCTAAGCAAATTATATATCTAGATGACTAGAAGATAATTATGTTTCAAAATTGAAGAAAAAAATCATCTAAATTTTAGTCAGCATAAACAGAAACCATGGAGGTGAAACTTTTTTAACACAACACCTTTAAAAAATAAAGGAAATTTTGGATTAAAAAAATTCAATTTGGTGTAAAAATATTACAGATATTACAGTAGATTAAAAAATTCATACAGGATAATTATTAATTATTTATTTGTTTAATTTTACAGAATAAATTCCAATTTAGACTTAAACTATATTTTTAAAACATAAGAAATCAGTCTTTATGAATATTTAAAAAATTATTTCTGAATTTCGATTCAAATATCACTATTTAGTACATATTTTCTGAAATAAAATGCTATTTGTAAAACCGGTTTTTTGTGTTTAAAAAAACCGGTCTATTCGACATTCGAAAAATGAACACTTTGAAAAAACCGACAGCACATTGACTGAAAAAACCGGTTTTAAAACCGGTTGGAAAACCGCGTCGATCACCCTATAAACGATATAAAAATAAAATATAAACGATTTCTTCTTTAAAACTGGCGCCCTGTAAAGTAAATAATTTCTTAAATTTTGTATATAATTTTAGCGCAGTATGTTATTTACCTACTTCAAACTTTATTAAATTAAAAAAGACAAAAAAAAAAAAAAAACAATTTTGCACTAAATAAACACTTCACATTGTCAATGATTCACTTAGAATAGACGTACATACGTAAATCATAAACACGCATTGCATTTGTGTTACATGAATTGTTATAATAACTAAGAATAATTTCAAGTGTTCACACATGCTGGCCCAAAGGGAAACATGCAAAAAATATAGTTAAAATAATTAATTCTTTATAAATAACTTAAAATTATTTGTTTCTTTAATTAACATTTCATTGCTTTACTACTCTGCTTGAATAGATAAATATTAGCACTAGAATTGAATTACGTTCATTTAATATGAAAGTAACTGATAGTTAAATATATCACTAGAGCATATAACTAAACATTTAGATTACCTGTATATACTACAGTAGTAATGAAAAAAAAATCCTAAACTAGAAATATTATTTATTTAATATCAACTTGACATTACAACACCCATCCATCCACCCATCCATCCAATCATTTGCACAAGTGCAAGTATAAGGAAACTTAACACTTTTGCAAACACTTAACAAATGCTTTGGTACTTTAGAAATCGAATCCCTAGTGATATTTCGCAAAGAATAAAAATAACAGAATCACTTGAAAAGTATTTACAAAATAAAAGTTTTTTGTGTAAGTAATACTTTAATTGCGTTAAAGAAATTATCGTTATAATTATAGTATTTAGTTATATTTGGTTGACACTTGAAATTCTAATCACAGTTAAATTAAATGACAATTTTTTTTTTTTCATATTTTTCGCATTAATGCATTTATGAGTGACTTACGTTGGCTTAAAGTCAATTGTAATTGTGGTTCATTAGAATCGGTTGAATTGTTAACAGTTGTATTTGCACTCGGATCGGGAGCACTGATTTGTGGTAGTACGGGTGACGTCCAGGCAAGAGCTGTGCCAGCTGAGACGGCACCAAGACATACTGAAAGTGGAGGTATAAATATATATATATTGTTTTTTTTTTTTTTTTTTTAATTGTAGATAGAGTTTATTCACCTATTAAGGCTGCCGCATATTGCATTTTCTTTGAAGTCTTAACAACGCCATCTTGCAGAGGATCATAAAGCATGGGATTGCGGGCACTTGGATCATTATCTTCTTGGCTGACAGTCTGCAGGAGAAAAATTAAGAAATTTAATTTTATTAAGAATCTTAAGAATAGTATAAATGGAAATTTCCGTAGTATGCTAAATTCTTCACCTAAATTTGTCAAAGATTTTTAATTATTATTAAAAACGTGACGCGGATTGTTGTTATCCTTTTGTCATGTAGTCAATTTTTGAGTTTTAAACTAGAAACTAATAAAATATTCTATTTCATAATTTTCGAGAGTTGATATTAACAAAATTTCGTTATCTATTTTTGTTTTTTCTTTTATCAGATTTAATATAGAAAGCATAGTTAAAAATTTATTATGCAGTTTTGGCAAATATTAAGTTTAATCAGTAAAATTTTTAAGTGTTAAAGCCATGGAAAACAACTAAAAGTCCAACTTGCTCTCAAGCAGTGTTGTCATTTTAGCACTTTCAGTTCTAGATTTAGCATTTGAGAAGGTTAAAATGTACTGACAATTTATAAAAATATGCTAAATGCTTTTCAGCACTTTTTTACAGTAATTTTTAATTAAATACTTTTTGATTTTTTTAAATTTTTTAGTAAATTTGAAGTTATTAGTTATCATTTTAAATTATAAATCATATTTTTACCAGAGTTTAAAAATTAGTAAATAGTTTTTTCTTTTCTACGACAGCCCATTTTTGAAAAAATGCATAATTAACATTTTTTGATGTGAAACTTACTAAAAATATACCACAATCAACGAGCGCCATATATGTTTTCACTTGTACATTTACATATTTTTATTTTCAAAATATATGTTGAACAAAAATTATACAAAACAAAAAATATGCAACATGACCAGTACGAACTGCGTAAAATATTTCAGCTTGTGCATTTTTTACTGCGAAGTAAATGTGTACGAATAAACGAAGACTTGCGAAGATGACAAGTTGAATATATGTGTACGAAATATGTGAAAAAATATGTTGAAAAAATATGCAAAAAAATATGTTGGAAAAATATTCTTGTGCGTGGACATCATTAGTAATGTATAAACAGAAATAAAATGAATTAGAATTTAAAACAGAAATAAACAAAAACAAAGATGTTTGTTTTTGGGTATTTCTGTATTGGGTATTATGACATAGAAATATAATATCGATGATTATAATAATCTTAAAAATTTAAATAGGAGCTCAATAAAGTGTTAAGTAAGAAAAAATTGTTTTATACAAATTAACTAATGTATTTTTGCATGTATTGTTTATGTTGAAAAGGAACAACATACAATTAAAATCAAAGTGATCGATTTAAGGTTTATAACATAAAAAATAAGGAAAAAGGAAAATTATAATGCAAACTTTGGGATGACAAATTTACCAACAACATCATGTGTATGTTAGTATGGAAAACAAAGATGAAGCAAATAAATAACCACATTACAGTACGAATTGTGTTGAGAATAACAAAATGTTCAAAATAATTGTAGCATTACAAAATACTGCTGATTTTTTGTTGTTTCATATATACTAGACTACGAATTTATAAATAATTTGTTTATATAAAAGTCCTAATTATAACTTTTGTGAAGCCTTTTTGCTTTCTGGTCACCTGTAATTTAATAATAAAATTCTTTCAGATAATTATTTCATTATTAATTCTGCACAAAATCAGCCACATTTAGAATGAAAATATATATTTTTCTATATTATTCACGGTTTTGCTTTGGGTCATTTTTCGGAAGCCTCCGAAATTCTTAAAAAAATATTTATGTGAATAAATATTTTTATTTTTTTTATTCTATTAGTAAACTTAAAAAAATATCTATTAGTTTTCTAGAATAATTTTCTTCGTTCTCTGGGAGATTCAAAATGCTCTGGAGATGGAAAAATGCTTCGAAAATGATACGATCCACTTATTTCCGCACCTTGTAAGCACTTTTAAAATTTGCTTTTGTCAGAATTTGAAGGACGAAGAGTTTTTAAGTAAGTATAATTATTAACAACGTATTTCCGCCCTCCGATACAAAATTAAAAACCCAGCTCCATTAGGATTAGGGTTACTAGATGGACTTAAATGAACTTGATTATCAAGATATTTGTAAACTTAACTTTTCAAGTTATAAGTTCAAATGAAATTTGTCATGTTGAAAACAATTTATAGTTACCCAGCTGAAAAAGATCATATATTATTATATATTGACCATGTCTCAAAATATATGGATATATATGGTTCCATATATGTAAAAGTATGCACTCGTATATGAAAATATTTCCAATATATGGATTCATATATAAGCCATATATGAAAAATATTACCATATATGGAACTATATATTTGAAGTCATATATCGCTTCATATATTAACATATTTTCCATACATAAAAGCATATATGACCTGCATAGCCGTGAGTTTCAGATATAAATAAAATATATACTAAAGCTATATTGGCTTATTTGGGTAACATAATGATATAATTTTAAAGGAAGTTAAATAATCATCTTACTTCAATTATTTCTAACAAATTTGCCTGCTTTTACTACATATGAATATTATTTGTCAGTTTATTTACAAAAAGAAAAATTTAATAAGAAATTAACATTCATAATTTTATGACATTAAAAAATAAATAAAACAATTCAATTCCAAATATGAAAAAAATTTACAATATAAGCCAAAAAGCAATTTTAATCGAAACAAGTCCAAGGCTGTTAATCTGACAATTTTAATTCATGTTGCAGACTCTTATATTTTCTATATCTGTTTTATATAAAAGTAAGTAACTTTCATTAATTAACGTTAGACTATATTAAAAACGGAATACAATTTTAAAAATGTTCAGCCTGGGACTTCATCGCAGAAGAAATCAAGAAACTGACCTACATATTTCTATTGCTACGGTGGCAGCAAAGGTAGTAGAATATGCCATTCATGTAAAATAAAGAAATTATTAATGAAAGTTGCTTCTGCTACTATGGTTGTAATAGCGGTGAGGAAGTTGAGAGCTATGGCGGCAGCAGGGGATTACATACATAATTCTCAGACCACTCGCTTTCATTATTTCTTCCAAATAAAATTATTAAATGTGTTTCATATGTGATGCAATCAATTCTGGCATATAGTGCAGAAACGCGGTTTAATATCTGTTAAATAAATCATTTATTGTATGAATTGTTTTTTATTGTTGAATAAAATTAAAAAAAAAAAAAATAATAATAATAAAAATTATTTTCATTATAATTCACAATAGGTTGCAGATATATATAAATGTATATATGGCTTTATATGGCCATATATTTCCATATACCCTCAATTTTCGGATCCAAAACATATATGATGCCTCATATATATACATATATAATTATATATGATCATTTTCAGCTGGGTATGAAGATTTTTTATAGCGATAATTCCGAAGCATAAATATATGCTATATATTTTAGATAATATAATGCCATCTGATTTATTATACCCTGAAAGTTAAATGTGCACAGAATTACACTGCATAATGGTTGAATTTTAAACAATCTTGAAATCATATCTATATGAGATATACGAATCATTTTAATTTTAAAAAATCTACAGAATAAACTGAATACTATATGTTATACATCGATCACGGGTTCCTCTAGGCTTGTTTAGAAACTTCTAAAACACATTCGCTTACAGCATTTGTTTAATGTTGTGAATAAATGTTCAAGAGCAATCGTAGAATTCATATATAAAGTAAAATATTATTGGCGAATTTCGATCGTCAAGTTTTTGTTTTATAAATCAAGTTTATTTTTCTAGAATGTAAAGTTAGATCACAATTCGAATCTGGCAACCGTAGCTAGGATTTGAAGTAGGCATAGCTTAATAAGAAGGGAGCTTAATTTTAATTTTCCACCAAGTCTGGAAGCTTCACAAATCTCTGGATAGATTAAACAAATTTTTGAAAATGACGCATAAATACGCTTATCTCCGATCACTGCCAAAAATTTTCAAATATGGCTCCGTAAGCAAACCAAATTAAAATTTTCTATGTCGCCTAAGATAGAGTTGCTACGGAAATTATACGTATGTAGAAGATATAGACTGAAATTAAAATAAAATCAAACAATTTAAGTAAGATCTTTTTAAAATAAAATTTTTAATTCATTCAATCATCTTGACTTGATTTAATGATTTATTTATTTTTATTTTTTTTTTTTTTTTTTGAAAACATAGTATTTCTGTTTTTAATTTTTTAATAACATAGAGTTGAAAATTAAAAGAAAAAATATTGAATTAATTATTTACTAATATAGTGGCTTTTTTCTGTGAAAAAATTTGTCCATTAATTTCTCGCAAAAACAAATTTCACAATATAGTAATTGATTTATTTTAACTAATAACTCCGACTTAAATTATAATATATACATATGTACTTACATACATATGTAACTAAATTATGTTTTTATTATTTTAATTATTTACTCTAATTCCATGTATAAATCAGCGAGCAAGCGGTTTAAGTTAAATAGCGATAATTTTTGAAGATGTGTAGGAAAGAACAAACATATTATTTCATAATTATTGTTCATATTTATTTAGTTATTCTATTTCAATGTCACAATACCCAATACAGAAATACCCAAAAACAAACATCTTTGTTTTTGTTTATTTCTGTTTTAAATTCTAATTCATTTTATTTCTGTTTATACATTACTAATGATGTCCACGCACAAGAATATTTTTCCAACATATTTTTTTGCATATTTTTTCAACATATTTTTTCACATATTTCGTACACATATATTCAACTTGTCAGCTTCGCAAGTCTTCGTTTATTCGTACACATTTACTTCGCAGTAAAAAATGCACAAGCTGAAATATTTTACGCAGTTCGTACTGGTCATGTTGCATATTTTTTGTTTTGTATAATTTTTGTTCAACATATATTTTGAAAATAAAAATATGTAAATGTACAAGTGAAAACATATATGGCGCTCGTTGATTGTGGTATATTTTTAGTATTTTTATAATAAAAATTTTTGTTGATGAAATATTTTTTTGATTTGCTTTCAAGTAATATGAAAAATGATGCAATTTTTTGAATATTTTAGTAGTAATTTTAAACTCTGATTTTTACTTTAATTCCCAAATTACTTTTAACTGAAGAAAACATTTTTATTTTTTCATTTAAACTTTATATTACAAGAGTATGGAAACAAACATATTAATTTTTCTTTACAAAACAATTTAGCAATTTCTTTACAATCATTTGCTACTGTAGAACAATTTAGCATAATTTTTTGGACTACTTAGCACTTTACCCATTACATCATCTGGCAACACTGCTCTCAAGAAACCTAATTTATACATGTGAAGGAATAAAAAGAGTTGGACTTTTAGTTTTTTTCTATGGTTTAAGCGTTTTTGAGAGTAACAATTATTTAAAATCTGTAGTAAATAATTAATATATTTTTGAAAATTTGATACTGTAATAACTCGTATATAACTCGTACACATCAGGGTTGGGGGTTAATGATTAAATTTTCAATTAAATTACTTTACAAGTAATTGTAATTGAACATTTGGAATTACAAATACAAGTAATTGTAATTGATATTTTTTCAATTGCAATTACAGTAATTTTAATTGAAAATTTCCAATTACAATTACAATGTAATTGAAAATAATTGTAATTAATTACACTCTTAAATCCTTTAAAATTAAATTTTATCGAAATGCTATTAAAAAAATTCAATTCAAAATTCAAAATTTCCAGTAATTTTGAATATTTTTAATGCAATACAATCATTAATTTTTTAAAAAACTTATACATTTCGAAGTTAATTAGTAATTGAAATTTTCAATTACAATTACTTGTAAAATTTTGTATGGAAATAATTTAAATTTCCCAATATTTTTCATACAAATTTTTAATGTTTGAAATCGTTTCGTTTTACAAAATGAGTCTCTTAATATCAAGGTCATACAAATTTAAAATTTATTTGTTTTTTCTCGTTCCCTATAAATTCGAAATTTTAAAATAAAATAGTTCATGTGTAAGCAAAGACCGATATTACAGATTTTTAATAAACAAAATTTCGTTATACATCTTTTTAGGAAAATTTTAATTTTTAATACAAAACGATAAAATAAGTAAAAATAAATCGTTTATACTAAGATGGAGTTAATATTCGTAATGAGAAATATGGACAATTCTCATTTGATTCAACCTCAAGTATTTTTTTTAAAATTCTGATTTTTTTAAATAACTCTTGATGCAATTATGTTAGCAATACTTGGTGGTGTAACAGAACAAAAATTCAAGGTCTCCATATAGTGCCGACAAGCACTCAAAGTCAAAAAATCTAAAAAAAGTGTTTGGAACTAAGGAGTGAGATCGAAAAATTCTTAACATACATAATATTCAATAACTTGGAAACGGTTGATCTTAGAGTTTTCATTATTTTTTTAATCATTTGATAATTTAGCACAGATCACAGAAATATATAATTTTTATGGTTCTAACCACTGTTTATAAAATTGTGGACCATTTTTGAAAACCCTTTCTTTGGAGATTTGATAGTTGCTTCAGTCACTTTTTTGGAACAGTGTGCACATCTTCTATTAAAATCTTCAGTATTTTGGGACACCTTTTTGGTGCTCTTGAATTCACTTTTCACAAGAGCTCAATATCTCTCCACTGGTCTAAGCTATCGACAATTTTGAAAATTGACCTCTCTTGGTACTAAAACTACTAAAACTCCAGAGCTTTCTTACCGCAGTGACATGATACCAAATGGGTCCAAAAATATGTGGATACGTTGTGCTTTCTTAAGAAAAGAAGAAGTCTTTTTTGCTAATATTCCTTTATGCATATTTTGGTATTTATAGATCCGAATGTATCAAATGACTTTCCTGTTTTGCCGCAACTGCAAAAAGCTTGTCATACCATGAATTTTGTAAGAAATTTTTGCTGCTTTTGGGTCTTAAACTTATCTCCAACATTGCAATAAAAATTTTTGAGACACAAGCTGCGAAGATTCTGCCAGCACCTACGTTTCTTCGTCAATTATACAGCTTGAGTATTTTTGTATGAAATTTGGTTTTAAATTCCGAGTCCTATTTTTGGCTTGTAATTTTTTTTGCAGAATTCCAGTTTGGAATTTTTTGAACTTTATATGTTATCAACTTTCCCATTAGCTTTAAATTTTCGCACCAAATAGTCGAAGCACTGAGAAAACTAAGCTGATTTTCTACCAGATGTGTTTGGAGTTCCTTTCAATATGCCTTCAATTTTCTGGCCTTCCCAATATCATGTGGTCCTTTTTTCTTACCGAACTAGGATTCACAACAATAGTCAAATTCTCCTGATACTGTTTAATAACATTAAAAACGGTTTTATGGACGACATTTAATTCTGTGGCCAATTATTTGTAAGACCTATTTGGATTTTTTGAAATTTTTTAATAACTTGTAGGACGTAAATCTTTTTCGTCACTTATTTTGATGAAAATAAGGACAAATTAACATGGCTGTTATTAATAAATAATAACTGAAGTATTTTTCCATGATAACTAGATCAAAAAAAATTTTGAATATTGATTCCGAAAAAAGTTATGAGGCAAAATGTGTGTTAAGATTTTTTCGATCTCACTCCTTAAAAAGTTTTTTTTTTTCATTCCATTGATTGGTGTAATCGTGGATTTTAGTGTCCAATTATTCTAATGTAGGCTATAAACACTTGTAGGAAAAAATCAGCATTGATTTTATTAGCGTGCCATTAGCCAGTGTCAATTTGTGTTGTGCAAAATTCGTAAAACCAAATTTTATAAAAATTAAAAATGTTGCTGTTTTTTTACTAGGGATTTTACACTGTTTCGGGTATTGCAAAGTTCAAAATGGAGGCTCATTAATGTGCCCTCAACAGAAATATAACGTCATGTTGTAGTTTTCTTCAATTTTATGAAAATTTAAGTGAAATTAATGAGAAATTCGTTCGCCATTTTTTTAAGTATAAATGAAAATTGTACAATTGATATTTTCTAGAGCGATTTTCATTGAATTTTAATTTTCTTTTGTGTATTTTTTGGATAATTACGTTACAAAATATTAGAATTTTTAAATTTGCATTATATGCCAAAAATTCTGTATTTTTTGCTCTATCAAATAAATATTAAATTGTAAATATTTAAGTTATAGTTGCGGATTAGCACTATTTTTTGGAATTATAATTCTATGTAATTATTATTCTATGAATTTGGATCAAGTTGGTAATGATTTTTTTTTTTAATTTGGCTGCATGAGAGAAATTAAATTATACTTTTTAGTTTTAATACGACAATGGTCATTGAATATAATTGAATTGTTATACTTTCCTTGCGGCGAAATGACTAAATGGCGTCATGTGTGCAGTATGAAATTCAGGTTTTGGTGCCCTTGAGGCTCATGTCTTATATCATCCCAGTGTATCGATTATTATCTACGACATTTAAATTTAATTTATTTTAATCAAAAATCGATATTTAGACCAAAATATTTATATGTTTTACAAATTTATTTCAAGGTTTTTAGTGGAAATTTTCTATGTATTTGTTTCCTATTTGGTTTCATTTTATAGCATGAATGTCAAATCTTATTCAATATGTAGTTCAGTAAATGAATTTGAGACACCTGTTATACAACATAAATAATTTAGTTTCAGTTTTTGTTAAGACTGTAACGAAAATATTAGAAGAAACTGTTGTGAATTGACGAAATGGGCCGATCTTAACCAAATTCAATAGGCTTCGTCCTTGTGTTGAAAAAATATCTTCAAAATTGCGACCTGTACTTTGCGCACAAGCTTTGCATGGAAGCCATCCAGTCAGCCGACCAGACGGACGGATATCGTTAAATCGACTCAGAAAGTGATTCTGAGTCGAACGGTATACTTAAAGGTATAAACTAATCGTCCTACATATCCTAACAGAACCGGATTTTGAAATTTTTAATTTGTCTGGCATGGATAGTTTTATTTGTGCTCTTATAAAACTATATTTCCTACAAATCCTAACAGAGACAGAATTTTGATATTTATATCAGAGAGCGGAGACACTCGAATTTATGTTTGGTTTATGGAATATTTTTGAAAATCGGTTTCTGTTTAAAGAAATTTAAATTTGCTATGGTCATCGTTTTATCTCCAAATACTATAGGAATCTAATTTAGTATTTCAATCAGGTAGAGCTTTTTTGCTTTTCTTGGTTTTAAAAAGTTTACCAATTTAATACTTGAAGCATTAAAATCTTATCAAACAGTTTCAAATTTGTATCTTTTTGATGGTGGGGTATATTGATTTTGTCATTCCGTGTATAACATGTCGAAGGAATCGTTTAAGACCCCATAAAGTATATATTTTCTGGGTTCTGGTTCGATTCTGAGTCGATCTAGCTATGTCCGTCCGTCTATCCGTCTGTCTGTTGAAAGCAGGATAGGGCTCGAACGGGACAACGTAGGGGGACGAAATTTGGCTCAAATATTTATCTTATATATGGTTTGTTTGGTATTGAAAATGGGTAAAATCGGTTAATAAACCAAAAAGTTATGGGCAAAATACTGGAATCACAGGGTGTCCGTTGAAGCTTCATTTCATACTTTTCTGCTGATATCTCTTAAATATAAACTTGGAAACCAAAAATGGATGTGGTCCGCCTACTTTACCGCCCACCTCCCATATAAGGTGAAAATCAACGAAATTTTGTACAAATAGTTTAAGGACCAATGTAAATCAATGATTCTAAGCCGAAGGTGGGTTTTAGACAAATATTTTTGGGTGTTATAAACATCAGCATAAACGCATAATACCCTCTCCACCTATGCACAGTGCTTTGATCTCATACAACGATGGGACAAAAATAGAAGGAGTTGTCGTAGCAAATTGAAACTTGGTACACATATTACTTTAGGCATAGAATGAATAAATACGAAGTTTTGAAAAATTGGCGCAATGACACGCCTACCTCATATATCCTGAAGTTAAAAAACAAATTTTTTTCTAAAATACTGGTCTGAACTTTACCAAAATTTGTATCAGCCATTAAAAATAGATTGCTTATACGTCTTCTAATTTATTTTTTAATCGGAACGCATTTCTGGCTAACACACCGTTTTTAATTTTATAAAAATAGAAGGAGGTGTCGCAGAAAATTTAAACTTGATAGTTACAGACTAAATATATACCAAGTTTTTAAAATATCGGAGCAAGAACACGCCTACCTTCCATATATTCTGAAATGTGAAAAACGCACTTTCTTCCAAAATACTGGTCAAAACAGTATCAAAATTTACGATAGCTATTGGAAATGGGTTTTTTATGGATCAGACAATATTCTATTTAATTCAGTTCAGTAAATCGTTAATTTGCCTAATTTTGCCCGATTTCCGGTCGAAAATGTTTATTTTTTTTTTTAGTTTTCAATATTTGATTAAATTTTAAAGCAATGTCGATTTTACCAACTCGAAATATTTCAACATAAAGAATTTTTTTACTTTTGTGTAATAAAAGGAAATTTATAAATTTTTTGAATTTTTATTTTTGTTAGTTGTGGCAAAATATAGGAAGTAATTCTTCTTTTATATATTAAAAAACAATACTAAATTTTATAATCAAGCAAAAACATTGTATAATTTTTTATAATTTTTTTTAATACCCCATCGAACTCATGTAATTTTTGTATTCAAATTTAAAAATGCTCCATAATTAGTGCCATCTGGAGGATTTTTAACGTAATATATTAGGGCCAAAGAATGTATTTTTCTATTCCTTAATAGTTTTTTAAATTTCGAAATAATTGTTATAATTATTTTATTTTCATTTAGCAAAATAAATTACGTAGACATTGTGAACTCTTTGAAATTGAAGTAAAAACGGAAAATCAGACACTTTTTCAGTTTAACTTTTTTTTAAAGTTTTGGCAAAATATAAGCTCTAACTATTTTTTTAATATGTAAAATAACTGTAAAGAATTACATAAACCGTAAAAATAAATTGTATAATTTTTTATAATTTTTTTATATCCTTCATCAAATTCAATGAATTTTAAGGTTTAAAGTAAAAAATATGTGTAAATTTGAACCACAATATATATTTATTCAAAACACTATATTTTAAGAATAATAATAGTTTTAATTTACAAATATTCTGAGGTATTGGAAAAACAAAACATCAACGTATTTCATCAAAAAATGAATTTTTGAAGATTTTTTTCCTAAAACAGTTTAAGCTTTTTGGTTCATTAATATTGTCTTTAAATTCTCTGACTTTAGCGCCCTCTAGTAGCCTCAAAAATAACTTTTTTCAAAAAAATCTTTTTAAATTATATGACCTATATTGTTACCTTTCCAAAAATGTATAATTCAACACAATTTGAAAAATGTTTTTATTTTGATTTTTGTCTATGGAACAAAGCACTGTGCTATGGTGGTGTAGAGTATACAAATTAAGCAATATGGAGAAAATAACTTCAATCGTTACAACAGAGTTCTAAAACAATACTTCAATTTTGTTATGCTCAAAAAGAAAAAAAAAAGCATTTATCAGTTATGTTTTAGTCCACAACAAAACCTTATTTGGCTGAGCAACAACAAAAACATTTAAACTTTTTTACCTAACAATAAAAAATGTTACCTCAGTTTTCTTTAAAAAAAAATAATGAAAACGTAATTTTTTATTTAATAGAATAAAAGAAATTTTGTTTTAAACACACTTGTTTTGTTAAAATCTTATATCTAGTAGCAAAGTTAATCAGAATTTCCTTTACCAAACACAGCCACTGTGCATTTTTGTTTATTCGAAAAAAAGAATTAAATAAATAAACTAATTTATATCATTTCTTTTATCTAAAATCTTCTTCCTAAATACTTCCTTCTTTTGTATCTTTTAATTCGATTAAAAAAAATACAATAAAATTCTTTTAAACATTTTTTAGTTTCTAATCTAAAAAAAAATGTTAGACTTTGTTCTTTATAATAAAGTTCAAGTTAATTTGTGTTTTTTATTTTAAAAATAAATTTGAAATACACACAATTTAATGATTAAATACTAAATTGTCTAAGGTATGCATTACAACAGCAATAAGATAAACTAAAAAAAAAACAAATTTCGATTAATTTTAGCCAAATTGTTGGCGTATTGCACGTGCTGTAAATAACAACACCAACACAGTGTTTAAACGTCAGTGACTAAATGGCGCCAAAGTTTGAAATATTTGAACTTTTTTTAAATTTATTTTAGTTTAAAGGAAGTGAAGTAAATAAACATTTACGAATATAACACATAGGAATTCTTAATTTTATTTGTTAAATGTTTATTAAATTTCTTTTAAATTATTTTTTTTATTAATATTTTTTATTTGTTTATTTTTAAACATTTTAAAATTGTATCTAAAATAAATAGTCTTTTTGCATAAATTTTAATCTGCCGTAACTTTTTAATTTTATTATTTTATTTTTTTTTTTTTTTTTTAATTCTTCGCAAATTTTGTTGGCTTTTATCCATCTACGCAAAAATGAATGCAACAACTTAAATTGTGGTGTTTTTTTTTTTTTTTTTCTTTTCAGATCATCACAAATAGTTAACACTAGATAAAACCATTGGTGTTAGTTTATTTATGAAATTATTATTAATTTTTTTAATTAAAAAATAATTTATTGAGTGAAAATTTAATTAAAAATGTTGAATTTAAAAACAGAAATTATAGCCTTAAAGGCCACTTTTAAGAAGTGGTCTAATAAATAGCTAAATTTTTAATCTATGAAATGTGAAAATATAGCTCCTTACTTTGTACTTCACAAATATGTTATTATAACGTAAATACCTGGTAATGTATAGAGTAATCAGTGTGTGTATTAAGTAATGTAACAAGAAGCTTTTAAACCCAACAGAAAGCTATTGTAACTAAAATATGATTTAAAGCATTTTCCAGAATCCCTGTTTGTATTTATCTTTAACCACCACCCACGGTTTAATTAGTGCTAAACATAAACATAGCAATTTTAATACTTGACATAAAATTTCGCACACTGAATTCAAAATATTTTGTAAATAATTATTCTTTTCCTCCCTGAGATTTCCCTAAATCTAATATTTTTTATATCTATTTTAAGATTTCTACAGCTGCTTTTGTAAATTTAAGGAAAAACAAAACAACAAGAGAAAAATAAAATAAAATTAAAATTATACAATTTATAAATGTCTAACGAAAGGGGTGTGTACAAGTATGAATATATCTACAAAAAGTAGGAGTGTATTTTTAAGCAAAAATAAAGGTATTTAAAAAATCATAAAAATTAAAAAAAATATATAAACAAATAATTAAATAAAAATTATTAAAAAAATAAATTACCTGCCACCAACGCGCCATGGCGCGTACCACCTTATCCGAATCCATTGTTTTTTTTTGTTTTTTAAGTTTTTAATTTAATAATATTATATAATTTGCTTATAAAAAAAAAATTATAAAATATCACTTAAAATCGCACAAATGTTATGTAAAATAATTAATTTTTATTTTATTTTAATATAAAATAAAACAAATTTTACTTAAACGTTTTCAAAACTATTTTTTTTTTTACACTTTTTAAATAAGTTAAATATTTGTTTAATGTTTTTTCTATAACATTTTTTATTTAAAATTTATTTATTTAAATTAAAATTTTATTATTTTTTTATTATTTCTTAATTATTCGTGCTGCTGCCTCTATATCTATTCAAAGACTAAATTGCTCTTCGAAAATTTTTGTATAAAAAATTTCATTACAATTAATTTTCGAATCTTCTTTTATTTTTAAATTTTTTTTCTGCATAATTTTTCCTTCTTTGAGTTTTGTCTCTTCTTTTCATTTAGTTATTTTTATGTTTTTCTATTTAGTCTGCATTGAATTTGTTAAAAAAGATGCAAAAACAATCTCAGAAATTGCATTGTTTTAATTTATAAAAAATTTAACTCAATAGTTTTTCAATTTAGTTTAGATTTTTTATTTATTTTTATTTCTTTGTAAACGAAAAAAGGGTATAAAGAAAACCAAAGAAAATACCTCACAAACAATGTATATTTTAATTGTTATTGACGTTAATTCATATTTTTTTTAATTTATTTTACTTAAAAATCTAATAAATTCATTGTGATTCATTTGGGGTAGAGATCGGAAAATTTTTAAAAAACTATTTAATGAATGAATTAATCAATTGATTGTTTCAAGATCATGTGTTTATTGAAATACACGGAGCCATTATCGGTCATTAAATTATCGTGTGATATTTAAGGGCTATAAACAAAACAAAAATAGAAAAGAGACAATTGAAATAAACGTTATTTAAAAAATAATAGGATTTTTTTTAAGTAATTGATTTAAATATCCTGAATATATATTTTGCTATAAAAACGAGAGAGAAACTATAGTCGGTCAAGACCGACCATATGATACCCTACACCATTTTGTATGAGCTAAAAATTACACCTGTGGCTAATTGTAGACCAACACTTTTACTCAATGTAAAATAAATTATACAAATACAGAACAATGCATTGATACTAACATCTACATGATTTTATGCCTTTTAGGGCGATTCCCGGAAGTGGGTTTATTTGGGAGCTATGTTAAATTCTTTCTACTTATATAAAACTTATTTGTGTCGAATATTAAATTGATACTATTATTCGTATGGGATTTATGCACGTTAAAGTGATTTTCAGTAGATGGGATTTATATGGAAGCTATTTTCAATTATGAACCGATTGATGAAATTTGACGTAAAGATTGACATTTATACAAGACTCCTCCGAGTTTCATTGAAATATTGCTATATTTAAGGCATTTGTGGTCGTTGAACCACTATTCCGGGAGGACATTTGTATGGGAGCTAGGTGAAATAATGGACCTATCATAACCAATTTTAATAAGCTTCGTCCTTATGTCAAAATAATTACTTGTGCCAAATTTCATCAAGATATCTATAAAATTGCGACCTGTACTTTGTTCACAAGGTTTACATGGACAGACGGACATCGTTAAATCGACTCAGAAAGTGAGTCTGAGTCGAACGGTATACTTTAAGGTGGGGTTCGAAATTTTTTTCTGTGCGTTACAAACATCAGCACAAGCGCATTATACCCCAACCACCTATGGTGGTGTAGGGTTAAAAATAGCTCTAAAGTAACTCAATGATTCGATATTTTTAAAATTCTTTTTGATAATATTAAGTATGAGTAATATGTGTTATTTTTAACCAGTGATGCCAAATAACGCTTAGAAATGTTTGACAGAAGTTCTAAAAAGAGATAAATTTGAAAAGACAACCGTTTTGTGAAAAGGTGTAATCCAAAATTTTTCAGTTCTTTCAACACTTTTTCACTCAAACAATTTTAATTGTTGAAGACAGTTTTTTTTTAACAAAATAGTTTCTTAATAAATTGTTAAGATCCCTGAAAAATAGGCACTAGTCTTATCATATATGTAGCTCGAAAAATTATATTAAGAACTTGGTATAAAAATTGTCAAATAAAAGTAAAACATTAGCAAAATTAACTTTACTCAATTGAAATAATTTTCCATTTATAAAAAGTAAAAAAAGTGCAAAATGAACTAAAAGAAAATTGTTAAAGTTCTAAATTTGGGAGATTTTCAATTTCGGGCAAAAAAAAAAAAAAGTTGGGATCACTGTTTATAACCATACCATATAACATTTTATGAAAAAAGCTGGATTTAAATAAAAAATAAAAAAAATCGTTAAATAAACCAATTTTTTTAGAAATATTTTCTTCGATTTTACTTTTTATTTTAAAATTTTTGATCAACTTTTAATGATTATTATTATACCCACCATCAAAAAGATGGGGAGTATATTGATTTTGTCATTCTGTGTGTAACATGTCGCAAAAGTATATATTTTCTGGGTCCTGATTAGATTCTGTCGATCTAGCTATGTCCGTCTGTTGAAAGCATGATAGGGCACGAACGGGACAACGTAGGAGGGACAAAATTTGGCACAAATATTTATCTTATATAAGGTTTGTTTGGTATTGAAAAATGGGCAAAATCGGTTAATAAACAACATGTACGGCAACGAAATTTTTTATACATAGTTTAAGGGTCAATATAAACTTGAAAACCAAAAATGGGCGTGATCCGCCTACTTTACCATCCACCTCCC
Source organism: Protophormia terraenovae (assembly GCA_951394005.1). NCBI lineage: Eukaryota > Metazoa > Arthropoda > Insecta > Diptera > Calliphoridae > Protophormia > Protophormia terraenovae. Next base: position 171,534,290 of record OX596073.1, on the reverse strand, counting down.
ATATAAAAATTCGATTTACAGTAAAAAAAAAAATATTTCTTGTCAAAAAAAATAAAATCTGATTAAAAAAGTGTATTTTTTCCTTAACATCATTTTGCAACATATGTATGTTATATTTTGAGAGCAAAAAATAATCCTTAAAAGTTGATCGAAAAATTATTTAATAAAATTCAAAACAAAATAAAAATCATGCCGGATTTTATAAAACCTGTTCTGAGGATTACATTAAAACTGTTTTCGTTCTCTGTATCTTTTTTTTTTTTTTGTTAATTTCAAGAATAATGATTCTGCGGCACGGGGTTTCTCAGTCAATTCAGATACACGGTATTAATAAGTACTAAGCCTTGAAGCCACTTTATTTGAATTGATTCTAGTTCTCACGATAAAGCACAATTTGTAAAATTAAGAAAGTTGCACCATATACTAAAGCATATCTCGAAGACTTCTTGTTTGATTTTATTTAAAAAAATATCAAAACATTATTTTTAAATTTGTCTTCAAGCCATTTCTACATTACTTTTTATTAAGGTCAACTATTATGAAGATATTAAATCGATTTCCCGAAAAAAATGCAATTTTATACCAATTTATACCAAATTTCAAAATCAAAATAATAGCAAATGAAAAATTCGAAAATGTCAAAAATTTTGTGAGATACATTTACAAATTAAATAGAAATATTAAAAAAAAAATCACAAAATATTTTTTTTATTTAAAACGTTCTTAAGAAATTCTTTATATATTTTAATACAAAGTATTTTATTTCATATTTTATTTATTGCATACTTTTTGGGGCAAGAATGAGAAATGTATGGCAAGTAAGATATTCAAGAGAAATCCCAATGTTACTTAATCCAAAGGATAATAAAAAAATCATGATCATCACACTATTTTCTTATACGATTCGCAAAATATTACATCTCAATATTTAAATTTACGTGAGATAGGCCATTTTTAAAACACCTCTAAAATTAAGTATATCTTTCAATATCATTATCAAAATTTTGGTTATAAGAAAATTGACTTCAAATTATAATAGAGGCATACTAAGACCTTGAACATTTATTATTATGTCTCTTTTCAATCGCGAATATTAAGATTTTACTAAAGTTTTTTGTCATATTTTCTTTAATTAAATATGTAATTTTATATATTTCGGACATTTTGCAACATATGTATATTGGATTTTCATGTACCAATGGAATGTAGACCATTACAATGGAATCTGACACTATTGAACATTACATGTAATTAACCCATTAAGAGCAAGATGGTAAATTTTATGTATTTAGTTCCCAAAAGGTTAAATTAATAATTTTTGCAAATAAGTCGCATGGAAGTGCTTATTACATTTAAATATTGATAAATTTATGAAAAACATAATAAGTTCTTTGAAAACCGCGATAATGATCGAATAAAAAAGACTTTTTTTATTTGGTTTTGTTTGTTGATTTCATAAACATGTGTGTAGGTTTTTCAAACAAATATTCATTGGGGTGATTATGCAAAGTAATGAATGGAAAATTACCACTTAATGATGAACATTTCAATAATGTACAAGTATTACCCATAGAATGATCAATTTAAAATTACATGCACTTAATCATCTACAAAAGCGTATAATCTAGTACAATAAAATGTTCTTCGAATCAGTAATGTGACGTGAAATTTTTGGTTTAAAATAGTTAGATTAACTAGCTTCTTCTTCTTTGCGAGGTGTCGCCTTTTTATTATTTATTATTTAATTTGATGAGGCACAATATTTAAAAAAAAAAAATGTTTGAAAAGATGCCAAAAATTGTTTGTAAGTGTTGTTGAATTTAATTATTTGTTTAACAAATTCACAATTAATGTGCATCACGTGCAAAGAAATTTGTTTACAAAAATAATGTAGGTGAAAAACAATTATTATTTTTAATATATTTTTGTTATTTTTTGTTATATTTGATATTACGTTTTTTTTTAATTTATATAGCGTGATATTAGTAAATATTCATATTTTTCAATTTATTATAATTATAATTATCATTGTAATTTATTTGAATGGCTTTAGAATTATTCTTATAATGTTGTTGAATTTTATATGTTTTTCTCAGTTATACAACATAATAATGTATTTGTAAAAAGAACTATTATTTGTTTCATGAGTTTCTTTTTTTAATGATGATAAAACGTAAAAATCACGCCGAATACTGTATCAGTTATATGTTAAATTTTCTCATTTTGATAAAAAAATAAGAGGAAATTATTTAAATTCGTTTGTTTAGTTATCATCTCGTCCAAATTTAACCAGTGTTGGTGGGGTATTTTGTCTGATTATTTTACTTGGCATAAGCTTACACTTTTCAATTAAGTTACATTATATTATTAAGGCAGTCAGTAGTTTAAAGTAATGAATTTAATATAACAAGACAAACCGATTTTATTTGTTACAATTTATTTAAGTTTTTCATACATTTTAAAATTTTGCTAGAAGAATGCAGCAAATAAAATAAATTTAAATAATTTATCTTTTTTTTCTAAACTTCAGAAAATTTTTAATAACTTTTTAAGTTTTTGAGGGGTTTAAAAATATAAAAACTTTTTTTTATTAAAATCCGTTTGTATGTAGAATCAGTTCGAGTTAATCATTTCGTGAAGGAAGCGCAAAAGTTATAGCTGTTAAAAGATGAACATATAAGTACAAATATACATTTAACTTAAACTTATAGTCCCGATCAATTTTATTTATCGCTGTTCTTGCATCTATATAACCAAGATTTGTAAAAATTGGAATTTGCTATATAAAAATACAAAAACAAAAAATGCAATTTTCAAAAAGTCCATCGAATTTTTGTATTAAAATTATTTTCAATGCTCCTCCGATTTTATTATGTAAAATAAAAAAAATAAGTTCCCGCAAGAATCCATTCCATATGAAAATGTGAATTTGGCTCGAGAATAATTAACTTTTTGAAAAATGTTCCCTCTTGTTTTTCAAACTTTAAGACTATCTACTACGTTGACTATTTCGGGCACATCAATGAGATATAGCCCAAAAAACGCACAATTACAACAAGAATCAATCCTTGTCATAAAATTTGTAATCCGTTGAGACGCGCAATATCTCCGCAACAAAGATGGATATAAAAGAGTAACGTTACTGAGTGATTGACTTACTTACTGATTCATCATCGCACAGCCCAAACGTTGAAAGCTAGAAAGATGAAATATGAACTGTAGATTGGACTCCATCAAATAGAGCCACTAAGACGGGTTTTTTGAAAATTCGAATGTTAAGGGGGTAAAAAAAAGGGTAAAATTGATAAGCTTATATCTCCTGAGCTAATAGAGATACAAAAAGGTTGAATAGTTATCGTTAATAATTTAAAAACATAATCGGATAGGTGTCTGGTACTTTTTTATATCCACCATCAAAAAGATTGGGGTATATTGATTTCGTCATTCCGTGTATAACATATCAAAGGAATCATTTAAGATCCCATAAAGTATATATTTTCTGGGTCCTGGTTAGATTCTGAGTCGATCTAGCTATGTCCGTCCGTCTGTCTGTCTGTTTAAAGTAGGATAGAGCTCGAACGGTACATCCTAGGGGGACGAAATTTGGTTCAAATATTTATCTTTTCGGTTAATAAACAAAAAAGTTATGGCCAAAATACTAGAAACACAGGGTGTCCGTTGTATGTCCGTTGTGTCCGTTGATATCTCTCAAACAAATGCGATAACGAAATTTTGTACAGATAGTTCGAGAGCCAGTATAAACTTTACAGCCCACCTCTCATATAACGCACTTGTTTAAATTCGGTTCTTTTAGAAAGAAAACGGGTAAAAACTGTATTTTGGCACTTTTTTGGCTCCCTATCTATCTTTTAGTTCAGTTAGCATAGAAATAAAATTGGCATGAAATTAGTACCTTATCGAAAATTAGCGAATAAACGTTTGGTACTTTTTAAAAATTCGAACGTTTAAGGGGTAAAAATAGTACCTGTTTTTGGTACCTTTTTTTAACAAAATATATTTTCATTATACTGAAACATACATATGAATATTTTAACATTAGATCTCAGTACAATTTAGAAATTCATTGATATACAATCTTTGTGACATACAGGGGGAATAAAAGGTACCAAAATGGGGATAAAATCGGTTAATTAAATTTTATTAAAATTTAAGAATACCTTTTCTATTATATTAAACCTAGAAACATAAACTTAAACACATGTATCCCTAAGTGAGTGGGTATTCACTGTGGTACTTTTTTGATCTTCTAATGGTACTTTTTGAATTTTCTAATTTTCGTTCTTCCATGGTACTTTTTGAATTTTATATAATATTGAACCTACAATTATGAATATATAGTCCAAGTGAATGAGAATTTAGAAAATAGGATTTGTGGTACTTTTTGAATTTTCTATAATATTAGGATTTGTGGTACTTTTTGAATTTTCTATAATATTAGCTGTGTTTTGTTGCTAACGTTCATAGGCAATTTCATACAAAATTCAAATTTATACACGTTTGGAGTTAACGTGTGGAATTATACATGTTAATTATAACGTCGATAAAAGTGCTGCCAATTTATGAACAAAAATAGAATTATGAATATTTGAATGTCAATAAAAGGAAAAATATAAAAATACAATGAAAACAAATTTAAATTATTAGTTTTTTTAAATAAAATATAAAGATTTATACGCACAATTCAGTTTTGGATATCAAGTTATATCAAGTCGAGGGAATATCGTTTTTTTGCTAACTATCAACGTTAACACTCAACGGTAGCAACAAAACACAGCTATTGAACATGAAATTAAAGATAATGATCCTAAGTGAATGAGAATCTAATAGTACTTCTTGAATTTTCACAAAATTGAACTTGTAGTAAGAATTCAATAGGGGAACTTTGTGGTACTTTTTCGTTCTTCCAATAGTACGTTTTGAATTTTCTATAATATAAAACCTACAAATATGAAATTCAAAATATATGGTCCTAAGTGAATAAGAATCCAGAAAAGAGGATTTATAGTACTTTTGCAATCTTCTAATGATGCTTTTTAAATTTTCTAAAATATTGAATCTGGAAACATGAAATTAAAAATATATCGTCCTAAGTGAATGAGAATCTATAAGAGGGTACTTTGTGGTACTTTTTGTTATTATATTACTCTTTGAATATTATGTAATAATAACATAACAAAAAAATCCTCCCCCATAGACGAATAATTGGACTTGATGTTTTTGATGTGCTAAACACGAATCTGCTTTCAGTTTTTTTCCATCAGGTCTGGTTCTTTTTTTATGGGCGTGTCTAATATTTCGCCCGTAGTAAGGCCATTACTCTCGTATATTTCCTCATAACTCAAGAACGGTGAAAAGAAAAGATGCGCACTAAAAATATCTTCAAATCACATAAACATAATTTTTTTTTGTGCTCAATAGTTTCGGAGTAATTTTGAAATAAGTGTCCGAAACAAATTATTTTCATGCAAAATTTTAGATTTTTTTGTTACTAAAATTTATTTTAATAAATAAAAACATTTAAAATGTTACAGTTTATCATCTTTATTTTAAAGCTGGTAATGCTGCGAAAAAAATAAGGTATGTATCCTCAAAATTGATGCACAAATCTAAATTTTATTCACAGTTATGTAAAAATACCCATGTTACATACAATTGAGTAGAAATACAGTGGTGGCCAAAAAAATATGTTTTTTATTTTTTCTTGAAACAAAAATAGGTGGACTAGGTGGATTTTGACGAGTTAAACAAGAATCTGCATTCACTTTTTTTCTATCGAGTACTGATTTTTTTATGTGCATGACTAATTTAATCACCTTATTCAGCGGTCACACTATAAAATTCGATATTGGTTTGTTAAACTTAGGCTATAACTCAAGTACCCTTTACACGATTTTGATAAGTGATACATGAAAAGATGCATACGAAAATTGTCTTCCAGATAAGTCAACAATATTTTTCATTCGCTCTAGAATTTCATAGTTATGGATCAAAATTTTCACCACTTTTCAAAAAAATAAAATTTTAAATTTTCTGTACTAATTACCGAATAACTACGGAAATATTAGCTGGACAAAAAATTATATAAATTCAACTCAAAAACAATTTAGGTCGCTATATATTAAAGTTCAATTTATCTTAATTGAACAAACTGTTCTCGAGATATGACTGCCTAAAGGCGGGGTCATAGTAGTCATGTCCATAAAAAAAATCAATGCATGATAGAAAAAAAGTAAAAGCTGATTCTTAATTAGCACGTTGAATTCCATCTAATCCATCTATTTTTTTTATTTAAGACGAACAAAAAAGAATTATTTTGCCCACTAGTGTATTTCCACTTAGCTATAGGTATGCATGGGTATCTAAACTTAACTGTGAATCCAATCAAGATTTATGCATCATGATATGATTATGATACGTGGCTTTATTAACTCGTAGTTTTGCCAACTTTGAGATAAAGGTGATAAACTTAAATATTTTTGATGTTTTCACTTTAAAAAAAAGTTTTTGTAAAAAAAAAAACTAAATCTTGAATTTTGCATGAAAAAATTTTTCGAAATAGAAATTTTGAAATATCTCCTAAACTATTGGGCGGATAAAAATTTGATAGTAGAGCGTTAAAGCCAATTTTATTCCGCATATCGTGGTATATCATTTATATAAATAGTGCATACCGTTCTCAAGTAATAGTGAAATATACTCGAGTAATCGACATATTTAGAGCACAATATTAGACACGCCCATAAAAAAAAATTCCGACCTGCTGGAAAAAAACTGAAAGCAGATTCGAGTTTAGCATGCGGAATTCCATCTAGTCTACATATCTTTTTTTGAAGGAGCTCGAAAAAATGTTTTTTGTCGACCAGTATAATTAACTTTTAATCGTAAAATTAAAGAAGCCTATTGGTCACATTCTTCTCTACTAAAATAGTTGCTAATGGTAGTTTTTGAAACTTCGAATTTTAAAAATGTATGAAAATATTTTAAAGTTTATTGTTCCACGAGTGATAGGAATCATAGCGGAATTTTACGGGTTTCTTAATTTTTGGTATTTCATTTTGTTTTTTCTAAATAAAAAATCTACGTTTTAATCTAAGTTTTTATCTGGTTTATGTAGAAGTACTGCAAGATCGGTACATAAAAGTGAATCTGTGTTTGTTTGTCTGTTTTAGAATTTTGTTTCGATGCTTTTTTTCATTTTAACACAAAAGTTTAGCGAAGCGCACTGTGTTATTACACTGTGCTATTAGAAATAATGTTCAAAAAATTATAGTTATATAAAGTTAAACGAAGTAGCGGGTATACTGCTCGTAGCTTATATATGATCGAATGATATCAAAAATACAAACGCGCGAAAAAAAATGTAGAAAGATACGAAAAACTTAAGTAATTTTTTTTTTTTTTTTTTTTTTTTGTCTTTCTAAGTTTTTTAACTTTGAACAACAATTATGATAATAAAATAAAACCTATGGTGCTAAAATTTTACACTTTATTAGTTTCAAGTCTTGTAAATCCAGAAAATATCATTAACACAAAACTTATTAAGGACTTAAGCTAGATTCAGCCAGATTAAACATTTATTTTTTACCCTTTTTATTTAATCATTTCATTCTATTATAGTTCTTCTGTACAGCATCATTGATTTACATTTTAAATTACATATTTACAAAATATTTCAATTAAAGTCGACTAAATTAAACGAAACCAACGTCAAAGACAATAGAATTGCAAAAAAAAAAAAAAATACATATAAATAAAAATAAAAACAAAAAAAATACCTAAAAACCGAAACGTAAAGAAAAGAAAAGAAAATTGTCGCCGACTCTCAAATTAAAAGAAATAAAACGAGTAAAACAAAATTTCCCAGAGATCATATATGTAGAATGAACATGAAAATAAACAAAGACAAAAAAATTCTCTTTTAAGTTTTCAACCCAGAGTAAAAATATTGGAGGCATATGATAAAAACACACCCACTTTTTAGATTTTTCTTAGAAACACATAACAAGTAACAAGAAATATGTGTAACATGTAAACAATTATAGACAATTTCGTATAAAAAATACATAAGTATGTAAGACCCAGCAGTTCGTAGGAATATCCTCAATCAAGAGATTATCCTAATACAAGCTTATGTGTTAAATAGATCTATTGGGCTTAATATATATACATATATAAGAGATAATGTATTTTTAACAAAAATTTTAAACTTATTACTTTTTAAATTACTTAAGGACATATTTGTATGCAATTAACTCTATTTAGCATTCACACATTAGTAAATAAATTATTTTAGCAATAACAGAACTGTTAGATAAAAACATTTAACTCCTACACACATATTACATATCCTACACTAAACAAAAGCAACAAGTTTGTTTTTAAAAACTTATTTTGTGTACGAAAATAAAATAAAACATTAAATTACTCTCACAGGAACTCTCTATTATAAATATACATACATAGATACATAAATGTATGCATGTATTTGTGTAATTTCTTTTTTTTTTTATTTTACTAAATTGTAGCAATACTAATAGTAGTAGTAGTATTAGTAGTAACAGTAATATCAATAGAACAGTTGTCTAAATAATTGAAGGTCATCATGTGTTTATAAACACACTCCTTTTTTTTTGCCAGTTGGTCGTTTTTATATATATTTTTTTATATGAATATCAATCAAATGCCGATAAGCAATTAAAGTTATTGAATTTTTTACTTTCGTATTTGCCATTTTAGTATCTTTTATTTATATTTTTTGCAATGTTTATAATTGTTTAAATGAATGGTCAAGCTTGAGGTCTTTTTCTTCTTCTTCTTCTTCTTCTTCTTCTTTTCTATATTGTTTACTATTTATTTTTATTGTTTCTTATAACGTCATACTTATAAAGTTTAGTATAATTAGTACAGAGATGTACAACTAAGAATACAAACAAATACATACATATGTATGTAGTTAATTGGTGGATAGTACTTAAATAAAATTGTCAAAATTTTTTAATTATAAAATTGTGTTACTTTTTTATTTAATATCACTCTGCTACAAAATGACATTTATTATTTTAATTCGAAAAACGTTCCTATGTGTGCTAGAGATATTCTTGAAGTCATTTTATAACAATTTTAAAAAATTTTAAAATACACTCTAAAAATTGAAATATTGCGTAAAATATCTTTTTGGGAGAGAAACTACTATTTAAAAATTTTATATATCCTTAAATTTTAATTAAATTTTAGATTTTCAAATTTCTTTAGAAAGCTGAAGATTATAGCTTTTTAACAACATACAGAAAAATTAGAGTAGTTAGAAAATGGTCCTGATATATTTTGCAATATAAAATTTTGTTACACAAATTTGTTCATCAAACTAACAAAAAAATAGTAAGTTTGTTCAATATTTAAAAAAAAATTATAGAAATAAATAGCAGAATAATATTATAAAAAATAAAATTTCTTAAAAAATAAATTCCGGAGATGGTAAGATCCAAGAAATAATTTATTACTTAATCCTTTTTTAAGAAATCAAAGCATAAAAGATGAATTTTGATACCCATATTGACTATGTTTATGCAAAATTTTAAATCAGATTAACTGTCTGGTAAACCAAGAAAATTAAATAATTTTGAAACAAATATGTATTAAACAGATAATAAAAACTCATGTCTAGAAGCAAGTAAAAATTTATGAAATATTGAGGTCACTCTTAGATATGTTTTATATACCAATGGATGCACCTTTAAAATGATAGTACATTTTCTTTATGTTGCTTTGTGAGAAAATACAAAAAGTTCACAAAACTAGAAAAAATACCTTTTTTTAAAAAAGGTCCAGCTGACGAACGGTCAGCAGTAGAACCGAAATATTTTGGGGAACATCATAAAACATATCAAGGTAAATTCAAAGTTCCTTTTTTGAATAATAAAAATATTTTTTCGTTCAATACCTATATGGGAAAAATATTTAGATCCGTAAAATTTTTTAATTTTTATATACCCAGCTAAAAAAATATGTATGGATCATATATATATATATATATATTTATATATATATGAAGCTTCATATATGTTTGGATCCGAAAATTGAGGGTATATGGAAATATATGATCATATATATGTATGTCCATATATTTATTAATATATATCAGTAACTCTATTATGATTTATAAATACAATTTGTATTTAATATATACTTTTAATTCTATTTAATATACATATAAAATACAACATACAATAAATATTTTTGAAAACAATACATGTTTGATGCAAAAACTGCAATTTAAATACATACATTGCGGAAAATATCCGCTGGACTTTATATACTTATATACATACTATTACAGCATAAAATATAAAGAGAACATTCTTCATGGTAGCTTGCTCTATGTACCAAAATTAATAAAATAAATCCCGGACTATGACATTGTTTTGCCAGAACGTATTTTTTTTTTTGGCATCACCGTATGTCACACCTTGTCTCTCCATACCGCAACATACAACAGCAGTATCTTCAGCAGTAACTTCAACAATAGTCGCCACTATCACTGAATATTACCGAAAATTGCTTGGCCCACCGCTTAGTATAAATAGATTGAACTTGCAGAAGCCCCAGTCTGAAAATTGTTAATACTTAAATCATGTTAAAATATTGTTTAAAAATAAAGAACGAATTTTTCTTACTTTTGTTAATTGCGTTATATGTACATGCTATATTTGATTTATGTAATATTGCAGTCTCTTGCAAATTATTGGATGCTTTTTTGCTGCATAACTTTCCTCATTTAGATTAAAAAATTGTGTATCTTTTATAAAAATACAATAAAAATTAGTGGATATTTTCAATAATAGCTATTTAGAATATTCCACTTACCTTATTTTAACACTAATAATTGACCAATGGAATCGTCCATAATGAAACATTCATTAAAAAAATTATATTTGTTTTAATTTATTTTTTATTATGTCAAGGAAATTTATTTTGAATATATTGACAAACACTTTATCAAAGACACAATTTATTAAGTATTCAAACCGATTATATTAATAACAGGAAAATTTGTTAAAGATATTTGTATAAAATAATACAAATATATATATTTATATACCATTTTATTATTCATTTTAGGTAATGTAGCTTTAATATTTTTTATTTCTGATTTTCATTAACACTCATGTTCTCTAAAGAAAGCGTTTTCGGATAGATCATATATGTTTCCAGATATGGAAAATGTTTTCATATATGACACCATATATGACTAAAAATTCACATATATAGTTCCATATATGATAATATTTTTGATATATGGTATTATATATGAATCCATATATTGTAAATATTTTCATATACGAGCGTATACTATTTCATATATGGAATGATAATATATCCATATATTTTGATACATGAACCATATACAACGATATATGATCGTTTTTAGCTGGATATTTAAAATTTTACTAAGAAACGCTAAAATATGACATATACCATCATATATTATAACATAGATTAGATATGAAGTTCCGTTGTCATAAACACATACTGCATAAGCTCCTGCAGTAAGTATGTGTTTGAATTACAACATGTTCATCGCGTCGTATGATAAATATTTATAGAAAATCGTTTTAAAATTACTTATACCTTTAACACTATTTTTATTATATTTATACATTAATTCATTTATTTTAATTACATAGTAATATTATTGTCTTCATTTCATTTTTTTTAGCTTGACTTGCAAATATATTGACTTAAGAAAATGTACACGTTTTTAAAAGCCTTCTACGTGTTTTGAAAGCCTGTCATACACTCCCTTATTATTTTAGAAATTCTTAATTTGTCTTAGAGTATCATTTTGTATTAGGTTTGTCGTTACATTTATAAAATATGTAGAGAAAATTGCACTTATTGTTTATATTACATTTTTTATAGATTATAATGTTAAACAATGCAAGAGAGATGATAATTTGAATATTAAATTGAATACAATACATTTTTTTGTTATTGTAAAATAAGAAAAAGTGTCATATAAGTAACTTATATAGGAATGTGTCTTATAAATAAACTTAAAATTTAACAAGAAAGTTATAATCGATCTAGAAAGACTATGATTCTTATATCACATACATGGATGTTAAAATGATACTCTAATAAGGAGTGAGATCAAAAAAATCTTAACACACATTTTGCCTCATAACTTTTTTCGGAATAAATATTCAAAATTTTTTTTTGATCTAGTTATCATGGAAAAATATTTCAGTTATTATTTTTAATAACAATCATGTTAATTTGTCCTTATTTTCATCAAAATAAGTGAAGAAAAAGATTTACGTCCTACAAGTTATTAAACAATTTCAAAAAATCCAAATAGGTCTTACAAATAATTGGCCACAGAATTAAATGTCGTCCATAAAACCGTTTTTAATGTTATTAAACAGTATCAGGAGAATTTGACTATTGATGTGAAACTTAGTTCGGTAAGAAAAAAGGACCACATGATATTGGGAAGGCCACAAAATTGAAGGCATATTGAAAGGAACTCGAAACACATAAATACCAAAATATGCATAAAGGAATATTAGCAAAAAAGACTTCTTCTTTTCTTAAGAAAGCACAACGTGTCCACATATTTTTGGACCCATTTGGTATCATGTCACTACGGTAAGAAAGCTCTGGAGTGGTACCAAATCAATAACATAGTTTTAGTACCAAGAGAGGTCAATTTTCAAAATTGTCGATAGCTTAGACCAGTGGAGAGATATTGAGCTCTTGTGAAAAATGAATTCAAGAGCACAAAAAAGGTGTCCCAAAATACCGAAGATTTTTACAGAAGATGTTCACAATGTTCCAAAAAAGTGACTGAAGCAACTATCAAATCTCCAAAGAAAGGGTTTTCAAAAATGGTCCACAATTTTATAATTAGTGGTTAGAACCATAAAAATTATATATTTCTGTGATCTGTGCTAAATTATCAATTAAATAAAAAAATAATGAAAACTCTAAGATCAACCGTTTCCAAGTTATTACTATAAATAATTTATATGTGCGGAGTTTTATTAGGATTCTTTTTGAGGGGTATAATGGAGCATACTTTCATTAAACTTCATTAAAATATCAACCAACAATCTTTTGAACCCTGCAATGAAGCTTTTATATAGTAGTAAAGAAATTAAAGTTCACTATTTATCTCTCTCCTACTCTTCAAATCATCACTGAATTAAAAAATTTAACAAATATTTTTATTTAAATTTTTTTTTTTTTTTAAATCAGTCATTATTTTTATCTGATTTCCTTTAGATAAAAAGTTTAAAAATAAACTATTTGTAATTTATTAAAAATATAATTTTTAATAAAGTCATCGAGAAAAACTCTTTTGAATACTAAATTTATTTAATATTTAAATATTTTATACTTTTCTGAAATATTTACATCTTTACGAATGATGTTTCTAAAGGTAGTTTTACACTATAATACTTGGTATTAATACCAGAGTTTCATTTTCTATAATACATATCAAAAAATGTATTATGGAAAGTATAATTAAATGTCATATTTTCTTTAATAAAATATTTTTTGAAAAATTAAAAACGAAAAATTCAACTAAACTGAATAAAAATCAAACTACAATTAAAAAGGTGTGCGGAAATTTGCTGTAAGAGATGTAATACCATTTCAAAAATTTCAAGATTTCAACATACAAAGTATTGAAGGTATTTATACCATAAAACATTTGAAAATATTTTTGGAATTAATACAAAGTATTACAGTGTAAAACCTCCTTAAGGAAGAAAACAAGTGTACAATATTGTTATTTCGAATAGTTATCAACTCAATTTTGATCGAAAATTTTATTTTAATATTTCAACAAAAAATTCTTTTATAGATACAATATTTGAAGTCTCTTTAATTTTCAAATATTGTATACAAACTATGCTACTTTAAAGTTTAATACACTGCCGATCATCTGAATACGACATAAATGTTATTCAGATTTTTCGATTTCCCTCTCAAAATTCATAAGAGTATTTAAAGTTTTTACAGTTTCTGTTTGATGTTAATATTAATGTCCTTCATTTACATTAAACAAAGCATTTTTAAAGATTGCTTTTATAAATTTATTAAAGTTAATATAACTTCTTTAAAAAAACTAGTGATTTTTTTGGCTCATCAGAATACGACATTATTCTATTTTATTTTGTAACAAAGTAACATCTGAAAAGTATGTTTTTATTGATTTTAATAAAAATTTAAATAGTTTGTTTTGAATTCCTACAAAGAAAAAATTATGGGAAGAAAAAAAGCGTTGTCAAATGAGGAAATTGAGAAAATCAAAGCCTATAAGGAATGTGGACTAAATGTTACCCAAATAGCAAATAAAATTGGTCGAACTCGTTTTATAGTCAGTAATTATCTTCGTAATCCACCCAATTATGGGCAACCATTTTTCTCGACTATGCACATAAGGACAGCTATAAGGAGACTTTTGGCAATGAATCAAAATTCAAAAATACGTTTTATGATTAAATCCCTATATAACTTTAAACAGGAAATTTTTCTACACAATGTTTGTTCACAACATTTTTTGTAAACGCGAACGTGGTCGTGACTGAAGTCCAAAGTGAAAGAAAAATTTCAGCTAAAGTTTTTAGCTAAAGTTCACTAAGAAATCATCGTTTTTGTCTCTACTTAACTTCAACATATTGTGCAATTTTGAGGGGATTTAAAATTTAAAAAATATTATTTTGTATTAAATTCATTTTTATTATAATATGTTTGTTTAAGTTTTAAGATTTATTTAAATTGAATTATATCTAATGTAATATATAGTCATATTTTATATTAGATTAATTGGGCCTTTTAGGCTTGCAATCTACTGAATTTTTAATAAATAAATAAGTAAATATTTAATTCTTTTAAATTAATATTTTTTTTATTTTCATATCGTACAAATTAGAGTCAGAAAATATCATCTGATATTATAATAGAAATGAGTGTTTTTTACTATTTATGATGGCAAATTTTATTAATAATAAGTGTAAAAAATTTTACATGAAAATGCGTTAAGTGGTCAAATTAACAATTTATCAAAATAGTGTAATTACTATTATTTTTTTTAAGTTTCAAAATTTTTGAAAGCAAAAAAGTAACATAAATATCCGGTATTATCCATAGCATTTATATACACATTAAAGATCAGAATGTCTATTTATGTATCTAATCAATTTTAAACCATTTTGAAATGTTTAATGGATCATTGAGTTTTTTAGACCTGCATCTCAGAGTTTTGGAAATAATTTAATGAAAATTGGTATGAATGTTTTTTTTTTTTTAACACAAAAAAAGTTATTACTAAAATTTGTTATGATCTGTCCATATTTTCACCTAGCTCCCATACTAAGATATTCCCGAAATAGAAGTTAAATAATTATATATGACCAGGGCAAGTTTTTATATGCACAAAAAAAATTGAAATATGCGCTTGAAAATGCACGAAAAAATGGTGTAATATGCTAAGAAATATGCAAAAATAGCATGAATATGTATATAAAAACCAACGAATTTATGCATTCTTATATATTAATATGTAAAAAATATGCACAAATATGCATTTTTTTAACATTCAATCTCTAATAGATTTTGATGTTTATAAAAGTATAACTATTTTAATTTAAAGTATCATATTTGACGCTTTTTGTTAAATTCTTAATGCAAATGCTTACTTTCCAAGCGAAAAGCTTGAAAAACTTGCCCTATATATGACATATTTATAGTCAGATTTTGATGAAATTTTGCAATACTACGTGTTTGATAACCATAAATTACTCTACCAAATTTCAAAGTAATTGGTCCACACTAGACCACAGTGTCCATATAAAGTACTTCCCGAAATTTACTTAAAGTGCATAAACCTAATAATAACTTTAACGTTAAGTTGAAATTTGGCACAACTAGCTTTTATTTATAAGATTCTACAATTTTGGGGGCATAAGAAACGGCAACACAGTGCACAGTGTCACATTTGGCAGTTTTAGAGCGACAAAAATCAAGTTTTCGAGATATTGGTCTGAAATTGTATATTCTGTTAGTAGATAAGGGCGTAAACATTCCCACTAAAAATGGGCGGGTAAAATCAATGCCACTCCCTTACTGAAATAAATTAATTTATTTGTATGAATTTAATGCCTATTTTTGTAAATTTTATTAAAATAAGGAATATTTTAAGAGTAGGCGTGGCAAGATCTAATAACATCAATCATATTGTAACACTTGCATAACAAATTTTCAGCCATTACCATAAGATGTTTAAATAATTCTTAAAAAATTGTTTAAATGAGGTACCTCATATTTTTTCTAATATTTTAAAAGATCGCAGCCAAAATTCTCAGATATAATTTTATAGATACAATTTTATATAACAATTGTATTTTTAAATTGGAACTCGTTGGAACCTTTTTGTTCCAGTCCATTAAAAATAGAATTTCCCAAAAAATATATTTTTTAGTATTATGATTTCTATAAGTAAAGAACAATATTTTCAGTAGTTATTTTTTAACTCAGAAAATTACAACAGAATAATCCGGATACATTTATTATTACACACCAAAAAACATCATATCAATATCTGCAGTATTTACTGAGATATATAAAGTTAAAATTAGCATAATTCTTTAAAAAAGTTGTAAGTAAAATTAAAATATTTTTAAAAGTTGAAACTTTGAAAAGCCATAATTCACGCTATAGACACTTACCAATACTTTAAATATTTTTTTCATAATAAATGATATGTTTGCTAATAAATGCGAGAAAAATTATTTCGATTAATAAGCTTTTATTTTCGTATTTTTGTCGTTCTGATTTGGATAAATGTGACACTGTGCAGTGGTATGAATGGACAAAATAAATTTTTTTCAAATTTATAATTTTCTTTTATGTTGAATAAACTTCAGAATGGTAAAATTTTTGGCATGTATTTAGACTTTTTTTAATTATTGAATAATAAAACAGTATTTAAAAATTTAATATTCACCAAACAACAAAATTAAGAAAATATAAAAAAAAAAAAAAACTTTATGTATATTTTCATTATTTTTGCATTAATATTGTTCGGTGGGTTATATTATTAAAACATATTTTAAATCTAGAGAACATTATCTTTTCAACGATACCTATCACTTATGTTAAAATACCGTGGTTTATTTAATGCCACGTTTGGTATACCTTTGCCCCTATGTGCTATGCCAAAAGAGAGCATCTAAAATTGACAGAGGATATTTAGAGACAACTTTTAATTCAAATACACTTTAAAAAATCAAAATCCATTAAATTGTCACAAATGTGGAATCAGTTTCCGTTAATCATTTCGTGCGGTAACGAACATATAAACATTTTTACAAACTATAAGTTTATGTATAATTCGGGTAAAAATTAAGACTAATATCAAAACCTACTGCGTTATTTAAATAAGATTTTATGATATTTTAAATGCATGATACCATATGAAATATGACTTTGTTATTACAATAAAAAAATAAATTAAAACCATAATATAATAAAAAAAGGTAGAATCATTAGAGAGAGAGTCGTCAAATTTAATTCTTGATAAATCTAAAAACTCAAAAATTAAAAACCAAAAAAATATAAAATGATTCGTTTTCATTTACTATTTGAAATACTTCCTGAAATTCAGAGCTCCATTCTGGGAAAGTTTTATGTACCTTTATTATGTTCATTTGTCTACTTAAAAACAATATATTGCGTCAATTCCACGAAAGATTTATAAAAAATGTCAATTTTTTTACGGAGGGTCATCCGATTTTGTTTATATTTGGTACACATATAACCTATGGAGCCATTTAAATATCTCCGTTTTTATTTTTTGAATTTTGAAAAATTCGCGAATTTATTCGCGATTTAATTTTTTCAAAAAGTGAAAAAAATGACAAAAGTGTCTAACTTTAAACATCAATATCTCAAAAAGTTGTTAACGGATTTTAATGATTTAAATTGCATATTTAAGAAGAATAAGTCCACTATAAATGTAGTAATTTAAGAATAATATTATCGTTTAAAAATGCATTAATAATGCAAATGCAATTTTTGGATGCATTTTTGAAAAATTTCTACCCTTCCGATTTTAATTTTCTTTTAATATGTTAAAAAGCAATATCTTTACTATAAAATACAAAAAGAACTGTTCTGGGACAATAAAGTATACTATTTTAAATATTTTTTTCAAAAAATTTCCATAATTTTTTTCATACAAAAATTAAAATTTTTTTATAAATTTTGATTTTTAACTTTTTTGGTTATACTTTTTTAATAATATGTGACTTTAAATATTTATAACTCCTTAACTATACGTGGGATTTTATTGATTTAAAAACTAGTGTAAAATTTATTAAAATAAATATTGTAAATTATATTGTATAAATCAAAAATAATTTTTTTGCTAAAGATGCACTCACGAAAAGAATGCAATTTTCGGATGCATTTTTAAGAAATTTTTACCCTTTTGATTTTAAATATTTTTGCTTAATATTGAAGACAAATATGTTTATTATATAAAACATCAGCACTTAATCTGGAATAAATAGGTTTTCTACCGCAAATAACAAATTATGAATTATTATGGTTAAAATTTATTTAAAAATATGCTCACAAAAATTAAAAAATACAAAAATTAAAAAAAATACAAAATTTTTATGAACAAATTTGAAGAAATATTTTGAAAAAAATTTTTTAAATAGTGAACCATTTTGTCCCAGAACAATTTATATTGCAATTCTTAGCAAACATAATAATGTTTTTTATATCGAAAGAAGAAAAAATTGAAAAGGTAGACATTTTCCAAAAATGCATTCAAAAATTGCATTTGCATTATGAATACATTTTTAAACGGTAATATTATTTTTAAATAACTACATTTATAGTGAACTTATTCTTCTTAAATATGCAATTTAAATCATTAAAATCCGTTAACAACTTTTTGAGATATTGATGTTTAAAGTTAGACACCTTTGTCATTTTTTTCACTTTTTGAAAAATTTAAATCGCGAATAAATTCGCGAATTTTTCAAAATTCAAAAAAATAAAAACGGACATATTTAAACGGCTCCATAGCGTATGCGTATGCCAAATATTATTAAAATCGGAAGATATGAAAAATATTCTTGGGCGTTCTTTCATGGAATGGACGATTGATGTTTTTAATAGAAGAAAATTAGTTTACAAAAAAATTTCTTTTATATAAAATATTTCTTTCTTTTGTTTTTGAAAGTGTTTAAATTTTTTTTTACATTTTGTTTTAATATGCATGTGATTGACTCTTCAGAGTAAATAAAATTGAGAACGAACTCTCTAATGATTCTACCTTTAGTAATTATATCACACAGAGAAAACAGTTTCGTTGTGGCAACCGAATTGTTTGCCAATCGAATTTAGTCGGTTGTAGGTACTATCTCTACAAATCAGTTGTAGTCACTGTAAAAATTCGGCTGAAGCAACTGATTTGAAGGCAAAATAATTCGTTTGACACAACTGAATTTAATAGTAGTAAGGGCAGATTTTTTATTAGGCTTTTTATTGGAGTTCGTTTAATTTTTCTAAATTTTAGAGATACATTACATAAATTTTATTAGGCATAATTTAAATACATACATATATCAAACACCCCAAGATTGCCATTAGAAAAATCTTCCAAAATACTGTTTCTTGACACCGACACCGCAGCCTCCAAGAAGTTTTTAGTAAGATATAGTATTATTTAAAAAAACGCTTATTTTTTTCGAAATAACCTGTCCTGATAAATGATTGTTTGCATGCAGAAAAACAGCTTACTCAATTAGAAGGAGCATTTAATATTTGCTATTATCATTTGTCCCGTTAGTTATACATATGATTCTGCTCATTCCTCTTTGTCCCGTTAGCACTTTATTCTCAGAAGAAAATACAGTAAACAAATATTAGCAATGCCAAAAATTTATACACACTTTAATGAGTTAAACTCGCTTTCTAATACTTCAATTAAATTTCTTCCTTAATTTTTTATTTTTTATTTTTCTAATAAAATAAAAAAATAAAAATTATTTTTTTTATTATTGAATGTCAAATAATAAAATAAAAAATTTGTTTATTTTCACAACTATTTTATCGGTTGAGAGCAACGAATCTTTTTTGTTTATTATTTTCTTATAGAGTTACCGAATTAATTACATTTTCATTATGAATAATCGGCTAATGTTATTAAAAATATTTGTTATGTATAGAAATATTTTAATATAAACAATTTATTAATTCCAATGACTCTATCCGTAGTACTAACAAATATTATTATGAGTTTAAATTAATTGCACCAAACCGACATAGTAAAAATAGTTACAGGAATTGGTTAATCTGATTATTTTAGAATTGTAGATACGGACATTCCTCTTTAATTACGAATTTTAAAGTGTAGGAATAGAAAATCTATTTAGCTTGGTAATATTAAGTAATCGCAATATAAATTCGATATTTTGTATGTAATTGTGATAGATACAATCGTTTTCCGACCAATCTTTTTTCTGTGTGCATGATTAAAACTATTTTTCTCATAATTGTTTTGCATATAGAAATTATAATAAATATTATTATATTGGACATTTATAGAATTTATTAAAGGTTTCATAATTTTATTACAATTTAAATTTTCATTATAATTTCTTGTTTTGTTAGTTTTGTATGATAAATTATAATATAACCTATTTTTCTCTAGTTCTTCAAAGACTTTTTATTTTAATTAACCCTGCAAATAATACCAAGGGAATGGCGTTAGTTTTAATATTGAGACCTACTATACAATGTAAAACATTTGTTATATATGATTACATTAGTAAATGTATAAACTAAGTACTAATTTGATAACAAATTAAAACTCTTATCAGTTACAAAAAATCTCAACCATAAAATGATGCTTTAATTATTATTATTTTTTTATTTTATTTTTATTATTTTTTTTTTTTTTTTTTTTTGATAAATCAGGCAATACGTTTTAAATGAGATGATTTAAAAATATTTTTTTTATTTTTTCCATTTTATTTTATTTTTTTTAAACTTTGTAAACAAAATGGGTCAATAAATCTGTGGACTTTAGGCAAAACATCTTAAGTTGAGATAAGACCATTTAAAGTTTTTTTTATAAAAGATACATTTTAAAGCAGCATTGTTTACATTAAAGGACATCTTAGTATATATTATATTCATAGCTTTTTAGATATAGCTCAAGAAAAAACTTACCTTTTCATAGTACCTATTTACCAATTTTTTACCTCTTCCGAAAAATTTGAAAATTAGATTTAAGTTGTTTTGTTAAAAGCCCACAGAAATATTTTCTTTTATTTTTTATATTTTTTTATACAATATTATTTTTTATTACTAATTAGCAATTTTATTTATAGATTTAATTATAGTATAAGTTAATTTTACTTGATAAATATTGACAAATAATTAAATACACAAATTTCTCATGTCACAAGCTAAAAAACAAAAGTCATCTGAAAGATTACAAATCAACATTTTGTAATCTTTCAACAAAAAAACAAAATAAATTAAGTAATTGTAACTAATTTTTTAAATAAATATGTAACTATATAAATAATAATGGAACTAATAAAAATATATTATAACTAGTTATGATGAATTCTAATTTATTAAACGTTTTCTTTATATTTCCAATAGTCGTACAATTAAATGGAATACAGACAACTGTGTATAAAGAATTACTTGGTTTGTTGTGACCAGCTGGTAATAAAAACATTTTTTTTTTTAATATGAAAAATTGTTAAAATAAAAAAATTATTGATGAATATTAAAACGTTGACCGTGTATAATTATGCTAATTAATAAACAATAAAGTAATTGTTATTGATATTTCAATATATCAATTACAATTGCAGTAATTTTAATTGAAAATTTTCTATTACAATTACATGTAATTGCAAAAAAATAGTATTAATTACATTTAAAATAGTTTAAAATTTTGGAATAATTTTTTATTTGGAATAATTTTAACGTCACTCAATCGCTTGTACATGTAATGGTAATTGTAATTGTAGATAGATTACTAAATGTAAACATTAAATTAAAAATTGTATCTATCTATATATAATTTGCCAGGCATTTTTAAAAAAATTAAAGTTAAATTTTTATCAGGGAGAGATTTATACACATGTAATTTCCTAAGCCTTTTATGTCTTTTCGGAGCTTTCTGAAGCTTTCTGAAGCTTTTCTTACGGGAAAACGGTCATTTAAAACTAAAAAATGTAAAAAAACCGAGTTGTAAGTTTCCAGGAATTTTGGATTCATTTTAGTTTTGTTCTGACAATTTACCACTTAATAACTTAAACCATTAACAAGTCTAAAGACAAGACTTAGAAAATTAATTTGTTGTATAACAAGTATACGGCTTACTAGTGTTTATAAACCGGTTAACCGGTTAACCGAAAAACCGGGTTTTTCTTCAAATTTCGGTTATTTGCGAACCGGTTAATATGAAATTTTCATTTCGGTTAACCGGTTTACCCGGTTTTTTTGTATCGGTTAACCGGTTTCAAAAATTTGCTAAAAATATCACTAAATTTCGTCCTTTAGTTGCTTTTTTTAAATTTAAATTATAAGAAAATATGCTTCTTGTTTAAGTTAACAAGTAGTCAGGTGATAGATATATTTACTTGATAGATTTACTTGTGGAAAGTTAAATATATTTTAAAACTGTATGTATAATAAATCAGATAGATAATTAAGCATTCCATTTACAAAACGTTAATTTTATGCGAATGAAATTTTCCAAAAGAAGAAAATAACATCACACCTACTAATGAATAACTTAAGCGAAAAAAAGATCTTATATGGGATAATAGGACTTCAAAAGTAGATCTAAATAAGTGCAGAAAATGTTCCCAAACAAATCCCTTTTTAGCAGTAAAATTTTTAATTATTTTTCCAATTTTATGCAGATATTTTTATTAAAATTTTTTTTTTTTATAAAAATTATATAAACTTTTCCTTGAGATAAAAACTTTAAAATCGGTGAATATCATTAATATAAAGTACATTATCCTAGGTCTAAAGCTTCTTTTTTGTAAAATTTCGATAATTTTATTTTATTTTTAAGTTAGAAAAAAAAAATACTTTATCGAATAATTTTAGATCATTATAAAGCATCAAAAGCTATGCTAAAAAAGTTGTTTTTATAAATTATATTATAAGTAGTCTAAAGGCTGAAAAAAGTATTACAAATTTGCGATATAAATCAATCGCAATTTACAAAGAACACTGTAGTGCACTGTTTATTATTTGGTGCATGGTTAAACCAATAAGTTGAAAAACACTTTTTTTAACCAAAAATATTTTTATTAAGCTTCAAATTAGAGCAATTATTAAAATGTCGGTTAACCGGTTTAACCGGTTTTTTTGTAGACGGTTAACCGAAAAACCGGTTTTTTAATTTTACTCAATTTTCGGTTAACCGTCAAACCGGTTTTTTGAAAAGTCGTTTTTTTATAAACACTACGGCTTACTATCTGCTATAAAGTTATGCTGTGATAAAAAAATTAAACCAAAAATTTAAGATTTTTGCAATTTTGCAGTTTTTTTGATGGAAAATTAACGCCATTCACAGAATTTAAGTTTAGGGAACCAAATTTGAAAGACAAAATGATTACCTACAATTTGATGTATGTATATCTCGTTGATGTCAGGAAGCCAGACATGGGATATCATCTTCACAAACTTTCATATAATGTGTTTTGCGCAACTACGCGTAAATAAATAACACGTCGTTGTCAGAATGGCGTTAACAAATTTTTAAATGCAATCATTTTATTCAAATACGAAAATTTTCACCAAATTTAAACATTTTTTTCTGAATTTTTTCGATGTAAGATATGACTTTTTATGATACTATTTAACATTAAAAATTACCGAAGTACTCTCTCGATTCATTTCATACTGTCAAACAATTAGCTGAACATTCGACAATTATAATTAAATATACCATTTTCAAATGAGTATAAAGATACATATATGTATGATTTTCAAAAGGAAATCTATTTTTTTTTTTTAAACCTTTGATTTATACGTATTTACAATTTGTGCAGAAGTAATAATGAAATTATAAATTTTATTAAATGCTGCGGCTTCGAGTTCTCCAAAAATTTGACACGTAATTAGGAAAATTCTAATAATTTTATAAGGCAAACAAACTATATTATAGAATCATTTGAGCTATAGATTTAATTTATAAAATTGTAAACTCTTAAATATACAATTGGGGTATTCACACGGTGTGCTATCAAGTCTTATTGTCATAAAATACTAAAGTTTTATGATAGTTTTAAAAAATTGTTGTTGTGCTTCAAAGAAAAAAGTCCTAAAATAATAAGACACATCATAAAGTGTTTATTGTTTTGTCATAACTAAACAGTGTAAATCTAAGTCGAAAGGAAAAAACTCTTCGTCGATCCGGTGGTAATATTTAGAAGTTACCGCCATTGAATATTCGCAATATATATGTACGTAAACATGCTATAAATTTGTGCATAGTTCTATAGCTTCAAGATTAATTACATTTTATTAATTTATTTATAAAAGTTATTAACTTTTATAAAGTTAAATCAAAAAAAAAAAAAAAAAATTGAGACATTTAAAAAATAAAAGGAAGAAAATTTTGTTTGTATACTTTAGCTGACTAGCAGCCACCGAACGTATTTAAAATAACCGCCGTCAGAAAATATTGCGGGCTTAGTCATCGACAACAGCTGTTTATGTTTATGTTTTTAAACAATTTCTTTTGTGCCAAAAAATATTTTATAATTTTTATAATGAAATTGAAAAAAGATTCGGCTGTGCCGAATCTTTGATACCCTTCACCATATTACCATCTTACCATCTTATCGACATCATATTACCATATTACCGACAATTAATAAAATTTTCGCCTTAACGTATGCTTGCATATTTTCTAAATCTAAATTTTTTTCAAACTACGAAAATTTGAATATGAAAAAAAAAAATAATCATAACAGGCTTTGCTTTTAAAAAAGAAACAACAACAATTCCATATATATTTATTTTTGTATGTACAAACTGACTGAATACACAAAGAACAACAACACTGTTATTCATTATATTACTGCTGTTGCTAACTAAACTACTTGTCTATACAAAAAACAAAAAACGTCACTAATAGTCATTACAATGCTTAATATACATGTTTGTGTATGTATTTATGTATATTCTTAACAAATATATTTTAGTTTTAAAAAATCAACAACAATTCCATATCTATTTATTTTTGTACAGACTGCATATACAAAGAACAACAACACTGTTATTCATCATATTACTGCTGTTGATAACTAAACTACTTGTCTATACAAAAAACAAAAAACGTCACTAATAGTCATTACAAATTAATATACATGTTTGTTGGTGTATTTATATTCTTAACAGATTTGTTTTTGGGCCATAACTCTGTTGATTATGAACGAATTTGGTTTATTAAAAAAACCGAAATTTTATAAAAATATTTATGACTGATCTGTATAAAAATAAAAATCTATAGCTTGAACAAGGGCTTCAAAAATAAAAAATTCGTTTTCCCCGATATCTCAGTTATTACTGAACCGATTTATTTAATTTTTTCAGAACAAAAATTCAGAAAATAATTTTCGAGCCCCCTTTAAAAATTTGAAGTCCCTGGTATATGCAGAGGCTTCAGAAACTAAAAAACCGGTTCTAAAAACCGGTTTTTAAAGCATATCTCCACCATTTATAAACCGATCTTCCTGATTCAAAAAACTGAAATTTTATAAAAATATTTGTGACCGATCTGTATAAAAATAAAAATCTATAGCTTAAACCAAGGCTTCAAAAAATAAAAAATGCGTTTTGTCCGATATCTCAGTTATTACTGAACCGATTTATTTCAATTTTTCAGAACAAAAATTCAGAAAAAAATGTCCGAGAATTCTTTGTAAAAACGAATTCTGTAGTGTATACAGAGGCTTCAGAAACTGGAAAACCGGTTCAAAAAACCGGTTTTTTGAACATATCTCCACATTGTATGAACCTATCTTGCTGAATTCCAATAGCAAAATTCTCGAAAGCATTTCCGATCGTTTGACATACATATTATATATGTAAGTTATCGGTGGGCTTCATAAACGCCATTTCAACCGACACACGGACGGACGGACGGACGGACGGAGGGACGGACGGACGGACGGACGGACATGGTCCAATCGTCATCGCTTCTTACAAGGATTCCGAAAATATAAACTTTTTTGCTCTCCGACGAAAATTGTGGAAATTACAAACGGAATGACAAACTTATATATACCCTTTACACCTGTGGTGAAGGGTATAAAAATGAATTTTTTAGAAGATTCAGGTAATTTTAATTTTATCTTATTTACTTGAAACAGCCATAACAATATCCAATATGTATTTTTCGCACAAACCGGTTATTATTTCCGATTTTTGACTTGTTTTTGGCATTTTCATTAAAAATTTTTGTAATTTTTTATAATTGTATTTTTCATTTATCAGCTGACTCAAATTTGAAATAGCATACTAACTTATGAGGGTTGCTCACAGCAGTCATATTCTTTCGTGTTATTATTTTATGATATATGACTTTATGACGACCGTGTATACTCCAAATAATTACTAAAAACTACAAGTTTTTATACTTTATAAATCCACTTGAAATGAATATGTTCCAAATTTTAAGGACATAATGAATTATGTTTAAAAAAAAGTAAAACTTGCGATTTGTAAAATTAAAGAGGTTGCACTATATATTGAAGCATATCTCGAAATCTACTTGTCTGATTTTGTTCTAATTGAAATTATCTTCAAATCGTTCTACATTACGTTTTAATACGGTTATGGAGATACAGTTATGGAGATATTAAGCCTATCTTTTGAGAAAAATTAAATTTTATACAAAATTTAAAGAAAACAATTTTTTTTTTTTTAAAATCATAAAAATTTGAAAGTGTTTCCCTGTGCAATTTAAAAGAATTTCAGTTTTAGTACTATGAGGGTGAAAAAAGTACCATTTGTAATTTATTTTGATACCTAAAAATATTTTAATTTTCCATCTCTACTAACAATTATCGCGAAGTATAAAGGATCTTAATAATATTGATTTAAATGAAAGCATTTTATTTGCTTAATATTAAAATTCAGTTGGCGTCAAAATATTTTAAGGACTTATAATTGTATGGACCAAAAAACATATTCTTAACCTCACAAATCAAATCAATTTTCTATGTAAAATTTATCAGCAAAATTCACTTAAAAAAATTAAAATCACGCTTTTTGTTAGGAATATTATTATCAGGGCAAGTTTTTCAAGATTTTCGCTTGGAAAGTAAGCATTTGCATATTTGAAAAGAATTTCACAAAAAATGCTTATATTTTAAATCTTTGCATAAATTTGCATATAATGGATACAAAAGTTAGTTTTCTTAACAAAAATACAATTTTTTTATGATTTTTTGGAGTTCAATCAAATAATTTCTAAAAATTTTCTTGAGTATTTTGAGTACATTGTAAATATTGTAAAGAAAAAAAATTCGGAAGCGTAAAATATGATACTTAAAATTAAATTAGTTATATTTTTATAAACATCGAAATCTATTTGAGATTGAAAGTTAAAAAATGCATATTTGTGCATATTTTCTACACATTAATATATAAGAATGCATAAATTCGTTGGTTTTTATAGACATATTCATGCTATTTTTGCATATTTCTGTGCATATCATATCATTTTTTCGTGCTTTTTCAAGCGCATAATTCAATTATTTTTGTGCATATAAAAACTTGCCCTGATTATTATGATTAGTAATGTTTAAACGACTATATTTTCCAAACTAAAACCTATATTCACTTATTTTTTTTCAGCAAACGATACCAAGATATGTCTTTTAGAGATATATTAGATAGAGGCTCTGTAATATTTTTGACATGTGCTGATAGTACTTTAGAAGTTAAATAAAATAATCATAAAATCACATAGTTTTGATTTTAATAAAGCCAAAGCTCTATTTATACCCTACACCACCATAGGTGGGGAGGGTATCATGCGTTTGTGCTGATGTTTGTAACAACCAAAAATATTGGTCTAAGACCCACCTTAATTTATACCAATCGGCTTAGAATCACTTTCTGAGTCGATTTAACGATGTCCGTCCGTCTGTCCGTCCATGTAAACATTGTAATCAAACTACAGGTCGCAATTTTGAACCAAAATTAATGAAATTTGATCGGTCCATTATTTCACCTAGTCCCCATATAAATGTCCTCCCGGAAAAGGGTTTAACGATCATAAATCCTTTAAATATAGCAATAGTTTAATGAAATTTGGCACATATAACTTTCATATAAATCTAAATAAGTGTGCCAATTTTTAAAAAGTTCGGCCCATAATTAACCATAGCTCCCATATAAAATCCTTTTCAGAAAATCACTTTAACGGGCAAAAATTCAAATAATGTACACAATGGTGTAGGGTTGACCGACTATATCTTTTTCTCTCGTTTTGATATTTTTTTTTTTTTTAATGTTTTTTTAATTTCAAACCACCACAGCTTTTGCACGCAATAAGTTACACTTTTTATAATGCGAACATCATGACCTTTCTAAAGATCATATTTTCTCGCTGAAGAAATAGATGACTATTGAAAATTTTGCAAATATTTTAAGCGATATTAAATTTTAATGCCATATTTTTAATAACTTCTCTTTTAATTGTTTCTTTTTTTATATAAGGGATTCTATTAAAGATTACATGATCCTTTAACTATTCTCATTCATTTTTAAAACTTATATAATGACTATGTACCATTTAATTCATTCATTTAAATCTCAATTTGGCCATGAATGGCTTTTTCATAATGTTATATTCGTCTCGGCCGAATCTATATACCACGCCCACTTTTTTTATTTATTATTTTGCTCCTTTCTAATACCAAACAAACCTTATATAGGTTGTCCCGTTCGAGCCCTATCCTGCTTTCAATAGGCAGACAGAATTGTCAATACTTTATGGGATTTTAAATGATTCCTTGGACATGTTACACACGGAATAACAAAATCAATATTTCCCCCAATCTTTTTGATGGTGGGTATAAAAAATGTAAATATATATGACTATGACTGTATTTTACTTTGGTTACAA
Organism: Protophormia terraenovae; assembly: GCA_951394005.1. Classification (NCBI taxonomy): domain Eukaryota; kingdom Metazoa; phylum Arthropoda; class Insecta; order Diptera; family Calliphoridae; genus Protophormia; species Protophormia terraenovae. The sequence goes on along the minus strand of OX596073.1, from coordinate 171,505,057 downwards.
TCTTAAACTAATGTTATTAAAGTTTTTTGAACTTTTAAAGTCTTTGGTTTAATATTAATTCTTCTTAAACTTTAGTTGGTTCTTTAACTTTGTGACCACTATGAGACAAATTGGCTGTTAACATGAAATTCATTTGAAACTTTAATAGTATTTAAACAAATTTTTAACAGTTTGTCAAAAAAAAATATGAATTCATTCATGCAAACTGACAAAACCAACTCATTTTAGAATGTTAAAGTCATAGAAAATAACTAGAAGTCCAACTCTTTTCATTCGCTCAGAAACAAAAAATTATTCTCTTCACACGTATAAATTTGTTCTGTAGAAAATTTTACTAACACATACAAAGAGTTAGGTTTTTTTGACAATTGAGTTAGGTTTTTTGTGAGCAAGTTCGAGTTGTTTTCTATGGTTAAAGTATTATTTAATCTGAAATACTTAGCAGATTGTAAAACAAAAAAATCAACAAAGGTTATTAAGAATAATAACTTTTGTAAGTAAACAAGTTTTTTTATCATCACTTAAAAGTTCCTAAGTGATTTAGAAATGTTACCACAGACCAGTTATAAAAATCCCTGTTATTTATCAGGATTCCTTCTCTATATTTTTTTACATATTCATTCATTATTCTCGTCTAAACAATTGTATCTATTTTTAACCATTTTCTGTCTGTCTACCTGTTATTCTGTTGCTATTTGTATCACTCTCCAATCTCCATATAAATTTTATTTTATCTCTCTATTTGACAATATATGATGCCCGCCAGTCTGTCTGTTACCAAACATGTGCTAAATTTCTAATCAAATAAAATCTGAGTAGAATAAATAATTTTCAGTAACCATAAACGATAAAACTAAAATATATACAGACAATTAAAGATGATAATTAAAAAATTATGTTAAATATTATTTAAGACAATAAAAATATGTTAACAAATTTTAAAAAGAAACATTAACATATGTATTGGAAAAAATTATCATTTACACGAAAGAAAAACAATAATTTTTCACTTTTTTTTTTTTTTTTTTTTAATACAATAAAATATTTACCTTTTCTGCCTCCGTTACGGCCACCATTTTTTAAATTTTCTTTTTTTTTATAATTAAACAAAATTGTATTAAAATATTTATGCTCAATTACCACATTTTTTTTAAATAATAAACACAAAACTCGTTTTATTTTAAATCAAATATTTCGAAAATTTTATGGAAATATCAATTAAAAATCAAAAAAGGAAAATCAAAAAACACTGCGTATTAGTTGAAAGTCAATGTTAGACTAAACACTTCTTAAGGAATAACGCTAAATAACGCAACTAAATTTGTTTACTTACTTAAATTCTATACTATATAATATTTACATATAAATGAGCTTCTAATACTCGTATAAAGCAACAGTTTTTCTTTACACAAAGACGTAAAATCTTTATAGAGTAAAGGAAAGCAAAAAAAAAAAAGAAACGCACACAAACACTAACGATAAAAAAAAATACAACAACTTGTTGCTGTTTGAGGGTAAGTAAATGAGAGTAAATGAGTTGGAAAGTCAGCAATACAAACGAATAAAAAAAATCGAAAATGTTTATTAGTACCAGTGGACAAGAAGTTCAAATTACAGATATGAACATCATCATTCTGTTTGATAATATTTTTATTTTATTTATTACTTTATTTTGTTATCAATTACCAGTCAAGATTTTGAAATTGAGATGTAATCAAATGTCTACGTATGAGTATTATTAATTATTAAAATGATTATATTAATCATACGCACGAGTAGGGATAAGGAAATATGAACTCGATAAATATAAAAACACATGAACATAAGATAAGTATTTTAATAACGAAACTTATTTTTATTTATTTTTTTTTTTTTTTTTTTTTTTTTTTTCAACTAAAAATATTACTAGGTTCTCTTGATATATGATCTTCTTCGTCATCTTTTTCTTTGTGATGATCATTAATAAGTTTACTTAATTTCATTAAACCATTTAGAAATGTTGCTGATTTTATTTTATCCAAAAGTTCAATAATGTATTGGTTTATATAATTAGTTATTAGCTGAAATGAAATAAAAATAAAATTTATTTAGAAATTTTTCTTGATAAATTGTAGTTTAAATGAAATTAAAAAAAGATTCGGCTGTGCCCAATCTTTGATTCCCTTCACCATATTAACATATTACTATATTACCATATTACCATCTTACCGACAAATAATAAAATTTTCGCCTTAACGTATGCTTTCATATTTTCACATTTATAAATCTAATTTTTTTTCCAAACTACGAACATTTGAATACGAAAAAAAAGAAACAGTCATAGCAAGCATTGCTTTAAAAATATAAACAACAACAATTGAATATTTATATATTTTTATATGTATGTATGTATGTACATATATACAAACTGACTGCATATACAAACAACAAGAACAACAATGTTAATCATTATATTACTGTTGTTGCTTACTAAACTACTTGCCCACAGGGTTGTCAGATTATAAAATCTCAATATTCATTTCTGGAAATACGTATGTTGAATTTCAAGTTTGAATGAAAATGAATATTTATTTGAAAAAAAGTGATACTGTCTCAATTTCATATCAAATGTTATTCCTAAATAATTCTTAATCCGTAAATAAATTAAAAATTAATGGCATATTCTCAATTTGATACCAAATGCTTTTGATAAATCGGACTATATTCAAGAAAATAGCAAAAACATTTGATTTCAATTAATTATAAATTTAAGATAAAACCTTTGTATTTAAAAATAGATTTTAAAATTGCTACTAAATGTCTTATTCCAAGGACGAGGTATCATTAAATGTTTTTTACAATTTGCAAAAATTACCAGAATTTATAAGTATGGAGAAATTAATATACATAAGTGTGTTATCTGTTTAAAGAAATACTTTTAATTTTATGTTCAAGCAAAAGGTCTTAGCGACCACCTAACAATCCTTGTATGGACCCCTTGTTGAGAACCACCGTTTTGGATAGAAAAATACTAAAAAATTTTGATGTTGGCTAGTAAGAAAACGTAATAGTTTTACTATGCGAATACCTATTTAATGAAATTTTAAAAATTAGCCAAATAAATCGCCACCTTGTTAAATAAAAATCGCCAAAAAAAATTCGCCATGTAGCAGAACGGAAAATTCAGTCGCCAAGAACAATTAAAAATCGCCACGTTTGACGTAAAATCGCCACATCTGACAGCCCTGCTTGCCCATACAAAAAAAAAAACAACAACAATGCTTAATATAAATCATAGCTGTTCATTGTGAATATTTTCAATCAAAATATTTGTTAAAAATAAATTATTTTAATATTTTATTTATATTTTTAGAAATAAATTTCTTTAAAATTATTTTATACTCTTTGTAATATGATTTTCAGTTACTTGAAATTAATTTGAATAAAAATTATTTAAATATTATTCCATTTGTTAACAAGTTGGATAAAATATTTTTTCCAAAAAAGTATTCGAATATGAATTTATAAAATATAAATCAAATTCTTACGGCCGTATGCAAAAAAACTTTTTTCAGCTTTACAAAGTATTGTTAAGCTAAATTCCTTAAAACTGTATGCAAAAACGTTTATTAACTTAAATATAAAAACGTAATCTAAATATTTTAAAGTAGGTATGAACTTACATTAAACTTACTACAAGTGACATTATGATAAAATTCCTATTTCTCTTTGTGTTTTGCAAAAAATTCTCGCTTGTTCCCCCCTATTCTAGTCTTCTATACCTTTCTTCTTCTTAAGACCGATATATTTACTCATTATAGGTCCGATTTGTCTATCCCAGACAAATATTTAGAGAAAAAATCCAAAAAATTCACATAACATCACATAAAAAATAATAAAAATGTAAAAAATGTTTTAGTGATGTACGTTCAATCAAAACAAATAAAATAAACTCGTTGTTCGAATACTTATTTTATCCGTTCAATTAAATTTGTCATATTTTTGCTTTTTAACTTCTATTATTTCTTTTATTTTTTGTATTTCTGCTAAGTTATAATAAAAATGGAAACAATATTTGAAAAATAATTAATTTAATATTTAAACAATAAAAAGCTTTTTCAAAAATTTGAATAACCGAATGTATTAATATTCGGTAGTGTACAACTTTAACTATAAAGAGGGGAAATAATACAAGTGTTGCCGTTATTAACGTTAAAAAAACTTTGAGTTTTAAAACAATGTTTTTGCATACGTTTTATTAACAAAAGTTTGTTAGCCTTTAAGTATTGGGTAACAAAAGTGTACTTGAAAGCAAAGTTAATAATTTTTTTTGCATACGGCTGTTAGTCTTTAACTAATTTTAAAATATATTTTATTTCTTTAGTTTGAATACAATTGTTCTTTATTTTATTTTCCATTTTAAAAATAAAATAATAGCTGTTTTAAAACATTCAATTTTTTTTATTCATAGAAAACTTTTGAATATTTTTATTCAACATGAATTTGTTTGAATAGTTTTAAATTTACTTTGAAAAAGAAAAATAAGTAAAATATTTTTTTATACTTGAATACATAGAATAGAACTAGAAGTTTATGTGAGAGCCACCCTATACTAAATTTTCAAAAAATTTACTCATTTTTTTGAAAATACAAAAACAAAATATATGTGACTACATGTATTTTGTTTTTGTTTGAATTAGGTTTCTGACAATTGAATTAGGTTTTTTTCTCTCACATAAATATCTAGTTGTTAATCTATGCTTGAATATTTGAAAAAATTTTATAATTTTTTGTTATTCAATCCTTTTGAGGCTGAATATTTTTATTTTTTGGAGTTTTTGTTGAATAAAATAATAAAAATATTTATTTTAAATGTTTCTATTTGAATATAAAGTTTTTGAATAAAAATCATAAAAATTTGTTGAACTTTTTTTATTTAAATAAAATACATATGAATGTTATTAAACTTTAAAATAATCAAATAAAAAACTTTTGATTATCTTCTTATAAAAATATATTTGTTTTTCTTTTGGTTAAATAAAATATTTTAATTTTTAGTTTATTTTGTTCAATCAGATACAAATTTATAATAAATTCAATTGTTTTAGTATAAATAGAAATCCTTAATATTTTTATTCAAAAGATAATAGATTGATTAACAAATATTTTTAATTAGAAATAAGAAATAGAAATGAAATAAAAAGTATTTTTATTTTTTATTTCATTCATAAGTTACAGCTATGATATAAATATTGTTCTGTGTATTTATATTATTAAATTTTTATTTTAATTTTTGGCCCATAGCTCGCTTGTTCATGGACGAATTTGGTTGATTAAAAAAACCGAAATTTTGTAAAAATATTTATGACCAAAACTTTTATAGGAGCTTCAAAAAGTCTAAAAATGAACCGATTAAAAGAAAGATTTTTAATTTTTCGTGCAAAAACAAAGCTTGTATAGGAGCCTAGAAAAGCCGACAATAAATACGATTTTTTGGGAGTATCTTCGGTTTTTTTGCCGATATCTCAGTTATTTATCAACCAATTTTGCTCATTTTGCTCAACAGACAGACGGACATCTTTATATCGACTCCCCTACCAATAAGGATCCAAAATATATATACTTTTTGGGGTCTTAGATAAATATTGCAGAAATTACAAACTAAATGACAAACTTATATATACCCTTTATACTTGTGGTGAAGGGTATAAAAAAGGCTCTATTATAAATTACATAGGTCAACTCTAAAATATATGTTGCATATATTGTTGGTAAAGTCATTCTAATCAACAGAAACATTTCGGTTTTTCTTTATTAAATCACATTTTTAACCCTTTGACAACCAAAGAATTTGGATTTTTATAGATTAAATAGATTAATTTTATTATATTATATTAATTTTGTCATTCCGTGTGTAACATGTCGAAGGAATCATTGAAGATCAAACAAAGTATTTATTTTCTGGGACCTGGTTAGATTCTGAGTCGATCTAGCTATGTCCGTCCGTCTGTCCGTCTGTTGAAAGCAGGATAGGGCTCGAACAGGACAACGTAGGGCACAAATATTTATGCTATATAAGGTTTGTTTGGTATTGAAAATGGGTAAAATCGGTTAATAAACAAAAAAGTTATGGGCTAAAAACTAGAAACACAGGGTGTCCATTTCATACTTTTCTGCTGATATCTCTTAAACAAAAGCATTTACGACAAAGAAATTTTGTATAAATAGTTTGAGAGTCGATATAAATATGGAAACCAAAAATGGGTGTGGTCCGCCTACTTTAACGCCCACCTCCCATATAAGGTTAAACTTTAAGGAAATTGTGTTCAAATAGTTCAAGGACCAATGTAAGCTCAGAAACAAAAAATGGGCGTGGTCCGACCACTTTACCGCCCACCTCCCATATAACGTAAAATTTGAAAAAGATGATGGTGGGTATATAGATTCGGCCGAGACATTCGCGCTTGTTTTAACAGTTTGAGTCTACGAATTTTCTGTCAATGCGGTTTTAAAAATTTTACCATTTTTAATATCAACGGTTATTGTGTTAATTATATAAAATATTTTAACACTCAATTTTTATTTCATTACAAATTTAAAGACTTCTAGGGGCTATGTGTAGCAAGTTGGACACTTGAGTTATACTTTATTTTTTATAGCACCAAAAACATTTCATAAAAAGTAGTGCCTTAGGAAATAGAATTCTTAAAGCTTTAAATGCAGAACATAAGTAATTACTACTTCATACCGATGTCCGTTGGATTTCGAAGGGCAAGCTGCAGAAAAGATTATACGAATTAAAGAAAATAGGCATTTTCCTTTTACACTTTAATTTACAAGGCAGACAAGTAACTAAATAATTTAATGTAATTCAAAAAGTGATTTCATCTTCTCTACCAAAATATTTCTTATTTCCACTGCTGAATGATAATTTGAATTCATCTGATGTTCAAAAAGAACATTTATAATACACTTGGAGTCACTTAGCGATGAGTGTAATGAAATGAAGTTATTGGATGTTAAAGTAAAGTTGAATGGTGGAAAACCCAAATTAAAAATTCAAAGCTTGTGCTAATAATATTGGCGTTTTTTTTTTTTTTTTTTTTTAATAATGTAATTGTAATTTAGAATTATTGTTTCAGAGAATGAGAATGATTGCAAACCATTCACAACTAACAACTCTTTGATACTCCAAATGTACAGTCCTGATGTCCGAGGTAATACGCAAGCGTTTAATTTAAAATGATTCAAGGAAGTGCAACTTTTGTGGGGTTGGGCAAACTTTAAATTTGTTCATGGTTTGTTTGCAAAATTCAGCGCGAGTTATTTTTTAATGAATATTCGCATCCACGATTGAATTCCACATATCAGTAATATAAGCTGACCACATATGGAGCTTCATTTTAAAAAGCTAATTAAAATTAAACCAATACATTGTTTTTCAATTAATTCACTTCGTAAAGTGCAGAAAATAATCACATAAACATTTTTTATTTCAAAATTAAATATTTTGATGAGATTTTTAATTAACTTTTGCAAACTGATAATATAAGTTCCCAAAAACTTCATATTTTACGATTCTGGTATCTGATTTAAAGTGAAAATTACCTTAATATCATCATGTCCAACTTTATATAATTTATGCCTAGAGCCCACTTCACTCAACAAGGCTTTAATATAGGTAACATCATTAAGTCCACTTTCTATAAGATTACCATAAATATTCATCAATTGATAAGGATGTTGATGCAAGCTGCTTAAATTAAATTTATCAATATCTTCATCGCGAAATTTTTGCAACAGCAAATAGTTCTCGCTGAAAAAGCTATAAATCGTAAAAATAAATATAACACGCTAAAATTAAAATTAACCATAATAATTACTCGATAAATATTTTGGCTGAATGATAATTTAAATGACGTTTAATTAAACGCCAACCATTTTGTAAAGCCACAATTTCAGTGGGAGTAAAACCAGTTTCTAATTGAAGATTTTTCTTTATAAGCTCGGGCAAAGGCTTGGGATAAATGATTTTCGATGACATTATTCACAAAATATGATTTTACGTTAAATTTTTAGATTATTTAAAAAATCAGGCGCCATCTGTTAGAGAACAGCGCAACTTTCATTACTAACATAATCAAAAGCTAATTGTTGTAAAAACTAATAGTTGTACAATTTAACCCATCAATGCCTTGTAGGGACAAAATCAAGTATAACACAATGTTTTTATAAAACAGACCAAAACCCCGAAACATTCTGATCGGCATAAATCAAGATCACCGGAACTATTGATTTAAACAAAATTTTGATACAGATTCAAGAGTACTTTTACTTGTGATTATAGAAATAAAAAAAAACGTTTTTTCTCGGTTTACGAGTTATAGGCCTTTAAAATTTCAATATATTTCTCTGAATATCTTTATTAATAATAATTGTCCGATCTTAATAATATTGACGCCATTTAAAATCACATAAATACCTTTCTAATGATATATAACACAACTATATTAATTAGTTCCTTTGGTAACAAAATTTACATTTTGTATGAAAATAGCGGAACTTAAAAATTTTTTTGATATTCGAAAAAAGCTTATTTAGCGAAGCCGGTGTTCGACATATCTAGAGGAGTAAGGCCTTAAGCAACACAGAAAAAGATTTATTTACGTAAAAAATATATATATATATCCATTTTCATAGTTCCGGTAATCTTGATTAGTTCCTTTTGATCTTTATACAGTTTTTGTTTAACATTAAATGTTATTTCATTAGTAATTATGTCGAAAATAGCAATGAGTCATCAAAGTATAGAAAAAATTGTAAATGAAACACCAACAACGTTAAGTACATATTTAAATTTATTCGACTAACAAACAAAATAATCTTCATAACATACGATTATAACAAAATACGGTTTAATTATAAATAGTAATAAAATGCATAATTGCATAAATAATAGAATAAATGAATGATTATGTGTGATAAAAGAAAAATAAATAATTCATGTTTTACTAAAAACTAAATGGCCTCCAAAAATAACTTCATAATAACAAACTTAAAGATAAATACGAAATATTTGTGATCTTGAAATTTTGGTATTACACATAGGACACTTGTGAGTCAAACGAATAGCATGTTCAATACACTCTTTGCAAAATACATGACCACATCTGGTTGAGGTAGGTTGGCGCTGTAAGCATGACTCCATGCACACGGGACACATAAACGGCGTGTGACCGACACCATTTGTTGCTGATGAGGCACTGGCATGATTTGACGGTGATGTATCTGATGATTTTGTATATTCAAGTGGAGTATAATATTCAGTACGACGTCTTCTTACTGGTGAAGGTCCTGAGCAGCATGTTTCAACATTATCTTCATCGTCATGTGTTAAACGTCGTCTATTTAAATTTCTTTGATTTATGGAAAATCTTGCCCGTGGAGCTTCTTGATAGCCTGGTGTACATAAATCTACAACTGGATTTATATTAGCCGATACCAAAATGACATCGTCGTCATCATCATCATTGTCAGTGTTACTTGGCAAAGGTTGTCTCAATACCTCAGGCGTTTGTGTCTGTGACTCTGACAAATCGATTACATGATCAGGAACTGCTCGTATATCAAGTGATCTACCTCTAGGACGTCCTCGGCGATTTGTGGTAGCTTCTGTTACTGTAGATGGGCTGTTAATACTTAAAGTTGTTAAAGAAGTTGAAGCTGAGGATGACGGAGAACTGGTCAAATCTGTAAGTAAATATTAAATGGGAAGTTTTAATTATATTAGTTAAAAAAAGTGCAACACAGTAATCAATTCTAATTGCATTGCACAATGACTATCATAATTAAATAAAAAAGTAAGCAATTTTTATTTAAAATTTAGTATAAAATGAAATTAACTTACTAGAATTTAGAACATCTTGCGAAGTGTTGCTGTCGCAAGAATTATTCATAAATAAACCAATTGATCGGAGATTTTGATCAACATTATCACAAATACGATTGACTGAAAATTAAATACACATATAGTAAAACAGAAACCATAAAATACCGAAAGAAACTATAAAAATCAATAAGGGTTTTCATTTAACCGGATAAATCTACACAACACGTAAATTTATATGTATAACTTACATGTTGCATGAATTGGTATTCTCTATTTAATTTTTCCGCAATTTCGGCAAATAATTATTTGTTTTTTATATCCATTTGATTATAAAAAAAATTAAAATAAAATTTTCTTTTTTCGCAGCTGACTTTTCAAATGTAAAAGTTTACGAATTCGTTTACACAGTGAAATTGAAGCGTAAACATTTATAAGTTGTGTAAAATTTTTTTCAAAATTTATCAAATTTTTTACGAGCTTATATGTTAATGAGGCATTTATATGATTGAATGAAAACCCCTAATATGTGAATAAAATAAAAAATCTCACTTCTTTCAATTTCTGCATCCATATTACGACGGCTGGTTGGCGAAACCACTGAGACACTGTCATCAACACCTAATATGCACGTTAATGAGGAAGATCCTGCAGAAGTATTTGCTGATGAAGCCGAAGAATTGTCATTTAGAGATCTTCTGGTGCCAAAAGAAGTATTTGGTAAGGAAGTACGCTGGGGTGGACTGATGCTCAAATCACGATATACACCTTGGATAAATTGATCAACATTGGCCAGTATATCATCTACGGATTCATCATCAAACTATGGACAAGTTTTTTTTAATAATTTATCTAAAAATTAGCAAAAACATGATAACCACGAATAATCTTACATCTTTTGGTGATTGAGCTCCATAACTCTTTTTGTTCTCCTTCTCCATATTTAGTTGTCTTTTACGCCGAGGCATATTTTTTTTTGTTTAATTTTTAATATATTTTTCGATTTTTTAAAAATTTTACAGTTTAAGATTTAAAAAAAAACTAATGTAAAATTCAGCGTCTACGCGCTAAACTTAGAAAATAATTTAATAAACAACAAATTTTACTTTTCCAGTGAAAGAAAATGTCTGATTTAATGGTGACACTTTGTTAAAGGGCGTTGCTACACGGCAAACGATTACAGGCGATAATATGTATATCGATACTCGTGATGAAATTGCATAACATGATAAATTTTTTATGAAAAAATGCTCAAAATTTCTTAAAAACAAAATAATGCACTAAATATGCATTTTGTTTATATTTTATATGACATTCTCAAAAAAAGTAGTTTTTGGCTTTATTATAAAATTTTGTAGTATAATTGGTTTTTTTTTGGTAAAAAAATACAACAGAAGCTAAATATTAATACACACTATTTTAATTTAAAAAACATTTTATTTTATATTGGTCTGTAATATATAAAATATAATAAAAATTATAAAATACCAATTTTTAAAAATGTTAAATTTTTTAACATTTCAAAAAAGTAAAAACTAAAAAACGTCAACTGCGACTGACAGCTACGCAACACATAAATGATATTAACCCAGTCGTTGCATTATTTTGTTATTAAAATTTTATGTAATAAAATATAAAGATGTAAAAATTCTACTATGTTCTCAGTTGAAATAACCCCTAGTCTCCACGCAGACATTTTTGTGTCCGCAATTGTCAAATTCTATCTCTCTCTTCAAAATGTTACGTGTGGACCAATAAGAAATCTATTGCGCAATCTATTTCGCAATAAATGTTTAAACACAAAGCTGAGCAATAATGTTTAACATAAGCTGTCAAATTTATTGTTATTTTTTAAAATTTTGATTATTTTAGCAAAACAAAAATGAAAAATGCATTAATTTTGTTTTAAAAGGACAAATAAAAAATAAAAACCGAGAATAAAATAAAATTTTCCTTAAAAAAGACAAATTAAAATGTTTATTTCTCATGTACGTTTTCTCCACCCCTTAACATAAAGTTGGAAATAAAAGCTTTTTCCTGTTACTCTGCCGACGTTATTTCTTGTGTTAGGAAATAAAAACGTTTGCGTGGAGACGTAGAGTAATGAATTGCAAATTAAAATTTCCGACTTAACGAAAAAATATTAAAATAAGAATAAAACAACCGACAAAATATATTTGCGTACTTCGGCACTTCAAAGTTGAAAATTTTTCATCTTTGAAGTACTTCACGCAGAAGTTTGGCGTACTGATTTGGTTAAGCCTTTATTTTTCATTAAAATAATATTTTTTGTTATCGATTTTGTTATTTTTTCTCCTTCCAGATGCCACTGTTGAATACATCTTCAATCCACCGGCTAAGGGTGTATTAGGGACCTAATTGAAATCAATGACCCTGGCTGCAATCAACGTATTTCTCAAAGTTTGATTGAAGCTCTAAATTGGCTATTTAAATAGGAGCTTTTAAAGTTATAACCAGGGCAAGTTTAAATATGCACGAAAAAAATTAAAATATGCGCTTGAAAAAGCACGAAAAAATGTTATAATACTCACACAAATATGCAAAAATATCATCAATATGCGTATAAAAACCAACGAATTTATGTGTAAAATATGTAAAAAATATGCACAAGTAGGCATTTTTTAACTTTCAATCTACGACAGATTTCGATTTGTATTTATTTTAAATGCCATATTTTTTTCTTTACAATTTTTACAATGTACTCAAAATAGTCACAAAAAAGTTCTTAGAAATCATTTGATTGAACTCCAAAAAAGTCAATAAAAATTAAGAAAAGTTAAGAAAACTAATTTTTGTATCCATTATATGCAAATTTGTGCAAATATTAAAAAACAAGCATTCTTATGAAATATTTTTGATATATGCAAATGCTTACTTTCCAAGCGAAAAGCTTGAAAAACTTTTCCTGGTTATAACCGGTGAAGTTGAATCTTTTGTTTTAAGTAAAACTTCCATATTTAAGTGGGACACTGTGGTACCTCAGACTATACTGGGTTCCATAAATCATTTTACCTTATTCTAAAAATTTTAAAATTATATTATAGTATAAAAATAGATTAAGAGTATAAATCCAATAATAAATCTAACATACAAATACTATAACAAATAGAATAAAGGTTTATTTGCTACTTATTATAACTAAGTTATAAATTTAACATTGCCAAAGGTTCGAAAGGCTTAATTCTTTATTTCATTTTCTTAAATCGAATTAAATTTATTATCCTAATCATTCTTTAAAGCATTCAAATTTATTTAATTCATTGAATTAAATTCTTTGTACTTCATATGAGTTGAATTAATTCAGCTATGAATTAATTCCTTAAAGAATTCATTCATCAATTTTACAATTCAAGCTTAAAAAGTATATAAAATTTTCTTCAATTCAAATCTATTACAAATTAGCTTTAGAAAATATTTTCTAATTCATTTTGTAAAATATTAAAAAACAAAATATTACAAATTGAATGAAATAAAAAAATTTTCATTCATTTTGGAAAAGATTTGAATTAACAAAAATTTAATGAATTCTTTATGAATTAATTCAATAAGGAATTAATTCTATTCAAACAAAAGCCTTTGAATTAAGCTATTGAATTATATTTTTGAGAATGGTATTATGGAATGAAAAATTCATATTTCTTAATTCAGAATTAAGATTTAAGGGAATTAAGCTAACATTTAATTAAGTCTTTCGAAGCTCTGAATATTGCAACTGTTACTTTGAGTCTACATTAGACAAATATTTATCAAGACAAACGTCAATATTTTATCAAGATAAAGATTTGTCTAATGTAGACTGAATTTGTCAGTGTTATTGCAGCGTTAAAAGAAAATTGTCAGCGCTCGAGCTCTGACAACTTTGTCTTGATAATGATTAGTAAAAGACGCCATCTTGATTGTTGTTGGTACTTTTTGCATGGCTTATTATAACATACGTTTTCCCCTATAATTGACAGAGATAAAAATTATCTGCAACTCAAACAAAAATTTGACGTTTGTCTTGATAGAAATTTCTCTAATATAGACCCGACGTTAATAAAACTTAACAAGTTGATAGTAAAACTCAAGCAAAAACAACAATTATCGAGTTTTTACTCTATATGAATATCTTTAACACTAGGGTTCTAAAGTTGGAACAAAAAGAAAACTTTTATACTCTTTTTCATTTTTGAATAGTCGATTTTTATACTTTCTTCAATTGTGGAATAGTTAAATTTGGACAATATTGACTTTTTCAGACTTTTTAACTCGTGCGTACTGTTACGATTGTTTCGCCTGTTTAGACTATTTTTTATTATTTGTCTTGATAAAAATTTCTCTTGTATAGACTCGACTTTATGACTTTTACAAAAGCTGCCGCCGACGTTTAAATTGTTCGGCGCAGGTCTCTGGTGGTGAACTTGAAAAATCGACTGGCGGCATAGTATAGTAACTAGTATAGAAACTGACTCTCTTTTTTATTCAACACTCTTCACATACATATGCTGTGTGAATTCAACACACTTGAGAGAGACCTAAACAACACAAAAAATTAACAAAATTATCCTTTAAAATAACATTTGCAGCACATTCTTTCATACACATATAATATTTTATTATTTTTTTAACACTTTTATCACATTTTAATTTCCGGCACGTTTTTATTTTTTACAAACGAGAAATAATTTTTTTACTATTTTTGACATTTTTTTATTGGCTGTTGAATTTTAAACTAAATAAAAACACATAGTAAAATAATAAAGTACTCGCACATCTACAAAAACAAAAATTGCTTGTATTTTGTTAGTGTAAAACTACTGCCCACAATGTCAGAATGCTTTGAACGGAAAAATGAGAGAACGAAAGAGAGCAAGATAAAAAAACTCAAAAAATATTTTACATGTGAATACAAAAACAATTTGACAGTACCGCGAGGTTTGCCAATGAAAAAATTGTAAATCAGCTGGTCTTACGAGTATACTTTATTATTATACTATGATAAAAACAGTTGCAATTTTTGGTATTAATAATGTAGTAAATTTTACAATAATTTATATTTTTTGTTGATATTTAGCAACAAAAATATAATAATTAAATCATTATAAATACAATAGACGCTAAAATCTTTTATATTTGTTGAGAAATATAAATATACACGTAAAAGAAAAATTTAATAATTTTTTAATAAAATTTTTTGCAACTTTGTGTACATATGAAGTGTGGTGAATGTTAATTTTACACTAATACATATAAATAAAATTTTACTAACACATTCTTAGCGTTACGTACTTTTGATTAATGCGTGATGTACCAAAAGAGAGACTTTCCGTACTAGTTCTTATACTATGACTGGCGGCCTCATCGAGGCCGGTAGCACCCATCAAACAAAAACTGTTTGATGACAGCAAACATGGCGATTTTTACACGTACTTGGGTGGTTCAAACCAAATTCATTTAACGCCCTGGGGTCCAAATTGCTCCAAATTGCATTTAAAAAGCACACAATGGAAAATTTGGAGCCATTTGAAGCTGAAAAACCGCGTAAAAATTATTTCTGATGCAGAAAAAAAATCATCATTTCCCACGCAAAACTGGTCGAAGCATAAACTAACTTTAATTTTGTTAATGGTTTTTTTATTAACGTGTAAAAAGTAAAAGTTGTTAATTTCGAATTAAAAGAAAGAATTTCTTTATAAAGTTTCAATTGTTATATTATTTATTGCTAAAGTTAATATAGTATTTTTATAAAATATATATTATTTCCGTTTCTTTTTTTTTATTTCTTGTAATATAACATACAACATGTAAGTAGATAATAATTATATATAAAAACTGTTTATTACATGATTTAAATAAATGATTTATAGATTTATTAACTGCACTGTTTATTTGTTTGCATTATAAATGCAAAAAAACTCCAACCAAAAATATTGTCTTGTTTCCACTACTACTAGTAGTTTTTTCTAGTTAAAATAGAAATAGATGAAATTATTGTTAATAACAGGTCATAGCAAGTATCACTATTAAATGTTAACTAATTATTTATTTTCCCAATTTGGAGATAAAATTGGAGTTTTTGCCAATTTATATAAGCTATATTTTTATTTTTCCACGTCCGTCTGTCTCTGTATCATGTATACTTTGTGAGGTTACAATTATGAAGATATTATTTTGATGAAATTTTTGCACATTATTAAAATTGGTTGTGATCGGTCAGTAAAAAAAAAATGGGCTTAACACGTTGAAGATTTTCCATTTCTAGCAAAATAATGGAATCCAAGTCAATTAGAACTTATACAGTAAAAACTATTTTGCTTTTGCAGACTCCTCTGTATAAATCTATCATATTTTCGGGTTTAAAATTACATCAATGTTTTTAAGGCATATTTTAAAATGTTACACAAATAAGAAAATAATATACGATAAAGCACGATTAAATGGTATAATATGCAATGAAAGTATGTAAATCGTAGAATACTGATAAAATCAAGTCTTTTTTTTTTTTATATAAATATGCACTTCCTTAAAAATTTAAATTTTGGTTTTGAATAATTGCTTAAAATTTATATATTTGGTTTTGAATAATTGCTTAAAATTTATATTTTTGGTTTTGAATAATTAAACCATCCATATAAATATTTGATTGTTTCGCCTGTTTAGATTATTTTTTATTATTTGTCTTGATAAAAATTTCTCTTGTATAGACTCGACTTTATGACTTTTACAAAAGCTGCCGCCGACGTTTAAATTGTTCGGCGCAGGTCTTTGGTGGTGAACTTGGTCCGTTGAGTGTCACAAAAATTAAAAAAATATATTTAAAAAAATAATAAAATACATGTTTATTTAAAAATTCGTCGATTTTATAAATTGTTTTAATCTACTAAAACAAGCAATTTATAATTAATTACAATACAAATTCAAGTGAGTTAAATAACAACGCCATATTTTAAGTCTATGAACACAAGTGCAAAAAAACAAAAACAAATTTGGCAAATGCCAAATTGCAATGCACTTGATTACTATATTTAAACCGACTATATTAACTAATCAAGATTGAAACATATTGATGTGTTATTATTTTAGTAAATTCAATGCAAAACCTTTAGTACATTCATAATATTCTCGAAATTTACAACTTTAATATTAATTTTTGAGAAAATTTTCATAAATTCCCTTACGACGTAGGCGACATTTTTAGATGAGCTGCCGTCTCATGGAAATTCCGCGGCAAAAATTTGTTCCTCATGGGCTATGAGATGTGCTACAGCTGACAGATGAAAAATCGCCGAAGGTACTCGAAGTTCAAAAATGTTCGCACGAACAAAATTTTTGTTCGCGACGAACAAAATTACCAACCGAAAAATTTACTTTTAGTTGTAAAAAATCGAAAACTCGAAATCGACTTCTTGATTTGAAAATTGTAGATAATCGACAATCTTGATGCCAAAAGTCGACTATTCCAAAATTAAAAAGAGTCGACTTTTTGTTTAAGCTATAAAACCCTAGCTGATATATTTTTTTATAATGTAATAATATCGTAAACCCAAAGTTTACCTTTTTTGGAAAATGAGTATATATTTCCTAAGAAATACCTCCTCTAACGATTCTCTTTTTTTTATAACACAAGATGGGCACCCATTGGGTAATACTAAATCGACGATGTACAGTGTTTTTTTTTTTTTAATTATTCTGTAACTTTAGAACTACTGGATGTATTTTAAGAAAATTTCACATGGACAATCCTGAGGTGTATTCCAATTGATTTGGTAGAGCACAGGTTTGGTGAACGGGGAAGGACCTCCAAATTTGGTCTCCTCGGGTATGAAAATTTAAAAAAAATGCACATCTCTACAAAAAATACACTTACATATGTAGGATATCTCTTTTACTTTAAGAGATATTTGGACCGAAGTAAAATTTTTACCTATTTTGAACATGATTTTTTTAAGTTGGGTGGATTCATTTGAGTTCTAAAATATTATATATTTTTTTTTTTTTTTTATTTTATTTTTATTTCTAAAATATTCTCTGGATTTTATACAAAATTCTAAATAATTTTCGTGCAAGAATCATATACCTAAGCCACAGCGTGGTTGACACGCTACATTATTTAATTGGAATTTATTGATGGATTTGGAAATTATGCTCTTCATATTATAATAACATGCATAATTTATCTTTGCATAATATTTTTACTAATGTATATTTTCAATTTTTCTTTTTGCAGTTTATTTATTTGCGCTGTTTTTAAGGCGCGTAAGGCCTTTCCAAAAGATTTCTTTAAACAAATACTGGCTGCGTCTGGTTATTTAAAATGGTAAATTTAATATATTTTAATGAATTATCTGAGTTAATTAAATTTTTTGTTTTATTTACAGAATTAATCGTTGATTTTAAATGTATGTAAGTAAAAAAATAATTACATATATTTTATTATGTACATATATATTTACTATTTTCAATTTAAAACAAGTCAGAAAGGTCAAGAACGTCTATATGATATTCTACAACAATGTGAATATGCATAAAATTTACAGAGTGGTTTTATATGAGAACTGATCTATACTTTTATTAACTGTAATGCTTACTTTTATAAAACATACGTATGCATTCTATAATGTTGATACTAATTTTTATATGGGATTTATGAACTTAAAATGGACACTATATGAGGACTAAGGTTAATTATAGATCGATTCTAAAACGAAATGGCATTGTGGTTTTTTGTGTATAAAACTGTTTTTGTATTTAAAACGTATAAACCTTATTTGTACAAAATTTCATCAAGATATTGCTATGTTTATATGAATTTATAAGCGTTAAACACTATTTCGTTAGAACATTTGTATAGGGGATAGGTTTATTCTACTGAGCCATTTCCAGAGGCCACTTTTTAAACCTCGGGTGTATTAGCGTTTGTAAGGGACATGCTAATTTTGTATTAGTTGTTAACTTTTCTATAGTCAACCTTGCCATTTGTTTCATCTTTAAATGTTCATTTAATTTAGACCTATATTTCTCTATTTGTTGCAATTATGAACAACTAACTAAACGGATTTCCTCTGGCTTAAAATCGTTGTTTTCCATACCTCACTAATGTTTACCCTGTAGGATTTTATCCTGTGTCATCTTAAACTTTTTGAAAATTTTGGATTTAGTTTAAGTTAATAAGTCATCTATCTAGAGCATCCAGATTTGATGCCATTAGCAAGCAAATAAATTTTGTTCACTTATCTAATGACAACCTCAATTTTATAACATTTAACATTTTCGAATCAATGAATGTCAAAATTCCATTTAAGTATTTAATAGCTTTTTACTATGGGATATGTTAATTTTACTTTTTTTATAACTTATTACAAAACGTCTTACAAGCGTTTTAATATTTATTACACTTCTGAAAATTGTGTTTTTTCTTCAAATTTTTTTTTTACAAAATTAAATACTTTATTTAAAACTATATTTATAGACATAATATGATAAACATATGAGAATATCTAAATCATGAATATTATTAAAATTATATTTGCAATACTTTATTTAAACTATATTCATAAATTGATTAGGAGATAATAGTATATTGAAATTAGAAATTTTATTTGAAATGATCAAATGTTTTTTTAAATATAACAAAGATTAAAACTGTTTTGATTTCATCTCTAATTAAAATCTTGAATAATTTCGCAAATCTATCATTAGCAGTGTTGCCAGAAAAATTTGTTCTCATGTTCTCAAACCCGAAGGGGATATTGCAAAATCTCATTTTTAAAACGTAAATACTTAAAATTTGTCTTCATAATATGTTTAATATAAAATTAAATTCACAATTTCAGTTTTTTATAAAAAATTATTTTTTTTTTTTTTTAATAAAAAATATATTAAGATGTTTCCATAATTAAACAATACTCATTAAAAATGTTCTATAAAAAGAAATTAAACGAACATTATTTTTAAAATAAATTTCCAACCAAAACAAAATTTTTCAAAAATTTCCTACAAAAATAAATTAGCTAATATTTTCTATAAAAAGAAAATTTATTAAATATTTTCTATAAAAAAAAGGTCTTTCATTGAAAATCTTCTGATAAGAATATCCATCGATATTTACCTAAAAAAATATCTTTTCACAATTTTTCCACAAAAGAAAAATAATCGAAAATTTCTCATTTAAAGAATATTTATCAAAAATTTCCTATTAAAAGAAAATATATTGAATTTTTCTGTAAATGGAAAATTAACCGAATATTTATATAAACAATAAATTATATTTTAATTATTTCCTATATTTTCATTAAATAAAAATGAATTCGACATTTTTTATAAATAAAGAATTCATAGAAAATTTATTTTATAAATAAAATTAGCAAAAAATTTATATAATAAGAATATATCGAATTATATGTAAACTTTTATCGAAAAATTTTTTAAATTGAATTATATAAATATAAAAATCCACATATTTTACAACAATCCGCAATCACTCGCCACGAAAATCTGTCACTAAATGAAAGTTTAAATTAATTAATACACATTTGCTTTATATCAAACATCCTAGTGATATAGATACATGTTGCTTAAATTATAAAATTTTCATTCAATCCAAAATTATTAAGAATTAATTTTTTAAGACAAATTTTTAAATAAATAACGTTGTTTATGTAACATATCATAACATATTATGACCAATTTGTGCTATTTTAAATTTGCTGCTTTAAAAAACTACTTTACTATATGGTATTTTAACCTTAATACAATTATCTTCATCATTTTTTATTTTTATTAATATTTCGTATTTAAAATTTACTTCCTTATATTAAATTAAACAATATTACTATTTTAAAATTCTCATATATTTTTTTTTTTTACTTTGACGAAATTATACAACGAAAACTCAAACAACCTTGAACTTCGAAACAAAATTGTATATGTACGTACATACGTACGTAATACTATGTACGTGTACTTGCTGCTTAGTATATTTTTCGAACGTACTTTTCGTTTAACTACTAAATTTCACGAATAAAGAAACAAATTTAACAAACTCTTTACTTAGACTATTTGCAAACTCTTTAAATTAAATTGACGTATTTGGTTCTTAGTTATATAAAAAAATTACTTATTAAAAGGTTAATGATTTTTTTTTCAGACAATCAGGTACAATTTAAATATTCTCCAAAGTGTTTTTAATTTGATTTTTTTTTATTTAAGCAGGTGAATGACCACGTTTTATTTAAACAATTTTTTTTTCGGTTTAAATTTAAATAAACAAATAAAATTATTTATTGTTATTTGTTGTTTTATTTGAGAGAAAAATACAAAGTTTATTTTATTTTATTAGTACATATAATAAATAATATACAAACATACAATTTTTGTATTGTATGATTGATGATATAAGTTTGTATATAAAAATTAAAAGTATGTAGGTATAATATTTATTTTTTCTGCGACGATAAATTGTTTATACATGACCTTTGTTAAGTCATCAAGGAAATGTGATACATTTACATATTTTGGTTTTTAATATGGTTTAAGGGGAAATGAAAATATTACACAAAAAAACAATCACTAAGGAATTTACAATTAATATATTATGATTTGTTTCAAAAAAATATAATAATTGAAATTAATAGTATTCAACTTCAATATATATTCATATTTTTATATTATTTAAAGTCGTGAAATATAAAAATGCAAGAATTTTAAAACTATATTTCGTCAGTTCAATTATTTCCTTTTTTTTAATTTGCAAAACATATACTTGTATAATAAAAAAATAAATGCAATTAAATAATATAAAAACTACATATGTATATGAAAATATTAACACAAATACATATATGAATGACTATTAAATTGTTTATACAGTAATCCATTTCATAATTTAATTACTCCACTCAATCTACTGTACCCTACCTACAGTTTATATTTTATTTTATTATACATACAATATTAAATAAACACAAATAAATACAAAAAAAAAAAAAATATTAAATTTTCAATCTGTCGATTAAAATTTGTATTAAAGTAAATAAATATTTATACACAAAAATTATTTAATACGAAATAACAAAATATCATTAAATATAATCGTGATTATAGCAAATCAACAAGTGTGTTGTGTTGTATATTTATACATATGAATACTATTGACTGACTGGCTGGCTGGTTGGTTGGCACTGTTGTCATCCATGCAACAACTTTGTGTTTTACATACAACAAAATGAAATATTTTTTAATAAAAAACAAACAAATGACAGATAATTTTAAATACAATGCAAAAAATAATAAATAAATCTTAAAATATATAAAAACGTATTTAAAAAAGTGTGTTGTCTATATTTACAATGACATCAACCATATGTTGCGAAATTATTTAAGAATAACATCTATTATAAGGATTTTAAATTATTTATGAAATTTAGCAAAATGAGCAACGTATATAAAATTGGAAATTATAAAATTTATATTATCTAAAGGCGAACTCTATTAAAAAATCAAATCTTATACGAAAGTTAGTAGAGATATAAATTTTGGTACAAATATGTTTCATTTAATGTTAATAAAGCTCTGAGATTTTAAATAAATCAGCCATCTTGTTTTAAGCGCTAGAAAATTCTGTTTCATCTTCTTGGTGAAACCATCAATTCATTAGTCAAATATAGTTTTTAGAAAATTTGAATATGACATTCATCTGATATTTCTTCACTGGGGAATTGAAAGAACTGATTGGCCATCTATTGACCAAACAGCAGCTGGTTAACGGCTTAAGGAGGTGAAAGGCTGTCAAAGGAGATCCAAAAAGTTTTCGATTGGCTTATTGATGGAATTTGTACACCTTTAACACTTTTAAAAGGGTTGCTGAAGGATTAGTAGGTGATAACTTAATGTTATTCGCAGTGAAGAAAATATAGCTTTAGTTAAGATTTACCATTTACGTCTCATAATGGTACAGACGTGGAGTTTAAGAACTTTTATTTTGTTATGAACTTTCAAAGGTCTTAGACAAGTTAAAATGCATGATAATTGTTTATCATAACCCTCTGCTGATTGCACAATAATTAACCATATAACGTTATTTCTCAACGATTTAAACATTTTAAGAAAAAAAATAATTTATGAAAACATTTTTTTTTTTTTTTTTGAAAATATTTTAAAATGTGTACTTTTTGGAAATATTTTTTATTTTATTTTATTTAATAGTTTCGGGAAAATTAACTGCCTGTGTCTCTATATCGAACGAAAAATTCATTTCAAATAAATGTATAGAAAACAAAAACAAAATTTTTGATTTATTTGTTGTTTTCCACACATTTATTCGAAACGAATTTTTCGTTCGATATAGAGAAACAGACAGATTATTTTTCTATGACTGGTTTTCCTTTTGAATCCATTTGGCATATGATTTTTTATCCATATCCAATTCCTTGTAAGACCGAAAAAGGATTTCTTTTATAAGAACATTTCCTATTAGATACAAAATTGTATTAATATAAAATCCAGTACCTATAACAATGTGCCTTTTGTAGCACACAACAGATTATTATTTTTTATTTATGTGTTTTTGTTTTTATCTTAAGAAAATAAAAAACAAACAGAAAATGGAAAAAACAACAATATTGTTTTTAATTTATATTTTGCAATTTTCTTTTTATTTTCAATTCCTTTCCTTGTTAATGTCAATCAACATGCTACGAAAATGTATGTGTATGTATACATATTAACATGAGCTTTTTGTTATTATTGTAGTTTTATTGTTGTTTTTTTTTTTTTTTTTTTAACAATATTCATTTTGTTGACATTTTTTATATGACCAGTCAGTCCGTCATTTATAATTTTTCATTTATAATCCTTTGTTATTAATGGTCATCTTTATCATCATTATTATCATCTTCATCAACATTGTCATCATCACCATTATTATTATTGTTAAAATTATAGTCATATTTTTGTGTCTCATGTTTATCTGGGGCTGAGTTGTGATGACATGTAACCTGAAATGTCTTTTATATTGTCACAACAGTTTTGTTGTTGTGTTTGTTTATGAGTTTTTTTTACAATAACACATTCAGAGAATTTGGAGTAAGGTTACTTTAATCATTTACTTAACATTCCAACATATGTACAAACATACTTTGAATCCGTACTATTTTGCAAAGTGTACTCGTTCTATACTTTTATATAGAGCTAGTGCTGCCCCATTTGTATATCAGAGTCAGTCAGTTAATTCGTCTCTCTCTCTACCAAAGGATGACCCAGTTTATTGTTTTTGTAGTTGCGTTTATGAAGAGTATGTTACTTGTATTTTAACCCAAAAAGTATGTCAATTTTATTTACTTTTTTTTTTATATGTGTGAAAGTACTTGTTTATAAAAATTCATAGAAAAAAACATACAAAAATCATATTTAATCTTATTTGATATTTTGTTCATAAAAAAGGGTTGGTAAATAAATATAGTATGTTTTTATTTTGGGGGCAGACATATTGATGATAAAGATTTCTTCATTAAATTATTGGAAAAAAATCAATATGTTGGATAGATAAATGTGTAGCGTGTCAAAGTGTACTCGTTCTATACTTTTATATAGAGCTAGTGCTGCCCCATTTGTAAATTTTTATAAATTATTGGAAAAAAATCAGTATGTTGGATAGATAAATGTGTAGCGTGTTAAATATATTTTTGGCTATTTATGTATGTTAACATCTAAAGGTTAAACTTAGTTTAAACCATAGATTTTAAGCTTAAAAAACTCAATTGAAAAAATTACCCAAAAAAAAAAAAAAAGCATACGTATTACAATTGCTTTTGTTTTCAATGAAATTTTTATATCCTTCACCACAGGTGTAAAGGGTATATATAAGTTTGTCATTTTCGTCGGAGAGCAAAAAAGTTTATATTTTCGGGATCCTTGTAAGAAATGATGACGATAGGACCATGTCCGTCCGTGTGTCGGTTGAAATGGCGTTTATGAAGCCCATAATTAACAGAGTTATGGGCCAAAAACTAAAACAAATCTGTTAAGAATATAAATACACACACAAACAAAAATGTATATTAAGCATTGTAATGACTATTAATAAAGTTTTTGTTTTTTTGTATAGGCAAGTAGTTTAGTTAGCAACAGCAGTAATATAGTTTGTATATACACACATACAAAAATAAATAAATATGGAATTGTTGTTGTTTATTTTTTAAAAGCAAAGCATGCTATGATTGTTTTTTTTTTTTTTTCGTATTTAAATTTTCGTGGTTTGAAAAACATGTAGATTTATAAATGTGAAATAATGAAAGCATACGTTAAGGCGAAAATTTAATTATTTGTCGGCAGGATGGTGAAGGGTATCAAAGATTCGGCACTATTAATTTCATTTAAAAACACATTCTTCAATTAATTTCATTTAAAAACACATTCTTAGGGCTAGTTTTTAGGATGTCGATTATAAACATTTATCGGTTAAACATAGTTTAAGCCCTTAAACAGTTAAAGTCAAGTTAGTACTGTCAAAACATATACAGTTGAATAGAAAAACAAATATCAAAATATAATGTAAAACATTATATCTTATATGATATTATAAAAAAAAGTAATTTAAGTGCATACATTTTAAGTTTTATTTTGTTTTTTAGTTCATTAAATTTAAAGCATTGTCATAAATTTAACAAAAAATAACCTCTGTTTTCTAAATTCAGTACGTTGATTCTTGCGAATTTGACAATTTTAATCTAGCACTGAAAATCAACATTGTTAGTTAAAGCTCATTTAAATTTGTTTGTGGATTAACTTAACAACAAGTTAAATAAAATTTAACTAATAAGTAAAAAACTAGCTCTTAGATTTAGGTTTTTTTTGACAATCGACTTGACAATTCAAAAAAAATAAATAATGTAGGTTTGATAACGAGTTATTAACTTTTTCTTATGGAAATTTACATACAAAAAAGTTAGTAACTCGTTATCAAACATACATTAGTTTTTTTTTTTTTTTTTTTTAATACGGCTGTTAAACTTTAAACCATAGCTTAACATAGATAGATCCATTGTGAAAAACCTAGGTTGGTTGTCAAAAAAATCTAAATCTAAGAATGTGTTAGTAAAAAAATTTTATTGAAAACAAAAACAATTGAGTTTTTTTATAAGCTTCATAATAACATAACATATAGGGTGATCGATTATTCGGATTTTTTGAGAAACCAGTTTTCGAATAGTTCGTATAGTTGGTATTTTAAAAAAACCGGTTGCACTTTTTGCAATTCAGAAAAAAACGCTTAACCGGTTTTTTGCAGAAGTTAATCAAAAGACTACATTTCTTTAAAAAAATCAATAATTCTTATAATCAAGTTAAAATTTATTAAATACAAGCGTAAAAGCCTGACAATGTCAGGTAAAATAATATAATAATGAAAATATGCACAAATAAATCCGAAAATTAAAAGAAAAAAATATGAACAACATTTAGACACCTTCATCTCCCTAATCGAAGTCAATTCTTTGAAGCCGTTAGAATTTATTGGGATAATATTGATTGAAGTTTTAAATTCGTAAACCTTTCAAAATAAAAAAAATCGTCGTAAATGCGCTCCCTGGCCGAAATACAGAATCAGTTTTTGATAGGATTTGGAGAGCAAACAATAAGTATAGCAACTCAAAAGTTCTTAATACCAAAACAGACTTTGCTTTCCCTGATAGAAACATCTGGCTCTGTTAGAATTTGTAGAACGAATAGTTTTATAAGTAAACCGATTTTTAGTTTCTTACGTCGTCTGGGAGCTTCAGAAAGCTCTGGAGAGGAAACAATGCTTAGGAAAGATATATATAAATCCATATATATATAGATCCACGTATTTTCGATCCCTGATAGAGATTTTAAAATCTGGCTGCGTTAGGAGTTGTAGGACGAATAGGGTTATAAGTAAGCCGAATTTTAATTTTCTACGTTTTCTGGGAGCTTTCGAAAGCTCTGGAAAGAGAAAAAATTCTTAGAAAAAGACACATAAATCCTCTTATATTCGCTCCCTGATAAAAATATGGCTCCATTAGGATTTGTTGGACGAAAAGTTTTATAATTAATTTTCTACGTCGTTTGGGAGCTTCAGAAAGCTCTGGAAAGAGAAAAAATGCTAAGCAATTTATATATCTAGATGACTAGAAGATAATTATGTTTCAAAATTGTAGAAAAAAATCATCTAAATTTTAGTTAGCATAAACAGAAACCATGGCTTAATATGGAAGCCTGTCTCAATTAAAACGATTCTGCAGGTGAAACTTTTTTAACACAACAAAACAGACATATTACCATACTTATAAGAACCCAGGGTCCAAATCACAATATTCTATATCGAACGCAATTTCAATAAATATCAATATCGGATGCCACGATTTGGCCCCAGATAAATATTGTAGAAATTACAAACGAAATACCAAATTTAAGAATTCTCCTGCTACATTATTTGTAGGATATATAAATTAAACAAAATAAAACTAAACATTCTACAATATTTTTAAGACACACGACACCAACAATGTTGTAGGTCGGTTACATTGAATCACTCAAGTACATATACACACATATGCACGCTCACTTCATAACTACTTGCAACACATGCATTTCAGATGCACATATCTTGAAGTATTTTGGTTTTGATAGCGTTGGTACGTTATGTTTCGTGCACGCACTCACGTTGTTTTATATTATACTTAATGTTTAAATATTACAACGTTATTGCAATTGCAACGAACTAAATGTAGCCAGCATAATGTACAGTGTTGCACGTATTGTATATTGTCCCAATATTGAATCAACCATATACAATTTACGTACACTGGCATACGTATTTAAACATACACTGGCATACGTATTTATACATATTTACAAAACTGTAGTACTAAATTGTCGTATGTTTAATACATGACGTTTTGTAAAGTTACAAATAACATATGCCAAAAAGAAAAAATAAATAAAATAAACACACTCACACAAATTACAACAAAAACAGCAAAATAGGTTGCATTTACATTTTGCAGATTTTGAAAGGAATGTTAACTTTTTATACCCACGATCAAAAAGATGGGGGGGTATATTGATTTTGTCATTCCGTGTGTAACATGTCGAAAAAATCATTTAAGACCCCATAAAGTATATATTTTCTGGGTCCTGCTTAGATTCTGAATCGATCTAGCTATGTCCGTCCGTCTATTGAAAGCAGGATAGGGCTTAAACGGGGCAACGTAGGGCAACGTGGATCAAATATTTATCTTATATAAGGTATGTTTGGTATTCAAAATCGGTTAATAAACAAAAAAGTTATGGGCAAAACACTAGAAACACAGGGTGTCCGTTGTAGCTTCATTTAATACTTTTCTGCTGATATCTCTTAAACAAAAGCATGAACAATAACGAAATTTTGTACAGTTAGTTCGAGGATTGATATAAACTTGGAAACCAAAATGGGCGTGGTCTGCCCACTTCACCGCCCACCTCCCATATAAGGTGAAACGTCAACGAAATTTTGTACAAATAGTTCAAGAGCCAATGTAAACGCTTAAACAAGAAAATGGGCGTAGTCCGCCCACTTTAACTTGATGGTAGGTATATAGTTTCGGCCTAACCAAACAAATGTATTTTGTTTATAATATAAATTATTTGTATCAAGTGTCTTTGATAAATTAATTAAAACATTGAAATCTCTGAAATCTGAGTTTTTTTTTTTTTTTTTTTTTTTTTTTTTTGTAAAAGTAAAACGTAATGCTTCAGAAAATGTGCGAGATGCAGAAAAACTGACAAAATAAATGATTCGAAATAAATGTTTGTCTTACAAAATTTATATATGTAGCCAATGATAATCACGTTTTAGTCATGTACCTACATTTATTTTAAAGTATTATTTTGCAGTTTAGCACAAGATGTAATTATAAATATTTACTACACACAAATATTTGCCATTAAGTGCAACACGCATCTTTGTTGTAAATGAAAATTGTAGATTCAATGTAAAATTTGAATAGTAAAATTTTTTTAAAAAAAAGTTTGATAATCAAACCCTGATTTCGGTACTTATTTTTTCATTCTATACTAGGATAGGTTAGGTTGTAGGGATGACATCGACTATTTCAAAGTCGGTGCCCATAGAGACCAAGGTGGTCCATTACGATTTCTTAAAAGCTATACTCTTCTTCGTGTCGTAGTGCATTCTACGCCTTCCATTTTGTTGCCTTGATATATTCAAGGAAAATCCAAGGATTTGTACCTCTGATATCAGTCAGGCAGGGCATTCACATAATAAGTGATAGATGTCTTCAACAGCTTTCCTACACCACCTACATGTATCATCCTCTTTAATTCGTAATCTTACCATATGCTTACCAAGAGTATTGTGGTCAGTAATTAGATTAATTTCCAGAAGAATATTACTATATTTTATTATTTCATCCTCCTTCTTGCCATCGTCTCGACCATACAGTTCTCGATTCTTACTTAATCTTTGTGACAGCTGCTGACTACCTTGGACCTAATATTACCTGTTTTTAATGCCTTTATAGCAGCTTGACTATCAATGAAAAAGCTAATATTACACTTGGATAATTGTAACATTGATATTTGTCTTGCTGCCATGGCTATCGCGTAAATTTCGGCTTGGAAAATACTACAATCGGGTTTTAAACGATAAAAAGTCTCCAAATTCAGTTCATTGCAAAAAACCCCACATCCAGTTCCATTAGTGATCTTAGAACCATCAGTGTAAAAATTTAATTCTGAAAACTTGACATTTTCTGTTAACCAATCATCCACTGATGGAAATATGGTATTTAATTCAGGGTTTGATTTTAATACTATATTTATCACATTTTGCAATAAATATCTGCTGCTAGCAAAAAAAATACTAAAAATATGTTTACCGTTTCATTTTTGTTTATAATTGCAACTAAAATCATTTTTCTGTTTTGCAGTATTGTCAATAAAAATTGCAGCGTTTATTTACAATTTCTTGTAGCATAAACAAAAAATATTCAACTCGTACATAAATTAACATAGAAAAATAATACTTCGTGTTTTAGTCTTGTATACATAATTTTTTTTTAGCAAATTTTCTTTGTTTTGATTTTGCAACTATAGTTTTTTTTTTTAGTATTTTTATTTAAGCAATTTTGTTGCTACTAAAATTTTTTCTATGAAGAATAAAACACATGTATATCGGAGTATGTATGTATGTGTGTATGTATAACAACAACATCAAGCTGGGTTGTGTTGATTTCTTATACGGAGCTGTCAAAGTTAAAATTTTTTATAAATTTTGGTTAAATAGTAAAAAATTTAATTTTCATTAACTTTCGGTGTATTTTTTTAAATAAAAAAAATTTTTAAAGTAAAAATTTTGAATGGAATAAAAGATGGTTCCATATATATTTTTCATCAAGTATTTGTAAATTATATTTTTGTTATTATTTTTGTACCCTACACCACCAAAGTGATTAAGGTATTATGCGTTTGTGCTGATGTTTGTAACGCACAGAAATAACATCCCAACATCCACCTTAAAGTATACCAATCGATTCAGAATCTCTTTCTGTGTTGATTTAACGATGTCCGTCGTCTGGTTGGACGATTGGCTGGTTGTTTCTCCATGTAAACCTTGTGCACAAAGTACAGGTAGCAATTTTGAAGATAATTTAATGAAATTTGGCACGAATTAAATTGGCCATCATGAGTCCAAAAATACAAAAATACTCATCGGAATAGGGTTCTAACAATAAAATGCATTATATGTCACTATTTCAATAAAATTCGGTATGAATAGGTTCTATATAAAAAGGCAAATCGGTGTGAAGTTTAAACAAAACAGACCTTTCAAGATAACTTCGGAAATTTAATTTTAAAAGACATAAATAATTTTTGTCGACCTCAAATAAGGTTCCACTATATATTTACTAAATGTTAGGGATCCAGCGAATGCGAATACCGCGATAGAATTAGGGCTTGTTGTTTTCGTATATTTAAAACTTAGTAAAAATTAAAAACCCTACCCCTTAAATTGTTCTATTAAATCATCTGGCTCCTATTTCCATTTAAAAGCTTATCATTTGCTATTTCTTTTTTTTTTTCTTCCTCATTAACTACTCCCCTACATCACAGTATGCTGCAACTCACATTAAAACGATGTATTTTGATATCAACCATAATTCCTGTGTCATTATTTTTATTATTTCAAGCTAAAGGGGTTTCTCATCATCATAATAATCATCTACTTCATCTGGTTAAAGCCAAACTTATGTATGTTTTTGTTTCTACACGTGCTGTGTGTGCTTAAGAAAAGTTAAAAAAAAAAATTAACAAAATAATGAGGGAAAAAACAAGGAATAAAATATGTGGCAGCAATAGCAACGTGCCAACATGTATTTTGACTCATAGCTTTTCCGAAAGTTGGCTGGCTGGCTGGCATCTGTTGATATTTGATGTTGTTTGCATCATGCCTGCCTGTTTGCCACCATAAAAAAGTGCAACGCAGAGGAGCAGGCTCAATAAGAAATGCTGTTTTTTTTTTCTTTCTTCTCTTACTGTTCCCCCTCAACGTTTTGGCTGTGCACAATAAGGGGTCAACAATAAATGTTAATATAAACAATAATAAATATTTTTATGTTCCATCAAATAGTTGCCTGGCACGCATTTAACCACAAACTATGGGAGTATGTAATATAAATAGGTGATGCAAAACTAAAGGCGGTGAAATTCATAATTTTTTCAACTACGTAAAATATCGTAATGATTGTAATAATATCAAATGAATCACTATTTTATAAGGCAAAAACCTTTGTTTTACCCAAATCTAATACTTTTAGGAACATACAAGTTTAATACCTCAAAAGTATTAAATAAAACTTTTTCAGAGCCAAGAAATCAGTATTACATATATTCTTTCTGTGCAATAATAACTTCTACATTATGCATTTCCTGTATTTACCATTATTATTGACCCTGCCTCAAGGTGCCATAAATTTACTGGACATTATTGTTTTTTCTTGAATATTTTGTTTTTGTTCGTTTTAGTTCATAACACATTGAACTTTTCAGATTCCCCTGGCAAACATTTGAAAATGACTACACGTGTTAAATAAATATCACGTTCTACTTTTATATGTGTATGTATGTGTATATGTTTAACACCATTTCCATTGAGTGCATTTTTAAATAAGAATTATTAAAAAAAATATAATTTTATAAAAAGGTTTGAAGGGCTACGTTAAACATTTCAAATGTGTTCGTTTAAATAAATTTCACTAATAGACCTTCATTGTGTCACGTTTAGGCTACCCTTGCTATATAGTGTGTAATCTCATATTTGTCTCAAGAAATTTGAAAATTCAATTTTATACTTTAAAAAATTAACTTTATTTATACATAAATTATTTTGCTTTTATTTTAAAATGATTTGAGTTCCTTCCCAGCAAAAACTTTTTGGTTTTCGGTAATGACAACTACTTATTAAAGTACTTTCCTTGAAAGTAGTCGTCATTATTATTTGCCTTCTCTAAATTACATAAATAAGTACTTAATAGTATAATTGCAGAGTAAGTTACAATCACATGGATCAGTTGTCTAGAGCGCAGGATTAGCAACCAGAAGGTTGCCGGTTCAACCCCATTCTGATGCTATTCGTTTTTTCAACAAAATGTTTTAAAAGTATATTTTATGCTAAAACAAGTTTTTTTGAATGTTAAGTGCGAGATGGTGTACTGAGTAAGACGTCATTAAAAACGACTATTTAATAGGGACCCAAGTTCAAAACTCACTGACGGCAAATTTTTTCGTTTTTTTTTTTTTTTTTATTTTTATTTTTATTTTTGTTTAGGTACATACTTTTTAGTATCACTAGAGTCTAAAAATAACTACTAGAATTCATGGACAACTCGAACAAAAATAATTAGTTATTGAGACAAAAAATAAGTAGTTTATTTTTATTTCCAATTATACCTGCTAGCTTAACAGGAAAGCAAAGTTTTTACTGGGTTGTTTTTTCTAACTAACCACCAATTTTATCTAGAAATTTAGATAAATTTCAAATTTCGACGTCTAATCTTACGACTGTTAAACATTTTAATGCATTTTATTATTTGTAGATTTTCTTTTTATAGCTAATTATACCCTATACCACCAAAGGTGGTTGGAGTATTATGCGTTTGTGCTAATGTTTGTTACGTGCAAAAAAAATATCCCAACAACCACCTTAAAGTATATCAGTCGACTTACAATCACTTTCTGAGTTGATTTAACGATGTCCGTCCGTCTAGGTGGCTGGCCGGCTGGTTGTCTGTCCATTATCTCAAAGTACAGGTCGCAATTTTGAAGATAATTCGAATGAATTTGGCACGTATGTTTATTTTCGCATAACGACGAATGCTATTGTCATTGGTCACGATCGGTCCACTATTTCACCTCGCCCCTATACAAATACTCCCTGTAATAGGGTTCTAACGCTAACAATGTCACTATTTCAATTAAATGCGGTACGAATAAGTATAAATATAAATAGGATTGTAAAATTTCAGGAAGATCGGTCTAAAATTCAGCATAGCTCCCATATAAGGCCCATTTTCGAATATCAATTTAAATCGCAACAAACGCGAATGTTATATTCGGCTCGGCTGAATCTATATACCCACCATCAATTTTTTCAAATTTTACGTTATATGGGAGGTGGGTGGTAAAGCGGGCGGGCCACGTCCATTTTTGTTTCCGTGTTTACATTAGTCCTTGAACTATTTGAGCACAATTTCGTTGAAGTTTCAGCTTATATGGGAGGTGGGCAGTAAAGTGGGTGGACCACGCACATTTTTGGTTTCCGACTAAAACTATGTATACAAAATTTCGTTGTCGTAGATGCTTTTGTTTAAGAGATATCAGCAAAAAAGTCTGAAACTGACACCCTGTGTTTCTAGTTTTTAGCCCATAACTTTTTTGTTTATTAACCGATTTTGCCCATTTTTAATGCCAAACATAACATGCTTTCAACAGACGGACAGACGGACGGACATAGATCGACTCAGAATCTAACCCGAACCCAGGAAATATATACTTTATTTGGTCTTAAATGATTCCTTCGACATGTTACACACGTAATGACAAAATCAATATACCCCCATCTTTTTGATGGTGGGTATAAAAATCGCACATAATCATGGTAACAAATAAGTTTAATATAAGCAGAAATCATATTAATTAATCTCATAATGATCGGTCCATAAATTACCTTTGGTCCGATATTAGGTCCATTTCCGAAAATTTCGGAAATCTCATTAGTGCACAACCGTATTGGTGCAGGGTAACAAATTGTTGGACTTGACCGACTAAATCTTTCTCGTTTTTTTTTTTTATTAATTTCTTTAAAATAAATCTGGAGAAACAAAATAACGAAATTTTTTTTATAAACGAATAAAATTTTCGTTTTATGGAAAAATTTAAAAAAATTTTCTTTTTATGGGAAATTCAAGATAGAATTCGATAAATTTTCTTTTTTTCAGAAAATGTTTGATGATTTTTTTATAGAAAAATTTCGATGTTTTTTTTTCTTTTAAGAAAATTTCCATAATTTTTTTTTAGAAATTTTCGATAAATGCTCTTTTTATAAAAAAAAATAAAATTTTCGTTTTATTTTTATATTTTCGATAAATTTCCATTTTTTTTTTAGAAAATTTTCGATGTCTTCAATTTGAAAGAAATTTTCGATAAATTTTCTTTTTATAGAAATTTAATATATTTTTTTCTTTTATTTATGAAAATTTTCAAAGATTTCTATAAATTTTCCTTTTAAGATAATTTTGTTGTTTTTTTTTTTTTTTATAGAAAAATGACAATAAGTTTTGTTTTAATAGGAAATTTTCGATACATTTTTTTCTAAAAGAATAACAATAACAATAACATTTTCGTTTTATAAACATTTTTAAAAATTTTCTCTTTTGAAAATTTGGGATACATTTCGATAAATTTTATTTTTATGGGAAATTTTCGACAAATTTTCTTTTCATAAGAAATTTTCTTTTTCTAAAAGAATAACAATATTATTTTTGTTTTATAAAAATTTTCTTTTTTGGAAATTTATAGTAGGAATTTGGATACATTTCGATAAATTTTACTTTTTATGGGAAATTTTTGACAAATTTTCTTTTTATAGGTAATTTTCAAGAAATTTTCTTTTTATTTTCCTCGATAATTGTTCTTTTTATGGGAAATTTTTGATAAATTTACTTTTTATAGAAAATTTTCGATAAATTTTCTTTTTTTTTTAGAGAATAATCGATAAATTTTTTTTTTAAAGGAAATTATTGATAACTTCTTTTCAACGAAATTTTTTTTATAAATTTTCAAAGGATAAATTCTTTTTTTCGACAAACTTTCTTTTTAAGGGAAATTCGATTTTATAGGAAAGATTGGATACATTTTTTTATAGGAAAATTCCGATAAATTTCTTTTTATAGGAAATTTTATATACATTTTTGTTTATAGGAAATTTTTGTTAAATTTAGAAATTAAAAAAAAAATATAGAAAATTTTCGATAAATTTTTTTTTTTTATAGAAAATTTTCGATAAATTTTCTTTTTATAGAAAATTTTCGATAAATTTTCTTTTTATAGAAAATTTTCGATAAATTTTCCTTTTATAGAAAATTTTCGATAAATTTTCTTTTTTTAGGAAATTTTCGATAAATTTTCTTTTTATAGGAAATTTTCGATAAATTTTCTTTTTATAGGAAATTTTCGATAAATTTTCTTTTTATAGGAAATTAAATTTTTATAGGAAATTTTCGATAGATTTTTTTTTATAGGAAATTTTCGATAAATTTTTTTTTTTTGGAAATTTTTGATAAATTTTTTTTATAGAAAATCCTCGATAATTGTTCTTTTTATGGAAAATTTTTGATAAATTTACTATTTATAGAAAATTTTCGATAAATTTTCTTTTTTTTTAGAGAATATTCGATACATTTTCTTTTTAAAGGAAATTATTGATAACTTCTTTTCAACGAAATTTTTTTATAAATTTTCAAAGGATAAATTCTTTTTTTCGACAAACTTTAAGGGAAATTCGATTTTATAGGAAAGATTGGATAAATTTTTTTATAGGAAAATTCCGAT
This sequence comes from Protophormia terraenovae, assembly GCA_951394005.1. Classification (NCBI taxonomy): domain Eukaryota; kingdom Metazoa; phylum Arthropoda; class Insecta; order Diptera; family Calliphoridae; genus Protophormia; species Protophormia terraenovae. The sequence continues at coordinate 171,469,068 of OX596073.1, read as the reverse complement.
AAATTTCGTTTTATAGGAAATTTTATATACATTTTTGTTTATAGGAAATTTTTGTTAAATTTAGAAATTTAAAAAAAATGCAAATTATAATAGCTTTAATTTGGATAAAAAAAATTATTCACAAAAACTACTTTTAATCTTAGTTGTCAAATGGTGTACTCAAAATTATTATTATTATTATTTATTTTTTTTTTTGTGTTGCTAAAAGTATTAAATGTCATAATTTATGTTAAAGTGTTACACTACACTATATCAAAAACTATAAATCATCAAGTTAACACGTTTAATATGATTAAATGTTTTAGAAAAAAATTCAAGTTTTAAAATGAAGTTAAATCAGTTTTATATATTGTTAACCAGAAAGTAAAGTTTCTAATTAAAAAAATATTTAAAAAATCCATTTTCCTATGAGAAAAATTACACCTTCATTAAACGTTATTGCTAATAATTGCATTAATGTTATAATTATCAACAATGATTAATTTTTTTTTACAATTATTATTGAATAAAAATTGTCTCTTCAACAATAATTTTTATAATAAATATTTGATATTATAGCAAGAATGTTGGCAGTTGTTTAATTATTTTAACACTTTTGTTTTTATTTTCTTTTACAAAAACTGTTTGCAATTACTCCTTTATATACAATATATTTTTTTTTATTATTTCAACGATAAATCTTTGTCAAAATGACTTTGTTCTGGTTTCTTTCTTTAAAAGAAATTCTTTACAGTTTTTTTTTTTTTTTTTTACAAGACTGCAGTGCAATTGTGTGGTTTAATAATAATTTAAATACACATAATTACACAAAAATATACATACATATTTATTTTACTTGTTGTATAGATTTCTTTTATATCATGTGCTAAATTGTTGTATATTTACATATTTTATATAAATTTTTAAACCATGAATTCCAGGAGAAATCGATGGAAAAATTCCGGTTTTTTTGGTTTTGTGTGTTAAGATTTTCTTTAAATTAAGCATTTATCCTAGGGAATAAAATAGAACACAATTATTAAGGAAATAATTAAGAACCATTCGGTACTGAGTAGAGTATTAAATTTTTTTTAATATTAAAAAATAATCTTTAATAAAAAAGATCTCAAATGGTTTTAGAAATTGCTTTTCATCGAATTAACTTTAGAAAACGTTTTGTAGTATCAATACATCATGGGTTATGGCGTAGTACCCTGTGTTTTTTTTTTTTTTTTATAAAAAAAAGTTATGCCCCTAATGTTTATGTTTTTCTTTGTTTTGTAGATTTTTGTGCTCAACTTTCTTTGGAAAATAATATCAGTAAATTGTTATTATACATATTTTTTATCACATTAAAATTTGTTTCTTTTCCTTATTCTTTTAAGGCCATTTTTGTATAAAGTGCATTATTTTTATGTTTATACTTGTGTTTCTTTGTGAGTGGATATTTTAAATGATGAGCCACACAATACCATTATTATCATCCTTCTCAATATAGAAGCCAGAGTAATAAAAGCTTTGATCTTCAATTATTTATAAATTTTTGTAAAAATGTCGATGATAATTACAAAGGATCTTTCAAATTTGAAACATTCTAATTGAACTCTCAAATTTTTTACTTATACTGGTCTACTTGAACATCGATGGAAAGTTATAAAGAAAGTATCGAATTAGGGTTTGAGCTATAGATTTTTTGAGTTAAGATCCTACTTAATATTGTTGCTAGGCTTTGGAGGGAACATTGATTTTTATTTTTTAATTTTAATCCATCTTCTGGCATCTCCGTTTTTCATCATCTATTTTAAATTCTTCCATTGTTATAAAGATTATTTTATTACTTTTTTCTCTTATTTCGTTTATTGTAATGATGAGAATTGTATGCAAAAAGATTTTTTTGATTTTCGTATTAAATCGTAATGTTTTGTAAAATTGTTTCATTTATACAACCATAAAATTATAATAAAAAGAGAATTTTGTATACAATTTCTCTACACAATAAAATCTTTATAATATTTGACATTAAAATATTTTCTTTTCTATATCTGATTTCTAAATAAGCAGATATACACGTGTATATTTATATACTATATATGTATATACTAAAATGATATTTCAATTTATTACAAAATAATCAATTGATATTTTCTACCACCACCACCAACCAGCATTTCACTCTTATCTCTCTTTCCGGTGATAATTTGTACTTTGTGTGAGTCCTATAAAACTCATGAATATAAGGATTCATTTTTATTTTACAAAAAATCTAATAACATCTGTTACCACATGTAGGGGTTAAAATCTCTCTTTCGTTTAGATGATAAACTTGAAATAAATAACATGTTTTTTTACTAACATGTTAAAATTTTATAATTTAGGATAGAAAAGGCAAAAGAGGTTACTACAAATATGACAAAGATTTAAAGCGAAAATATTTTCATGCTTTAATTACAAATTCCAGAGGGAAAATCTTAAAATTGTGAAAACATAAAATAATTAAAACTGGTATTTTTTCCCTCTTGGAATTATAAGACATTTAAGAGGTTTTTGTTTTATTATTTCATTTAAAAATGTTTAAAGATTTTTAACATACATTTATTTATAAATAAAAAAGACTAGATAGTGTCTTTAAAGGATCTGAACAAATTATTTTTGGTATCTTCGCCCTAAGTAAATCGTTTGGCCCTCCATTCTTGACGGGAAACTCTACATTAGTTATTGTTCAATGTCGATTAGAAAATGTTCAATGTCGATTAATATAAAAAAAAAATTAAAAATGTTAACTTTAAAAATTTTTTATTTTAATTATATTTATTTTATAATTTCAAACCCACGTTCTTCTTATCATCTTAACAATTTATAGTCTTCCACGCTAACCACTCTGTCACATATTGTTATTGCGCACTAATTTCTTTCATAAGGATAAACTGGTACCTCGATTGGAGCTTTGGTGACGACTCAACTCAACCGATAATGAGTGTCCTGTCCATTGCTGCATTTGTCTAAAACTTTCCATACATTTTTATTATTTTCTTCAAAAAGTAAAAAATATATGACTGACTTACCTACTGATCCATCATCCCAAAGCCCAAACGGTTAAAGCTAAAAAAATAAAATATGGACTGTGATTGGTCTATTCGGAATCTATCAAAAAGATGCACTAAGACGAATGCTTAGGGGACAAAAAGGGTAAATTCGGTAACCTTATATCTCCTAAAATTATAGAGATCCAAAAAAAAGTTGAATAATCATCGTTATTCATTTAAAAATAAGATGAGACCCTACACCATTGTGTACATAATAATTCGGTGAGGGGTCTTTTATTAGACTTGGACCCAAATTTGGACCGATACTCATATTAAGTGTAAAATAAAACATACGAATACAAAATACTGTGTCGAAAGAGGGCCTTATATGGGAAAAACCTGTGTGCCAAATTTCATTAATTTTTCTTCAAAATGGCGACCTGTAGTTTGATTATAAGGTTTACATGGACGGGCAGGCGGACGGATGGACATCATTAAATTGACTCAGAAAGTGATTCTAAGCCGATAAGTATAAATTAAGGTGGGTCTTAGACCAATATCAGCACAAACGTATAATACAGGTTTCTGGTACATTTATAAAATTCGTCTTTTTTAAAGAGAACCCTATATACAATGTGCATCAAATTAGTACCTCATCGAAAATTGGTTAATACAAGTTTGGTACTTTTAGGAAATTCGAACGTTTAAGGGGTAAAAATCTTACCTGATTTTGCTACTTTTTTCACAAAATATTTGTTTCTTTCTACTGACACATACATATGAATATTTTAACATTAGATCCTAGTACAATTTAAGAAATTCATTGGAATAAAATCGTTGTTACATCCAGGGGGAATAAAAAGTGCCAAAAAGGGGAATAAATCGGGAAATTAAATTTTATTCAAATTAGATAATGCATTTTTAAAATATGAACTTAACCATACGTAGTTCTAAGTGAGTGAGAATTCATAAGAGGTGACTTGGTGGTACTTTTTTTAGTCTTCTAATGGTACTTTTGATATTTTCTATATTGAACCTAGAAAAATGAAATGAAAGATATATGATACCAATTGAATGAGATTCCATAATAGAGGACTTTGTGGTACTTTTTCATTCCTCTGATGGTGCTTTTTGAATTTTCTATAATATTGAATCTAGAAACATTAAATTAAAGATTCAGGGTCCTTTGTGGGTAAGAATGCAAGCAGGGGAACTTTGTGGCACTTTTTCATTCTTCCAATGGTACTTTTTGAATTTTATAGAATTAAAGATGTGAAATTAAAAATAAGTGAATGGGAATCCAAAAAAGAGGATATGTGGTACTTTTTCGTAAGTGAATGAAAATTCATAAGAGGGGATTTTTTATTCTTCTAATAGTACTTTAAGAATTTTCTATAATATTTGACCTAAAATCATGAAATTAGATATATTAAACAAATGAGAATCCATAAGAGGGTACTTTTCGTTATTATAATAATATTATTGCTTGTAGTCAAATTTAGTCTTCTCTACTAAAATATAGAAATATATTGTAGTTTTTGATCCTTTGAACATGTAAAGATGTAAGAAACTGGTAACTAAAACATTAAAAAAGTTTGTTGTTCTTCATGCCGACAGAACACCAATATTATAACAGTTCCCAGGGAAGTTAGGAATCATAGTTTCATTTTACACTTTTATCACTTTTGGTATTTAATTTTGTTTTTTCTAATTAAAAAGGCTACCGTTTTTATCTATTATATATGGGAGTACTGCAAGATCGAGTTAAATGCTATCTAAATAAAAGTGAATCTGTGTTTGTTAGTTCAATACAATAGGTTAGCTATTAGAAATATTATTCAAAAATTTATTTTAGTTATTTAATTATAACTAAAAAAACACAATTTGTATCTACGCTAACGAAGTAGCGGGGTTACTTCATATATTATTGTAAAGCTACTGTTGTCTAAATCAATTTAAAAATCGTAAAATGACTTAAAATTTGTGAAACTACGAGCTCTACAGTGCAGGAATTATCCTCGAAATCGGTTTTTTGCAATGTCTCAAAATTTTAGGAGTGTTTCTAAATTTTTTAAAATTTTTTTGTGAAGTTTTCAAATAACTCAAATTATAGATCATTTTCCGAGTGAAAAAATGCTGTTTTGTATCAGCGTGTAATAGGTTATCAACTTATCTTTCAATAGGGGTTACAATTTTTCTCAATCCTGGGGAAATTTATTCAAGTGAAATAATGCTTACTATTAAAAATGCTACTTACGTTGAAAATATTAGTTCTAGATTTCAAAATAAACAAAAATGAGTGTATTGAATTAATTTATTTGATAAATCAAAAGTTAAAAACGTTGCAACTTGCCTATAACTAACTTAACTAATATCAAAGGAGCGGAAGTTCCAAAGTAATTCATGTAAAGTAAATTTATTTTCTTTAGAAAAAAAACTGCCAAAAACATTGTTACTAAGGTTGATTGCTTAAAACTAAATTAGGAAGGCATAAAAACCTAGCAAATTTCGTGGCCACTTCAATTTTTCAAAATGTCCAGTAAACAACAATGAGAGTTAATTAATAAAAATATAACAAAAAACTATTCAAATAGGAAATAAAAACAAGGTAGAAAAAGTATGAAAAAAAAAAACTATAAAACAATTCCTCAAAATCAATCAGAATAACTGAAGCGTAAAGTGCAGGCGAGGAAAACGGAGAAATATAACGTAAAAGCAGCAGCAGCATTCCATTGTTTTGGCTGACTGCATATTTTACTCGCTTGGGTTTTTTTTATGAATATTGTTGGTTTTTGTTTATTTACTACGACGTAGTGGCATAAATGTTTGACACGCAGCTCTTTTTGGTACCACCACAACCATGATCTGCTAGTAATTTAAACTCTATTGGTGGTGGTTTTTATTTATTATTTCTCTAGATTAGTAAGTGGTTGTTCATTCACCATAATTCACCTCACGCATGAAAATGTCCACATCACATCACTTCACCTCTTAGGAAAATTTTATTACATTTGTTTCCTTTTTTTAAGATGAGAAGGCTATTGGCTGCCTTCATCTGTTTGAGAGAATAGTGTGCGAGTCTAAAGTGAATAAATTTTTATGTTTTTAGACAAGTACTTTTTTCGTTGTTATTGTTGGATAGTTGAGGATTTTTTTTTTTTTTTTTTGTAAAGTGCAAGTGAAGCAAGTAGTGCATATTAAATGTTCTTTCATTTCCCTTTTACTGACTATGTTTATTATTTTTTCATTCCCCTATTAACAGCGCAGGGGGTGCAATAGTTTATGCCTCAAGCAAAGAAATTATCATTTTAACATTTATTTGTTACTAATTCTCTGGGTTGTTTTTTTTTTTTTTTTTTGTGATAAGAGGATCATTTATTACCAGCTTGCTGCACATATTAATACTGTCACATTAAGGCAATTTAGAAAATGATCGATGTTTTGTTTAAGAAATTTGCAATTGTAAATTGCCTAGCCCGCTTTGTACTGGCTGCCATTTTGAGGGACTCTATTTGTAGCACTAGGTATTTGGGGCAAGTAAAAGAGAGGTGGAACTTAGCATGCTAAACGCTGTAATTATTGTGCTTAAATGTGTCTTAAACTGACATCAATAAGGCTGAACAAATTTGTATTCGAAAATGTCCATGTTACCGCTAAACACTTCATCAGCATTCGTTGTCTCTTATCTAGTTTTTGTTTTAACCAAATCTCGAATTAAACCAGTTATTTTGTTCGAAAATTAAAAATTTTAAAACTGCTTCCAAAGGCTGATAATCCAGTAAGCAATTTTAGATCGCTTCTGATAAGCCTTACGTGGTAGTCCGTAAACTTACAGACAATCGTTAGACTCGTTAGATTGATGAGACCAAACTACTCGCCAGGTGAACGAGTTGGATTGAGTCTGTAATAGAAGTGTAGGGAAGAAAAATGAGAACATAAATTAATTAGATCCAGCCAGTAGCATTGAGATATTTAATGTCACTGGTTTTAGTGTCAGATATCTCTCAGAAGTTGTCTAATTGGTACCTTCTCAGAAATTTATGTCTGATTGCGTTCAAGGCTGGGCATTCGCATAGAAGATGATGTACTGTCTCCTCCTTTTAGCGATTGCCATAACTACGACAGTATTCATTGTAAAGGAGACCATGTCTGCTTGCATGTTTTCCGATCGTCCTGTGACCTGTAAACAATGCTATTAGTTTGTAGCTAATGAGTTGCGTTGAGCGTTTCTCGTTGTAGGGAGGCCACGTTTCCTTCGCGACTCTACATTTGTTCAGATTTCGCCATCTATTTTTTGCCTTTTCGAAATAGTGTTTTTGGATTCTGCTTTTGACTGATCCTAACGGGATTGCGACGGAAACCGATAAGGAGGCATTCAAAGCAGAGCCTGCCCGGGCTAATTCGTCTGCCTGTTCATTACCATAGTGATCCCTATGCACAGGAACCCAGACTATAGTAATGTCATACAGTCGACACGTTTATACCTTACAAATTGATATTCATATCCATCGGGAATGTCTAAAAAAGGATATTTAATTAATTTAATAATCTTCTGTAATTGAAAAGCACATTTGAGAAGCAAATTTTTCTCATTCTTTCTTCGGCCAAAAATGCATTAAAATAAAAATATTTCCCATTTGATACACTTTCCCTTTTTAAATTTCGCAAAACAGTACATTATTATCAACAAAGATTTCTTACCTATGAAGCGGATAAAAAAACAAAACCTAACAAAGAAACACAAAACAACGTTAATTGCGTTTCCAGTACAAGTTAAACAACGCATTATAACGCAGTAAAAATGTATGTTAACTTAACGAATAATTAACACATAAAAATTTAAATAAAATTTTTAATGATGAAAAACTCAATATAACAATTGTGTTTAAGTCCTACGTACTTGGAACAAGGAAAAATATTTGAACACTACATTAAAATGAAGCATACAAAAGAGAGAAAGGAAAAAAACCAAGTCAAAATGTTATATACGGCTTGGCCGAATCTAAACACCCACCATCTGTAATTTTTTGTATACCCTAATTTCACTTTATATGGGAGGCGGACGGATTACGACCATTTTTGGTTTCCGAGTTCACAGTATAAAAATTCATTCATATAATTTTGCTCATTTTCAATACCAAACAAACCTTATATAAGACAAAACCTTAAACACAATTTCGTCCCCTTAAGTGGTCCTCCCCGGGACATATCCTTTCAACAGACATACAGACGAACAGACGGAAGGATCATCTTAGATTTCCACGAGGACTTAGCATATATAGATGATGATTATTTCGATAGGTTACCCATGGAATGACAAACCCAATAACTTTTTTTTTTCTTTTTTATGATGGGTATAAAAACACATTGTATTAGTCACCAAAATTTTGAATGACTAAAAACAATATGTAGAAACTCAACACATGAAGGTAAAAACAAAACAAACGAAAAACAAAAAATTATATTAGTAACGCCACCATAAACCATCACCATCATCACTACCATCATTGAGCTAAGCTGTATAATAGAAATAATGTCATCACAAGCAGACAACGCTTACTCACAAAACTTCTCTAACACTTACTAAATGCAATATGATTTTAAGTGAAAATATTATTAACTACAATATAATATGTATAGTAATGTATAATACTAAGCAAAGTAACAGTCATCTTTATCAATGTCATCATCATTACCACCTTTATCGACGAGAGTTGGTCATACATACTTATTTACATATGTATGTATGTTGTTATTTTAGACATTTTTAAATTTAATCATATGTATTTTCATCATCTTGCGTAAGCATTATAAAAAATGTTTAAAATCACAGCATTAATCAACTAATTAGCAAATTGTTTATAATATAGAAATAAATTATAATAAAAAAATAAAAATTATCAATAGAATTTTTCTTTTTCCGGACTTTTTCGGCTCCCGGTATTGATTTTTAAAATTTCCGGAATCTCGGGAATTCCCGCTAAAAATAAATAAAAAAAAAGTTTTAAAATATACATTTTAATATTAAATTAAAGGAAGGATAAAAAATGTTAAAATAGACTTATTAATAGGGGGCGAATTTTTAAGCATTTATTTTTTGAAAATATGCTCCTAAAAATTTAAAAATATGCATTTATTTCTAGATAAAAAGGAAAAACTAAATTTATTCTATAAGAAAAAACAAAAATCAGTTCATGGTTATAAATTTAAAGCTATTTTTTAAAAGATCGTTCTTTGTTTTATTTTAAATTTTGAATTTATATTCCTTACGTAGGGTCTACACGAGAGATTTTTCTATCATAACAGGTAACAAAACGTCGGCATAGCTACTGGATTTTTTATTTTTGTTTATATCAGCATATATGGGAACACGTAGATAAACTTTTATCATAATAAATCACTTTTTTTTGTTTTCGTCAAGGAATGTCAAATTTAATGGTATTTTTTTTTTTTTAAATTAAATTTTACATTGTATTATTTTTGCTCCAAATAATTATTTAATTGAGATTTCCATGAAGAATTGAGCTTTTTCTTAAAAAAAAAAAAAAAATAAATAAAAATAAATAAATAAACGTCAACGTATGATAGCAAAACAAATTTCTTTACATAACGCTACAATAATATAAATAAATTTGGTCGACACGTGATAAATTCTTATCATGATACGAATTTTACGTTTGTTATGAGAGACAAATTTCTCATGTAGACCCTACGTTAAGACCATATTTTCAATATCTGATGAAAGTATTTACTCAAAAATTTCTTTGATCGTGTGGAATCGTTGCTACAATAGGGAAAGAACCATTTTAGAAAGGCTAAACTTTCATCTTCCAACCGTAAGTTCTCACAATCGTAGGCTCGAAAACTCGTTACATAGTAAACTCCCGATCTTTATAGAATTATTGGAAATAAGCTATTTATTTGGCAACTAAAGCTAGGGTATTACAGACATTAAACTTGGCTAATTCGTTACCCCAAGGTATATTTATTTATCAGGTAAAGTCAGTTCTACAACAAATACAACAATACAAAACAACAGGCACTTTTTAAATGGTTTGCTGGTTAGTTGTGTCAAAACCAGCTGATTAGAAACAAAGCGAATTTGTAAAAATAACAAAAAGTAAGAGCCCAAACACAACCAAACGGATTTCAACGTTGTTTTCCGCTCTAAGAGAGAAATGCAAATTAAATGAAAACGGAATCCAGCAGCGGATTTCATATATATTTTGTTTTTGTTTCTTTATATTTTTTGTGTTTGGCAACAACAAACAAAAAAAAATATTTATCTTTTTCTCTTAAATTCCATACATAAAAAATAAAAGGCAAATCTATCTATCTCTTTCTTTCTTATATAAATTTAATGTAAACTTATGTGATTCATTTTGCAACAACGGCAACACTGACAGAGAGGGAGAGTGAGAAAATGAGAGCTTTTGAGAATCCGTTGTGAAATTAAAATAGATTTTAATTTCCAGCGGATTCCGCTGTGTTGTTTTAGTTGTCAAATGTTCATATAAAAAAAATAATCCGCTAGATTGTGTTTGGGCTCTAAAGTAAGCATCAGAGAACTAAGCCGACGCAAAATTTTCGGCGGCATAAGGTCATATCGGCGACAGCTTATTTGTCAGCTCAAAGTGTTTTTTGTATTACATTACATAAATTAAGTACATTTCTTATGTATATTACTAAAACTAGTTCCGTTTGACATATGCAATTTTAAGTAAATTTTTATTTGTATTTTGCCTTTCAAGCCGGTATGAGTCAGCGGCGGCGACGGCTAGAAAAATTATGCGGCGACTAGCTGAGCCGGTCCGTTTGGTTCTCTGGTAAACGTAAACAAACAGATGTAATATCCAAAACAAAGCAACAAAAATCAGCTGATTAACTGACTTTACCTGTAAATGAATGTGCCTTGCATTACCCTTTAAGACTACGAAACTGAATTAAAAATCTACTAATTGAAAAAAGTCTTCTGGGCGACAAAATATTGTTCAGGGACATCAAATAAGAGTGTTTTTTTGGAATTACAGAAAAATTATCGTTATTGTTAAAAATGCATTTTCTTCATTTCTATTTGACAACTAACATGTTCTCCGACATCTTGTGCTAAACTTGTAAAGGCGAAAAAATTGAAGTTTCAAAACAAACTTCAGTAAGAAGTAAAGCTTTGCTTTCCTCAGTGCAAACAATACTAAATTATTCATCAATTTAAGCATAAATCATAACGATTTTACGAAATCAATTTCCGCAATACATAAGAATTTCTAACACAACAGCCTTTGTGAATTTCGAACCTGAAAGAAATTTACAACCCCAATTTAATTGAAAGATTCGAAAGATCCAATCATGAACATGCAAGCCTTTACATAGAGGAAATTTTCCTTATTCTCACAGTGTAATTATGTGGGAGCTATTAGCTATTAGTAACATATTGATATTTTCGTCATAATTTTTAATATTTAAAATATTTAGATTTTAAATCTTATGCACTTTCAATTTTAGTTAAAGCAAAATACACTTTAAATTTTTCCTATTTAAAACAAATTTTTTCTTTTGATTTGAAAATTAACTTTATATGCTTCTCAATGATTTTATACCATTCATCAAAGTTGGCAATGTGAGCACACACAATGAGGTGGGGTGTATTTGCAGGGTACATGAACTTTTAACTGCAATTTTGAATTACAGATGTGACTTACTGGACTTCGTGCACAAAAAGAGAGTACGATGCTTACAAATTTTTCCATAGAGTACTCAAGAGACAATATATTTTTACTTTGTTATTACTGCAAGAGAGAGAGAAAATGTAAGGTAGAATTTTCATTCTTTTACTTTTTTATTACAATTTTGTGTCTCGTCATGATGAGATAAAAATTTAAATAAGCAAAGATTTTCTATGTACTCTCGTAGCAAAATTTAAATTTTTGTTTTATATTTTTGCTATTGCCTTAACAATTACTATTTCTAGAGGGTATAGGGTACAACAGAAATTTTAAATGCATGAGTGGAAGTATCAATGATGCCACATAGTTGTGAGTAAATTGGAAATTTTTCATTTAAAAATGGGAAAATATAGAATATAAATGAATATAAATGAAATATTTAAACAAGGGATATCAAAGACTTAAAATGTAGTCAAATGTAGTTTGATCTCTCAGCAACGAAGACATGTAAGAGCGATTTCTGCAATACGCTACCTATAATTTTTGTGTCAATAGCTACTTATACACATCTGCATAAAGCAGGTTGAAACAGCTGATTGTGATACAATGTTTTTTTTTTTTTTTTTTTTTGGCCTTAAAGAAACGCACATACCCTTACCGAAAAAATCTAATTTTTTGGGGGTCTGTGGCAAACAAAATTGGCAACCCTGTTTTCCACCACTTGGTGTTGAAACAAAGCAGCAAGACTGAGTGAGTGCGAGTGTAGTTGTTATTATTTTCATAGATGCTGGCGCTGGTGTATTGTATCTATGTGTGTAGCGGATTTTACACATGAACTCTTTATGTCTGTCTGTCGTCTATTTACTTTGTCTACTTTGTTATAAGTCAGTCATTCCGTCTGTCCGTCCTACCGTTCTTTTGTCTATTGGACTCATGTGTGTAAAAGTAGATTTATTATTGTTGTTGTTGCTGTTGCTTTTTCCGTGTCGGAGCCATTTATTTTCTGAAGGAAGAAAGAAAAAAAAGCTGCTGCTGTAATAGAATCTAAAAAATTTTTCGTTTTAGTGTTCATCGAACACACCCGTATAATAAATTGGAGGATTATTTTTGTTGTTGGTGCTGTTGTTGTTTTTGTTGTGTAGATTGGCTGGCTATTATTCATTTTAAAAATGTATGTATGTACATATATTGTTTATAGTTATTTTTAAATTTTGCTATTTTGTAACTTTTAAAACTATTGCCACTAATGCACTATTTTAAGTAAATTACATTTGAAAGTCTCTATCTAATCTAATGATATTTGTGTTGCGGGCTGACTGTCTTATGATTTTCTTGTTTTTTTTTTTCTTACTTGTGGCTAAAAGTACGTGCCTCTTTCAAATGTATCTATTGAAATTTTTGTTTTATATATTAGTTTTTTTTTTTTTTGTTGTAATCTCCAATATTTTAAACTTTGTTTTTTTGTTGTTTTATAAAACTATTTCAATGCTTTTTTCGTTAGCTTTTTTCTGTCTGTCTGTTGCCTCTATTTCAGAGTAAGTTGGTGCTGCTGTTATCATGAACCAGTTTGCCTTGTCTGTTTTTTTTTTTTTCTTTTTTTGTTTTGGTGATTTCGACTTCTTTATTATTATTTTTTATTATTGTTGCTGCATTGTAGTTGTATCTCTTTATAAATTTTCATTCGTGGCTTGTTTTTATTATTTTTCTTATAAGTAGTTTATTTGATTTATTTTTGTCTGTTAAATTGGCTTTTGAATAAAAAACAAAAAACAAAGCCAAAACAAGTTTACATATTTTGTTTTTTTATTTTATTCTTTTCCTGATTTTATAAAACTCACCTTAGCTTCTTGACTCACTCTCTCTCTCTATCTTTTGTTTGTCCTTTTGCTATTTGGCTCGTTTTCATCAACTCAAGAGGTGAGTTGTGTTTTTATTTTTATCTGTCTACCTTAATATGAGATTAGAAAAAATTAACATAAATCACCATCTGCAACATTTACAAGTTTTAACTACCGTGCACAGTGGTTTAAAATTTAAATTATAAACAGAAAATTATAGAAATTATCAAAAAATGTATAGGATATTTTCTATAAAAAAAAATACTGTTACGGACAAAAAAAAATAGGGTTAAGTATATTTATTTGTAGTTTTTCGAGTTTTCGTCCAAGTTTTATGTACAACAATAAAATTTTTAATGCCATCATTGCGAATATATTAAATTATAAACCTTATAAAAATAATATCCTTTACCATTATCCAAATAACGGTACATCGTCTTAAGCGCAAATAGTCCTTTTTCAGTGCAGACAAAAAAATTAAGTCAGCAGTAATTTTGTCAAAATGTTTTAAAATTTATTTTATGTTTTTATTTTTATTTTTTTAATTTTACGTTTTTTTAAATGTCGAAAACGATATTAAAAATATAAAACTAAAAAAATTATAAGAATCAACGATGATCTCCAATTCCGAGAACTATTCGTTTAAAAAAGGATCTATAGGTTTGGCATTTTAAAAATATGGGTAAAATCGAAGATCCCAACTAAAGATTAGTACCGAAATCGATCATTAAGTTAAATAATTATATTTTTAATTAAAATACTGCAGTTAAAAATAATTTAAAAATATTTAATGTAAAAAAATTTCTTTGGGAACAGAAAATCACCAAAAAAATCAAGTCGTGAAACTCAAATACTAATAAGTCGATGCGAAATTCGCTAGAAACATAAATTTCTTTCGAGAATATGAGAAGACAATTGGTGAAAACATAATTTATTCCAAATACCATTCTGGAAAGCCCCATTCTTATAATATGGACCGGTAAAGGCCTCAAATAGTATCTTCATGTACCTAAAAGTATTAAAATTGCGTTTTATCTTCTAAAAAAAGAAGTATTTATTTTATAGATGAACATAAAAGTTAAGTAGAACTTTCGTATGGGTCCAAAAAATACCGATTTTAAAACATTTAATACCCCCCGTACAATTAAGCATAACGGTGTTGGTTACTTTCATTTCAAATTGTCAGGTCGATATCACAGCATCAGGGAACTGTATAATAGTCTTCCAATGAAATGATGTTTCCTCCAATTGTTTTCTTATGTTCCCAGAAGAAATTTTTGTTCCAAGTAGATTTTGAACCGACTTCAAGGAATTAAAACTAACATAAAAAAATTATGTTGTAATTTTTTTTAAATTTTTCTATGTAACTTATAAAGGTGGTTTTACACAATAATACTTGGTATTAATACCAGAGTTTCATTTTCTATAATACATATCAAAAAATGTATTATGGAAAGTATTATTGAATGTCATATTTTTTATTTTTTTTATTAAAATATTTAAAAAAAAAATTAAAAACGAAAAATTGAACTAAACTGAATACAAATCAAACTACAATCAAAAAGGTGTGCGGAAATTTTTAGTATTAATACAAAGTATTATAGTGTAAAACCCCCTTAAATGAGTATTTTCACTAATGTGTGAATAAAATCAAAACTTAGGCATTGATTTTAATGAAATATGTCTTGTTTTATTTGCAATAAATTTATCATTATGATTAAAGGGTAAAAATTTTAATATTTGACATTTTTGAATTTTAGTGTTTTTTTTTTTTAATTTTTTTCTTGAAATGTTGAATAAAATTTAATTTTTTATCAAAAGATGGGCTTAATATCTCCATAACTGTTGACCATTTTAAAAAGAAATGTAAGAAGAATTTTTTGATATTTTTCTGAATAGAATCCGACAAGTCGTTTTTGAGATATACTTCAATATATAGTGCAACCTCAAATAGCGATTTATCGCGAGAACTAGAGTCAATTCAAAATAAGTGGATTAGAGGCTTAGTACTTATTAATACCGTGTATCCGAATTGACTGAGAAACCTCGTGCGGCAGAATTTTTTTTCTCACTTTGTAACTCTGTGTAATCGAAATAAATACTCGTACAGAAAATTTTTATCGAAAAAGGAATTTAATTTTTATATAAAAAGAAAATTTATAAACATTTTCTATTAATAAACTGTCTTAAAATTTAAATAAAAATCCTAAATTTGGTGGTCCAATTTTCTCATCTGGTCACATGGAAGTTCATCAATATTGACCATATAATTCTGAATAGGTTTTGAATAAAAAATAAATTGGTAACAATTAAAAAAAAATTTAAATTCTATACATAAACTGAACTTAATGTATAAAATTATTTAAATTTCATTTCTCAACTAATCTAGCCGACTGTAAATGAGTGTGAGTTAGATTTAAAAATTCAGACGCAGTCATTACTCTTTTTCTTTCTAACATTTTTCCGACGTAATTTCCCCTTTTTTATATCGTCTGGAAATAAACTTTTTTCTTTGTTTTAAAATGTGTTGAAAAACGCTCTTCGAAATTCTCAACACGCAGCAATAACATTATAAAATACTCAAATAAATTGTAAGAGAGTTTTTCTTTGTTGTTCTTTTTTTATATTTTTTTTCTTAATTAGTTCACCTCAATTCAACCTCATTTCAATTGAAACGTAGAAAAAAAAAATAAAACACTTTTCCTCTTTGTATGTATGTAAATAATGTTTATATACATATATAAATTTTTTTTATTTTCTTCATGCTGCTGTTGTGTTGAACGTTGTTCTTTTGTTTTTATTTTTATTACTAGAGTAAATATACGATTTTTTTCATAAAGGTTTGTAAATTTTGGCACTTCTTTTTATTTCATTATTTTTATGGTATTTTTTTAAATGTAGTATGTACTTTAGTTTGTTTAATAACATTTAATTCCTTTGATTTTCAGCGTCTTGGTCTAGTAGAAAGACAAAACAGGTGCAAATTTTTTTATCTACTTGATTTTTATTTATTATTATTATTTTTTTTTTGATAATACGACGAGTTAAGGAGATTTGTATGAGTTGACGTGTGTTTTTTTTTATGTTTGGATTTTATGCCGGAAATATTTTATATTCTTTTATAATTTTTTTATTTTAATTAAGATTTTTTAATAATTATTTTAGTTTATATTATTAAGCATTTTTTATAGTTTTAATTTATAACCTCGGTTTTTCTTTTTATGTTATTTGCCATTTTGGGAATTTAATAATAATTCCAAAGCTTAAGAAAAATTATGTGTATCTAAATAATTAAATAATTTTTATACAGAAAGAGTGCCTTTATTGCTTTATAGAAAATTTCCTGTCTTGTATGTTTTTCTATAGAATTATGATTTTTTAAAAAGCTTGTCTCTAAATTTTTTTATCTTTCATTTTTTTTAGAATAACAATGCTTTTTCTAAAGAGAACAATTTAAATAAGCTATTTTTTTCATTGGCAATTAGAATTGACAAATATAATTGATCTTTGAGTACAAAAAATGATTTGATTTTTACACAAAATCAACTATAAAATAAAATTGATTTTATGGCATATTTTAATAAAATAAGGGACATTTACAAAAAAGTCCTAACTTGTTTCAAATATATTTTGAAAGAAAAAGCCAAACTCACTGGAAGTTTGATTTATTAGTTTCATGTTTTTAAAGAAATTTTCAAGAATTTATAATGAAAATAATTTTTGTGAAACATTCACATATCAAAATACTGATTGTTCTCTTGTGTTGGAAAGTCCTTATTTTAAATTGGTTTTATAGAGGGAAATGTGCAAAAGAAAATTGTGAATCAAATAATGTTAGAAATAGAAAAAATTTTCTTAACAAAGTCGAATGGAATCAATAAGTATTTCTAAAAGTGGTCTTTGTAACAAATCTTCTAGGAAACTAGGGAAGCCATGTTCATCACCCATCAAAAACATCTCAAATTTCAGGAAGAAGCACTGGAGATGCCATAGTAAACATGGTATGAACCTTGGGATGTGAGTCATTTGAAATAATTTATAAACTAATATAAACCCTGATTGTATTTTTAAAGAAAAAGTAGCCCTTTTTAAAAAAATTTACGATTTTCAATATCTAAAAACAATCCAGCCCCCTGATTGCCACCTTTTTTATGAAAATTTACTTTATAAAATATAATCTTGTATTTTTTTTTTTTTTTTTTTGCTGTAATCTATTGAAACATTAAATTTTGTTACTTGAAACACCAATTATAGCATTAATTTATTCCAATTAAATTTAAATTACAGAAAGGAGCCCTATCTAAGATAATTTCCTAAGGAGTAGAAAAATCCAGAAATAAAAGTCAGAACTAGTTTCGCTCCTTGTTTTGATTAAAAACTGTCTTTTGTTTGTATCAGTTTTTTCCGTCTCCTGTAAAATTACGAAAAGTTGAGATACGTCTTTTGTAATTTAAGCCATCGATATGTATTCTGTATTTCTATTTATTTTCAATAAATATATTTAAAATGTCAGACAATTTTCATACTTAGGAAAAACTTAAGGGATAAAAAAAAACAATAAAACAATAAACATAAAACTATTTTTAAAACTTAGTAAACGGACACTAAGTCAAAAGGATAATGCCGGGACTAAGACATTCATATTTAAATTTAACATATTTATTAATTCAAGAGCCTTAAAATGAAAGTTATTATTAAATGTATAACCTTTCTTTGCACCTTAAATAAATATTGTTTTTATAAAACGTTAATGTTCAATATTGCATAAAAACACTAAATCTTTACACAGGAACTTAAAATAACAAATATATATGAAATAAGTTGTTTTAATTTTAATAAAAAATACATATTGAACTAAATAATAAAATCAAATTTTATTCAAATATAATTTAGCGCCTTTTAGCGCGTTTTTAAATAATGACCTGCGCGTTTCGGATCAAAAAAGTTGACAACGCTGATTTAATCCATATAATAGAACTAGAAGTTTATGTGAGAGGTACCTCATACTAAATTTTCGAAAAATTTACAAATTTTTTTCAAAAGCCAAAAACAAAATATATGTGACTACATGTATTTTGTTATTGTATGAATTAGGTTTTTGACAATTCAATCAGGGTTTTTTCTCTCAAATAAATATCTACTTATTAATCTATGGTTTAATCTTTTTAAAATTATTTATATACAATTTTCTCTTTTTAAATCTTTTTGTAGACAAATTTCTCTTTAAATTACTTTTATATGCAATGTTCTCTTTTTAATTTACTTTTATAAAAAGATTTCTCTTTCTAAATTTTTCTTTTATAGGAAATTTTGTCTTTTTACAATTTTTTGTTATAGAAAATTTTTACTTTTTAAAAATTTCTTTATAGAAAATTTTGTCTTTTTAAAATGTTTAGAAAATGTTTTCTTTTTAAAATTTAGTTTTTTATAAATTTTTCTATAGATTTTTTATAGAATTTTTTTTTAAATTTTTTATAGCTTTTTTTTTTTTTTTTTCTTTCATGATTTTTTTATAAATCATAAAAAATTTTGAATGGACATTTTTTAGTTTTTTATATTTTCTTTTTCAGTTGAAAATTGTCTCTATTTAAGATTATTCCATGAACAATTATGTCTTTAACATTTTCCTATGGAAAATTATCTGTTATTAACGTTTTTGGAGGAAAATTGTGTTGTTTTATCAATTTTTTCTGATAAATTACACAGGGAAACACTGATTCTGCGGCACGGGGTTTCTCAGTCAATTCGGATACACGATATTAATTAGTACTAAGCCTCTGATCCACTTTTTTTAAATTGACTCTAGTTCTCGTGATTTGTAAAATTAAGGTGGTTGCACCATATATTGAAGTATATCTCGAAAACGAATTTATTTTTATTTATTTATTCTTCAATGAATTACAAGCCAATGAGGCCAAGTTAATTCAGTATTACAATTAGCAACAAGACTTCTAATTATATACATTGCAAAATTAATTATATTAAAATTAAAATACATGTTTGTTATACAATTAATAAGAATTAAGTTAAATACTAAATGAGTTTGTGACTTTTTTATTTGCAATAAATTTATCTTTATGGTTTAAGAATAAAAAATTTAATTTTTGACACCTTCAAATTTATATGAGTTTTTGCAAATTTTGTCTAAAATTTAAATTTTTATAAGAAAATGGTCTTAATATCTCCATAACGGTTGAACGCATTAAAAAATAATATAAGAGCAACTTGAAGACAATTTAAATTAGAATTTTTGGATATTTTTTTGAACAAAATCAGACGAGTAGTTTTCGAGATAGGCTGCAATATATTGTGTAACCTCCCTAATTTTACAAACTAATTAAAGGCTTAGTACTTATGAATACCGTGTATTCGAATTGATTGAGGAACCCCGTGCCGCAGAAATTTTGTTTCATTTTGTAACTCTGTGTTATGTTTCTTTAATAATTTTATTATTCTTTTAAAAATGTTCTGCCTTTAATATTATTATATGGGAAAAATTTGTGACTTCCCCAGAAAATTGAGGTAATTCTCTAAGAAAAATGTATGACATAATATTTCTATAAAAATAAATTTCTTCTGGTAGAAGTGTCACTTTTTAAAAATTCTTTGTTAAAAATAGTTCAAAGAACTTTTCCTTGTTTTTATTTTCTGTTTTTTTTTTTTTTTTAATTTAAGTTCATTAACTTTATTTATTTTGTTTTACATGGCTGTTCTGCAAATTTGGCATTTTTGTTATTGTTTCGTTCATAATTCTTCATAGAGAAAAATACTATGAAAATATATTTTTATACACGAGTTTTTTGTGTTCAAATATTTTTAGAGAATTTCGTTTTTTTTTCCTTAAAACTCCTTAAAAAAATAACGTGTCTGTGATTTTTTCTTCTTCTTGTTCTTAAAAAAGTACATATTTAGTCTGCTGTAATTTGTTGTTGTTTTTTTTTTAAGACAAATGTCTATGACCGTGTTTTCTTTTGTTGTTGTTTTTTAACAAAATGCATTTGTAATTTGTTTTTTTTTACATTGTTGCTGGGTTTCTTTGTTATAGGATAATTTTTCCTGTTTAATTTTTTTTTCTATAATAGAATTATGAATGATATTCTAAAAAAATTTGTTTTGTTAAATTTAATTTATTATCTTTTAATAAATTTTTATCGTAGTAGTGGGATTAAAAGCCTTTATTATCATTTCAAAAATCTAGAATTTTAGTTTATTTGTAACTATGTATTAATTTTTACTATTAATTTAAGTTAAGAAATTAAAATTGAATTTTTCTTTCGAACCCTAAAAGTTCAAAGTTCATTGAAAAAGTGACACTAACTTTTACTAACATATTTTCTTATTTATTTTCGTAATATACATAATAATATGAATATAACTTCCTCATTTAAGAGAAATTAATTGTTTTGTTTTGGTGTCATTTGTTGTTTTTTATTTTATTTTTTTATTTCTTTTTGTTAATTTGCTGTCTTTGTTTTATTATACATAATCTTCTTCTACATTTTCTTAACAACAAAAAACTAACGACCTTGTGACTTTACTATAATGTACAAATATGAAAAAATAAAAAAAAAATAAAAAAAATAAATAAATAATATAGAAATATTTTTTTAAAATATTTATAAATAATAATAAAAAACTGAGTGATCTTTTTTAAAACCAATTTTGCTCATTTATTAATACGTTTGCTTTCAAATGTTATTTATTAATTTTTATTAATCAATTCATTAGCAACGATTTCTTAGTTTTATTTTGCGTCTTTGTTGTTGCTTTTGTTACGTTACGTTTCACTACAAAGAAGAAGAAAACATACGAATGAATAAATAAAAAAATGTTCATGTTGAAAAAGTCGTCTTGGTTGTATAGTATGAATTTCAATATAAAATTTATGCGATTTTTTTTTATTTTTATTTGTTTGGCATTTTTTGGTTTTTCTGCTGTTTCTTACTCTACTACATACTCGTAATTTTTAACACGACTACGACGGACTATGTATTAAGACGTAGTATGTATGTAGAGTATAGAGTACAAAGAAAACAAATATAAAAATACAAATATGTATGTACGTAAACAGAATATGTACTGTTGGTTTTATACATACGAAGCTAGTTGGAAAAGTATTTTTTATTTTCGTGTTAAAACGAAAACCAACTAAGGTATGCGCACCACAAAATTAGTGTCCATAAACTAGCTTATAAAAATGAAACCAAAAGGTAAATCATTTTGAATTTTTTTCCCGTTAAAGACCGTTATGTTTCACTTTTATGTTTAAAGAAAAAAATAATGTTTTACTCCTTTTTGTTAAAATATTTTATATTTTCTGGAATATCTTAAATATAAGTTTAAGGGGTTTTCGATTACTTTTTTGTCGGAATGGGTCAATTTTTAATTACCTATTTTATTTTTTACTCAGCTTTAAGTGTTCTTTAAATATATTTTTTTACTATAACCTAATACATTTCAAATGGACTTAGTTTTGAATATTTTAGTGGATTGGTCGCACTTTGTACATAGCAGCTCCATTTGTTTGATATTACTCAGCTACTTTTTTATTGTAATGATGAGATGCGAAATTAGGGCAGAAAAATTATAATTCGCCGCGCTTTCTAATGATAGAAAAGAATCTTTTCCAAGAGCCAATCGTACATTTTCTCTATTAAAAATTTGTTAAGAGCAGAGAAACCAAAATATGACCTAAAAAATGTTTTATGCGCATTAAATATGCAGTAAAGATTAAAAATATGCTATAAAAACGCGAAAAAAGCTTTTTTACAATATTAACTGTTGCTATTCTGGCAATTTTAAAGGTCCTTTACATCATATTTCAAAAATGGCTCTAATAGAGATCAGTTAAGTGGCTCTAATAAACATTTCATGATTTGTT
Organism: Protophormia terraenovae; assembly: GCA_951394005.1. NCBI lineage: Eukaryota > Metazoa > Arthropoda > Insecta > Diptera > Calliphoridae > Protophormia > Protophormia terraenovae. The sequence continues at coordinate 171,446,684 of OX596073.1, read as the reverse complement.
AATACAAATCAAGCTACTCAGATATTTTTATCCATTAAAATTAATCATAATTACTAAATATTATTGGATTTCTATTTTTTTTTTTTTTTTTTCTTTACATCGCAAATAAAATTTTAAAAACCTCCCAAAATAAACTCTAAAAATAACAGTATATGACATAAATATGCTCTAAAAATCACTATATGCAAAAATATGATGTTAAGGGTGAAATATACAAAAATATCCACTTACAAATGGATGCCAAAATACTTTATTTGTTCTGAAATGGATATTTTATCGATGGCTTCATTCGACGAAAACATGCAATTGCATATTTGTGGTTTACCTGGTTATGAGTAATAATAAAAAAGTGATCACAATAATTTTCGTCCTCTCTTTTGCCATTACAAGAACGCTGGAATTTTTATTAGCAACTTTTTTTTTTTTATTTTGTGGGTCTTCAGGCTACCTTTTTGAAACTTTTTGAATAAAAGATGCGGAGCACTTTAATAAGAGAAATGCATTTCATGCCGAGATGTGCGGATGTTCCCTTAAAATATGTATTGAGATCGAAAAAAATCTTACATATTAAAATTCAATAATTTAGATCACAGAAAAATATTACTTTTATAGTTCTAACTTTTTTAGGAACCATTCCATTAGAGATTAAATATTTGTTTTAGCCACTTTATTTTAACAGTTTGCCCATCTCCTTTTAAAATATTCGATACAAGAGCCCAATATATCTTCACTGGTCTTAGCTCCGGACAATTTGGAGGATTGACCTCTCTTGGTACAAAAACTATAATATTCTATTGTCTAGAGCTTTCTTACCGTAGTGACACGATGACAAATATGACAAAAATATATGAACATTTTCAGAAAGCCGTTTTTGCAAACATTCTTTAATGTTTATTTCGGTATTTTTGTCGCAGCAGCATAAAGCTTGCCAAACCAGACATTTTTTATTAAATTTAGTCTTTTTGGGTTCTAAACTTATCTTCAACATTTCCTCGATCTTTAGCAACATAAACAGTCTGTCAGTACATACGTTTCGTAGTCCATTATAGAACATGTATGAAATTTGTTTTTAATTTCTGTGCACTATTCTTGGCTTCTAAATTTTTTGCAGCATTCCTGTCTGGATCTTTTTGGACTTTGTCGGAGCACTGAAACATTCCGGTTAATGTTTTCCTACCAGATGTGTTTGGAGCTCTTTTAAATATGCTTTTAGTTTTCGAGACCTTCCCAATATCATGTGAACCTTTTTTCTTCCCGAACTAGATTTCCTATCAATGGTCAAATTCTCCTGATTTTGTTTAATAACATTAATAACATGACAGCATGCCTTTAATTCTTTGGCGAACTTCTTGTGGGATCAATTTGGATTTTTAAAAATAATAACTGACATATTTTTCAAAGATTACTAAATAAAATAAAAAATAATAATAATTTTGCTTCCGAAGTTTTCTTATTTTGTTTGCGATCCTACATTTTCTTCGCTTATTAGGATTCCTTTTGGTGATCATGGTTCATTACTATTTTTTACATGATTTTAAGGAAAACTAATTATGCTATTACGACTAAATTCAGCATACAATTACTGAGGGTAATAACAAATGTAAACCAGTTAACGATACTAATTTTTTTATAAGCCTTAAACCGTGCAAGGATTTTTTCGTGTGCAGTCCTTATATGCAGAAAGAAAAGTATTACAATCAATTAATTTAACAAATTCCGGAATATAAAGAACTTCCTATACTGCCCTTGTTTAAGTTATATGTTTGATTGTCTGTTTTTTACGACTGTTTATACGATTATATACATAAATATGTATGTAGCTATGAGAAGCTCTTATTATTTTTGTACTGAGGGGGAACAGAGTGGGGGTCCTTCTGGGTCTACTTCTCATGCATATGGTCCCAGCATTTTGCTTCATATAGACAACTCTCAAACAGCAGCAGTTGTACACACTTTATTTCAGTTATACATACACGACTAAAGGTAATTTATTTTATTTTTACGTTCGATTTCTTTTTAGGTTTATTTTTTTATTTTTATTTATTTGCGTCTTCTAAAGAAATCATTATTTTAGACCCGAGCGAGCCAAACACACATACATTTATACATATAATGTACACATATATTGCTGTTATTCTTTGTGTTGAAGCATTTTTAGCGTTTTTTTTTTTTTTTTTTGTATTGTACGTTTTTATATTTTTTATACAATTTATCATCATGTTATTGCGTTAAACTTTTTTCCACTTCTTGGCATGAGTATTTATTATTATATTTTTTTTTTACATATTTATAAAATTATTTTGTTGGTTGGGTAATCAGAGTTGAGTTGAAATCATAATATAAGCTCTATTTGCTGTGTGCTCTTTCTGTTATCAAATTCACCACCTCTCTTTTAAGGGGGGATAATAATGAAACAAATAAAGCAAGTATTTTCTTTCTCTCTTTTTGGTTTAAGCTATTTGTTTAAAATGTTAAAATATTTTTTTTTGCCGTTTAAAAAAAATAAGACCTGCTAAATAAAATAATCCCTTTACAATGTAAATGTAAAGTTTACATACAATAAATGTACGAAATATATACATATGTAAATACATACATATGTACATAAGTATTATTTTGCAACAAACTTTTTTTGTGTTAAATTGCTATTGCAAAAACACAAAGAGAAAAAATAAGCATAAAGTAAAACGAAGCAAATGTTAATGACAGTTCATTTGATTTAATTTTTTTTGCTATTTGTTGTTTCTTTTGTAATTTTTGTTGTTGGTGTTATGTTCGTCGCAGTATAGTTAGTCAATATATGGGGTACTATTATTCATTTATTTTTTGTATTTAGCTCTGACGTTGTATTTGTTGCTTAAGGCGCAGTTTTATTTGTTTATTTACATACATATGTATGTATGAATAAATGTTTAAATGTACTCGAACATCATGAGTAAGTACCCCGTAAACATTTTCTATCCAAATTTGAACTAAAGAGAAACCTCAAGTTGTTAGATATAAGGAGTGAGATCGAAAAAATCTTAACACACATGTTGATTCCGAAAAAAGTTATTTTCGGAATCAATAATAAAAAATTTTTTTGATTTAGTTATTATGGAAAAATACTTCAGTTATTATTTTTAATAACAACCATGTTAATTTGTCCTTATTTTCATCAAAATAAGTGACGAAAAAAGTTATTAAAAAATTTCAAAAAATCCAAATAGGTCTTACAAATAATTGGCCACAGAATTAAATGTCGTCCGTAAAACCGTTTCTAATGTTATTAAACAGTATCAGGAGAATTTGACTATTAATGTAACACCTAGTTCGGTAAGAAAAAAGGACCACATGATATTGGGAAGGCCAGAAAATTGAAGGCATATTGAAAGGAACTCCAAACCCATCTGGTAGAAAATCAGCTCAGTTTTTTCAGTGCTTCGACTATTTGGTGCGAAAATTTAAAGCTAATGGGAAAATTGATAACATATAAAGTTAAAAAATTCCAAACTGGAATTCTGCAAAAAAAAAAAAAAAAATACAAGCCAAAAAAAGGACTCGGAATTTAAAACCAAATTTCATACAAAAATACTCAAGCTGTATAATTGACAAAGAAACGTAGGTGCTGGCAGAATCTTCGCAGCTTGTGTCTCAAAAATTTTTATTGCAATGTTGGAGATAAGTTTAAGACCCAAAAGCAGCAAAAATTTCTTGCAAAATTCATGGTATAACAAGCTTTTTGCAGTTGCGGCAAAACAGGAAAGTCAATTGATACATTCGGATCTATAAATACTAAAATATGCATAAAGGAATATTTGCAAAAAAGACTTTTTTTTCTTAAGAAAGCACAATGTGTCCACATATTTTTGGACCCATTTGGTATCATGTCACTACGGTAAGAAAGCTCTGGAGTGGTACCAAATCAATAACATAGTTTTAGTACCAAGAGAGGTCAATTTTCAAAATTGTCCATAGCTTAGACCAGTGGAGAGATATTGAGCTCTTGTGAAAAATGAATTCAAGAGCACAAAAAAGGTGTCCCAAAATACCAAAGATTTTAACAGAAGATGTGCACACTGTTCCAAAAAAGTGACTGAAGCAACTATCAAATCTCCAAAGAAAGGGTTTTCAAAAATGGTCCACAATTTTATAATTAGTGGTTAGAACCATAAATATTATATATTTCTGTGATCTGTGCTAAATTATCAAATGATTAAAAAAATAATGAAAACTCCAAGATCAACCGTTTCCAAGTTATTGAATATTATGTATGTTAATATTTTTCGATCTGACTCCTTAGCAGAATATGATATCATTTTCTTATCCAAGAAGTGTCACTGATCGAGAATTTCACTAAATATTAAAAAAAAATATGTATAATTTTCCTATCAAAGAAGTGTCATCGTTCGGAAAGAAATGTGCCGCAGTTCTAATACTTTTGGATGACACTATTTAGTGTATTCTTTGGACATCGAAATGGTATCATTTAGGAGGGAAAATGTAACATAATTTTATTTTTACTTGAATTTTTGCCTCACTTTATTACTTTTTAAATTTATTTTCATTTTACGAAAATTTCTTTAAATTTTTATTTGTCTTTTTATTCAGCTTTTAATTTAAACTTCGATTTCAAAGTACGACGTCAACTAAATACCATAATTTTTTTCGAAAAATCGAAATTAATATTATTTGTTTTTGTAAAATTGTTTACTATCCAGAAAATAACATCTTGAGAGTACTAAAAGGAGTCATTTTTCAGATAGTGGATAAAACTATCACCCAATTGCTGGCAGGGTACATTGAAGTATACATACATACATGTTTATATTGTTTTGTAGTTGATGACGCAGCACCTTAATTTGTGTTTGCTTTTGTATCGTAGTAGTGTAAAGCTCCCAAAATCAACTTATCAATACATACATATGTACATATGTTTGTTTGTATGTAAAGTGTGTAAAATACTCTGAGTGTTGCCATAAGGTTTCGTTATTAAATTGTTTTAGAAAAGAAGTGTTAGGAGTTTTATTCAAAATGATAATGCGTTGTCAAACTTTACCCAGTAAAAAAGTAATTTATAGATGAGCATTTTTTTCGTATTTCTAATAATTTTCATACATACAAATACGCGCTCGATTTGCGTAGCCGATATCAAACCAGAGTTGTTGCTATTACCGAAAAAGTTGCGATGTGCGACCATTAAATGTTAAAGCGGATCATCAATAGAAAGTTGCACTTATTTATACGTTTTTTGCTCTTATAAGCACTGTAATTAAAAATAGTACTAATTGTGCAAATCGGGATGTTGCAATAATAGATAGTCGCTCAAATCGAGCTCGAAATGTAAATTAATATATAGAAAAGTTCCCATTGTATTGTCGTCTTATGTATAAACTTTTTCGTCTTATGGATTAACAATGGATTAATTGTTCCTTATTTTTATTATAAATTTAAACCAACCAACCAGAATTTCTATTAAGTTGGCAATACTTAACTAAACATTCGTCGTTGTGTCCGTATAACTTTTTCATTTGTAATTTTATATTTAAGAATACTTCTAATAAGTTGGAGTTTTTTCTCTATATTAAATACAAATGATACAAATATAACATTTTAATAAAAAAAATGTTCTAAAATTTAATAAAAAATTCTATTAATTGTTGTTTTTTCATGGAGAATATAATAAACATTTTACCCGCCTCCTCCCAAATTTGCAGCTCTACCCAACAACAACACTTGTTTTTTTTTTTTTTTAATATCAGATGTTGCTCTGTAGAGACTAAGACGTTAGGTGAAGGTGAGACAAAATTTGTATACAAATCTATTACTCTGCAAACAATACAGTATAGCAAAATATACTGCAGACGTATTATTTTTTTTTAAACCACCTTCTTTTCTAGTTTCTTTTATGGTCTCTTCTAGTCTGTTAATCACTTGTTTTTTTTTTCTCTCTTGTCTTTGTGTTATTGCTGTAATAGTGTTACTGTATTCGAAAAAAACCCTTATCATTTCAAATCTATCAACATATGTTTTGTTTAAAAGAATGTTTACAGAGAGTCTGAAATATATATGTATGAATGTGTGTGTATTTGCTTCCTGATAATTTTATTACTTTTTTTTTTATTTATAAATACTTTCATACATACATATGTATACGATTGTTTATTCATTAAACAAAAAATTGTTGTTTTATTTTTGTTCGTATTTGATTTTTCTTTATATTCCACTTTTATGTTATTTCAATTTTTGTTATTCTATTTCATCATAAAAAAACTACGCATTTTATAAATGTATCGAAACTTAAATTTTTGGTGAATTTTTCCTTTAATTTTTATGTTTCTCTTTTTAATGTCACACTCATTTTAGATGATTTTCACCACGTCACCATTTAGCTACATTTTTAAACTCATTCTCACACACAATTGAGTGATTTTTTTCTTCCTATGAGTTCATGTAAATTTATGCATTTTAAATTGCATTTTTTGGTTGTTTTGTACATTTTCCTGTGTTGAATTTGTTGTTTTTCTTTTTTTTAATTAACATGTTTTTTTTTATGGTGTACTCTTAAGTTTTCTTTGTGCATATTTTTTTTTTAGTATTTTTACAATTATTTCTTTAATTTCCAATTCTTTAAAATGTTGGTCCGTCCGTCTGTCTTTCTGTTTTTATTTCTCGTAAATTTGTATTTATTGAATGTTATTCTATTTGTAATTTATGTTTATAAAAAGGTATTTGCTTTTTACGGTACTTTTTCCTCATCTATTTCATCCTTTTTTTCTTCATTATTTTTTTCGAAATGGATTTTGTGTTGTTGCAAGTTTTATTTTACATTTTTCATTCTTTCTTTTTTGGTTTATTGTCATAGTACATTGTTAGTTGTGGTTGTAATACTAGTCAAGAAGAGGAGTGTCGTGCAGTCACTCTCGCCTACAGTTCGTTTATTCTTCAAGTTTGTCTACATTTGTAGTTTTTTTTATCATGATTTCTTTTACTATATGTTTCTTGTAAACTTGCTATGAGTGTTATAATATTTGTAATTTAAAGTTTTACCTCATTTTGTTGTAGCAATTATTCCACTCAATTTGTAATATTGAGTTTTTTGTTGTATTTTTGGGTGCTTTTGTTAGGTATGCGTCTTTTTGTAAATTGCTTTTTTATAATTGAGGTCATCTCTGATAATGACCTATTCTTGATTATTTTTTTTTTTATAATGAAGTTGTATAATGAAATTTCCTAAAAAGGAACTAATAAAAAAGTAAATTGAGCTATAGAACCATGACAAAAAAGAGTGGTGTTTGGATGATTTCCAGGACATAGGATAGTCCAATTTATCGTTTTTTTGATTAAATAATAGGGATCTTTTTATACCATAGACTGTATGAGAAATACAACTTTGGTCAAATATTCCGCGAAAAAATGTTGGGGATCATTTGTATCTTTTTGCTGGTACTTATTTCATTTGTAAGTTAATTTACGGTTACTTTCGCAACAACCGATTTTTAGGTCCGAACGTTAAAAAATGTTTTATAGAGTCTCAAAATTATATGAATTGTGTTCTAAATTCAAAAAAAAAAAAAAAAAAAAAAAAAAAATTCACAAACTTAACATTACGTTTTAGAATAAGCGTAACAGTAATAATATTAATGTTTATAGGAGATAAAAAAAATTGAAATTTTGTTTTTTACGTGTCTTTAAGATTGGATCCGGCTGAAGTTTTGGATAAGGAAACTGCCGTCCCTTTATATTTTTATTATATTTATATTTTTTTTTATTTTCTTTTTTAAAAGGATATTTTAACAATTTCACTTATGAAAAGTATATACAGTAGAACACGGTTATAACAAACACCGGTTATAAAGAACTATGGCTATAGCCAACGCTTTTCTTCGGTCCCATTGATTTTACATACATTTTCCATATAAATAACTACGTTTATAATGAACACGGTTATAGCGAACTTTTTTATAACGAACACATTTTTATGGTCCCAAGAAGAATATTTCATACAAAAAACTACGTTTATAACGAACTCACAATTAGGTAAATAAAATAGCACATTTCAAAATGTTTTAGAAATGTAAAAACTAATTAAATTTTATTTATTTCAGTTTAAATTATTCGACAAATAGATATAATTTTCGTTAATTTCAATTTAAATTATCGGACAAATAAAGGAAATTTATTTTTATAGTTGCTTAACATAACGCATATATGTATATTAACGAAAATAGCTAAAAATAAAACTGAAATTATAAGAGGATTACAAATTAAAATATTATAAAATCGTTATTCCTCAAAGAGTAAAGATCTCAAAACATGCCAATGTCAAAACCTCGGTAATAAAAGAAAACATTGAATGAGTATAAATAAATATAATTAATCTCAGTTTCCTCTTGGTCTATGACTGATGAATGCAAAAAATTATTCTTCCTGATATGTACAGTTAGGGACAAAACTATTTGTACACCCCATGCATTTCGTATATCTTCAATAATTTATAAAGAATAAAAAATTATTATATGTAGTTTTAATTCAGGTCCATTTTTATTGAATTATTTGATAAAAAATAAATTAATATATAACACATTGTTAAAAAAAAGTACAATTTAAGTAAAAATCTTTAGGACAAAAGTATTTGTACATCAGTACTTTGTGCAATTATTTGTACGTTGGACTCTTGTATGATGATTTTTTTTAAATACCGTTATATTTTCTTCCTTAATCGAGTTTTATTTTACAAAATAAGAAGTTGGTTTTAACGTTTTGAATAATAAGCACATCAAAAATGGGAAAGCGAAAAGAGTTGAGTTTGGATATTAAAAATTTAATTATTGATGAACATAAAAAAGGAAAATCTCTCCGGAATATAAGTAATTTAGTAAATTTGCAACATTCCACAGTACAATACATTATAAACAAGTATAAAAACAGCGAATCTGTTGAAAATGTGCCAAGAACTGGACGGCCAAAAAAGGTTTCCAGACGGGAATCGAACTTGGTGATAAAAGAAATGGCAAGAAATCCAAGAGTAACTCGGGCAAAATTAGCGGAACAAATCGCAAATACTACCGGAACAATTGTTCATCCAAAAACAGTAGGGAGGATCTTACATTCTGCGGGATATGCAAGTAGAATTCCCCGCAAGAAACCGCTGATTAGTAAAAAAAAACAGCATTTGCGTTTAGAGTTTGCCAAACGATACATTGATAAGGACGAAGAATTTTGGAATAGGGTTTTGTTTACTGATGAAACCAAAGTCAATCTTTTCGGAAATGATAGCAGGGGAAAAGTGTGGCGCAAAAAAAAATACAGCGTTAGATGTTAACAATTTGACCCCAACAGTGAAACATGGTGGGGGAAGTGTTATGGTATGGGGGGCAATAGCAGCCAGTGGGGTAGGGCGAATGGTATTTGTAGATGGTGTAATGGACCAGCATCAATATAAACGTATATTGGAAGACAATTTGAAGGAATCCGCAGATGGTTTGGGTCTTGGCCAAAGTTGGATATTCCAACAGGACAATGACCCAAAACATACAGTGCGTTCAGTGAAGGAGTGGTTGCTTTACCATGCACCAAGACAACTTAATTCTCCTCCCCAATCACCTAACTTAAACCCCATCGAGCACTGTTGGGATATTTTGAAACGTGAAGTCGCTACAAAGCACGTCCGAAGCAGGGATGAACTTAAAATTGCTTTGGAGGAAGCCTGGAAGGAAATATCTCCAGATGAAACGAGAAATTTGGTCCGATCGATGCCCGGAAGATTACAGGCCGTGATAGATGCAAAAGGAGGACCCACAAAATATTAAATTTTGCAATATAAGTATTATAAGTAGGTGTAGATTATATGTACAAATACTTTTGTCCCAATGAATTTTCATTATTTTGTATTTTTTTAAATAATATGTTGGATATCAATTTTGTTTTTATAACCTAATTAAATAAAAATATATTAAAAATAATACTGCATACGACAATTTTAAATTCTTTATAAACTATTGAAGGTATACGAAATATATGAGGTGTACAAATAGTTTTGTCCCTAACTGTATGTATATTAAAATCATTGATATTTAAAACATATGTAAATACAGCCCATTTTAAAAGAAAAGAAATACGCTTTAATTACAAATATTAGTATCGTAATCGTACCTTATTTTGTTAACAAATATTTTTTATGGAATTTTATGGATATTATAACGAATTAAATTTGTCGGTCCATTCGAGTTCGTTATAACCGTGTTCGACTGTAGTATTTATTTTTTGCAGGGAGTTATTTAATTTTTATTATTGAACGTTTTGCATTAATATTAAAATATGATTTTTTGCAAAATAAGTATTTAAAATGCTGTAGATTGTCAGCTACAGTATATAAATTAAGAAAGCAACTGATGTCATTATTCAATAATATTTCATAAATTAGAGGACCATTTTTGAAATATCATCTAATGACTCATATTCTATAATTATCAAATAACAAAAATGTTAATTTACTAAAAAAAAAAAACTTTCACTTCCCTGTTGTGTTAATTTGTTTTAAGTTTCTTATCTATTTTAAGCTTAATATGCCTATTGTAGCATGTTTTCCATACTATTGCTGCTATTCACTCAAACTTGGTTTAAAGTTTTTCTTCTGTAATATAATTTACATCAAGGTAAAATTAAATTAAAAAAAAATACAATGGGAATGGTTTGTTTGGTTATTTAAAAATGATGAAAAGAAAACAATAAGAATTAAACAACAACAAAAGAAACTAAATTCAATAAACAATAACCATTTCCCCTAGTGCTAAAGCCATATTAACAAAGCTGTTAGTTAAAAATGAGTACTTTTCTTAATGGTGAATAATTTTGTGTGAGTGTTGAGTTTATGTTTACCATGTTATTTGTTTGCTTTTTGAGTTAATATCGAGTTAATTTGAGTTTTTTAGTTTAGCATTTTCTGTTTGTTCATGGGGTATAATTTATTTAATTACGTGCTCTTAGTAAGGTGGTGAATTTTTTGTTGTTTGGTTTCTTTGTGTTGTTGTTTTTGTATGTATGTTACGGACTGATACCTCTTCAACATTTTATTTTATTATATTTTTATATTTTCTTATGTGTTTTTTGCTGTTACGTGTGGTGTAATTGTTTTTGTTGTTGTATTTGTTGCCTTGCTATAGCCAGCCAACAACTTTTCATATAAATTTTGTGTTTTAGTCGAAAACGAGTGCTTGGAGACTTCACATATTGGAGGATCAAATCCACGTTATAAAGTTGTGAACTGAAGACACAAAAAAGATATCACCACTACTCATTGTGTATTTTTTTGCTCTTGGGTGTTTTTTCTTTGTTAATTCAAAAAGGAGAAATAATAAAAAATACTGTGAAAAAAAAAAAAAAATTATTTTCGTTATAGAAAAAATTGCTTAAATTAGCAATTTTAAAATATTGTTGAAAAAAAAAAAAAATTAAACAACAAAAGGAAAAAAGTTAAGTGGAAAAAAGTGTTAACTGAAATAAGTCCTAGTGGAAAATTATAAAAATCAAAAATAAATTATAAAGTGAAAATACAAAATAAAATAAAAATTAAACTAAACTTGAAAATTTGTTTGTAAGAAAAAAGTGAATCATTTTACTGAAATATAAAATTCTCAATATTAAACAGGATTTAAATTACTTTAAATTATTGTGATAACATTTTTTGTGGATTTATTTTATAAACGACATACAGTGCAATTTTTTTTAATTTTTAACTTATATGCTTTAAAATTTTTTTGAATAAAAAAAAATCGTTAACAATAATTCAATAATAGAAAAATTATTGTTAAAATAAAACAAATATTAAGAAATACTATAAATTGTTTAATCAAATCATAAAGGATACGCCTAAAACTGTGATTAATTTACAATATTATTGAAATTGGATTATTCATTTGCAAACAGCAAGGATTAAATTTTTATCACTAAGAAAAATGTAAGTGCCATATTTTTCTTTTATCATTTTCGTATTTTTAAGGAATTTCTCTTAAAAAAAGACTTGAAAAGTGTTGGTTAACGTTTTTATTTATTGAAAAAAAGTATTTTTTTCTGTGAAATCCACCAGGCAATGTTGTCAAGTTTCTAAAAAGCATAATATCACTTATTCTCGTTTTACTACTAGCTCTCTCTCACATTATAAGTGTTTTTTATTTTTTAGTTTTCTTTATTATACACATACTCTTCCTCTTTTATAAGGTAGAAGACTAAAAAAGTATGACGTTATGTTGTTCGGACTTTGTGTTTTTCTGTCATATGAAATGGCCTGACTGGCTGGCTGTCAGTTTGGCTGACAGACTGTGTTGTTAACTCTACCATTAACGTAGACGAAATGAAAAGTATAATAAAAACAACCCACTATAATAAAATCTACCATTTTGTGGTGCTGAAAAGAGTGCGTCATGAAAAATTTGTGAGACATAAAATTTATTTAGTAATAATACTTCAACTTACAGGATTTTGAATAGTTTGAAAAAAATTAAGCTCTGTAACAAAATATTAAGTTTTAGACTTTTTAATAATGCCCTCATTATTGTTCAATACTAAGAAAAATAACTAGCAAATTGTTTTTTTTTTTTTTTTTTTTTCATAAATATTCCAACACTCGTGATTTATTAATTAACAAAATTATCAAAAAACTTTTATGTATTCATATTTTATTTGTTTAATTTTTCATTTTTTAACAAATATAATAAGTATTTTGCCATAATTAAGCTTTTGTTAAATTTTTTAACAAATTTTAAGCTAATTTAAAAAATGCCCCATGATTTGCTAAAAAATTTGAGAGAGTTTTCAATAACTTGTCAATTTAACAAATCATTCTCTCTCTTTAGCATTTTATATGCTTCTTCTAGTTGTTTTCTTTTATTTTTATACTCTCTTTTACTGCTATTGCTATTACTTGATTTTCTAGTATGTTTTTGCTTCATGTATGTTTGTGTGTTTATTTTTTTTTTTAGTTTCATTTTAGTAATATGAGGGGACGACTTAAGTCTCATACTGTTGTCTAGAAAGGGAAGGCTTATAACATTGTTGTTAAAAAAAATTGTGTTTTATTTTTATTCTTTTGTGTTTTTTTTTTATATTCATTTACGGCTCTGTGTGTGTGTGTTAATTTGTACTTGTTTTCTTTTTTATGTATTTTTATATACTCATATAAGAGAGAAAGTGGTACTGCATAGAGGAATAAGATTATTATATTTCTACACTGTAAGAAAATTGTTATTGGATTTAATTATTTTAAAAGATAATTTTAATTCTTTTCGTAATATTATTACAAATTTAGTTAGAATTTTAAATCATGCTTCAATAAACATTTTTTTTATAATTTGCTATTATCTTTATAAATTGTGTGATTAATACTTTCGAACTTAAGACAGCAACAACAAAATATGACTCATTTGTTTGCAGAATTTTTAAAATATAATAACTAATAAATAACACTTTATATACATATATTTAAAATTTATATGTTTATACGAAATTTGCTTTAAGTTAATAAAAATAAATTTAGCACAATTTACACCCAAATCAAGACTTTGGAAAACTTATTGATATTATTAGTAGGATCTATTAGTGATAAAAAAGGAGATATCTAATAACATATTCGCCAGGGCAATCAAAAATATGAAAAATAAACTTTTTTGCTGTATTTGTAGTGAATCAAATTTATTGGTTTCAGATAAAGAACATTTTTATTTTGGGCTTAGCTGTATATTTTGTAACATACTTATTCATAGAAAATCCTTATTATAAAGCATATTTTAAAAATTAAAATATCATATTTTTCGTATATTGTACATAATAGCAAAAATTTGTACGTTTTACATTTAAGAGCAAATTTTTGCTTATTTTGTACACAATAGAATTTTTTTTTATAAAAGTTTTTGTTTGTAAATTTAGTTTGATGTAACAAAAATATTTAAAAAATTTTCGGATGGGATTTTGTTTCGCTAGAAGACTTTTTTTTTAAGTCATTTTGATAAACGATTTTTTTAAATTTTGGAAAATTACATATTATCAGCAGTACTTACTACAATATAAATTTTTTATATTTTAGCCATAAGGGAACAAAATTATAAAATTCTTATAAATTTTTTTAGAAAAAAATCGTTTTTTTTTATTATTTATTTTTTTTGCACGATGTACTAAAATGATGGATTATGGACCAACTTTTTTACTAAAATTTTTTAAATTTTTTTTTTATAATTGGTTAATAAATTCCAATTTTTTTATACCCATTTCAAAACAACACAATATTATTCTTTGGACGAAATGTTCCAGACCCCTGACTTTCAATTGTTGGTAGGGAACTGAAGATCAATTTTAAATTTTTTTTAATATTTGTCCCATATTAAGCTAATTTTTACGCATCGTTTGAGGGGTCTTCCTACAAAATTTTTGTCTACGGGACACTCTAATGTACATACGTATTTAGTAAAAAGTCATGTTATTGAAAAGAAAACTTTGGAATAGATGAGCATAAGATTCCCAAAAAGGTTCCTATTTTATTGTTATATTGTAAATGAACTATGATTTTCAGAGATGTTTTTGTTACTTTTCCTTAAAATTGTTATTTTTATTACAATTTTATTATATATTTAACTTTTTTATAAAAACAAATTAATTAAACAATTAAAACAAATTAAAATAATAAAAAAAATGATAGCAAAAATAGAATAACTTGTTTTCGTTTTATCTGTGGGAATTTTTTATTTTTCACATTTAAGTTATAAACAATTTTATCTAAATTATTTAATAATATTTATTTTAAATTATTTTTTTGGCTTTAAACATTATTTACACTTTTATATATTTTATTATATTTGTTTTATTGGCCACATGCCATTGGCTCACCCTTAATCATTTTTGTTGCTTTTTTTTTTTTTTTTTGCTCTTATTGGCAAAATGTTTTAAATAATCAGTAAGATTTTGTTAAATATTATCTACTATTTTATTGTTACGTTTGACATTTGATTGAAGTATTTTTTCAGTGTGCTACTTTTAAATTTTGCTAAATTATGAAATATTTATCTTAAAATTTCTTTAATGTATTTTTTGCTTATAATGCTGTTAAATTATTATTTAAATTCTCCGAAATTTTGTTATTTATTTGTTTGTGTCTAGAGAATTGAAAAAACTAAAGTATGATTCATATTTAAATTGTATTTTTAATTTCCATGATTGAATTTTTTTTTGGAAAAAAAAAAAACTATCACGATTAAACAGCTGAAAATTCAAGTAAGATTTCATAAGTAAGATTTTCATTATTCATAAACTATAAATAAATTTTGGAAAATCATATGACAAAATAAAATTAAAATTTATCAAACTATCAAATATAACGTTGCTAAATATTTATAGATAATCCTACAATTTAGTTTACACAAAATTATATATTTTCTTTTCAAATATTTTTTGTTTACCTGCTGGAATTCACTGTGAATTGATTCCTATCTCTTATTTAATAACAGTGGCAGCACTAAATAACGGTATAATATGCAGTACATGTGTGTATATACGTTTTGTAAAAGATAAGGAATTACAAAAAATGTTGGTAAAAATTCTATATATGACTTCTTTCATAAAATCTTCACTCCTGTATTCGTTTTTTTGGACGGGCGGGAAGCTGTTTAGTGCCAAATCGATTTAAATATATTGCATAATTAAATAGTATGAACAAATTAAAAAAAAAACTATCTACATTTTTTGTTTGTTTTGTTAATCAATAAACCTTAAATTTTTTTTTCTAAAATTCATATTCAACCATTGATGTATGTAGCGTGCAAATCCATATCAATTCAATGTTTCCTTGTTGCTTATTTATGAAGCCTTATCTTTTGAAATACATTTTTGTAAAAAAAAAACTATTTTTTACATTTTAGAGTGCTGACTGTACATTTTTTACGGCTAGACGAACTCAGATAATCAATTTTTTTCAGCATATTATTTCTGAATATTAAATGAATTTTCTGAAAATTTAGGTCCTCCTCTACAAATTTTTCGCACATTTCAATTCGATTCGATTGTAATTTAGGAGATAAAGATTTATTTACAATAAATGCTCGATGGTCCCCACTGTAAGCTTAAGGGTGAACATTTTCTTTGTTCTCTTATCTATGTTTTTTTAACCTAAATTTTTACATTTTAAAAAGGTCAACACCACATTACATTTTTAATTTTAATTAAAAAATATGGGTTTGATAAAAGTAATTAAATTTAAGACGTATTTTTTTTATAAAGTTCATTTACCGCACAAAAGAAAAAAAAAAAACATATTTTTTGTTAATAAATTTATTTTTAAAAATTAAAATAAACAAATTCTGGTTTTGGTCACTATTTTGTTTATTTATTAAAAAAAAAAAAAAATGCGTAAATAAGTTTAAATTTATTCACGCCAACATAATTTTATTTTTATTTATTAATTTATTTACTCTTTGCCTTTTCTCTAATGCTCTCAAATTTAGTTAAATTTGTATATCATTTTATTCTCATATTTATGCTTGTGTTATTATAATAATAAAAAAAATTATCAACTATAATATTTTTTCTTTTTTATTTTGTGTTTAATGAAAAAAAAAAAAAAAAATCTCAAACACGCGCGCTGTTTATTTTATATAATAAATTTTATTTTCTATTTGTTATTATGTGTATTTTATTCTCGTATTTTCCGTTTGAATTGAATTGAAGATTTTAGTATTACTTATACAATTTAATAGAAGACAATTGTTAATATTTCTGTTGAGTTTTGTTTTTAATATAAAAAAATAATTTATTGATAAGATTGTGGAACAATCAAGGTTAGGTGGGTAAAAAGACAATGACTTTACAACAATTTAAAAAATTTATTTTAATTGCAGTTTTTTGTACATACATAATTAATTAAAAATTGTGATGAATTAAAAAAATGTATTTATTAAAAAATTATTATATAGAAACGAAAGTTTAAGTACTTAATTTTAGTTCCATATGTACATTAGTGTTCCGTAGAAAAAAATTGTTTAGGAAGACCCCTTAAACGATGTCTATTAATGAGTTGAATATGTAAAAATATTTAAATAATTAAACTTTTTTTTTTAAGATTTCTACCAGCAATTAAAAGTCATGGATCTTTAAAGTTTTAATAGAATTTAAAGAACTTAATTTGCCTGCAATTATTTATTAATTTAAATTCCTTTCCAATATCATTAAAAAAAAATAAATTTTCTATACCGTTTTCTTCGCCATGTTCTACAATACAATGGCAACAAAAACTATTCGATTCACCTCAATATTTTTGTGTGATCAATTTACATTCTCCTCAACGAAAGAACAGTTGTTTATAGTGTAGTTGGTGTCATGCATGAATACTTAAAATTTCCAATCAATTGGCAAACAAAAGAAATGTAAAAAAAAGAAGATTTGAAAGTAAATTTTCAAAATAAAAATAGTTCAAAATACATTCATATAATTTTTTTTTTCTCATCATAAATAAATGTAGGTCAAATTATATATATTTTTTTTTTTTTTTAAATACAACATACAAACATAATAAATATTGTTATTAATATTTCAAAGAAACGTTTTTGCAAAAAATATAAAATAAAAAATCAGGCACACAAATACAAAACAAAATTCTATTTAAAATATTATTTTTTTTTTTCAATGAAAAAATACAAAAAATTATAGAAACGAGAGGAGGGAAAGGTACAATGTTTAAATTTTGTTCGTCATTTCCCACGTCATATCTTTAAAACTAAAAAAATATATTCACATTTTGTCTCTTACTCTTTTAAAAATTTAGCCTCTCTATTTTTTTAAAGGTCTCGACTAGATCTTTTTAGTACAGTTTTGTTTTCTTTTATTTTGTTATAAAAAAAGCATACTTAAATTTGAATGTTATGTAATTTGTTAAACATAAAATAACTAATACTTTCAAAAAGAGAAATAAAATAGTTTTTTTTTTTCTTCACAATATGTCTACGTTTAAATTTAGGTCTAGCTATAAATTCAATTTGCGTCTTTTATTAAATAAAATTGAAAAAATTACTTGTCGGTGTGTTTTTCGGCTCTATAGTAAATAATAAAACTTGTCTTAAAACTTTTTAGGCCTTTTATTTTTTTTTTCTAATTTTTATTTTTTGTGTGTGGGTTAGTATTTTTTTTTTTTTGTATATTGTAATATACCCATTTATTATTTTTATTTAACCTCAATCTTGTATAACTGTTTAGAATATATTTTTTATTTTTTTTTTTTATTTTTTAGACTGACATGAGTGTTTATTTTATTTTGTTTTATTTCTTTTTTTTCTTTTTTTAGCTTTTCGTTTGTTAATGAAAAATCATGATTTGTTGTTAAATATTTGTTCCCATTTTGTGTTTTTTTTCATTCATTAACGAAATAATTGTTTATCTTGATCATGTGCTGTTCTTATTATTTTTTCGTATTTTTTTTTTTACATTTCTTTTTTCAAAACGGAAGTGTGCTTCATTTAGTTATTGTAACAAATATTTTTGTAATTTAAAAAAAATATGTATTTTCATTTCAAGAAAATATATTTTTGAATAGAATTTGATGATGAATTGCTTGAAGATTCTATGAGTTCTATTTTTAAACTTAAACAAAACTAAAAATTGTTTAAATATCGAATACAATTAAGCAAAATGTGTTATTATTTTACAATTATTCTTCAGGGAAACCCATAATTTTTTAGCTGAATTTACTTTCTTTAGATTTACTTACAAGATCTTCGCTACTTTTAGAAGGCATTTTTCCATTCGAAAAGTGTTTAGTTCAAATTTTGTTTAGTCCATTCATAGGATTTGGGTTTATACGAGTTAACTCCGAAATCCGTATAATATGAATGAATAGAATATTTTAATGATGATAGTGTTGAGCATGAAAAAAATAACTTGCCTTGTATTTTTAATACATTTTTTTATTTAAAAGTTTTAAATTGAATTCTTGTTCGTATGGAAGTATTTGGTAACTCTAATAAATGTAATTTATTTCCAATGGGTAAGAACTCGGATTGTAATTAAGAAAGATTGTCTGGATTTCGTTTGGAGGTCTCTTAGAAGAAATTTCTCTTTCAATAATTACCCAGGTCAACAAATATACAATATGTCAAGTCCCCAACTTGCCATACATAGCCCCTAAGTATTAAAATTTTTAAAAATTAAGAACTTATCAATAAACCCTCATAAAGCCGTGGAAAATGAGGGGTAAAAGTTGGTGTAGAAGAGAAATTTTGTACTTGATACATAGATTTCAGAAATGGTAAAATTTTTTAAAAAGCACTAACATAAAATGCGCAGACACATAATAGTATAAAAATTTGAAATTCCAAAAAATTTAAAAAAATTATATCGTGAATATACCGCATAATTATTTTTCTTGGACCAGATATAGAATGAAAAGTGAAATAAAGAAAAATATATTTTCATTCCATGTATTTTAGTTTTAATTTGATGTCTAAGTTAGGCGCTCTTTCGACTTTTTTAAATTTTATAAAAATAGATTTTCCTACTTTTTTTTAATTATATTCTACACCATCATAGGTAGTTGGGGCATTACGCGTTTGTGCTGATGTTTGTAACGCACAGAAAAAATCTTCGGACCCCCCACCTTAAAGAATACCAATTGACTCAATCACTTTCTGAATCGATTTAACGATGTCCGTCTCTCTGTCTGTCCATGTAAATCGGAATAGAGGTTTAAACATCATAAATTTCTTAAATATAAGAAATATATGTGTCAATCGTTGTGCAAAATTTCACCAAGATCGGTCCATAATTGGCCTTAGCTCCCATATAAAACCATCTTCCGAAAATCACTTTAACGTCCATAAATCCCATACAAATGTCAGTATCAAGTTAATATTCGACAAAAATAAGTTTTGTTTAAGTAGGAATCACAGTGGCAAATTTTGTGGGGTTCGGTCCATAATTTATAATAGCTCGGGAATCACCCTGAAGCGCATAAATTCATATAAATGTTAGTATTAACGTAATATTCTGTATTTGTATATTTTATTTTATACTTAGTAAAAGTATAGATCCACAATTGGCCACAGGTCTAATATATGACCCCTCCTCGAATTTTGAATCACATACATGATGGTGTAAGGTAACATATGGTCGGGCTTGACCAACTATATCTTTCTATCTCATTTTATAATAAAGTTTCGACTATTTTCTATTTTATCAAAAGTTTCGACTATTTTCAACTATATCCTTTATCAAAAAGACTACTTAATAATAATTATTGCTTTCTATTAAAGAAATAAATTTTTTCTACTTATTTCGACTTCTTGACAATATACAAACTAGAAATTTAATGCAACTTTTTCAATTCGATTTAGAGAATCGAATTTTAACGAAAACGAACGTTAAGTCGGACACTAAAAATAGGTTCAATATTACGATAAATTTGTGAACTTCACAATTTTTAAATTTCAGTATTATTTCATTGCAAAAAAAAAAACAAATGCAATTTTAGTTATAATTTTTCAATTTGAATTGAGGTCAATCAAAATTACTCTTTGCCTCCTCAGTGTGTGTATATAATTTTATACACAAATGCTTTTATAGAAATTTCAATAACTTTTAATATTTAGCTTTTGACAACGGTCACGCGCTTTTTATTTAAAATTTTTTTTTGTTTGTTTGTTATAAAAAATTTATTTTCTTGTCATTTAAAAATAAACAAACAGTTGTTGTGTTTTCCAGGGACTTTATCTCTCGCTCTCCATATAAAAGTAATAATGTCTGAACAATTTCCGTAGTTGGAATAACAACTGATTTTCAATTAAAAAATAAAAAAAAAAATAAATAAAACAATAAATTAATATCTCTTATATATTAATTAACAACGACAAAAAAGATTTTACTTATTTAGTTTTAAACTATATTTTTATATGGTTATTATGCAGTATAAATAAATAAGTCTTTTTATAGCAATGACTAAATAAAAATAAGTTTAAGGTCACGTTCTTGTCAGTTTTAAACTTCTTAATATAAAAAAAAAACATACCTCTATTTTGTATTATGTCAACATGATTCAAATTAAACCATAAAATTATTATTAGTATTATTAAATAATATTTACTTAATTTTCTTTGTTTATTATTTAAAAGTTTATTAATAATTTGTATTACTTTTTTTTCTTTTTGCAGTTTGTTGGATTTAAATATTTTCGTTGTAAACATTTCGCTTAAACAAAGTAAGTACTTAATTTTTAAAAAATATTTCTTAAATAATTTTAAAACAATAACATCAAGCGTTATCTTAAAACTAAAAATTAATTTTCATTAAAAAAAGTAAAAGTGATATCTTTTTAAATTATTAAATGATAAACCAGCTTTAAAAACTTTAATAAAAAATGTGTTTTTGTAATAATAATAAATTGGTTGATTTTATTTAAGCCACTACCACCAACCAAACATCCACCTTCTATTTTAAGAGCCCTTCCTTGTCTCTTGTTTGTCGTTTTTTTTTTACTTTCTATGTTGGATTTGGCATTTTATTTAAGTTTGTCAGGGAAACATTTTTTTTTTTTTTTTTTGGTTTAAATTACAAAGAAATCGATTTTTCTTTCTTTGTGTATTTATTTTTAGCTTTTATATTTCGTATTTTGGTTTTATTTGTATTTTCTGTACTTTTTTTTACGAATAGAGAAAAAACACACGTTTTAACTTAAACAGCTGTTGAGTTTTCTTTCCTTTTTTTTTTTTTTTTTTTTTTTGTCTCAAATTATTCGTTGTCAAGGCTTTTTTTTCGCAAAACTGTAGTGTTATGTCAAAAGTTGTTTTTTCTTCTCAATCAAGGTTTTTCTTATTTTGTAATTTATATTTTAATGATTTTGTTTAAAATTTAAATTACCAAACTTATACCAGATTTTATATTTTGTAAGCCAAATTTTGAATTTGGAATTTTAATGAATTAATAGTCAGTGAAGAAAACTTCTGAAATCTTTTAACAAAAGAGTGTATATTTAAATTTATATTATACTTAAAAATTATTACTACTATTCTTTAATTCTAGACTTATTAAATTTTATATCAAATAAAGAAATTTCCTTTTTTTTTTTGTTTTAATTAAAATTATTAAATCTTATTTTTTAGAAACATTCTCCTTTTTTTAATTAAAGAGCTTTGTTTAAATTCAAGTTAAATTTCAACCTACAGAATATATCTTTGTAAAAATTAATGAAAAATACTTTAAAATATGTAATATTAAATCCTTTTTGTGGCGTTTTGCACACACATATTAAACTGCGCATGTGTTAATTTACAACAAAAAATGTGTGGCTTCTTTTTGTTTGTTTTCTCCGTCTGCTTAACAGTATACAAATTGTGTAAAAGAGTTGGGGGGCCAGTCCAACTCATTTATAATAATTTCCCTTCTTTGACCAAAATTTTTAAATTTTATCTTACAAAACTTTTGTTTTCGATTTATGGCCAAACCAAAACCAACACAACGCAACGGAAAAGTATGTATACCCAAACGCACTTTGTTGAAACAAATCATTTAATCTTTTTTCAACATCAAAATTTCATTTCAATTCACTTACTACCGACTTCCCATTCTTTAGCAGACTCCCTTTGTTATTTTCTGAACTAAAAATAATAATAATGCTGCTGATGATGATGATGATGAAAATGATGTTGATATTCAACTTGGCTGCGGCTTCGATTGTTTGTTTGTTGCTGGATGCCTGGCTGCTGTTACTGTCATTTTAGTAACAAAAACCATGATTTAAAATGTTTTAACAAAAACTGTCATTTTGCCTTCCACATACATACATATATAGGTGTGTTTTTGTTTACCATTTTACAACAATATTTGTAAAACATATACGACTTTATTACATTGTAAAGTAAAAGAAGTAATAAACCCCTTAATCGTCAAACATTTATATTATAGAATATTTTACTTTGCAAAACGAGGGTTATATTTGAAAGTTCTTGTTACTGATTAAAAAAAGATCAATTCAAAAATTCTAAAAATTATGCATTCACAACTAATATTCCTAGAAATGTCTATATAAAAGTCTTCACTCCAGAGAACCAAGCCGAGGCAAAATTTTCGGCGGCGACTGGGCGGCATATTTTTCAAATTTCTCAAGAGTAAATTTTACGTAAAATATGTTCTAATTAACGGTTTTTTTGCGCATTGAAATACTGTTAAATTAACAAATGTGCTGATATTATGTTAGGATTAAATTTTAAATTATCTTCTATTCATAATAAAAATAATTCGATTAATATAAGTCAATTTCTAAAAAATTACAGTAAAAAGAAAATTTCACTCAAATATGCTAAATTATGCTCTTAAGTACAAAATATGGAAAAATCTGCAGTTTAAATTGATAAAATATGCTCTAAATTAAAAAAATCTATATGACAAGCCAAAAATATGCAAAAATATGCTGTAATAAATTGTAAAAAATTCTATGAGGTGGAAAAACTTTAATCTTAAGCGTGAATGTCCAAATTTTAGCATTTTTGTATAATGCAAAATATGAGAATAAAATAAAGCTAAAATATAATAAGGTTTTTCTATTAAAATATACAAAGTATACTGCTAAGCCAATAATACGCAAAAATATGAGGTAATAAATTGATGCCAAATTTCTTAAAATTGTCTAAAAGGGAAAAATTGTTAACAGTTCAGTTCCTTTAAAGTACAAAAAAACAAATATATAGCATATTGTTAATTGTACTGGTTATTACTAGAGTCCAACCGAACGCACTTTTTCAAACCGAACCCGTACCCGAACTTCGGTCAATTTTGCAAAGTTCGGCCGAACCCGAACTTTTTGTTATAGAAGCTAAACCCCGCTAAAACCCACTTTTTATCGAACACCGTAGCCGAACCAGAACGTTCGGTCGGAAACTAGTTATTACTAGTATTAACTACTGTTGTTTTTCATGTTTGAAGCAGTGATTGTGTTGCCATTGCAATAAACGTTTGTTAAAACTGGAATTCAAAAGACGCCCATTTTTCAATACTAAAAAAAACATTAATATTCTTTAATCATAATTCATATTCAAGAACATTTTTTAATTCAGTTTTTGAATTTATATTTGTAAATATGCAAGCTTTAATATTTATAGCATTTAATTTATATTTGTAAATATGCAAGCTTTAATATTTATAGCATTTAATACGGGTGCAGTTTTTTATTTGGAAATGAAATGGGCAACATTGTGTGTTTATTTATTTTGCATTGTTTTTCGATATTTGTTTCTTTCTATCATTCGCTGTCTCATTTTATCAATCCAACATCAATAATATACAAAAAAAAAAAAAAAAACAGGCTTTACCATGCTCTCGTTTATTGAGAGAATTTAGAAGTGCAAAATAACAAATTTTTGAATATTTGAAATTAAATCATCTTTTTAATTATAATTTTTTTTAATCATCTTTATACCTGAAAAAAAAAAAAATATTATAAACGATGTTATTTCGTAATAGCGATATCGAAAACATGTTTCATACAATTGTTTACTTTAACCAACCAAATAATGGTTGAATTAATCAAGCATTTGTGTCCGTAATCAAATTATTTGTTTTTACTACAAACATATTTTTAAAAGTGTGTCGCAACAATGCTCAACCATATATTTTCTTTACATGTTTTATCTGTTGAAATGGACTTTCTGAAGGCCCCTGATAATTATGAAATCCGTATAACGTTATGTTAATCAGAATTATGTTATCAAAATTGATACATATTTTCATTGAATTAAGGATTCAAAACAGAATTGTCTCTATATAAAGGCTTAATAATACGTAAAATGGAACATAGCACTCTTAACTTATATTACATAAAAAAAGCCGATTTACCTGCAATGTCATCTGGCTATTTTTGGCCCTTTGGCAACCCATATTTGTTAAACATTCTGCAAGATACATTCATTTATTACTGTTTTCCTTTTTTGTTGCTATTGACGTATTTTTTTTATTTCGGGGTAGACTTTTAACGCATTTCATTTGTTAATTTTTCTTTTTGTTATTCTCATGTTTTTCCTTATGTACTATGTACAATATACAGTAAGTACTTGTACATCTTTTTTGTTTTGCTATATGTATACATATGTAATGAAATATTATATACTAAATATGTAAAAATGTACATAGCTTACTTCGTTATGTATGCTGGATTTTTATACATATATACATACATATGTATGTATGTAAACAATATATTGTGTATGATGAGTATTTCATTTTTTAACATCATTATTATGATTGTCTTTTATTCAACTCCCCCTGTTTTACTGTTGTAATTCTACTCCTTCTATTTGTTTTGTTTTTGCTTATGTTGTTGTTGTTTTTACTTTGTTTGGAACAAAGCAAGGTCAATATCCTTAAAGTTAAGAAAAATTTTATAAATTTGATTTTGATTGAATATTTTTATGTACCTTTAAGTTTGAAATTAAAAGTTTGAATTAAAAATAAAATTTTTGAAAACACTATCACATAATAATACTATTAATCTATGAAAGAAATGTCTAATTAACAATTTATAAATTGTTTATAGAATTTCCCTAAAAAGAAAGATATTTAATTAACAACGTAATCATAATTAAGCCTTAAATTAATCCAAATTGAAAACAGTCAATAACCTTTTTTATACACTGCGTAAATTCAAAAATAATCGTATGTGAAATAAGTATAATATCTGAAATAAGTATGTGAATTTATTTATATTTGCTTTAACAGTTAATTTTTTATCTTAACAAAATCATCAACAAAAAGTCTTTGAACGGCCTTCAAAATGTATTTATTTTACAATTTGTATTCGATAAGATTTTTTGTTTCTCTTTCATTTCATTTATACTTCATAATTACGTCTTCCTGGCTTGAGGCTTCTAAACACTTAAATAATTTTTGACTTTGTTTTTTAACACCTTTTTTGTTAAATTCTCTTTTTTTTTTTTAATTTTTAAACAAAACTAGAAATTTCTATGGTAATAAATATCATAAACAAACTGGTTTTTCAAAAATTTGTAATTAGTACACTTTACACTTTATCTTTTCTAACTCTACTTGGGAACTTATAAATTTTTGTGTTTGTAAAATTGTCTTCTCTAAAATGATTTATGACTTAATTTTCTTATACAAATTTATATTTGTATAATTATGATAAATTTATTAAGATTTTTAACTTAACTTTATAATATGAAAGAGAATTAAAAAAATTCAGCCCCTGCAGTAGTTTAAAATTTACAACTATATATTTTATTATTTATTATTTTAAAACAAACTGCTATAATATTTACTTTAAAGAAAATATGTATGTACCTACAAATGTACTACTATTTAAACAAAATGTATGTATGTCGTCTTTTACTTTTAGTATATTGATAAATTAATATTAATGTATAGAAAAGTGGTAGTTGTAGAACAAGTAAAGTGTTTACATTACCCACAGCCATTATATACTTTTGTCTTTAGAATTCAGTTTGTTGTTCCTTGAGTTGAAGGAGTCCCAATGTGTTACATGATGTCTTGCACATCGTTCATTAGTTTTTCCATATACAAACTTACTTTCAAACATATATACTTACTTAGTTGTTTATAGAATACTCATGATTGTTATTGAGAATTTTGTTGAATGAATGGCTGTTACTTTGTTGAGTTTTATTATTTTTTGCTTTTTTCTACTTTACTCTATCATTAAAATTGAAAAATGTCTTATATGCTTGTATTTGTGCATAATAGAGTTACCCAACAAACATTTTTAGTTGAATTCAGAATTTTTTAAAATCTCACAAATATCCAAATTTTAATAATGATTTCAACATTAATATGGATTGATATGAACTATTTCATCCATACTCGCATTTGATAAACTAATTTTAAACTAAGTTTTGAAAATTATTTGAAAATTTTTGTTATCATAGGGAATAAATATTTTTAATCTTAAATGTTATTCAGATATGAAATTCTATTCTTTGCTTATGTTTGATAATATTGTTAAAAACCAAAGGAAAATTAAGTTTTTTTTTTTTTTTTTAAGTTTTGCTTTCTTTGTATTTGTTGGGTTAAGGTCTAAAGAACGAATATATTTAGTTGGTATATATAATCGTTATTTCACATATCCTTGTATTCAGTTCTTTATTTTGGAAATATTTTCTCTTTGCTTATTGCTTAACTAATTACTTCTATTACTATTTT
Source organism: Protophormia terraenovae (assembly GCA_951394005.1). Taxonomy (NCBI): domain Eukaryota; kingdom Metazoa; phylum Arthropoda; class Insecta; order Diptera; family Calliphoridae; genus Protophormia; species Protophormia terraenovae. The sequence continues at coordinate 171,419,516 of OX596073.1, read as the reverse complement.
CTTGTTAGATGTTAAAGTTCATTTTACTTAAACATTTTTAATACTAAACAAGCGTTTAAATTTATCGAAAATTTCCTAAAAATAGTAAATTTTTAAAAAATATTTGAGAAATAGTATAATAGTCATTCCGTTTGTAATTTTTACAATATTCATCTAAGACCCCGAAAGGTAACGATGTCCATCTGTCTGTTAAAATCAGTTTTTACAAAGCCCCAGTTATCAAATTGTGTGTAATATTCCTTACAAGAACACAAATAAAAATGAACAAAATAGGTCTAAAAAATAGCCGAGATATCGCCAAAAGCCGAAGATACCTCCAAAAGTCGTTTTTATTGTCGGCTTTTCTAAGCTCTATACAAGCTTACACGGAAAATTCAATTTTTTGCTAAATAAAAGAACAAAATCGGTCCATTAGTATTCGAGATCAGTAAAGATGGACAAATGAGTCCACATGCTCTACATCGAGAAAGATTGGCCCCAGTATGATCACTTGCGATCTAACTATATTCTTAAACGTCAGCTACGGATACTTGTAGCAATTGTCACGGGGCACTGGGTAGCTGGGTAGGAGATTAGGACTCCCTTATAACGACTTTTGTAGAAGTTGCTTAGATGAGGAAGAGGAAGAGACAGTGGAGCATCTTCTATGTCACTGTCCTGCTCTTGATGTTATTAGGACTGCAGAACTTGGTAGTCCGCATATGCATGCGACAGATCAGGTCTTTTAAACGTGCGTCAGGTTTTTTCGATCTGAACCTTTTTACGGACATGTGAAACAACTCCACATGATCCCCAGGGTAACACAACGGGACCAATAGGACCCACGTGAACTGTTTTTATATCCAATAGTTACAGCTGCAGATTTTTGAAGCACCTATATAAGCTAAAGACTTTGTTGTCATATTAAACGGTCACAAAAAATTTTTTCTAAAAGCATCAACCAAATCGGTACATATACAACCGAGCTATTTTCCGGTATTAACCCAGGTAGACTTTTTGTAGCCCCAATATAAGCTACGGCTTTTTTCTTCTCACAAATATTTGTTCGAATTTGTTCTGAGGACAAAAAAAAAACTAGTTTTCGAAAACATTATTTTAAACAAATTTTAAATCACAATACGTTTATATCCTGAGTTATCTAAAGATGTTATTAAAAGTCGGAATTGTTTTTGATTATATCAGTTCTAGAACTAATGCTTTTAGAACTAGTTGTAAAATTTTTTGCAAAATACTTGAACAAAATTATTACTGCAAAATGTTGTATCCTTTGTTTTTAACACTTTTTGTTTTTTTAATTTAGTATGTATACATATTTATCTCACAAAGAAATCAAGATGGAGATTATACTAAACCTTTTCATTATGAGTTATACACTATTATTTTTTATTCCAAAATTCATTGACTTGACTTTTTCGGTTGATTTTGTATACTTCTTTTCCTTGAAGTTTACAAACATACAAGAATTTCTTTTCGTTTAGTTCAATAACACTTTTTCTCTTTTGTTGTTATTCTTTAATTTTATATGTGTTCATTATATGTTTACCGTTCATTTGCCTTTTATTCAACATTTTAACGCAATGCAGTCAGTGTGTGGAATCTTTTCTACTGCCTTTGCCGCCACAGTCAGCCACCATCAACAGACCATAACATCATACTCATACATCATACCTACAGCCATTATCCAGCCAGCCACCACCACACATGGTTTCTTAAACAAAAACAAAAAAAAAAAAAAAAAATATATATATATTCTTGTTGATTTATTTTTTCATTCATTTCATAAGTAAATGGACAAAATGAAAAGGATTCCTCCTTGGCAGAGTCTGTCTCAGTTTTTATAATTATTTTGTATTTTTCTGCTGCCTGCCGCTTGTCATCATGAAGACAGCGATTTTTTTTGTTTTAATAAAAAAATTTCTTAATGTCTGTCCATTTGTGTCTGCCTTTTTTTTTCAAAACATAAGTTCCTCATACGTTCCTAAATAATTGGTGTACATTTTCATTTTATTGGTCGTGTGTTTTTTTCTCATTCCTACGTTTTGATATTTCGTTCATTATTTTAAATTTTAATCTTTTGTTTTTTATAGTTAATAGTTTTAATATAATGTTTTGTTGCTGTTATTGCTCACATAAACTTGTTGTTTAGTAGTCATTAATTGCTTGTTTTCGAATAAAAAAAAAAAATGTTTTTTAGTAAGTCTTTATGGTGGTATTTTTTATTTCTTTTGCGTTTTATTTTGTTGCTTTATGAGAGGGGTTTTTTATATTTTCCGTTCTTTGGTTTTATTCCTTTTGTTAAAATTTATCCTGATTTTAGAGTTCAAGGAGATTTGAAAACTCGAAAAGCATTAAGGCTAAATTTATAGCACTAACATGTTTAAACTTTTAATTTTAGGTTTCTTTTAAAGCTTTGGAATTTTTAGGTTAGAAAAATATACCCTTTAAAATGATTTGGTATTATAGTTTCAGCTAAGATTAAAATATAAAATACTATTTTAATTTAAAAGAAGTCTTTGGACAAGCTTAGAGTTTTACTATAAAACAAGTTATTTAACTATTTTGTTATATTTTCTGTCATCATTTTATTTGACAGCTAAAAGAGGACTTTTAGTAAAAAATAAACTATAAAGTAATGTACTAGAATTCTGTAAACCAATGTTGCCAAAACTTTAAGGCTGTTTCCCACAATATTTTGCTTTAAAAACCCTTCTATGCTTCAAATAAATTCGCTGATTTTTAACGCTTAAAAATTTGATTTAAAAGAATCCAATAAATAGTTTTTTACAAAACATGTTAAAAATTAATTTTCATTATTTCAAAATCTTCATTTTGAAAACTTGAATGCATTTCAGGGGTTACCATGAAATTGGAAAATTTTTTTTGGAATCCAGTACTTCCTATGTAGACGTAGCTCAGATTGTAATATATTTTTATTTATATTCTACCATCAACTTGAAATATTTGTAAGATTTTCACCGATTTTCGTGGGTACTTTTATGTAAAGTACCCACCCACAAAGCTTGCGGGAAAACAACCGTTTTGGCAACACTGCTGTAAACCCACATAAAAAATGCGACCATAAGTTCATTTAAAAGGAAAATGAAAAAATAAGGCTATTTTGAGGTTATGTTTTATATTTCAACGTCAGTTTATTACTTAAAGTTTCAAAAGGAAAGACATAAAGAAAAAAATTTATATTTATGACAAAGATACATGAGAGCTTGTAATCATTTATAACACTAATATGCCATATTTAAATATACACACACATTTATAAATTTTTTTATATGTGTAATAATTTGTGTTTGTATGTACTATTTCTTAATGACTAGTGTTTACAATGAAAAATTAATGCCATATCCGCCACACTGAGTCAGTCTAAAACAGAAATATACTTATAAAGGAAGGAAGAAAAAAAGATAGGCCAGACAAACGAACCGAATATTGTGCATATGTTTTTATACCAAACGAGGAACACAAGTGTTGTGCGAGTATTTTTATGCATTTTTTAAAAATATATTTTTCGTTTTTTTTTTTTAATTCTTAAAATTATGAATGATGATCCATAACAGAGCAGCCATATGCACAATATTTTTCACATGCTGGCAGCCAGCAGTAACACTCACACCGACCGACTCTTAGAATGTAAAAGACCCTGATGAAATGTTGATTTTGGAAAAAAAAAAAATCAAACCTGAGACATATTTGTAAAAAAAAATAATTCACCAAAATTCGAAGTTATTATTTCAAAGTAAAGCCGAATATATCACTGTAAAATTAAATAATTCTTAGTAGTTTTTTTTTTTTTTTATTAAGGAAATCATTTTTTATTTAATATAAACTACAGGTAATGCTGATGTTTTATTGAATTTGTGATCTCCGAATTTTGTTTAAACATTTGTGTATACCCACCAAAAAACGATCAAGCTCTTCCAAAAAGTAATATTTCCATCACTTCAAAAGTAAAGTTAAGGGAATATGTTGTGCTTTTTTGTAAGTTATTAATAATTAGATCCCAAAAAGTTAATATAAATGCTAAAGCAGAACTTTAATAAAAAAAATGTATAAACATAGTTTTAAGAGAATTGCTTCAAAAGCACTGAACAAGAAGTTTATAAGAAGAACATCCTACTAATAACAAAGTAAAAAAAAAAAAAAAAAAAATATCTTGCAGAATTTCGTTAATATTACCTATTTTGTTTAATCTGTATTGTATAGACACTTAAGCCCAAATTACATTAACTCGTAGTCAACAACAGTATCAGCAAAAATTATAGCTGTTCATCATCAGAATTACATGTTGCTGCCGTTATAATTACATTATGCAGCAACAATTTACAAACACCATCTTGCTTTATTATACTTGTGTATTAGGCACCCATTTTTTTTGCTAACTTTCTTCGTCTCTCTTTGGCTCTCAATCTGAATACAGCGCAGTACATTAAAGCCCAAATTACATTTGCGCGTAGTCAGTAACAGTATCAGCAAAAATAATCAGCTGTTTACTGTCAGAATAACTTTTTGTTGCCGTTATAATTACAATTAAGCATAGGCAGCAACAATTTACAACCACCATTTTGCTTTATTCTACTTGTGCATTTGAGTCTTCCATTTCTTTGCTCACAATCTTTATCTCACTCACAATATGAAAGCAGCGCAGTAAATTTAGAAACAGAGTTAAATAAAATAGCACTGCAAACTGCTGCTGACCAAATATAATCAACTCCATAACAAACAGTACATTCTAAATTGTAAGCTGATTGTGGCAGTTCATACTGCTGCTGACTACGTGCTATTGTAATTTGGGCTTTAAATTTGAAGAACCTCACCAGAAATTCCATTCCTGGCTACTTTTACTAAATAGGAAATTTCGCGATCTACAATTTGCCATATGATTCCAAATATATTTTCCTTAGATTTAGGACCAAATAATTATCCAAAACGTATTAATATAATAAAAAACGAAAATGATGATAACTTAGACAAAGACATTGTTTATTTGTTTTTGCCAAATCTGTCTCAATTAATTTGAATTACGTACTGTCAGTTATAAAAGTCCTAAGTTCAAACTGTATTCGAACAAAGAATGTATGAAAGTCATTGAATACATGCCAACTTTCATTAATTTCACGCCTACAAATATTGGCTACAGATGAATTTAGCATGGCGCTAAGTTCACTGCAAGCATTTTTTAATATAATAAAATCTGTTTTAGAAAATGGCTTTATTAAAATTTCAAAATATTATTTCTAAAAATATTGATAATTCCATGAAAGAACGTCAAAAATTTACTGAGTGTCTTTTGATATTCATAACATTTTGTATGTAATAGTTAACGGGTATCTATATCGATTTCGCGATTATATTTCGCTTTTTCACCTTCTCAAAAATAATAAAAAAAAAAGTATCTAGCTTTAAATATCAATATCTCTGAGAAGGCTTTGTAAATTTGAATGATTGTGCTTATATCGGTTTTCACACGATCATTAGAATTATCAATAAGAAAGTCTTTTCAAAATTTTTTAAAATACATTTTTCGTTAAACATGCTATTTAAAAGTTTTGAATTTTTTTAATATTTTGAAAGTATGGAATCTTTGCATTCGATAACAATACAAATTTTTTGTATATTAGTCATCAGGATAAATTTTAATACTGTTGACATTATTATTTTTAGAAAATTTACTATTTTATTACATATTAAAAAATCTATTTTTGCTTAGTAATACATACAGTTAGGGACAAAACTATTTGTACACCCATGCATTTCGTATATCTTCAATAATTTATAAAGAATAAAAAATTATTATATGTAGTTTTAATGCAGGTCCATTTTTATTGAATTATTTGATAAAAAAATAAATTAATATATAACACATTGTTAAAAAAAAGTACAATTTAAGTAAAAATCTTTGGGACAAAAGTATTTGTACATCAGTACTTTGTACAATTATTTGTACGTTGGACTCTTGTATGATGATTTTTTTAAATATCGTTATATTTTCTTCGTTAATCGAGTTTTATTTTACAAAATAAGAAGTTGGTTTTAACGTTTTGAATAATAGCACATCAAAAATGGGAAAGCGAAAAGAGTTGAGTTTGGATATTAAAAATTTAATTATTGATGAACATAAAAAAGGAAAATCTCTCCGGAATATAAGTAATTTAGTAAATTTGCAACATTCCACAGTACAATACATTGTAAGCAAGTATAAAAACAGCGGATCTGTTGAAAATGTGCGTGAAGGTATACGAAATATATGAGGTGTACAAATAGTTTTGTCCCTAACTGTATACTTTTTCTTGTAATTATCATTAAAAGTTTTTTTTATTAACTTTGAAATCGAAAAACAATTTAAATAAACAATAAGTATAAGAAAAAAATAATTGTTTATAGTAGTATAAAAATAAACAACAAAATGACCTTCAATTGTTTTTACCCTACATACAATAACCAATGTGTTGTTTAATTTATTTTGTATTTTTTTTTTTTTTTTTTAATAAAAGTAAAACAATACAAATACGTCTCTGTTGGGTCTAACGTTTCTATTCAAACATACAAAATAAAAAAAATAAAAATACAAATTTGATTGGCAAGTTTTCACTGTTGCTTAGTTAAATTATTATTATTTTATTTTCCAAACGTTGCGTTAATAATGAAAAATAAAAGAAAAAAAGAAACAACACATTTTGCAATTGTGTGTTTTTTTATTAAAAAAAATAAAAATAAAATAACACATAAATATACATAGATATATATTTTTTTAATTTAATTTACCATTTTTAAAATAAACACTTAAATATATAATACGTTTATATGTATATGTACATACGTGTACTTATACGTATTATTTTCTACGTAAGACTACGTAATGCAAAAGTTGATGTGTTAATGATTTTGCAGCAAATATTTAAGGAATGGGTATGCAAAGGGGTAGCGGTAATACATGTGTTAAATTTCTATTATATGATCATTTGTTGTTTGTATTTATATAAATGTATATATGTATATATTTAAAAAGTAAAAATAATAAAAATACTTATACAAATATGCAGTTATTACTAAACCAGGGAAGGTAAATTGAAATCCTACAATTTTTCTTAGAAACTTTTTTAAAAGTATTAAATTTACTTTTTTGATTTAAATTTAAAATAATTACAATCGATATAAGGATTATATGTATTAGCAAATCAGTATTTTTTTAGTTTTATAAAGTACCATGCTTTTCCATCCCTGCTACAATCTCAATAAATGCGTCATATGTATGTCTGGACGAAAATAGAAAAATTATACTAAATAATCATATGACGTCATAATTTTTTTAATTACTAAAAAATTTTTAAAATAAATATGAACAAAATTTATATGATCGTCATAGTTTTTAGAAATATTGTTTCGTCATTAAGTTTAATTAAATTGTATAAAAGTATGGTGTACCCACGTTTAGTTGTATATATGTATATTTAGCAATTTTAATTACAAAATTTTTCCTTTTTTTTTCACAACCAACATTTATTCTTTGTTGTAAAATGTGCTTTTTTTTAGCCTTGAATTTATTTTACATTGCTATATTAGTTATAAAAAAATACATTCACGATTTCCTTGCACAAATGAGCTTAACAACAAAAAATTTACAAACAAAAGATTAAACAACAAAATCAAGATTATTTTAAAGCAAACATTTTATTTTTACTGAAAATGGAAATAGTCGTTTTTTACGTTATTTAATTTTTTTATTTAAGGCGTTTTCTAAATCAATTTGCTAAATAAAAAAAAACAAATATAAAAAAATATATATATTTTTTTCTTAATTAAACAAGTATACTATTTGCTAAATGATATTGAACTTTAAAAATAAATGAAACGAAAACAAGTGTTTCAGAAAATAAAATTTAATCAACTTGTTTTCTATAAGTGGTGAGTTAATATCCAGTGTTGTCAACTTGAAAATACATAAAAAAACGTGTAAAACACTGAAATATTTTCTATATTATATTTGCCAATTTTTAATTGTAATAATTCTATTAATTAAAAATTTATGTACATTTTCTTAATACTAAAACAGATTTATTTTGAAATCTGAAGCAATTTAGAATTACAGGCCAAGGCCAAATTTAAGTACAAACTGGTAAAAATGTTGAAAAATCTGCGTCTTAATTTTTAAAAATTACTAAAATTAGTGCTAAAATATGTTTAGATAAAACTAATTTTTTAACTCTTTTATGCCCACAGTGTACTTTAAATTTTGAAAAATATACCATTTTTATTTCAATAAAGATTTTGTATAATTTTTTTTTTCAGAATTAAAACTAATTATAAATTTACTTTTTAACTGATTTTTTTTTTCTTTTTTTTTATAAAAATTGGGTTACAAATACTTAAATTTATAATAATATTTGTACGCCTTATTTGTTAAGGCGTACAAATTGAGTTGTGTACATAATTAAAATTAGCAATTTAAATTATTTAAATTCTTTGGCTGATGAAATTCTTATGAATTACAAAATCATATTTTTTAAATGTAAAACTTCTTTCGTTATAAAAATACATAATAAATGTGTTATTTATAGCATTCCAATGTTAATTTTGGGTCAATAAAATTGATAATAAAATTCATTCTTACAATTTATTAAATAAAAAAATTGAAAATAACGTAAAATAACAAGAAACACTAATGTCTTAAGAAATTTTACCTTAATGTATACAAAGGAGAAAAAATAAAATAAAAAATAAACACAACATTGTTGCTAAAAAACTGGTTAAGCAACATTAATTTTACTGTTTTTAAACATAAAGAATATTAAATAAAAAATTGAAATTAAAAAAAAAAACTGTAAATACTTTATAATCAGTGAAGGTAGTCCGACTCAAATCAATGAATTCGACCTCAATTTTTTAAATATATTATTATGTTTAAAAACATTAATATAACATCATTATTTTTAATATATAAAAGAATTTTTTTGAAGAATTTTAAGTTTTTAATATTTTTCAATAAAGGCAATATAATATTTTTTTATGATAATTTGTTGAATTATCTTTATTATACATTTAGCTGGAAGTATAAATTATATACTTCTTAAAAAAAGAAAATACTGCAAAAACTATTGGCATACAGGCAAAAATAGTATTTTTATGGGAGCTATTAAGTAGCACACTGTCACACTCATAAGGTACAACTTAGAACATTATACAATACCTCACCATGTCAGACATTCCATAAATTTTATACTAGAACAAAAATTATTATATAAAAAAAAAAAAATAAATCTAAAAAGCGTATACGCCAACAGATATTTTAAGCAATTACTTCTTTTTTGATTTTTTTTTGTTCCCACTTTTCAACATAACCACTTTCTTTTTTATATATACATATAAATTTTTAATACCGAATTTTTTGATGTGTTCTTTGGATTTTCTAAATTTTCTTGACTTTGATTACTAATTAAACATCTATCTTACTTCAATGTTATTACTATATTCCGTTTATGTATATATCGTCTCTATAGTTTTTATTTTTTCCAGTTCCTTTTAGTTTTAAGATTAATTCCTTTTAAATGTCTGATTGCAACAATGTTGCAACTCACATGTTTTTTTTTTTTTTTTTTTTCTTTCCCCCTTAAATGAACGTGAACATTCATAAACTGTGGGTCTCCGCAAAGTGAGAGAAAAGATTAAAGCCTATTAAAGTTATTTCCGGTCACGTAAAACTATTCCTGCTCTTCTTACCTTGTTTTTTTCTCAGATACTTTGGTTGGCTCGTTATTCTTTCTTACTTTGCCAATTTTATATTGACGTTTTTTTTTATGTGTTATTGTAAATTTGTATTCTTTTTTTTTTTTTTTTGTTGTAAATAACCAAAAACATGAGCGTGAAGATGTTGCACAGATTATTTTGCTGCCTTATCATGTCAGAGAGTTCTAGGAATTTTATTATATTTTACATGCCACAGCTAACAAACCAAAAGCAGCAGCAATAACAATGATAACCAAACAGGGCAAGCAAAAATTTACAATATTATTTTTCGTTATGGATATTCGTTATAGCATATTAGGAATATTTTGAGCTTGACGTCATATTACTCTTTTAAAAGTATTTTTTGATGTAAAAATCTTATTTTAAAGCATATTTTTACCAATATTTTTTTTCAACAGTTGCCATAATAAATATTAAGAGATTATTTTACAAGGGCAAAATGCCATTAAATAACTTTTCTTAGAGAATATTTTTGGTTGCCCTGGCCTTTATGATGACTGTGGTCATTGGTGAGTTCTTCTCCATACACCATACAAACATATCAGACCCACCACATCAACCAACATTTAAACCATAACAATATGATTTTATTTTTGTTTTACCTTTTAAAGAGTCATCCATAACTAAATAATAATAATAAATAATATTTCTTCCTCCTTCTATTCTTCAGGAAGGGATGAATATAGAAAATGTTTTTTTGATTGCTAAATAATCAGCAGGTTGGACAATAAAGCATGACAACAACAAAATGTCTGTACAAAAATTAACTGAATTTAAATTATATTGCTTTATTGTGTTCAATTTGATTAAATTTCTTTGTTATAATTTATAAGGCAAACACATGGACAGGATGGGATATTTTCAAATAAAAAAAATTCCATTCGGTATTATGTATGTGGGGAGTTTTTTTTTAGAAATTTGTGGATTTTAAAATAACAATTAGATTATAAATATATTAAATATTCCCCTATATCAGAAATATTTAAATTAAATGTCTTTAAAAAAAATGATAGTATGAATTCTTCTTCAACTCATTTAATTCAATTCTTTTCTAACGTATACATACTTTAAAGGGAGTTGCCAACTTTGTATAAACTTAAAGCGTTGAATTTAATAAGGAATGCTAGAAAATATATAGCATGCAATAAAATTATATTATCAACATTATTGATAAGAATAAATTGTTAAAGAAAAAAAAAAATTGTTTCCCAAGAGTTGTGGTTATTTTATTAACTATATATAATATACAATAAATTTTAATATTTATACTTACATATGTATATGTGTGTGTAATAAATAATGGAGAATGTGTGTTGCCGTGTTTTTGTTGTGTGTGGTGTATTAATAATAAAATAACATCATCAATCAAATTAAAGACAACATTAGAAATAAATTGAAAGTTGTGTGTGAGTTTGAAATAGTAGTAGTCGTTTTTTTATTGTTCTCTATAGCAGCAAAACGAGTTGGATTTTAAAACTCAAAGCACCACACACACACACGTTTTATTAAGAATATATTAAATTAATTACAAATTCACCACACTTTTAGCAAATGATATAAATAAAATCTATCTATATATACATTCTAAATTTGCTTGCATATAGTATCATTGTAATTATTTTAATTTTAAAATTTATTAAAAAAACCCGATCTTTTGTTGTATTTTTTTTTTCTTCCTTTTCTTTTATAAAAACATATGCAGCCATTAAATCTTTTAAAATACATTTCAAGGCTGTTAAGCTGATTGCTGTTTTCTGTAGCTGCCATTAACAAGACAATAAACCAGTTTAAGCTATAAAACAACAAAAATTAATGGTAATCTAAGTATGAAAACAGTCAAGACAGAAAAAAATACCAGCCAGGCACAAAATTTTGCTTGTTAAGCTTTAAATTTTACAATGATGCATTTTAGTTTATTTCTTATGACAAAAAAAAACCTTACACTAAAATAATATGAAACACCTAGTGAAAAGAGCAATACTTTAATTTTTTTATTGTATTGAATATGGTAAGTTTTCTTTTACTAGAACTTAACATATGGTATTACTCATTTTACGGGAAACTAACGGTTTCTTTAACATTTCTAATATATATTAAAGATTAAGGAGCACACAAAAATTTTTTCTACCATTTCTATCATAGTGGTGAATTTTATTGAAAACTAACTGGTATGTTTTCTTTATTATTAAATTCTTAATTTAGAACATGCGCATTTTATAATTTTCAAGCATTTTATTAGAAAAAATTCTGCAATTGTTTTATTTATTTATTAAGTTTTTTTCTCTGTGTAAGAAAGGAGAAAAACTTGTTTATGTTATTACAGAGAAATTCACCACTTACGTTTTGTTTATTTCACGTGTCCGCTGTTATTGTTTTTGTGCCTTTAAAGAGGGGAACTGTATCTTTTAGTTCAATGCTGTTAATTTTGTTATTCTTGTCTTATTTTGCTTTGCTTTTTTCTTTTTGTGTGTTTTTTTTTTTTTTTTTGCTTTCTATCTTTGTTTTTATTTTTAGGTGTGGTAAATAAATTTATCACTCAAGCATTACACAACATCATAAGTTGAATTTAATAAAAGAAATAAAAAAAATAATAAACAATATGGGGAGTTGCCCTGATTCATACCAACAATAACAAAATGAAAAACCCACTCATTTTAGAAATCTTATATACAAGAAGAAAAATGTAAATAAGCTTGATATGATGAGGAAATTTACATAAATAGTTGATGGATTTATTTAATATATTAAATAAAATTTTAATTAAATTTACATGTATAAATTTAGTTTAATTTGAATCTAACATAATGATTAACATTTTAAAAATTTCGGTGTTGATTTATGTATGTTTAAATTAAATTTATACTATCCATTGTTTTTCCTTTTTAAAAGAAGTTTTTCCAAAAAAAGGCTTCATAAATAATTTTTAGGTTTTAAATAAATATATACATACATACATACATACATACATACATACATACATACATATGTATTGTATGTAGGTACATTATAGTGTCCCATGGAAGAAATATTTAAAAAAATTTTAAAATTCATCTTCAGTCCGCTACCAGCTTTTGAAAATCTCAAGTCTGGTACATTTTGGTGCCGTGTTTTTTCACGAAATAGGTGTCAAAAAATTTACAATTATTAATTTAAGTCTTTAAAAAAGTCTAAAATAATATTAAATATATCATTATTAATCACACATTAAAAAAACACATAAATTACAAAATTCCACAAGTACATATTCCAAAAAAAAAAAAAAAAAAAAAATAAATAAATAAAAACTAACAAAAGACAAATGACAGCTGTTTAATCAAAAAGTATTACAAAAGATTCACTCACTCACATTTCAACATCGCTCTTATTTATCATTTCAACTTTAAAGGTATTTACCTGTTTCAACAATCCAATCTTTACTAACTTTACATTTCTTCTAATTAATAAAAAGATTTATTTTATTCGTTTTCTAAGAAAAAAGTGACATTTTACTAATTTAGAAAATTTTTCTTAATTTCTTTACAGTTTGATTGATTGTCATCATCATTATTCACACGCTATATTTTTTGCTGCTCCTAAAAGAACTATTTTTATTAACATCATATTGGAGTGACATTCTTGCGTACCACAGTCACCACTTAACTGCAATTTTGAATACAATCAACATCTGAAACAAATTAAAAAATTAAAATTATAGAAAAACCGAGGAGTATAAAAGAAGATTAGAAGAAATATTTATTGAACATAAAACACAAGACAAATTGCAATTGTAAGAATTGAGCAAATTACAGCAGCAACTGCTATAAATTATTGAAAAAAAATCTCGACGTTTAGTTCATGTTATTAAATTGAACTAGAAAAAAACTAAAACTACAAATAACAACCAGCAATTTTACCAGCTTTAATCATTTTAAAAAATTATACTTATACAGTTCCAATTTAAACAATTTGCAATTTTCAATCAAACATCTCGCTCACTCACAACACGATCTCCTACGTATTCTTCTCTTTAAACATAAAAATAACAACAGCTTTAGCAGTTTTAATTTGAAAAGTTTTATTTTTTTGTTTGTTTATTTCTCCTTGTAATTTTTTTTTAATTTAATTTTGTAACAAATCAACAACAAATTACCTTCAAATAATAACAACAACTACATCATTAAAGTAAAAACAAAATTAACTTCGCTGTGCGAAAATAATAAATTATAAAAAGAAAAAAATCTTAACACAAAAAATAATAACCGCAAATAACTAAAAAACAGCCAACAACAAAACAACAACATCTACAAGAAACAAGCAATGGAACGCGAATCAAATCCGATGCAACCTATGTGCCGCTCTGGTTGCGGTTTTTATGGTAATCCAGCTACAGATGGTTTATGCTCAGTTTGCTACAAGGTATTTCATTTTGCTATATAAATATATTTTGTGTTAAAATAATTTATTATTATTTTTTTTTTTTTTTTGCAATTTTAAAGGATTCCTTGAGAAAAAAGCAACAACCACCTGTTGGCAGCACACCTGTTTCAGTTCCAAGCCCACAACCAAGTCCCACATTTAGTCCAGCCATTACAATACCTTCAGCAGCACAGCCAACAGTACAGAGTTTACAACAGCAACACAATGAAATTAAAGAGGTATGTCATCTCATTTGTTTTATTAAATTAAAAGAAATTTTAAAGAAATATTTTAAATAGTTATAGACTTCAGACTTTATATAGATTTTAATATTTACCATACTAAGAATGTACTTACATATGTGTATTTTGGGGCTGTTCTGACAAATTCTTATTTCAGTTACGTACGAAAACTCAAAATAAGTTCAAAAATATTACAAAAATTAAGATTTGTTATTTTATTATTTTTCATTTACATACCTTTTTCATTTTACAATATAAATACAACTTTCATACATTTTTTGTATTTTAACATTTATTATAAAATATTTGTTGATTTATAGTTTTGGATTATAAAGATAGTTTGTAACTATAATAAACTGTGATTTCACTAAATGTTTCATTCCAAATAAATTGTATACAACTTTCTTAATGACACTTTCTTGGCCTTAAATGTCTGATAAAAAAATATTTTTTATTTTTGTTTTCCATTCGGATAAAATTTTCAAAATTCTAAAATATAAAAAAATAAACTAAAAATATATTTTCTAAAACAGCAATTTATCATAAAAAAATTATAATAATAAAAATTTCTTAAAAGGTGAATTTAAAATTTCATAAAATAAAATGTATTATTCCATAACAACTAATTAAAGATTTTCTTTTATAAATTTTAATCATGACTCAATATAAAAAATGTATGTTAAAGAAAAATAACTGTGAAGAAAAACAACTGATACAAAATAGTTGCGAAACGAAAATAAATAATAGAAAATTGCAAAATACAATAGCCAACCCAACTAAAGAAGAAGCTTATTTAAAAATAGTTGCAACTAAAAATTCCAAAATTCCAATTAGAACTAAAAATCGTAAAAAAATTAAAACAGATATAGTCTATGCAGGATTTACAAAAAATTATCACAGCTTTGTAAATTTAAATTTAAATACAAAATCAAATATTTCCAAGCCAAAAGTTCAGTGGCAAGATTTAAACAAAACTCCTTCACCATCAGCTACTTATACAGTGTCACCAGCTGAATCTTATCTATACAAAAATAGTCTAGAATAATTTAACAAGATTTCAAGATGGCTAATGAAAATGATTCATCTTCGTCTCAAGATAATATGAAGAAAGATACAAAGGTTTCAAGAAAAAGGGTAAATTTTATGAAATCTTTATTTTATGCAACCAAAACGTAAGATTCGAAGGACCAAAAGTTGAAACTTAAAAACTAATTTAATGTTCAAAACAATTGTATGATTGTTTTATTTAGAAATTTGTTTCTTTCTCGTGTTGTTAAAAAAATTATATAACTAATTTTCTGGCAATTGAGTTTGCCAAAAAAAAAAAAATATTTGGCATTTTTTAATGAACTCGTGATTTTTGTTAGAAAAAAAAAAAAAAATAGAAAAATTGTAGAATTAGTTTAATTCAAATGTTTTTTCTGATTAAATTGGCAATAAAATATATTTGAGGTATTTCTATAAAATATTTTAGATATGTTTGGACATGTTTTCATACAACAATCAAAAATAAGATTACAACCCATTTCTCGCATATACATAAGTTACTACTAAAAAGTGACAATTTTTTTTATTAACGATTTAGGAAAAAATATTAATTTCTTATTTCAAAAATTTCTTTAATGAACTTGTTTTTGCAAATTTAGAATATAAATTCTTTTATTTTTTAAGAGAACTTTTAACAAAATATTTTTATTTTTTTTATTTTTTATAGAAAATAAATGAAGAAAACACAGCCAAAACTAGCAGCGAACCAGCCGCAACCGCCGGTCCATCAACTTCCACACAACCAGCCGAAGATGATAAAGACAAGGAAGACGACAAAGATTCTAAAAAGAAAAAGAATCGTTGCGCTGAATGTCGCAAAAAAGTTGGCTTGACAGGTAAGAATTTAATTTTTATATTACAAAAATATATATATATATATAATTTTAATTATTGAAAAAAAGAAAAGAGTAAAATGCTAAATCGACTTTAAGTGTAATGTTTCTGCCTTTAATGATTGATTTAAAATTTAATCCTGAATTTTTTGAACATTTCTAAAATGTTTTTTTAATGTCAAAATAAAATTTTATAATGTATTACATCTTTTTTCATTTTGCTTCATACTGAAGCTGAATATTGTTTTATTTTTTTTTTTTATTAATAAAATTTTTATTTTAAAGTAAAGGATTTTGTTAAATGTTTACTAATTATATAAATTTCCTTTATTCCCTAGGTTTCCTTTGCAGATGTGGTGGTTTATATTGTGCTGTCCATCGATACAGCGATAAGCACAATTGTACATTTGATTATCGGGAACATGGAGCCCAAGAAATTAGACGCAATAATCCGGTAGTAGTTGGCGAAAAAATACAAAAAATTTGAACTTTTGTGCCATCATCATTAAACAACTTTATAATTATAAAATCTTATACATAAATCTATATATAAATATAAAAAAACACTTATAAATATTAAATATAAATAAAAAAACAAAAACATTAATAATAATATAAATATATAAAATAATATTAAAAACCAGAAAAAAACTAATTTAAATATAATAATATATAAAAAAAAAAAATTAAAAAAAAAAAACTGAAAAAAATCTTAAAAAAAATGTAAACAACACAATACAACAAAAAATATGCAGAGAAGTTAAAAAAGCCAATTACAACCAAAAAAACAAACAATAATTTACTTTTTGTTAAAAATCAATCAGCTCTTAACTTTTTTCCAAACCACACAATAAAATGCAATTTTAATTTTTTTGTTTTTTTTTTTTTAACACACAGCATTTATTCTTTTTCTTAATAACAAAAATGTTTTAAAATATAAAGGGTATTTTAACTAAAAAAAAAAATTAAATTTTGTATAATTAGAAATATCAAACAAAATATTAAACAGCTTTTTTTCGTATTATATAAAAGAAAACTACTTATAACAAATTAAAGACTTTGATATATATAAAAAAACCCTTTAAAAAATGCTGCTGCAGTTTTAAAATTAAATAATAAATAAAACCACCAAATTTAAATTTGCTTTCAAAATCAAAAAGAATTATTAGTTATTTTTTTCTTTAAAAATTATTAATTTAATAAATAAAATGTTTATGAAAACTAATGTAAAATTTATAATTAAAAAAACACTTAGTATGAGAGGTTAATAAACATAAAACTTTTTTGAATTAAATTAAAACACCCATTAAACAACAATTTACACTTAGTTTATCATCTTACAACTATTTAAAAAAAGAAAAACTACTACTATTTACTATAACAAGCAAAAACAAAAATTATGATTATTGAATTATAAAAAAAAAACAAAAAATAAGTTGCATAAAAAAACAAATTCTAGTAAATATCAATATTGAACAACAAACTAAGAAAACAAAACCAACACCTAATGCTAAAATTTAAATATAAAAAAAATCAAATTTTGTGAGTTTGAAAAAAAAAAGAGAAAAAAACGTAAATATTATTCTATTATTAAAATTAATAAAAAGTTTAAGTAGTAATATTATTAATTAATTATAAAACAAAAATAAAGAGAAAAAAGGATTTAAATTTAATTTAAAAACAATTAACATATATTTCTAAACACTACAAAAAAAAAAAAAAGTTCATTTCTTCAATTTATTGTATTAATATAATTTTTTTTTTTTTTTTTGAGAAAAATTTAAGCAAACTTTGTTCGTTTAGGAAATAATTGGATAAAGAAAAAATAATATAAAAATTTAATAAATGTTTTCATTTGTTTCGCATTATAAAGTTAGAAATTCAATATTTCATATTTTTAAAGATTTCTTTGAGATATAAACATGGAAATAATGGTATTAATTTAACAACAACTATTGACTGATATCTCAAAAATCTTAAACAAGTTTCAAATATTTCCAAAAAAAAAAAAAAAAATTGAAATAACATTTTTAAAATTCGTTTATTTTGAACTTAGGAAAAATGATGTAATATTTAAACATTAAATTTTTGAATCGAATTGCTAGTAGTCATCCTTATTTTCTCTATGACAAAAGACATCAAAAATAAAAATAATTTTTGAATTTCACAAAATATCCAATTAGTTTTTATCTTAAATTTTTTGTGAAATTGTTTTGATTTTTAACAGTTTTTTAAAGTTTTTTAAACACTTCTCTGACAGTTGTTGCTTAAACAGCAAAGTCTAAATTATAATTATACTGTGAAATTTCTATTTCGTACAAATTTATATATTTTGAATCACAGTTCATAAAAAACATTTACTTAAATTTTTATATTAAAAATCTTGGTACCGAAACCTATAATAAAGTTTGTTTAACAGTTTTATTGTATTGTGAAATGAAAATGTAAAAAGATTTGTGTTAAATCTTAAGAAAAGTCTTTATTCAAGTTTATGCATTATCTTTAGGCAAAACTGAAATTTGAAAACTGACTTTTCTTTTATTAAAAAAAAAACTTACAAAACAATAATTTTCTTTTTTATTATTTTAATAATATACATTAAAAAATGCTTTAAAATGTCTTCTTTATTATTATTTTTTTTCAAATTGAATATTAATTTCTTCTATTTTTTTTTTTTTATTTTTTGTTTTAATTAATAGCTCTAAAGCTTTAAGCTTTATTATATATATATTTTTTTTCAATATCCTTTTATCTTCCTACACCACCACCACTCCCCTTTATAATTTGAAATACAAATACTTTTTTAAATTTTTTGTTTTAATTTTTTTTTTCTTTTATTATTTTTTTAAGTTTATTTTTAATTATTATTATTAATTTTTTTCTTTTTTGTTAACTCTTTATATAAAATATTATATTATTATTAATAAATTAACTAGAGCTTGCTTTTTATTTTTATTATATTATCTTTTAAATGTTTTATTTTTATTAAAAATATTTTTTTTAGAATTAATTAAAACAAATATTTAGTAATAATTTCTTGATGAAAAAAAGGTTTTTAATTGTTTTTGAAATATTAATTTAAAGAAAAAGAAAATATTTAAGAAAATAAAAAGAAAAAAATTTAGTTAAAACCACTTTACAAAATAAATAAAACTAAACAAAATGTTTGTATTCATTTCAATCGAATTCTTGGAAAAACACAAGAACAAATCAATGTTAGGGGTTGTGTTAACTTTTCATTATATATAAAAAATATTTTAAAATATACTTACTTTTGAAACAAAGTCATAACAAAGACATTTTTCTTTATATTTAAACAATTTGAACATGTTTGGGGAAAATACTTTTAAATTGGGGCTAAATCTAGGCTAAATGGATATTTCTCACCTATAATTTTCCCCTTAAATAAAACGTTAATTTCTTTAAAATAACAAGTTTTTAATATTAATGTATTCCTTTAATAAAGTTTTACTAACTCTGGTCTTAATTTTTGTTTGTTTTTTATTTAATATGAATTTTGTTTTATTACCTCCTCTTTAAAACTTCTATGCTTTAAACAAATTCTTTTAATTTTTTTAGTTTTTAGTTCGTTTTATATACCTACATTATTATATGAAGTATATATATTTTTATATTAAACATTTATAGATTTTTTTTTTTTTTGAAATATTTAGTGAAATTATATATTTACATACATTTTTTTTATTAATAAGTTTAAATAATAAATCACTTTGTGTGTGTTAAATATTTTAAAAATTAATTTTAGATGTGTTTATTATATTTTTTTTCTCTCTCTCGCTTCTCTAGATACTTTTTAAAATAAATAATGTAAAATAATTTAATATTAATATTATATAAATATACATCTATATAAATATAATAATACGTATACATCAGATAATAAGAAGTTAAATAAATTACAAAAAGAAAGAAATTTAAAAAAGTATTTAAAATTGTTTTTTTTTAATTATTATTATTTTTAGGTATGTTAAATTATTTTACTCATATTTTGAAAGATTGGTTATTTTAGTTCAAAATATTGTAGTAAGGTATTTTTTGGTCAAATTATGGTAAATTTTAATTGGAGCTTTCACTTTATTTGTAGGGATTGTGTTCTTTTAATATTCGAAAGTCCCTCTTAGTATTTTTGGATTGGATTGATTATACCAATATGTGAATTTCTAGGTGGCTCGTTATTATCTAAATCATTTAAGGTCTTTTAAACTGTCCATTTTTAGTAATTTGATTTGGTAAATATCATAAAAACCAGATAGTTGATAATAAAAAGCCTTAACAAATATGAATATACAGCCCAATCATAAACAAATATTCCGCGTGAGATATCTCACTTTTCCCTATTCTCTTATTGTGAAAAATGAATTTCCATTTTTTATCAAACTGCGTTAAGGGAAAAAACTCTCAAGAAAGACTTTTACCGTGGGAAAAAAATTCCTTGGGAATATTTATGATTGGGCAGATAATAATGACATATATGATTTTTTTCAAAAATTTCTTAAAAAGGTGAATTTGTAAAAAATATTCAATCATTTGCTTTTGTAAAGTAAACGGGATTTTAATCGTTATGATAAAATGCAGTTATTTTTTAGAATTTTTAAATTAAATTTCGTTTTTTATTTATTGATAAAGTGCATTTTGTTCTAAGCAATTAACGGAATTTAACTAGACAAAATTAATACGTGCAATTAAAAGTTCATTCAATAGTAACAAAATCCGGTTGCCAAGTAAATTTTGAATTAAAATATAGATTACTTAAATTATGTATAAACAAAATTAATCAATTAAATTTTGTGTTATCTTAAAACTAAATGCAAGGTACTTTGGAATGTCACATCAAATGTCATTGGAATCAATAACAAACAAATTTTTGCACTTTAGAAATAACGATGTTTTGGATATGGAAACTTAAATAAGGAGATAAAGAAATTTATTTTTTTTTTTTTTTTTAAATAATAATCTTTAAAACTTGTTTTTTTTCTAATATAGAAGAGAAATTTATTTTCTATAATTACCTCCCAATAAACATTTTTAAAACAAATTCAAGTTAAAAACTTTGCTTCAATAGGTTCTCCTTTAACAAGAAATTTTAAATTTAAGTTACATTTATTTCAACTGAAAAATGTTAAATTTTTAAATAAAAAAAAACATTTTAACTTGGAATTTTAGAGTTTATTTTTTATTATTCAAAGCTGTCATAGAATCCAAGTCAGATTTGCTTTTTGTCGGATTTACAAACCAATATTGATTTCATTTCGTGTCATGAAACCGTAATGGTTTTGATATTTTCGAATGTAAACAAAACCGATGTTCGAATCAGCATCGAATCAGAAAATTTGTTAAGCAATAGTGTTTTTGATGAAATATTGTGTTTTTATTAAGAACAGATAAGATACGGTAAAATAAATAAAGCGAGCTGAACCCGGTGCATTTCGCTACCTCTTATTGGGCGATAGCAAATATTTACTACCGTTTAAGAATTTAAAAAAAAGTAGGCGTAAAATGTGGGGCGTGACATCCAATCGAGATTTTACATAGCCTATAACCGTAAAAATCGGTTTAGCGGTTTGGACGTGATTGACACACAAACAAACAAACTTACACTTCATTTTAATAATATATATAAGGATTACATCTGCAATTGTAGCATTTTTTTGTTGGAAGAAGAACGCTCAAAGAACTGCCGGAGACAATGTTATTACAAGGCTTAAACTGTGAGTTTATGTCTAAATCTATTTTGAGAATTCGTAGCCTACTATCGGTTAAATTAAAATGCTTCTGTATGATAGCAAATAGCAGCTTTGCCATATTATCTGAAATAACTTATACGAAATTTGAAACGATTCTGCACAGTTCAGTGATTTAATTGGATTCTACAGTTGGCTTATCATACTATGAAAAAACTTGCATGGATCTACATATTTTTCCATAAACCTCATAATTGTGGAGTTTTGGGTCTTATTTTTATGTGTTACCTTCTATGTAAATAAAAAATATACATTTTTTTTTTTTATAAAATAAACATGAATTTATTTACATTTTACTAAAATATTCAGAAAACAAAAGTGCGTAAATGAAATTCGACAACTGTTAGATGCTTGGTTTGTTTCCAATAGCAAAACCGATAAAATTGGATTCTGTGACACCTAAAACCGGCATTAATTGTGATTCGAATATAAAACCGATAATATTGGAATTCATGACACCAAAGTAATTTTTTTGTCGTTTTCAAATCCAATTCCGATAACAATTGTATTCTTTGACTTCCCTGATTAATTCAAATTAGATTCCAGCCAAATTTTGCAATTGCATTTTTGAATGTTAAATTATGCTTTGAATAATTTTTCACCAAAAAGAGCTATAAATTCAATTCAAAATCGAAGCTGAAAATTTTAAATTTGTATCAGCCCAATCATAAATATTCCAAAGGAATTTATTTCTCACGGAAAAAACTTTCCTTGTGAATTCCTTTACGAATTCTGTAGAAAAGAAAGAGCTTTAGATTTGTGGTATATAAAGAAAAACTTCAAATAATTTTTTCCAGTAGTGCTCATTAATTTTTGCTTTTTTGAAAAAAGTTAATTTTCTTAATTCTAATCCAAAAAGATTTAATTAAAAGTTTAAAATTTGTTTTCTATAAAATTTTAACAAGTTATGGAAAATTGTTTGTTTTTTTTAATGTTGTGAAAAGTTCTAATTATTTTAACAAATTAATAATTAAAATTTATTTTTGTAATACTATTAATATTATTTTATAAATTTAATATAATATTGCTTCAGACTGTAGCACGCATTAATAAGAAATGATTGAAACAAAATAAAATTATAATTAAATAAAATGCTTTAAATAAGAATTTAAATTTTCTAATATATAAAAAAATTAGGGACCCACTTAAAACAAATCAATTGAATTCTTAAAATAAATTATAAATAATTTCTTCATCTAAAAAAAAAAACACATATAAAAATATAAATTAAAAAAAAGTAACGTGCAATAAAGTAAAAACAATTTTCTTTTATTTAACTCCAATATGTAAAAATGAACTCCAATAAATAAAGAAAATATAAAAATTTGATAACAAAATAATAAAAAAATAGAAAAATATTTACAACAAATTTCATAATTATAGAAAACAAACTGACTGTAGTTACAAACAAAAAAAAAAAAAAAATATTTTTGTTTATCAATAAATATAAAAAAAAAAAACTCATACACACACTAATTAAAATGTTTAATAATATTTTAAATTTAAAATTATTAAACAAAACTGCAACTCATAAAAAAATGTAAAGGTATGTTCAAATATATTCAAAAATAAAAGAAAACAACAAAATGAAAATTTATTTAAAAAAAGGGTTTGAGATAAAGTGCTAATTTGATGAGTGAAAATATAAACAAATTGAAAAAATACATAAATAAAAAAACAAAAATATATATTTAATGGCAACTTTTTTTGTAATAAATAAATAATTTTAGTTAATATCGGTTTTTATAGCATATAAAAAGGCGTTTGTATATTAAGACTTACCAATAAAATACATTTAATGAAACACAACATTAATTTATAAGTTTTATGCTATTTGTAAACTAAATATAATAATTACAACAAATATTATTATAATTATAATTACTAATAATAAAACCCAAAATACTGATTATATTAAAATTATGTAAAAAATTCATATATTAATTTAAAAAAGAAAAAAAAAATGACCCTAGCATCCGATAACTGAACATGATATAGAAATATGCAAAAAAAAAAAAAAAAATGAAAATTAAATGAAAAAAGTAAAATAAATAAAGAAATTTATTCTAAAAACTAAAAACGCTAAAATAGAGGTTTTTAATTTAAAATGTTTAAAAAAGCATAAAGGTAAAATACTTAGAACCTAGAACTAAATACTTCAACATAAATTGGCCTATAAACCTGATAAATTGTTTAAACTTTAAATTTGGACTAGGTCCTCTAATGATAACATTAATTTCTTTTAATAAATATCATTGATAACAATAACATTTTTTTATTATTGTACTCAAATTTATTTGTTGTTATTGTTTAAAACAATGTTTTTGTTTTTTTCTAAATACCAAACAAAATACTTTCGCTTGTTTTCATACAAGATTAGATTAAAAACAAAATAATACTTAAACATAATAAGAAAAAAATTTAATATGTATATTTTTTATACATTAAAAAAAGAACTATGATTATCCCGTAGTTAATATACAAAATAGAAAAACACACCCTTAAAATAAATTCAGAAGATACGATAAGATTTGTTTTGAAAATAATAATGACGACAAATTAGAAAAAGGAACAACAAAATAGTAATAGTTTAAGATTAGAATAACTATAATAAACGATCAGATGATCAATAAGTGTTTAAATATACTGAAAATAAAATTTCTTATAAATTTAAATTATTATAAATTTAAATTATATTTTATTTTTAAATTAGAAAGCAAAGTACTTCTACAAAAAATCGCCTATGTGATGGAAATCACGCGATTGTCATTTCACATACGGTTTGAAAATCGTGAAATCTATTTTAGCATGTGCTGCAGTTCACGCGATTTTAATAATAGTGAAATAGTTTTTACATTGGGTCTACACATGAGTTTTTTCTATTACAATATGTAACAGAGAATGTCAAATTCGCTCTCAGAAGGGGTAAACATTTTGTTTATATTATGTTAAATCTTAAACAAGGGGAAAACGTATTCTAATAAAACTTATAAGTTTTCATTATTTTCGCTTTTTCAGTCACAGAGTAAACATGTACTTTTAATTTAAGAAATTCGAAATTTTTTAGCACAATTTTAATGAAAATATTTTTTTTAAATGTAGAAAAACCATTAAAATAAAAAAAAATTACAAAAAAAAAAAAAAAAAAACATTGTTTTTAAGTACTTTTGAAAATTCACATGCACACATACAAACAAACTTTCGTATACGTGTATTTTTTGACAGTAAATCTTATAAGATAGTTGTGTAGAGAAATCTTATCACAACAGTCTCATAATATTTCTTATAATACTTATATTTTAGTCTACACGTGAGCGAATTTAACACTCTCTGTTACATATTAAGATATAAAAAACTCTTATGTAGACCCTATGTAACGCCGGCAGAAGAGAGTAATTATTTTGTTATATTATGTTGTCTTAAACAAGGAGTAACGTCGAGTCTATATTAGAAAAATTTGTATCAAGACAAACGTAAAATTTTTGTCTGAATTGCAGATAATTTTTTATCTCTTTCAATTATAGGGAAAACATATGTCATAATAAACCGTGTAAAAAGTACCAACAACAATCTAGATGGCGTCTTTTTCCAAGCAACATGAAAAAAAAGTTGTCAGAGCTCGAGCGTTGACAATTTTGTTTTAACGCTACAATAATACTGACATATTCAGTCTACATTAGACAAATTTTTATCCTAATAAAATATTTGACGTTTGTCTTGATAAAAATTTGTTTAATGTAGACTCAAACTTATAAGATTTCAATATTTCATTTCAAGAAATTCGAACTTTTTTTAGCACAATTTTAATGAAAATATTTATAACCTACAAAACCATAGATGGTTGGGGTATTATGTGTTTGTACAGAAATTGTAACGCAGAAAAAAAATCTTCGAACCCCCACCTTAAAGTATACCGTTCGACTTAGAATCACGTTCTGAGTCGATTTAACGATGTCCGTCCGTCCGTCAGGTCGGCTAGCTGGCTGTCCATGTAAAGCTTGTGCGCAAAATAGAGGTCGCAATTTTGAAGATAATTTGATGAAATTTGGTACATATGAATTTTTCAACACAAGAACGAAGCCTATTGAATTTGGTTATGATCGGCCCATTATTTCACATAGCCCCCATACAAATGTCCTCCCGGAAAAGAGTTTTAACACTCATAGATGCCTTAAAAATAGGAATATTTTAATGAAATTTAGCACAAATAAGTTTTATATAAGTGTAAATCCATTTGCCGAATTTCATGAAAATCGGTGCATAACTAACCATAGCTCCCATATAAACTCCTCTGCCGAAAATCACTTTAACGTTCATAAATCCCATACAAATGTTAGTATTACGTTAATATTTAACACAAGTAAGTTGTATACAAGTAAAAACAAAATTATGTGTATCAAAATGGTGTAGGGTAGGGTATTATACCATTAAAATAAAACTATTTTACAAAAAAAACAATGTTTTTAAATACTTTCCTAAATACACATGCACTCACTCACACAAACAAACATTCGTATATGTGTATTTTTTGACGGTTCATCTTTGTGTAGAGAAATCTTATCACAACAGTCTCATAATATTTCTTATAATACAAATTTTTTAATCTACACGTGAGATAATTCTCTCAGTTAGCGAATTTGACACTCTGTTACATATTATGATCATAGTTGCCAGATAAATTTGGTGAAAAATTGTCAAATTTGGAGAAAATTTTGAAATCGTGAAAAAATCGTCAATATGAAAAATTACTTTTTTTATATGTAAATGAACATTTTTTATGCTTTTTCTGATGAAAAATTAAATTTAAAATCGAAAAGAAATTAATGAAAATTACATTAATTTTATATTGTGATGGCATATTATGAAAATCAAGTACATAGTTCCTTTTAAGTCTGACTATATACATACTTTTTTAAATATACATATTTTTGGGATTGTTTTTATTATATAAAAGTTTTAGCATGTTGTTACATATTTTGCGGTTTTCCCCTTTTTCAATCTTACATTTTTTTTTTTTGTTTTTGAAATTATGAAACAATTCGCTTATAAATTACATTTTTTATTTTGTAGCCATTATTTCATTAAATAATCAATTTTTTCAATAAATTCTTTCCAATACAGTACTGTTATTCGCACTGTGTTATACCAAGTTCGCGTTAAATGAAATTTCGTATTCCAAAAAATGGTCAATAATAGATCCGTTATAAAAATATTGCGCAAATGAAATATCGCTTAAATCGAGGGTTACCTGTATGTAATTTTGTATGACTTTCAAACAAAAAGAAGTTATTTATATTGCCTTGTTATAAAAAAAAAACATTTAGGCTCCTTTGTAAGCCCATCTACGATATACGAAATTAAATTTTTAATGAATTCATCAAAAATGTCTAGATTCTTAGTTCGGCTATTTAAGTATTTTGGCCATTTCTATGTAGGGTTTTTTCGTAATGAAAGCATATATATGTAACTGATTCGAATATAATATTAAATTGGTTCCTAATAAATGAACCATTTACATTAGCAAATTTAAGAAGTTTTTCATTAAAATTGTTAATACTTTTGTACCAAATAATTTATTTTTAAAGAATATATATAATGAAAATAGTTCTGAATTTTCTTTTAGAAAAAATCGTCAAATTAGGGGTAAAAATCGTCAACGGGCCATTTTTAGACCCAAAAATCGTCAAAATGACGATAAATCGTCAAATCTGGCAACAGTGATTATGATACAAAAAACTCTCGAGTAGATCGTATGTTATGATAGAAAAATCTCTCGCGTAACCCTATGTTATGGCAACGACACGGGAAAAACTGTTTTTATTTTTACTTTTTTCCCACAATGTCGAAATAAAAACAAAATTTAAAATTTATTTTTTGTTTTCCATATAAATTATTGAAACGAATTTTTCGTTTGACATTGTAGGACAATGAGCGTGTGCCAAACGGTGGAAAATATAAATTTTCCTATGGTGAATAAATTTTACTATTATTTATTTTTATGAAACAAATACCAATTTTACAAAATAAATATTTAAGTGAACCAATGATTTTAAAATATTTAATTTTATTATTTATTTTTAGATTGTCAAAATTTTCTATTAATTTTCAATAATTTATGTAGCCCTATACGTCAATGAAATTTTATTCACTTCATAACTGTCAAAAATTTACTTTCCTATATACTTTCCTACCGTTTGGCACACATTCAATGTAAAAGTAAAAAATACTTTATTTGTAAAACGTATAGTATTAATATGTTTTTTTTTTTATTTTTCTTTTTTTAAGCAGTTCCAGAACTGCTGTAATCGGAACCACTTCAGATTTTTTAATAACATCCTTAGAACTAATGGCATTGCTACCAATTACGGCACTCTTAGAGTAGAACCTTATTGTGATTCTAAATTGGTTTTAAAAAATGTTTTGGGAACTATTTGAGAACTTTCTCAAACCGTTTGAAAAATTTCATACAAATTTTTAAATATTTAAAAAAAAAAAAATAAATAAAAAGAGTTTAATACCTTATTTACATTTGCACAATTTAACTAGTTAAATTCGAAAAAACTATCATAGTATAATTGGAAAGTATACTCGTAAGAATAGCAGTTTTATAATTTCTTCATTGACATACCTCGTGGAACTGCCAAATTGCTTTTGTA
The DNA here is from genome assembly GCA_951394005.1 of Protophormia terraenovae. Taxonomy (NCBI): domain Eukaryota; kingdom Metazoa; phylum Arthropoda; class Insecta; order Diptera; family Calliphoridae; genus Protophormia; species Protophormia terraenovae. The sequence continues at coordinate 171,390,825 of OX596073.1, read as the reverse complement.
TTCCTATGCAAAATATTTTTCGAGTTTTTTTTATTCTTCCTCTCCTTCATTCTCTCATTTTCTCTTCATAGCATTTTGACATTATGTGCAGTAGTTTTACACTATCAAAATACAAGCAATTGCGCTATAAGAACTACCTTAAAAAAAAAAACCATACCGTTTACATCAGGATTTTACTGGTTTTTCTTGACATTTCATAAAACTCATTAAAATTTTATCACAATATTTTGAACAATTGACACAGATAAATTACACTTTGCACTCTGTTTATTAATCTATTTTTGCGTAATTTTTTCAGATTTAAGATATTTGTGTATTTTAAAATAAATTGTTAATTTTGACATTTTTCTTCAATTTTCGTACATAGAGTTGCCACTCAAATGTATAAATCAGAGTTGTATATGACGAAAAATCAATTAAATAACTGTTTTTTTCTTTTAATTAGTTAAATATTTGTATGAAAAAACTATTTAAAAAGCAGAAATCAGAGACCGGATTTTAATACTAAAAAAACAATCTTTTTATATTTATTTCAATCGAAAAACAATCTTTAATGTTCAAAAAATTATAAAAATCCATCATGATTTTTTTTATTTTCATCAATATTTTAATTTTTTTCATCATGATGGAAATAAAAATATAAATATCTTTTGTGATATTTATTTCAAAAGTTGAAAATTATTTTGAACTTTTTTCATCGGATGGAAAAAATTCTAAACAACAACAATTTCATTTGAATAAAAAAATATTTTGAAAACAAAACAAAAGTATGAATAAAAAAAACAATCATTTGAACTTTTTTTCGAACTGATATTTATCGTTAAAGATATTTATCGTAAAAGATATTTATTTTTTTCATCATTGATGGATATTTATTTTAAAAATAAAAATCCCTCACATATTTTTTTCAACAAATGAAAAAACATTTTGAACATTAAAGATATTTATTTTGATTGAAAAATAAAAATAAAACGTTTTCGGGTGCTTGGCAGAAATAATAATTACATCATTTTTAACAGTAATTTTGAAAAAACCAATTGAAAATTAGATTTTCCATTTAAAATTTAGAAAAAATCATTTGAAAATTATGTTTTTCATTTAAATTTTTGAAAAGAGCAGTTGAAATTTCTACATTTCATTAGGATTTCAGAAAGGATTAATTGAAAATTATAATTTCTACATAAAATTTGGAAAAAACAATTGAAAATGAATCTATTTAGAATTCAGAAATGAACAATTGAAAACGAGTTTTTTATATCAAATTTAGAAAAGAACAATTTAAAATTAGTTTTTATACGCACCATCAAAAAGATGGGGGGAATATTGATTTTGTCATTCTGTGTGTAATATGTCGAAGGAATCGTCTAAGACCCCACAAAGTATATATTTTCTGGGTCCTGGTTCGTTGTGAGTCGATCTAGCTATGTCCGTCCGTCTGTTGAAAGCAGGATAGGGCTCGAACGTAATAACATAGGGGGACGAAATTTGGCACAAATATTTGGGATTGAAAATGGGCAAAATCGGTTGACAAACAAAAAAGTTATGGGCTAAAAACTAGAAGCACAGGGTGTCCGTTTTATAGTTTTCTGCTGATATTTCTTCAACAAAAGCATGTACGACAACGAAATTTTGTACGTATAGTTCGGGGATCAATATAAATTCAAAAACCAAAAATGAAAATCAACGAAATTGTTTTCAAATAGTTCAAGGACAAATGTAAACTCGGAAACAAAAAATGGGCGTGGTCCGCCCTCTTTCATGCCCACTTTATCGCCCCCTTCCATATAACGTAAAATTTGAAAAAGTTGATGGTGGGTATATAGATTCGACCGGGCCGAATATAATTCGCGCTTGTTAATTTTAAATTTAGAAAATGTAAATTTATATTCAAATTTTACATTTTAAATTCAGAAAAGAACAAATGAAATTAATTTTTCTATTTCGGAATTTAGAAAGGAACAATTGAAATTTAGAAAAATTAATGGAATCATGTAAGGTGAACTTAATTCATGTTACCTTTAATACGGACGGAAATTTCATTCTACATATTATTTTATTTGAAGTTTTGAATTTAGTTTTTTTTCTTAATTTTAATTGTATTGTTCTGAATTTTAAATGGAAAATCTACTTTTAAATTGTTCTTTTCTAAAATTGAAATAAAAAAATCCAATTTAAATTGTTATTTTCAAAATTATAAAAGGAAAACCTAATTTTCTTTTCTCAATTCTAAATAAAAAATCTTATTTTCAATTGATCAGTTCTAAAATTTATATGAAAAATGTAAATTTCAATTGCTATTTTCTAAAACTAAAAGAGAAATATTTTAATATGTTCTTTTCTGAATTGTTATTAAAAAAACAAAATTTAAAATGATATTTTCATAATTTGAATTGGAAAACCTCATTGTTAATTGTTCTTTTCTTAAATTTAAATGAAAAACCTCATATTAAATTGCTGTTTTCAGAATATGATATGGAAAGTTCTCTTAAAAATGGTGTAGTAAAGTGAAAAAATATTTTTTTTAATAGATTTAAACGTAGTATAAAAATATTAAAAGTGTTCTTCAACGAATGGGTCATTGAATTAAATTAAAAAAATATACTAGATTTACCAGTAGTTAAAATAGCATAACAAAATATTTCAACAAAAATTGTTTCGCTTTTAATAAATACTACTATTTACCAGGCTCATAACTTGGTAATGAGTTGTCATTATTTGTCTGCTTGCTTTGAGCTTAGAATATTTTTATAAAACTTTAATACGTCGATATTGTCACATCTTTTTTAAAATATAGAAAGTCACCCCCGCTAATAAACAAATAACAAAAAGATGTATTATGTATTGGTTCGCAAATTCAAAAATTACTTATCAATAGTATACGATTTGAACATGTGAGCAAATATGCCCAAGAAGATAGCCTCAGGTACTTAAGTGGAACTTGTCGATCAAAGTAGAAAGTAGTAATTTTTGTTATGTATTTTATTAGATTTAAAATTAGTCTTATCACTACAACTAACCTAACACACAGAATCCCACAAAATAATTAACTAATCAATAAACGAAAAACGAAACTATACTATATAGCATATTGATAACGCGATAAGAAATGTTTAACCCATTTTAAGATGAAGTACAAGCAAATTAAAATAATTTTAAATTCAAACCTTATTCAAATTAAATAGTGTATGTTTGATAACGAGTTACTAACTTTTTTGTATGTAAATTTCCATAAGAAAAAGTTAGTAACTCGTTATTAAACATACAATATTATACCCACCATCAAAAAGATGGGGGGTATATTGTTTTTGTCATTCCGTGTGTAACATGTCGAAGGAATCTTTTAAGACCCCATAAAATATATACATATATTTCTGGGTCCTGGTTAGATTCTGAGTCGATCTAGCTATGTCCGTCTGTTGAAAGCAGGATATGACTCGAACGGGACAACGTATGGGGACGAAATTTGGCACAAATATTTATCTTATATAAGGTTTGTTTGGGATTGAAAATAGGCAAAATCGGTTAATAAAAAGTTATGGGTTAAAAACTATAAACACAGGGTGTCCGTTTCATACTTTTCGGCTGACATCTCTTAAAAAAAGCATGTATGACAACGAAATTTTGTATAAATAGTTTGAGGGTCGATATAAACTTGGAAACCAAAAAATGGGCGTGGTCCGCCCACTTTACCGCCCACCTCCTACATAACGTAAAATTAGAAAAAGTTGATGGTGGGTATATAGATTCGGTCGAGCCGAATACAACATTGACGCTTGTTTATTTTGAATACGGCTGTAAACATTATAAAGGTATTTTATAATGAAATAAAGCTATATCCGAAAAAAAAAATGTAGAAAAATATAGAAATATTTGAATTTTAAAATTTTTTTGAATAGACTAAATAAAGCAAACTATATTATAAACTTTTGAATAAGTTTACTACAAATTTGATAATATGGATCTTAAATTATACAATATTTCTGTCTTTTACATATATTTCTAACCAAAATTCTTTTTTTAATACAATATAATTTCTTAACACAAATCTAGATTAAATTCCGTTATCTTTCAATCTGAATAATTAATATGTATATCGCCCTTTCATGGGTTAATACAGTGTGATTTCCTGTATTAAATGTATTTGTTTTTATTGAAATCTTTCAAACAATAATACAACAAAATCTTTAAATTAACAATTAAAGAATTATGAAAAAAACAATTCAGTTTATTTGTAAAATCGCAACAGTAAAGACTGGATTGCTAAAAAACAAAATTGTCTTCTTTTACAAAAAAAAAAAATTATATATATATATATATATATACATTTAATAAAGTAAAATAAGAAAAATGTCTAGTGGACAAAATGGTGTAGAAGTTGCTACCAATGGCAAGGCCAAAGTTACAAGTGGTCCCAACAAGACCTTAATTAAAGAATCAAGCAATGGTTTTAGCATAACACCAGATCACAACATAACTGTACCTAAAGTATTTGAAGGCAATGATGAAATCTTAGATCCATTTTGTGATCCTAAACAGCCACAAAAAATATCATTTCATGACATAACATCGGCAGCGTTTTTAATAAAGGATGGTGTAGAAAGAACCCCCTGTCCGGTAGTTATAAAAGGAATAAATATAGGAAATTGAACAAAATTTTATTTGGTATATTATTTTCAGCGTTCTACCACCTCGGATTCCTATGGTATGGATTTATATTTAAAAAAGGATTTTTTGCAATATACTGGCAGGTAATTAAAAACATTTAAATTATTTTTTATTCATAAACTTTTATTTATTTAAATAAACAAAGGTTATACTTAATTATGGACTTTATTATATAAATAGAATTTTCGGTAAATTTTTTTTAATTGCGTTTTAAAAATATTTATTTTGATTTATATAAAAAAAATTTACTATAAATGCTTTTTTAGTGCTTTTCATATATATGAAACGTTTCTTATTTAAAGAGCGATCTCGTGATTTTGATTAAACATTTTTTTAAGTGCTATAAAACTGGACGCCAGACTTCCTATTATAGTTTTATTTCTTAATAAATGTTTATAAATTAAAACTGATAATAGCGCATAAATTAATGGTTCACTGCATTTTGCAGCGTACAATTAATTTAAAACCGATAGGATTTTTAAAAAAATTCCAGTACTATGCAGATTAATAGGTTCATATTCAATATTATAGTAAATATTATCTACAGATCAAAGGTGTCTTCAGTGTTCAAACAAAATTAATTTGTCAAAATATTAAACTTTTAATAATTAATAATGTATTAAGTGAAATTGACGTATTTTTTAAGTCAAATATATATTTTTACGTTCATTAAGTTATTTTTATAATTAGGTGATGATATAAAAATCTTTATAAATTTTATATTTTGCAATAAACTAAAAAAACATTTTTTTTATTGTACCTTTTTGAAAAAAAAAAGAAACATGCATTTTGTTGTTTATTGTTTATTTTTTTTAAGTTCCCAAAAAAAAAAAAAAAAAAAAATTAGAACACGTCCTAAAATCATTAGTTCTAGAGTATGTGTAATCACCAGTATACCATTTAAGGTTCTTTAATATAATTTTTTAACATTTGGAAATTTGTGCTTTTTTATACCCACCATCAAAAAGATTGATTTTGTCATTCCATGTGTAACATGTCGAAGAAATCATCTAAGACTCCACAAAGTATATATTTTCTGGGTCCTGGTTCGATTCTTGGTCGATCTAGCTATGTCCGATAGGGCTCGAACGGGGAAACGTAGGGGGACGAAATTTGGCCCGAATATTTATAAGGTTTGTTTGGTATTGAAAATGGGCAAAATCGGTTAATAAATAAAAAAGTTATGGGCTAAAAACTAGAAACACAGGATGTCCGTTTCATAATTTTCTGCTATCTCTTAAACAAAAGCATGTACACAGAAAAAAATTGCGACAAATCAATTGTTTTATTAATTACCAAATTCGTCAATACAATTATTTTTTTAATTAAAAAGGCACCAACAACCGTTTTTGTAAATTTAAAAACAACTTTTGTTACTTAAAATTGTTAACACTTAACAATTTTTTTAACAATGAATTTGTAACATTAAATAAAATTGTTGTTACCAAGCAACGAACTATATTTCAACAACTGGTTAGTACTATTAAAAAAGTATGTTGTCAATATTTACAAATTTTTTTTCCAAATTTTTTATTTTGCAAAAATCATAAAATTAAAATAAGTGTTACATTGCAAAATATGTATATGTTATAAAATTAAAAATAAATTTCAGAGATGAGCTGTTTATAATTCCTTGCGACAAATGATTTCTTTTTCAAACGATGTTCCGGAATATTTACCATCAATCATTCCTAAATGCTTCATTTTTAATTAATCACCAATCCCAAAGGTTCATCCAAATTGCACAAATTTGTTCTCGTTACTGTTTATAGGTGAACTGTTAAAAATGGAATAATAAATTGAATGGACAAATTTGGTAATAACTTGGTATTTCAATACTTACATTTCATGGAGATAGAATTTATTTTTTAGTTTTTAATATACCACTGCTTCATCTGCTAAATTTATTCTCCTTCCAAATACACAACAATTTTAAAACAATATTGTAAAAATATTTTATAATTTTAAATTTTTTGACACATATTGCATTCAAAAGCTAACAACTGAAATAGTTGAGAATCAACTCGTAAATTTGTAAATACGACAACGCACAATCAAAGTAATAAAAAATATTGTTAAAATTTTTGGATGGAAGTTAACCATACTTTTTAATTACTTCTTAACTTTTGATATTTTTTTCTGTGTGTGGTTCACCAACAATTTTTTTAATATTTTAATTACAAAAAATTTAAAATTTTAGAAAAAAAAAAATATCCCAGGAAAAATTTTAGAACATGTTCTAAAATCATTAGTTCTAGAACTGGAGTAATCAGAACCACTTCAGATTCTTTAATAACATCCTCAGAACTAGTGGTATCACAACCAATTCTAACACTAATGGAGTAGAACCTTATTCTGATTCTAAATTCGTTTTAAGGAATGTTTTAGATAACTAGTGCTTAAGAACTAGTTCTGTATGACTTCTACATCATTTCTGAGAACAAATTACTGATTTTCGAATGACTCCTAAAACTGTTTAAAATACTTGTATAAAAAATTTCAAAAATTAAAAAAGTGTATTTACAATATTAAATTGATTTCAAAAGTGGTCTTTAGGAAATAGCCCATTAGAATAAATAATAAAAAAAACAGATTCTGAAACTGTTCCCTAACACTTTTATGGAACTATTTCCGAATGTGATAATCTCGAACAAAAATCACTGATAAAAGAACTAGTTCTAGAACCGTTCCATAGAATGGGTACTGGCTAGCTAACACTTCCACAGAACTAGTTCTGGAGGTGACAATTTCAAACAAAAATCATGGGTCGTAACGCCAAAGTAGAACAAGTACAGGCTATTTTCATGTGTTCTGGAACTAGTTGTAGAACTAATATAATTTTTCTTGGGTCAGTAGAATAAAATGAGAAGTAGTATGAGGTAATAACTCACGATTAATCTAATTAAAAATTCTAAACTTTAAAAATCTGAATACAAAAACCATAAATGGGACCATTATTTCTACTGTATACATTCGATTTGATATATTATATATGTAGATATTGAAGTTTTCGCTAGTGAAAGTCCACTTAATAATGTTTGTCCATCCGATCTTATCTTTTCATATAACAATATTTTTTTATAGCATTGTTTTATACGCTATATCGTAAATATTTTTCTTATCGTATAGCAATATTATATATACATTCGTGTATACGCTTTTCTATGATTTCGATATAGGAAGACCCCTCAAACGATGCGTATTAATGAGCTGAAGACGGAAAAATATTTAAAACATTTTTAGAAAAACCAGCGTTTCAAAATCTCAAGTGTGGTACATTTTAGTCAAAAAAGTTTCCAGTCTTTTCACAAAATAAGATTCCAAAAATTCGTAATTTTAAACCTGTCATGCAAAAAAAAATTTTAAATTTTTCCCCCACGGATTTTGTTTCGCTAGAGGACTTTTTAGTGCAATTTGGTGAAATTTTTTTTTTAAAATAATGTATTATGAGTCTACTTACTATAATGCGACTTTTTAATATTTTAACCCTAAAAGGAACAAAATTATGAAATTTTTATATATTTTGCAATAAAAAATATTAAACTTCTTTTTATCGCATGATGTACAAAATGACGGTTTATGGACCAAAATTTTTGCGAAAAATTTTTTAATATTTTTTTGAGATAAAAGTCGAAACTTTTTGGGCAAAATGTTGTAAAACCGTGACATTCAATCGCTGGTAGGGAACTGAAGATCAATTTAAAATTTTTTAATAATTTTTCAGTATTCAGCACATTAATACGCATCGTTTGAAAGACACTATAATTTACATAAATAGGTCGCATGATATAAAAAAATTTACATACTAAAAACATTCTTAACAATTCAAATGAATTTTTTTTTAATTACAGTTTTAAAGAACGTGGAGCTCGTTACGCTTTATTATCTCTGACAGAAGAACAAAAGAAAATCGGTGTTATTTCAGCATCACTGGGTAATCATGCGCAGGTATTTTTTTTTTTTTTTTCAAAATTCATTTAAATTTTATAACAAAAATATTTAAAAAATTGTCCTTTGCAGGCACTTAGTTATCATGGTTGGAAATTAAATATACCAGTAACAGTTGTTATGCCCAAGGCTGCTCCCATAATGAAAATACAAAAATGTCGTAACTATAAGGCCAATGTTGTAGTTGAAGGTAAAGATATGGCTGAAGCCAAGGCCTGGGCCATGAAAATGTCTAAAGAAAAAGGTTTACTATACATCAATGGTTATGATCATCCTCATATAATGGCTGGCCAAGGTACTATTGGTTTGGAAATTTTGGAACAAGTACCAAATCCAGATGCTGTCATTGTACCTGTAGGAGGTGGTGGTCTAATAGCTGGCATAGCTACTGCTATTAAAGCCTTGTCGCCAAAAACAAAAGTTATTGTAAGCATAAATATAAATATTTAATAATTAAAGAAATTTTTAGTCATTCAATTAATTAACTACAGGGTGTTGAATCCGCCAAATGTCCCAGTTTTTCTAGAGCTATGCAAAATAATGGTCCCATTCATACACCCATAAAAAATACCTTGGCTGATGGTTTAGCTGTACCAAAAGTGGGTTATAATGCTTATGTTACTGCAGTGCCACTTATTGATAAAATGGTTGTAGTACAAGAAGAATGGATTGCTTTGGCTATTTTACGTTTGGTGGAAGAGGAAAAATGTGTTGTGGAAGGAGCAGGAGCTTCTGGTTTGGCAGCTATATTGGCTGGTCATTTACCAGAACTTCTTGGCAAGAAGTAAGTTTAATTTTTAAAACTTTATTATATATTTAGCTTAACAATCAAACATAATTTTCAGAGTTGTGGTTTTATTGTGTGGTGGTAATATCGATACTACTGTTTTTGGTCGTTGTTTGGAAAGAGGTTTGGCGGCTGAAGGACGTTTAGTGAAATTTAATGTGGAAGTTACCGATAGACCTGGTGGTATTCATGAATTGTGCGAAATTCTTCACTCTTTGGGTGTATCTATTAAGGATATTATGCACGAGCGTGCTTGGCTTAAAGATATTTATACTGTAGAGGTAAGTTTTTCTTCATATGTCTTTATTGAATATCAAATCAATGAGTGTTTTTTTTTTATAACAAAAAGGTTAAAGTAATTTGTGAGACTCTAAACTGGACCCATAGTATGGAATTAAAAAATAAACTGAAAGATATCTACCATAAAGTACAATTTTCGGAAATACCTTTGGCTATTGATGCTCAGCTCTTCGCTCAAGGCAAAAAGTAATCACAACTTACCGAGAACATACTATTAAACATATTATTTTATATATAGATAAATTTATATTAATATAAATGTTATTATTTAATATTTATGTAAAATGTATCACTAACTATTCCTACTCCTCTTTTTAATCTGTATCGTCCTCATTTTCTTCATCTTCAGACGATTCTATTGCTCCATTTTCATCATAATCATCTATTTGTGTAAATTTTAATTCTTTTTTTAATAAACTCAACTGATAAGCTTCTTCCAATTCTACACTGGGATCGATAGTTTCAATAAAATCTTCGGCTTTATGCTGATATTCTTCTGCAATAGGTGGCATATGTTGCCACATCATATTACGAGAAACCAACTTATGACCCCAACCCAGGTATATAGACTCACAAAGATCCTTATAAATAAAAGTGCACGCTCCGGGCCAAACATTCGATTTCATTATTAAGATTCTTTCATTTTGATTGGTAAATTTGCTCGTAAAACGTCCTACCCAAGGATCTGAAGTTTGATTGTTAATGTCTCGTGAACAGGAAGTTAATATAGCTGGACCTTTTTCTGCTTCTATTTCCAGTTCCTCCTCTTCGCCTTCGCCCTCCTCCTCGTCTTCGTCATCGTCTAGTTCGCTTTCATTTTCACCTATTTCTTCTTGTAAACGGATTTTTTCTAAACGTTTACGTTCTTTTTCTCTTTCTCGTTGAGCTTTCTCTTCATTGTACCAGACTACTCTGCCCTGTAATAAAATATTAGGTCGTACGTGAACCCATTCTTCGGTATTATTTAACTTTGTGAGAGATATAGAGGAATCGTACTTTTCATTTTTTAGCAAAACAATATCGTTATCTGTAAAAGTAAATAGAAAGAAAAAATATGAAATTGTTGAAACTATTATTATCAAACTGTCGAAAAATTTATATTTTGCTATATAATTTAAATCGATTTAAATAAATATCGTTTAAATTTATATGAATTGTAATCAAGTAGATTAGGAAAATATTTGCTTTGTGGTCCTCCGATATTAATTTGTTACATGAAAGAAATACTTTTTTAGTCTCAGAATAAAACCCATAAAAGTAATAGAAATTACTTATCAGCATGGTTTTCCAATTTTTTCCCACACACATACCTGCTTCTTTTTCTTCATCCCCTTCTTCTTCGGCCATTAGGGACTCCTCCTCTTCTTCAGCCTCATCGTCCTGCTCACCTTCAAATAGGCGCCTTTCCTTTTTTGTCATCTTACGATAGTAATTCTTAGGTGCTATATAAGTTCCTGCAGTTATACGAGCAATCATGGCTCTTAAGTAATGTTTTTCTTTGCCACAAAAACTAGGATATGAAACAATATCATCCTCTAAATCCCCAGTGAGAAATTTTTTCATTTGTCTTGATAAAGAGATTTGTTTTGGTGTCACAATTGGTAATTCAATCCATTCATCTGACAGAGAATTGACCACAAAATAAGAATAACGATTTACACCTTTGCCAATAGGTTCTGGTGGAATATCAAAGATTTCCACAGTTTTTATCAAAGGTACTGGTAAAACTTGAGTTTGCATTTTTATAAGATCTTCCTCTGGATAATTTTCCCAACCTACAGCTCCAGGTGTTAACTCAGGACCAATATGAGATGGTAGTTTTTCATTTAAGGTACTTTCTTTATATTGTTGCCTATTATTTTCTTGCATTTCATTTTCCATTTGCAGTAAACGTGATTCATATTCTTCATTGGATAAAGAGGCTTCAACTACATAGTAGGAAGCTTTTAAGCCATTTATCATACCCCAGAAACGACATTGTGTAATTGAAGGATGTGTTTGTAAACGATCCATTGAGCATGCTAATTGAAAAATATCCTCGGAACTAATGCTGAAACCACATTGATTCCAAAAGAATTGTAAATGTTGTACACGATCATTAAAGGTAAGAAATTTGGGTAAAGTTTGTGGTTTTTCCAATTTTAAACCATCGTTTTTAATACGTTCTTCCTCTTCTAGATCATCTTCAGCTGCCGTTTGTAGGGTTAAATCTTCCGGATATGGTAACTTCATAGATATCAATTGTTGCTTGGCCACCTTATACAAACGTTTCTCTTCGAAGATACCATCTGGCGGAAAACGTTCCGGTAAGTGAAATTTTTGTTCACGAACACTACGACTAAACTCTTCAAAAAAATCAATAACATTGGGAGGACGTTCATCAATAACACGTTTTATTATTTCCGAAAGATGATCAAATCTAATGAAATATAAAATTTAGAAAACTAATTGACTTGTTTATCAATATATACCCACAAATTATCACCACTTATGGTGCTGTATTGTTGCATTATCGATTTAGCTAAGGCTAATTCATAGGAAATATTTGGTGCTTTCACTGGAGATTCTTTAGCTAAACGACAGTCTTGAGACATTACGCCGGTCGATATAGACGACGAAGAGCTACTTGCAATATAAAGTTCTGGAGGTGGTCCACAAGTAGGGGATTTCGTTTGAGATTCTTTGAGAATCTTAGCACATGGATTATTATCGCCATTATGAAAACTACTTGAAGTATTAGTCAATAGAAAATCATCACATCCTAGTGTTACATCTAGATCCATTTTTTTAATTCGATATTTTGTTTGAAATATTTTTTATGTTTTGAAAGGAAACTTTTTCGTTTTGAATGATAACAAATTTTAAAAAAATTGTATTGTAGTAGATTATAGTTTTGTTGTAGTAGTTTCATTTTGTAGTATATGTACATCCCAGCAAAAAAAGTCATACTTTTCATTAGTAAATTCACTGATGCTAATTTGCCGTCCACACGAGCCTTTTTCATGCTCGCACATTGAACAAAATGTTGTGCGCACATGCATTTGGATAGTGTGGACCCAAGTTGTTCATGTTTTGTTCTTGTTCTCACACCGTTGTTCGCACAATTGTTCGAGCAACCATGTCTGCCATCAAACGTCATTTTGTATGCGGAAGAAGGGGCGCTGCATATAAAAGTATCGAAGCGACACTGACGGCAAACAAAAAATTATGATTTGTTCGACAAATGTTCTGCCCACTGAAAACAAATTTATAATTTTTACAGGTTTTAATCATAGTAAAATAATAAAGTACTCGCACATCTACAAAAACAAAAATTGCTTGTATTTTGTTAGTGTAAAACTACTGCCCACAATGTCAAAATGCTTTGAACGGAAAAATGAGGGAACGAAAGAGAGCAAGAGAAAAAAAACTAAAAAAAAAATTTACATGTGAATACAAAAACAATTTGACAGTACCGCGAGGTTTGCCAATGAAAAAATTGTAAAACAGCTGTTCTTACGAGTATACTTTATAATTATACTATGGGTTTTAATCTTTGAAAACTTTGCTGAACACATACATAATAATTAACTTACCTCTAGTCTACACGTACCATTTTTATGTCCGCAATTTTCAAATTTCATCTCTCGCTTCAAAATGTTACATACTGTCTCCACGTTGATGTAATATGTGAGATAACGCCGGCAGAAGAGAGTAACCATTTTGTTTATATTATGTTAAATCTTAAACAAGGGGTAAACGTATTCGAATAAATTTCATTATTTTCATTCAGTCACAGAGTAAACATGTACTTTTTATTTAAGAAATTCAAAATTTTTTAGCACAATTTTAATGAAAATAAATTTTAAATGTAGAATAACCATAAGTACTTTCCAAAATACACATTTACACACACAAACAAACTTTCATATACGTGTATTTTTTTGACAGTAAATTTTATAAGATAGTTCCCTGCCAACATTTTCTATCCAAATTTAAACTAAAGAGTAACCTCAAGTTGTTAGATATAGCAGAATATGATATCATTTTCTTATCCAAGAAGTGTCACGGTTTGTGAAGAAGTGTGCAGCAGTTCTTATACTTTTTTTTATTATACTATTAAGTGCTTTATTTGGGTGTCGAATTAGAGTAATTTTTAGTGATGAGTTTGGACACTTTTTTTGTCTAAATTCTATTAAAATATTCTATCCAAATTATCACTTAAAAGTAGGAAAAAATATGAATAATTTCCCTATCCAGGAAGTGTCACCGTTCGGGAAGAAGTGTGCAGCAGTTCTTATAATTTTTATACCCTACACCACCATAGGTGGGGAGGGTATTATGCGTTTGTGCTGATGTTTGTAACACCCAAAAATATTGATCTAAGACCCACCTTAATTTATACCAATCGGCTTAGAATCACTTTCTGAGTCGATTTAACGATGTCCGTCCGTCCGTCTGTCCGTCTGACCGTCTGTCCGTCCATGTAAACCTTGTAATCAAACTACAGGTCGCAATTTTGAACCAAAATTAATGAAATTTGGTACACAGGCTTCTTATAGTCCAGGGACGAAGCCTATTGAAATTGGTTATGATCGGTCTATTATTTCACCTAGCTCCCATACAAATGTCCTCCCGGAAAAGGGTTTAACGATCATAAATCCCTTAAATATAGCAATATTTTAATAAAATTTGGCACATATAAGTTTCATATAAGTCTAAATAAGTGTGCCGATTTTTAAAAAGATCGGCTCATAATTAACCATAGCTCCCATATAAACATCTTTCCGAAAATCACTTTAACGGCCATAAATCCCATTAAAATGTTAGTATCAAGCTAATATTCGACAAAAAATAAGTTTTATATCAACATAAATGATAGTGCCAAATTTTACAAAGATCGGTCCATAATTTAACATAGCTCCCATATATGGCCCTCTTTCGGGAATCACCCAAGAGTGAATAAATTCATATAAATGTCAGCCTCAACGTAAAATTCTGTATTCTTATGTTTTATTTTACACTTATGAGTATCGGTCCACATTTGACTCCAAGTCTAATAAAAGACCCCTCCCCGAATTATAATGTACACAATGGTGTAGGGTATCATATGGTCGGACTTGACCGACTATAGCTTTTGCTCTCGTTTTTATTATACTATTAAGTTCTTTATTTGGGTGTCAAATTAGAGCCACTTTTAGTGATGAATTTGGATACTTTTTTGTCGAAGTTCTAAGAAATTAGACACTACGAACATTTATTTTTAATTAATTTAATTTAAAATTTTCTATTAATATTAATTTAGATAATATTCTCAACCATAGATTAACAACTAGATATTTATGTGAGAGAAAAAAACCTAATTCAATTGTCAGAAACCTAATTCAAACAAAAACAAAATACATGTAGTCACATATATTTTGTTCTTGTATTTTCAAAAAAATGAGTAAATTTTTTGAAAATTTAGTATAGGGTGGTGAGAGCCACCCTATACTAAAGTTCTATTCTAGTTCTATTCTATGTTCTCAACTGTTATTGTTTTTTTTATTTAATTTTGTTTTCATTTCAAACAATATTCACTTTTATTATATTATTTTTCCTTTTTTATTTTTAACTATTATTTTTTTTTTTATTTAATTTTGTTTTCATTTCAAACAATATTCACTTTTATTATATTATTTTTCCTTTTTTATTTTTACCTCACTTTATTAATTCTTTTTATTTATTTTGATTTTACGACACTTTTTTATATTTTTTCAAAAATTGATTTCTTTTGAAAGTAACACGCCAACTAAATACCATAGTCTTCTTCTCATATTTTTTGTTTTCAATTTAAAAACAATGTTTTCTTTTACTTTAAGAAGGTCAAAAATCAAAATTAATGTAATATGTTTTTGTTAATTTGTTTACTGAAAATAACATCTTGAGAGCACTAATGGGAGACAGTTTTTGGTAACATTATATATATCCAAAAACTAACTTTTAAGTGACTTTTTCGATATTCAGTTAGTACGAAAAATGTATAATAAATAGTTCAAAAATCCTAATTAATGTAATTAGTCTACACGTGAGATAATCTCTCAGAGAGCGAATTTAAAACTCTCTGTTACATATTATGATATAAAAAACTCTAGTGTAGACCTCATAGAATAGAACTAGAAGTTTATGTGAGAGCCACCCTATACTAATTTTACAAAAAATTTACTCATTTTTTTGAAAATACAAAAACAAAATATATGTGACTACATGTATTTTGTTTTTGTATGAATTAGGTTTCTGACAATTGAATTAGGTTTTTTTCTCTCACATAAATATCTAGTTGTTAATCTATGGTAGACCTTATGTTAGGAGTGGACCAATAAGAAATCTATTGCGCAATAGATGTTTAAACACAAAAGCTCTGTTCTAGTACTTGTCAAATTGTCAGAAAAAAAACAAAATATATGGAAATTTTGAGTACAGAAACACTTTGAATGTTTTATTAGACTACTGAATGGTATGTTTTGCGTTGGAATTATTGAGGCAATTTTATCTAGTTGCACTGCGTAATTTAATTTAAACTGACGTTCATTTTTCATTAAAATATTGCAAATATGAAAATACTTATTAAAAAAAAAAACTCATTAAGTAGCAGTTGCAATTTTAAAAAGTCATATGATCGATTTTTTTTTCGATTGTTTGACAACAAACCGCTGAACAAAATGTTATTGATGGTGTAAATATTTACTTTTATACACAGATATTCTTAAATTAAAAAAAAAAATTCGTTAGACTTAAATTTTAGTGAACAAAGAAAGTTAATGTTGGAAATTAACTTTCTTAGTACAAAGAAAGGTATCATAGCAATACACAAAAACTTGTATGTATATAACTTAAATTTAATCATCATTTAGTGCAATTATCATATGATAACTAAATAAAGAGGATTAAATTTAAATAAAATATATAAACACTTTTTTATATTTTTAGATAAGATATTAGTAGTTGTGGTAGTAGTATTATGTTTGAATATCTGAATGCAAAATATAATTTTTATAAACAAAAATATATGTATATACAATAATAATATTGTGGGTAAATGTTTGCGAGAACATTTATGTGTGTGTTTATTTGTTGACTTGAATTTCTGATAAATAAATATGATACGCTCCAAAACAAGTTTATGAAAAAATCACTTTAATTCTTGATAATTTTTTTAGTTTATATTGCTAAACTTTGTTCTAGATTTACATATCTGCCAAGAAGGCTACTGCTACTTACATGTTTTATGATATGTCATAATCGGTGTAAATATGATTAGTGGAGTTTTCCTTCCGATTAATAGTATTCCAAATCTTCTTCAATGATTTCATTCGTTTAAGATTCTTTATGTTCTTGTTTTGATATTCTTGTATTTACTTCAATAAATGCGATCATCTTATCAAAATTTGTTTTGTCAAGTAATATTTTTTGTTTATTTTATCTTTATACCCTACATCACCATAGGTGGATTTAACAATGTCTGTCCTTCTGAAAGTCTGGATGGTTGACTCTGGTTGTATTCTGACACAAGGTCCAAACCTATTGATATTAAGATTAGTCTATTTTTTCCCCTAGCCTGACCTCCCTGTATAGAGTTTTAACTCTTATAAATGCCATCAATTAAATGTATAATAAATCAGTGTAAAAATCTATAATAAATGTGATTGGTCCAAGATAATATTTGACACAAAGAAGTTTTATAGGTGTATAAATCACCCATCGAAATTTAGCAAAAAATCAATCCGCAATTTATTGAATGTAGGGAAACATATGATCGGGCATGACTCACTAGAGCTTTTTTTAGTTGTTTTATTTTGTTTTGTTTATTATTTGGACCACAACAACAATATAAACAAATATTGTTTGCACTCTTTTTTTCTGCTCCATGCACTTATACACACGCATTTATACAGTACAATTGAACTCCCTATATTAGACTCTAGAATTGTTTTTCATCGTTTGGTTGGTTATCAGTTTCTTTTCAACATTAAACAAGTGTAGTTGCTAATTTCTTTAAAGTGAAGGTATAATCTGTTTTGCGTTGTTGTTTTAAAATTTTAAATAAATAAATATTTATTAAAGATGCCAATTGTTCAAACTGGTAAGTTGTAAATAAAACAAATTGTTTTTATTATCATAACAATGCAACGAAATAGTTAAAATATTACAAGTGAGATTATTTTAAATTAAATGTAAAAATTAATTTTAAAAAATCACAATATAAATATCGAATGAAAGGTCGTCTCTAGAATTCATACAAAATTTTTCTTATTTTTATAAAAACTACTCTTTTAATGTCATATTTTTGGAGTGTCTAGATCCGAAATTTTAAGCTTAAAAAAGTTTAAGTCTTTCCAATCAACAACGCTTAACAATCTTAATTTTTATTAGTTGTAATTTTTTTATATTGCACGACTGCAATGCCAATTGGATTATCGACCAGCTTCTCACCAAATATTGCTCCTTGTTGAGATATTATATTCACCACAGGAACGCTATATAATATATTAGTGCTCCGTCAAGAATTGACTCCAAAAGAGTTTGAAATTCAATATAAGCACGGAGCCAACTATAGCTATCGAATAAACTTTTTAATGTTGTAAAAAATATATACAGTTAGGGACAAAACTATTTGTACACCCCATGCATTTCGTATATCTTCAATAATTTATAAAGAATAAAAAATTATTATATGTAGTTTTAATTCAGGTCCATTTTTATTGAATTATTTGATAAAAAATAAATTAATATATAACACATTGTTAAAAAAAGTACAATTTAAGTAAAAATCTTTGGGACAAAAGTATTTGTACATTAGTACTTTGTGCAATTATTTGTACGTTGGACTCTTGTATGATGATTTTTTTTAAATACCGTTATATTTTCTTCCTTAATCGAGTTTTATTTTACAAAATAAGAAGTTGGTTTTAACGTTTTGAATAATAAGCACATCAAAAATGGGAAAGCGAAAAGAGTTGAGTTTGGATATTAAAAATTTAATTATTGATGAACATAATAAAGGAAAATCTCTCCGGAATATAAGTAATTTAGTAAATTTGCAACATTCCACAGTACAATACATTGTAAACAAGTATAAAAACAGCGGATCTGTTGAAAATGTGCCAAGAACTGGACGGCCAAAAAAGGTTTCCAGACGGGAAGCGAACTTGGTGATAAAAGAAGTGGCAAGGAATCCAAGAGTAACTCGGGCAAAATTAGCGGAACAAATCGCAAATACTACCGGAACAATTGTTCATCCAAAAACAGTAGTGAGGATCTTACATTCTGCGGGATATGCAAGTAGAATTCCCCGCAAGAAACCGCTGATTAGTAAAAAAAACCAGCATTTGCGTTTAGAGTTTGCCAAACGATACATTGATAAGGACGAAGAATTTTGGAATAGGGTTTTGTTTACTGATGAAACCAAAGTCAATCTTTTCGGAAATGATAGCAGGGGAAAAGTGTGGCGCAAAAAAAATACAGCGTTAGATGTTAACAATTTGACCCCAACAGTGAAACATGGTGGGGGAAGTGTTATGGTATGGGGGGCAATAGCAGCCAGTGGGGTAGGGCGAATGGTATTTATAGATGGTGTAATGGACCAGCATTAATATAAACGTATATTGGAAGACAATTTGAAGGATTCCGTAGATGGTTTGGGTCTTGGCCAAAGTTGGATATATCAACAGGACAATGACCCAAAACATACAGCGCGTTCAGTGAAGGAGTGGTTGCTTTACTATGCACCAAGACAACTTAATTCTCCTCCCCAATCACCTGACTTAAACCCCATCGAGCACTGTTGGGATATTTTGAAACGTAAAGTCGCTACAAAGCACGTCCGAAGCAGGGATGAACTTAAAATTGCTTTGGAGGAAGCCTGGAAGGAAATATCTCCAGATGAAACGAGAAATTTGGTCCGATCGATGTCCAGAAGATTACAGGCCGTGATAGATGCAAAAGGAGGACCCATAAAATATTAAATTTTTCCAATATAAGTATTATAAGTAGGTGTAGATTATATGTACAAATACTTTTGTCCCAATGAATTTTCATTATTTTGTATTTTTTTAAATAATATGTTGGATATTAAATTTGTTTTTATAACTTAATTAAATAAAAATATATTAAAAATAATACTGCATACGACAATTTTAAATTCTTTATAAACTATTGCAGGTATACGAAATATATGAGGTGTACAAATAGTTTTGTCCCTAACTGTAGTTTTAGGCGGTGCACAGTAAAGCAGAATCGAAATTATTTGGAAATAAATTTATAATTTCTAATCGGCTGGTTGGATTTACGTAAAATTTCACATAGGCGTAGCAGATATTTAAATATTAGATTTTAAAGTGGCGTAGCCCACTTTAAAATCTTTAAAATTTCACTAAAGTGAAATTTTTATAAAAAATTGGTTAAGATATTTTATATATTTAACGAAATTTTCAGCTATTATTGACTATCATTTGAAATGGTAGTGTAGAAAAATTTATGATTTTCGTAAAATTCCACAATTCCAAAAAAAAAAAAAAAACGACGAAAATCCATGAAAAAAATGGATTTTTTAAATTTTGCCCTCAATTAAAGAAATTTGGACTTAAAAGAAATTTAAATTACTCGAGTAAATTATATTTTAAAACCTTACTCGATAATATAGAAAACTTATTTTATTTCTTAATAAACATTGAAAGAATGAGTAAAATTTTAAGATATGATTTACTCGAATAGGTAGGTAGGTAGGTAGAGAAGAGTTACACAGTACCCAGATGAGTTCCTGTGTATCCATTAGGAGACCTAGAGGTCCATTGTGAGTCCCTTCGTAGAAGTGATAGAAAAAAAGTAGTAATAGAAGTAATGGAAGAAAGGAAAGATGAGAAAGCTGAGACCAAGAAAAGAACAGAGAGATATTGAAAAAACTAAGGATAAAAGGAAAAAATTCTACCGCCAACGACATGACCGCCTATTCCAAAGACGAATCCTATCAAGTTAGCCAGATCTATTCTTGATATACTATACAATTTGTCGACGAATCGACTGCCTAGCCATAGAGGTGGTCTCACACCACTTTCACTTCAGCTCCATTCAAAGCTGAGCCGTTTCGCAATGACCCGCAACCCAACAGAGTCTAATATGATAATTGCTCATCAATCTCCTAAGAGCCTTCTTACAGTAGCTAACTAACCTAGACTTGACAAAATGTCCATTCAGGGCCTTTAGCGCCGCCTGGCTATCTACATACAGAGTCACTTCCGTATTATTTTCCTTTCCTGACCATTGGTCCCTATTTGGGTTGCTTAGAGTAGGAGTTTCCTCGAAATCAATTTCAGTGCACATGTAATCCGTGGACCCAGAGGGAGCAAGAGCATGTCCACTGGTGCTCTTTACTTGTTTACTCGCGTAATTTAAAAAATCTACTCGATGAATCGATTAATTTAAAAACTGCATTTTTGAGTTACTTGATTAATCGAATAATGAAAAAGTCGAGTAAAATGATTACTTTAGTGTAGATAAAAAAAATCATAATTTTCGACATATTTTTTTTTTTATTCGATAGATTTTTTTTTTTTTATTTAACAAATTGAGTATAAATTTTATAAAATCGGGATAAGTATTGAACAAACTGGGCCAAGGTTTTGCAAAACTGACATAGTTGAAACTTCGAATGCAAATAACATGATAACTATAAGAGATAAATAGCACATGCTAGCATATGCCTTAACGAGAGCTTGTAAGAAGATGTAAAAATATTTTAAATCGGATAAGGAACAAAAATTTGGCTAGCAATAATGCTATGTCGAAGTACCCTATTTTGAGCCCTAATAGCTCCGCTCCCTCCTATACGAAATTTTATGTAAAGTTACAGATTTATTTTCAAAAAATTTCGATTCTACCAGACTGTGAGGTGTCGTTTAAAATGCTACTATTGTCAGAATGGCTATCGACCTAAAAACACTCCAAAAAATCTTATGAAGAATATTCTTATAGATTGTCGCCAAACATACACCATAAAAAAAAAAACAAACCCAATGTTAAAAAACTTTCCATAAAATTTTAGTATCTAATTTAGTAACCACTATTTTATTTTCATATTTTTTGTTATTTTTTCTATGGCTTCTCTTGAAATTAATAAATCACTTCTTTAGAGATAAAATTATAACTGTTTTAAAGTGAAATATGAGTTTAATATAACTTACTTAATCATATTAAACTCATACAAATAAAAAAATACACAATTAAATAAAATAATTTTATTATTTAAATATGTTTATAATCTGTAATAATTATTTTTCTTTTAACAGTTCTGGGTGCAATTGATCCCAATCTTTTGGGTCGTACTCTTACTCACGAACATATTGCTCTTGATTTCGAAGCCTTTCACTGTGATCCACCAGAGGACTTTAAACCATTTTTGAATAAGAAAATATGTATGGAAAATTTAGGATACGTACGTCAATATCCATATTCTTCGTTGGATAATGTACGTTTCTACGATGAAGATTCACGTAATGCCGCTCTCAAGGATATTGAATTGTATAAAAAGTTTGGTGGTGGCACTATAGTGGAAAATAGTTCACATGGTTTAAAAAGAAATCTGGAATTTATGGTTGAAGCAGCCAAGAAAACTGGTGTTCATATAGTAGCTGGTACTGGTCATTATGTACATAATTTGCAGGAACCTGAACATCTTAATATGAGCGTGGAACAAATGACTGATTTGTATTCGAAGGAAATTATAACTGGCATTGAAGTTGAGGGTGTGGGTATGGTGAAATGTGGTTTTATAGGTGAAGTTGGCAGTGTTTATCCCATACATGGTGAGCTTTTAATTTAGAGAAAAAATTTATTAATAGTAAATAAAATATTATTAAATTTTATATTTTGCTAATTGTAAGATTTCGAAAAACATGCCATTAAGGCCACTGGTGAAATTCAAGAAGTCTTAGGTTGTGGTGTCTCCTTCCATCCTGGTCGTGATCCTCAGGCTCCATTTGAAATTATGCGTTTGTATTTGGAAGCTGGTGGCAAAGCCAATAAATGTGTTATGTCCCATTTGGATCGCACCATTAACGATATAGATCAATTAATAGAATTCTCCAAATTGGGCTGCTACTTACAATACGATCTATTTGGCACCGAGTGTTCTTTGTATCAATTAAATATTAATGTCGATATGCCTTCTGATGCTCAACGTATTAACAATCTTATGAAACTTATTGAAGAGGGTTTGGTCGATCGTATTTTAATGTCTCACGATATTCATACTAAACATCGTTTGGTAAGTGTTATTTTTCATAGTTTTCTTTAGTAGTTTAGTTGTGTATATTATTATTTGGTTTTAGACTTCTTATGGCGGTCATGGTTATCATCATGTCCATATGAATGTATTGCCCCGTATGTTTGCCAAGGGATTATCTGTGGAACAAGTTGAACAAATGACTGTCACCAATCCTGCCAAATGGTTAGAGTTTAATATTTAAATTGTATGTGCATGTTGTATGTTTCTCGATTATTTGTTTTGTTAAAATTTTTATTATTGTGTTCATGTTCTTTTTTTTAACTTTAAGGTTTAACTTAAAAATGTTTTAAATAAATTAAATAAAAAAAATTAAAATTTGCTTAAAAAATAAATAAATAATAACTACTACAAAATAACTCTAAAATTTAAATTATAAATATATTTGGCTAAGAATCACATTAAAAAATGAGCTAAAATTAAACCACATAAATCAAAAACTTTTTATTTAAAAATAGTTTTATGCAAAACGAAAGGATTCAAATATGTATTTCAAAATGCTGGGTATAAGTCGAAATGATGTATTTCTGAGAGTATAACTGAGTTTTATTACTTAATTAATATTATATTAACGTTTTAATAAAAACATTTCCATTTTTATATTACCATTTTATAAAAAAAAAAAAAAAAAACTTGTTCTTCTTTAAGCCATAATTTATCATAATAGGACAATTCCACATTATTAAGATCATTTTTACTGACCGGAGTTTTAAAGTTCTCAGTATTGTAATCTTGCTTTAGATTTAAATTGTTTATTGTAAACAAATGCAATAAAATGTACTTGCTAATGAATAAATATATACAAATTACAAACATACATAAATACAATAAAATATAATAACATTTAATGAGAGCATTGAAGTGGTAGAGAGAGGATATAAGTTTAAACTTGATGAATTGAAAGTTAACTGTAACAGTAAAATATGACTGATAAACACTGATATAAAACTACACCCTTTAATTTTTATTTACATTCGAATTTCAGTAAAAATAAAATTTTAGTATTTCGTGGTCAGTTTTTTGATGAAAATTATATTTTTTCGATTTTTTATAATTTTTATTTTATTATTTAGTAGTAAAAATTAGATTTTTAGTAAAAAGTAAGTTCTGTTTGGTAGAAAATATTTTTTTATTATATTTTTAACACATAATGTTTTAGGAACATGTTTTTTTTCGATGACAACATGTGCATTTTAACTTAACGTTAAGCGACCATTCTACAAATAGGGTGCAATATCCTTTTCCATTTTCAGTTATTGTTATATTATTTTTTGTATCATTAAAATTTGTGTATCAATAAAAAGTTTAATTTTTTACAAAATTGTTCTTAAACCGAATAATACTAAACGTAGGGCGTCACTAAGGAATGTGAAAAGGAGAGAATATAAATATAACTCCGCCCCACTTTAATACTTTTTTTATATTTCACATGTATTAAAAATTTATTAGTAGAAATAAATAAATTATAAAATTGGCGTATTGCTGCAAATTCTGATCACCTAGTATTTGATGTAAATTTTTAAAGAAAATTTAAGAAAATTATTATTATTTTTTTAACAAAAAATTAAATAATTAAACATAAAAAAAAACTTTTTAAATAAATACATGAGGGATGTTCACGATAGGCTGGTTATCAGGTTATATGATTATGTAGTAATATTAAAAACAACAAAATCCATTACAAATAATCAGATAATCACATAATCTATAAACAAGGGTACGAGTTGGGCAAACTTCGTTATATTTTGTAATGAGTTTTTCCGTTTTTAATATAACCACATAATCACATAACCTGATAACCAGACTATCGTGAACAACCTTATGGTAATATGTACATTAGCTTATGAATAAATAATTCCATTTTATTTTTTACTCTGTATATGTAAATAAAAATAAATTACTTGTTTTAAATTATGTTTTTCTAGTATTTTTCTCAATTTTTTAAGTTAAAATTTGTTCCCAAACAAGTCTAATGAAGAATTGGAAATGTAATGGAATGTAGGTGCAAGTGGGGAGGGTCTTACCCAAAAGAAGAGAGCGATCATTAAGAGAAATCGTCAATACTCTTTATTTTCTTAAAATCCAGCTCCTGCTAATTTGGTCGCCTAGTATTTTCAAAGATACTTTTACGCTAAATTTTTCGCGTGCATGTGTGGGTGTGAATAATTTTTCTTTATTTTAATTACTTACTATTGAATTCTGGGCGCCTAGTGTTTTATATGAATTTTATAAATCAAATTTCGTGTGAGAGATTTAAAAAAAAAAAAAAAAACACCAGGGTTGCTCATATTATTTTTAAGCATAAAATGCGGGGACATTTAAAAGAAAGGAAACAACAATATTCTTCATAATATATTTTAAAATATTATTGTATATATTTTTTATTTTATTTTTATTGTAATATTTATAACTTTTTAACTTAAAATAAAATATAATTTGTAATTATTACATAATAATGTTGTTTTTAAAAACATAAAATTATACACAACAAATTAAAGCGTATATAAAGTATTTAAAATATAATTTTTTATACAATAAAATAAATGTTTATTTTTTATAAATCAAAATGTAAACTTAATTATCTAAGTAATATATAAAAATTCGTCTTATTTGACACTTTTCAAAATTAATTTTTATAAGTGTCAAATTTAATAATTTATAAGGAAATCAATGTACAATAAAAACAAAAAAACTTTTCTTTAAAAATTAAATAAATAACAAAACAAAAAAGTTAATAAAATATAAAACTAAATAAAAATTATAAATTTGTTGCAAAATTCTTTTTGTTTTTGTTAATTTTTCAATGGTTTTGGCACATTATATGATAGATTGAAAAAGCTTTAAAAAAATAATTTTTTTCATACGTTTTCTTGGTGTTTTAAGTCGGGTTTTTTTTTAGTAAAATGCTCTTACATATAAAAGTGTGTTTAAAAAATATTTGATCGTTTAAAAAAAGCGATATTTGATTGTTTTATCCATTTTACAAAAATAGTTTTCGTTGCAAATATGACAACTATTTTTTGTCGTTTAGTTTTTTTTTACAAATATTCCATTAATTTTTGCTCAGTTTTACTTGTATCACCTTAATAAATATTTATGCTTAAACTAAAATGTAGGCATAAATGTTAATAAATAATAATTATATTAGTTACCAATAAAATAATAATCGTTGTTTGCAATGTATGTTTGTATATGGTGCGACTGTGATTTGCGGTATGATGTGGGAGTATGGTGAGTAGTATATAAATACATAATAATTATTTTAATGACTATTGTCTAAACGTAAAATCAGTGCATCGACGACATTATAAATTTCATCGAAATGTGGACGAGATTCAGCTTCAGCAGTCCAGCATTTTAACATTAGACGGTACATTTCAGGTGGTGTATTAGCGGGAGCGGGCATACGATAACCTTATGATTAGAAAAAAATATAAATTATAAGCAATTTTTATTTTTTTCCTAAATATATACAAGTTACCTGCATCTATTCTTTCTCTAGCCTTTGAATTTGTCATTCCTGAGTAGGGTGTATCACCTCTGGAGAATATTTCCCACATTAATATGCCATAAGACCATACATCACATAATGATGTATATTTGCCAAAGTTTAAGGCTTCAGGAGCTGTCCATTTTACAGGAATTTGTTTCATACCATCCGAAACTAAAATTTAAAAAAATATTTTAAAAATATTTATTCTGCTTTATTAAGGATTGACTGTATATATAATTTAATTACCTATATATTCCTCTTCTTCTCGTGACATGCCAAAATCAGAAATTTTTACTGAACTTTCTAGATCGACCAAGCAATTACGTGCTGCTAAATCACGATGTATACAATTTTTGGACTCTAAATAACGCATGCCTGAAATTAGAGTAAAATAGGATTTTAAATATGTAGAAATTTTTTTAGTTAGGTAATTAAATTAAAATATGTACTACATTTTTTTTTGGTAAAAATCAATTTTAAATAATATTTATTGAAATCAATGTATATTTATGTATCCTAGGAACGATTTAACAAATTATTTCATTAGACAGAAGTAAGAATCTACTAATATCTGCCAAAATATTAAAATCCACCTGGCCATTAAAATAGGTACGGAATAATTATAATGCGGTGTAACATTTATTATCTTAACGTTATTATAACTATATAATTTCCAACGTATACAACCCTTTTTGAAATATCTATTCTACTTTATGAACCATCAAATTCAAAATTCTTCTCCAGATATCTTTTGAAAGTTCGAAGAGCATTTAAAATGAAATTTAAAGTATTGGAGAAAAAATGACACTTAGTTTTAATATGAATGTTCTTTAGTTTCATATCTATTTAAATCAACCTATTTATGTGAGAAAATTACTGTTGCAAGGTGTAATCTATAGAACTTAAAACAATTGTATATTTGGCTTAACCTACCGGCAGCTGCATCACGACACATGCCCATTTGTTGGCGAGTAGTTAAGTTGTTGCTATTTTTACGCAAGTAATTTAACAAAGAACCACCTGTTGAAAAAAGAAAAAAAAAAAAAAAAAATGAAAGAAATGTTAAGAAATTATACTCATAAAATAATCACTATACTGACCTGGAACCAATTCCATAACAATCATTATGGGCTGCTTTTGTACACAAATGCCAATCAATTTCACAATATTGGGATGATCGTATTGTTTCAAAATGCGACCTTCTTGCAAGAATTTACGTTTTTGTTCATCGGGCAAAGTCATGCGACAAGTTTTAACAGCCACATCCATATTGGTAGATTTTAATTTGGCCTTATAAACATCACCAAAGTTGCCCTGAGAAAGAAAATAAAATAAAAAATAGTACTATTGTTGTAAAAAAATAATGAAGAAAAAAACTTACTCTGCCTATTTTCTCCAATAATACAACATCATCATTACTTAATTCCCAGATTTCACGACATATCGGCCTTCTCAATATGGCTCCCGATTTTACGGTTACCGGCAGTTCTGATTGATATTGATGTAAAATCAATTCTTGTATACTGGGAAAAGGTGGTCCTTCAAATCTAAAATGTCCATCTACTGTAGTTTGGACTATAAAATGTTTATGACCATTCCAGCAGACACTTAAAACAATTTGACTTTCTTCATTGCGTATGGTTTCGCGTACCAAGAAATCACCTTCATTGTTAAGTAGACGGACAACTTCTTCACGCGGTAAAACTCCATGGAACCATTCCTCTTCGTATAAAGGACGATTAGTAGAGGTGGACAACTAAGAAAATAAATGAATATTTAATTAATATATTTTTTATTTGGGGTTTATTAAAATACATATTAATTATGGAAAAACAACAACAATACATTGAAATTAATAAAAAAAATTATTTTAAAAATAAAAGCAGAAAAAAATAAATAAATAAAAAATCATGCTAAAAAGTAATATAAAATAGTATGTTTTCGAATAGATTAAAATTATTTAAAGTCTGTAATAATTTTTAATGTAGAAATTTGGATTTAAGAGCGATGTTATGGAGTACAATGAATCTTGATAAATTATACTATCAGGTAGCAAATTAATTAATTTCATATTAAAATTGTTGGCTAATTGTTACAGAAAATATTATGTTTGAATTTGGATATTATCTGCAAAAGTTATTTTAAAATTCATTAATTAGTTCAATTTCTTTTTTTCTTTCGTACTAAAAAATTGTAAAAGTACTGAGTATATAATTTTAAGCAAAATTGTGTAACTTATTGGTTTGTTTAAATTTCGAACTGAAACTGTTCCAAGTTAAAATAAATAAACATTTTATTTTTGGCTAAAGTATTTACACAAATTGCCATTTTTATGTGTTTGAATACACTTAGTTCCTTTCCCCATTAGAACTTATTTTTAATTTATTTTTGTAATATTTAAATTTTGTCCAAAAATTTTACAAATGAAAAAAATATTTACTAAAAATAGGTATATAAACAATTTATATAAAGGAAATGTGTGGGATTTTTTAATTATTTTATTGCTGACTTGTGGGAGTACCGAACGAACGCATGTACATATTCAAATCTATCAATATAGTATATTCACAGTATTTTTAGGGGATTATGGAAATCATTTAGTCATTAAGTATTACTGCGTCATATTTTAAAAAATGCACTGCTTTTACTTACATAGAACATAGATTTGGGTCTACGTTTGCGAGCCGGTGGTTTTGGTGGCCCCTCTGAATTGTTGTTATTAAAAAAATACATGGGTACATGTGTAGCATAGGAACTACAACTACTTTGTCCGGAAGAATTCATTTTTTATAGAACATTTAAATTTTCTTTTCAGTTTCACTCTTACAATGATGGTAACACTTTGAAACTTTCTTTAAAAATAAATGCAAGTTTTCTGTTTTAGAAAATGCTTAGAAAATTAAATTTGAGTTCCCTATTTTTGTTATAGTTCACATAATATTTGCAATTGTGAAAATAAAGAAATTAGTAAAGAAATAATATTTTTCACACGTTTTTCATTTCTTTTTTATTCTTTCTTTTATAATTTGTTTGCTGCTTTTGTGAGAAGGTAAAGGCAACTTTGAGAATCAACTGCCACAAAACAACTATTTCATAAGAGGAAAATTTTGTTTTGATTTTTTTTTCATTTCAGAGACAAAAACAATAAATTCATTAATGAAAAGTTAATGAGTGGTACAATTTTAATTAAGAGATTGAAATGTGTGTTTTCTCTTTTTTCTCTTATTTAAATTTATTATTTTGTGAATTTCCTGTTGAACTTGTAACATTTTTACTTTTTTTTTTTTTTTTTTTCAAAGTGCAAGTTTTATTTATTTTCATTTATTATTTCTTACTTTTTGCATTTATTTTAGGAGTGTTTTTTTTTTTTTTATTTTAGTATGAACATTTATATAGTCTCAAGAATAAAAATAATTTATGCCGTCTGACTTTATAGGATGTATTTGAGTGAATATGCTCGATTTGTTGGCACTGTATCAATTAGTAATAGATTTGTACATTTTTACAATTTTGCTTAATGGAAAGTAGTAAAAAAATAACAAGTTTAAAACGGTTATTTTATTTATAATTTCAAAATATAAAAAAATTTGTATTATTTCCAATAGTTACTCCATAATTCTATTCTAAAAGAAAATTGTTCAAATTTATATGAATTATAAAAAGTTTCAAAAATTTGTTGCTAAGATATTTAGCATTATCGTTTTTATAACTACATAACAATAATTTTAGTTAAAAACGGAACCTTTATGTTCAAGGTTAGAAGCTTTAATTCCAATAAGATTTAGGAACTGACCTAACCCAAAGAAACTTATTTAGGACTGAAAGACTTTTAACAGATGAACTGTACTGTGATATATTTAAAATTTCAAAGTTTAAGAGAAAAGTCCCAAAAATGTTTTTACAACTCCTTTGTGAGTCGCGGTCCCCTTTAGAACAATTAAGCTAAATAATTCTTCAATTAAAATTTTTCGATTGAATGATGTTATCTTATTATAAAAATGATTTTCTGTTCCTTTTTTAAGTTAAGAAAACATTTCAATCGAATATTTAAAAACACAATTTGCGATGCGTCACAAACTGCGCAAAAGTAGGTGAATATATCGCTCATTTATTTCAAGAACGTAATAACTCAAAAAGTGATATTTTTGAATTAATGATGTAGAAATATGAATTATTTCAAGCTTAATCTTCTGTAAATCATACCTTCTCAATATCATATCATTTATGGTCAATATTTAAGAAGATAATATGTCATTAAATTTTCTAAAAGGTAAAAGTAATTTGAAAACTATTAATGCGTTTTCTGTAAAATCGATTTTTTGAGTTATGACGGTCTTGAAGTAAATGAGCGAAATATATATTTTCTTTTAATATTTTGAAATGAGTTTATCATAATTTGCAGAGCAAGAGAAAATACAAATGCATACAATTTCAGGTTGCCCGGTTTTAGAGATGATTTATTAAAAAAAATAATAATAAACAAAAAATATATTTCTTAAATAAAAAATTTTCAAGTATGTAATAAAAAATCATGCAAAATAAAGTTTTTATTTATATATTAAAAATCAAATAACTAATTATGTATTAAAAATAAAAACTTACAATAAAAATTACATGCTAATTAAAACTAAAACAATAAATATTACCACAAAATTGCAAAAGCAACAACTAATTAAAAAGAAAACTACTTAAAATAAACTTTTATGATAAAAAAAATATTATAAAAATGCAAATTATTTGCTTTACAGGATTCAAGTGATCATCTAAACTAAAGTGCTTCATTTTATAAGAGACAAAAAAATAATAGACAGTGTGATATATAGAGTAAAAGAAGATAAAGAGGAAAAAATATTGAACCCCTTTTCTTGGTAAAGTTGACAAGTTACTCACACTCATTGCCAAACTGGGAACACAATAGCAATGATCCTTCATGGATAAAACATCATCACTAGTTTCGCCATCATCCTCATCATCGAAACAGCTTGATGATATGTTAATGCGTTTACTAGAGGGTGGCGGATAGGGAGGATGATCTAAGGGACATGTACAAAACTCTTCATTATCCTCGTTAGTAAGATCATTGGTAGTATTTAAATGGAATTCTTTGGAAAAATCAAAAACACTTTTACTTGGGTGAATTCGTCTACGTTTCGTGCAAGTCTTGCAGAGTTTTCCTTTTCGCAGTTGGAAATGTAAAAATTTACTACGGAATGTTTGTCGTATGGCTTTTGATTTCTTTTGTATTTTTGGCACTTTAAATTTGAGTTTTGAGGTAATTATATGTGTATCCTTGGACGGATTTAAATTGGCAGTGGAATGATTAACAGAACTTTCTAGGGAATGTAGTTTTTTCTGTGCATTTATGGCAGTTAATTGTTTTGAGTTCTCCTCGTTAGTTGTTGCAATGGATGGTAGTGTTTGTGTAGGGGTTCCTAGAGGTGTAGGTGTCGGAGTTGGTGGCTGTGGTTTTGTTGTAGAATTGTTTGTTAATTCTGAAAGTTTATTTTCACTGGTCTGTTTCCCAGCGTGTGAATTAAAACAATTAATATCACTTGTTTCTATAATTGCTTCTTTTTCTTTATCTTGTATGTTGGTAATATGCATTTTGGTAAGAGGACTTTTCGAAAATTCTTTAATGTTACAAAGTATGGCATTAATGGATTTTTGGGAAAACGAAAGAGATCTTTTTTTATGTTTGTCACTTTGAGTGGTAGTATTAACTTGTACCTCTTTATCCGAACTAGAGGTGGAATAACGTTTGTTAGCATTCTCATTAAGGCATATAGCGCGCTGTAAACAATCCACAATTTCGGCAGATTCTATGGCATCTAAATCCGTTACTTGAGGCGAAATATTACGTTTTAAACGATTGTCCAGGGTACGATTTAGTTCATCAATCTTGTCCAAATGTGCATCAATAGAATTTTGCATTACCTCGGGGATTTCGGACGGAGTTGTTTCAGTTTTGTCTTCATTGACTTGAACACAATCTACTTCATTTATAATTTTAGTTTCTGGAACTTCATCTACTCTATTTATTTCTATTACAACTTTACTCTGACAAATTATAGCTTCATCTACAATAACTTTAGGGGAATCAATTTTGTTAATAATTTCCTTTTGCTCCTCATTTGCTACTAAATTTTTGTTAACTTCCTTTTCATCTTTTAAATCTAAATCGGCATAAATATGATTGTTATTTAAAGCTTTGTTAGTATTAGCATTTTCCTCTAGTTCATCATCTTCATCCTGTTCTTTGAAGGGATTTCTTAAATATATGGAACCATGACTCATACTGCGTCTTAACTTAGAAGGCACAAATTTTAATGCATAATCCTTTTCAAAATCACTTGAATCATGCAGAAAACCTTGATTATTATTCGCTTCATAACTGGCAGCCATGCGCATGGGTAGGTTAGTAATAGGCTCATATCTTGCGGAACTATTAGGACTATTTACCGATAATGAACCCAAACTCTGCGACCTAGGTTTCATTTTACTATTGAGACGTTTTGCTCTGGTAACTGCTGTCGGCGTTGTGGGTTGCGGTGTTGATTTGCGTTTAAAGTGACGACCACGTAGTAGTGTTAAGACACCACCACGTCTTCTTAGTTCATTAATTATACTTACGGATGGAGTATTATTGGAGTTCTAAGTATTTTATGATATGAATGTTAGTTTTTGGTGAATTTTAAAGGAGAAAAGATTTGCGTATATATATATTTTTTAAAATTGGAAGAGAAATAAGATCGATATAGTCATTAAAAAATAAGTCACAAATGTTGTAAGTGTTACAGTTTAAAAATGATTCTGGACATTCCTAAAATTTTGTTACAAATATGATCGAAAAGTAAGTTTATCTTATAACTATGGTCAAAATTTTAGAGAATCCTACTCCTTCATTATGTCTAACTTAAATTTAAATGATTAGCAAATAAAATCCATTGAAATAAAAATAATTGAATAACATTTTCAGAAACCGGTTTTTGAATTATTCGAAAAATAGCATTAAATAATTCTGCAGATCTTCCAGCTGGTGTTTTTTTAAATTGAATTCCGATAATGATTTTTTCGATTTAACTCTACCAATGTACCTTTTTATTGAAATTCAACTTACCCAACTATAAAACTAAAATTGACTTCTTACCTCGATTTTTTTAATAACAAAAAATTTTAAATCAGGTAAATACAAATCTCAGTTCTCAATGAAATAAAAAAATATTTTTAAGTTACTGATTCATTACAACTAGCGAATTTTTTTTTTTCGTTTAAAATCAAATACTGATCTATTAGAATTGAAATTATCGTAATTTTCACCATAGTTATCAATGTGTTTTCTTAATTTGCGATCATATTTTAATTTCCTAATTAAAACTAAAAAAGTGTTCTTAAATGCATAAAACTCCATAACCTTTTTAGATTAGAAACTAATAAAAATTCAAGTACTACTACCTCAACCTCTCTAACAAGACAAAAAATATAATTTATTTTAATTCTTAAATTAAAACCTGCACCAAAAATACTATATTTTACAAAAAGAAAACTTACCTGATGATTATCGTTATTAAAGCCATGTTCAAAATTAGGATCTAGATGATCATCACAACCCGAAGGCAGTTCTTCACAGCCAACTTCATTTAAGGCAAATTTAATCATATCAACTAATTTTTGTTTTTGTTTTTCTTGACATCTTAAAGCATTTAAATCCTTGGATTGGCGGCTAAAGGAAAATAATAATGTGTAAATTATATTACTTTTAAAAAATTTAAGTTATTACTTACTTTTGATTTTCTTTGCAGGATTGTATACCATTTGTTATGCTACCATTTGAGGTTATAGTACCGTTGGCTATAATGGGTGAACCCCCATTAACATGTTCTATCATTTTTAACTGTTTCTCTTGACATTCCTTAACGGACAGTTCCAATTCTAGTTGTTTAGTACGTAGCCAATCGACGGTAAGATTGTCAACAGCTAAGGTACTTGATTGTAATTTACCGGGTATGTCTTCGATAAGAGATTCATCAAATTGAAATACTACAGGGCTGGTGGGGGAGGTTCTAAATTAAAAAAAAAAACCGAATAATTATTTAATTGAATAAATTTTATCAGACATCTGACTATGTTTATGTATTTACCTATGTTTTTCTGTAAATTCCCGATATTCTTCACTGGGATTTATACTGTTTATCACATTATCAATACGTTTTTGTATTTCTTTAAATTTATCAGAGGTTAGATCACTGTG
Organism: Protophormia terraenovae; assembly: GCA_951394005.1. Taxonomy (NCBI): domain Eukaryota; kingdom Metazoa; phylum Arthropoda; class Insecta; order Diptera; family Calliphoridae; genus Protophormia; species Protophormia terraenovae. The sequence continues at coordinate 171,356,087 of OX596073.1, read as the reverse complement.
TTGACTGGCTTCTTGTAAAATATTTTTCCACAGTAATATAAAACTTTCTTGTACAGATTGCTGATGTTCTAATAGGCCGGGCAATAATATGGTTCGAAAATCTTTTTCCACTTCAATGGCTTCTGTTATAGATAGAACATATTCATTGTGGGTTAGGTGTAATTTACGGCAGGCTTTTTGATATTTATCACGAACGTCATCTAATTTACGTCCGCCACGACCGGCTAAAAGAGAAGATATTGACAATTACAAAACTATTTTTTAAAATTAAGAATTTTATTTTAATTTCTTACCTTTAATATAATGTTCTTCAAAACGTGTTCTCAAGGCTTTATAACCCTCTAGATGTTTTTGATATTCGGACTTTTTGCGTACCACTTCATCTGTGAGCTGTAATATACAAAAAATTACAAATATTAATAAAAACAAAACTATAAAAATAATTTATAAATTATATATTATATAACTTAAACACGATTACTATTTGCTAAATTGGGAAAAATTTATTGTTTATTTTTTTTTATAAATTTATTCAAATTTAAATAAACACTGGTAACCTACTGACTTGGAAAAAATTGCACTAGAAATTTGAAACAAAAAGCCCAACCAACCCATTGAGATACCGACCACATACGTATGTACTTGTATATTGAATTTCACACTTGTATTTGTTTTAGTATTATATTCAAAACTACAAACTGGCGCAAATTACATAAAAAAACAAACTACAACAATATTTCACAACGGAAATAGTACCTACATAGTTGAATGTTTAAATATTTAGTAAATTTTGGTGCTTGGTGTTAAAGAAACAAAACAAAAAGTTGGTTAAATCAAAAAAGTTTTTCTTATGCAGGTCACATTTCTTTTCAAGTAGTTTTTTTTTTTATTTTTTCAAACATTTAACTTTACAAAAAGTCTTTTACTTTTACACACTTTTCTTATTTTTTTTTTTTTCAACCAAGTAATGCACAACTTTTTTTTTTAATTTGCGGCTGTTACATTTTTCCACGTTTCTACATTTCTATGAAATATTGTATGTTGCATTAAAAAAAATAATAATAAAATAAAAAAAGATAAAATATAGTTTATATGACGTTAAATGTTAAACGGGTTTACGGTTATACGCTTTTTAATTAAACGTATTCTTTTACAAACTTTTGTTCAGATTTGGTTAAGATTGTAGTGTTAAATTTTAATTCTAGTGGGGTTTTTTAAGTTATGACGTCTTATTGACGTAATTTAAAGTTAATGGAATCAAATATTTTAAGCATTAATTACTTGCCTATTACTAAGAAATAAAATTTTAAATGCTTTCAAAGAATTTAATTAGATTTGTTTTTGCAGGGATTTAAATGCTTCCCCTATTTTAACGGAACTTTATTGAAAAGATCACCTATTTTTTCTTATATAAAAATTGCTTAATTAAGTAGGTATTAAATTTAAAAAGTTTTTTTTTTTTTTTTCTTCTTAAAACAATTCTTAATTAAGAAAAAGTATACACCGGTTTTAATATGTACGTCAAATTTGACATTAGCATTATGAAACTCAGTTTTTTTATAGGCACGTTTCTAAATGTTTCTAAAAAGTTTTTCAATAGAATGAACAAAAAAAATATAACAAATTAGAATAATTATCCATGGCTTTTGTCATTGATCGATTGATTTAACTTTTAGATAAAGATCTTTAGATATCGAATGTAAATTAATTCCCTTATTTTCTTTAATTCAGGGTATGGTAATATCAATATTCTAATGATCAGGGTAAGTTTTTCAAGTTTTTCGCTTGAAAAGTAACCATGTGTATATTTTTGACATATTAATATATAAGAATTAGGGTATTCACTCGAATATTATTTGTTCGATTAATCGACAAATTAAAATCAAACAACTGTTCGATTAAATTAAAGTCCAGAATTTCGAGTAACAATTTATTCAAGCAAATTGTGCCGATTAATCGAAAAATTCGAGTAAAAAATATTTTAAATATTTTCTTTCTTAATTAGATTTTAGTATGTTCTAATTTTCGTTTTCTAGCTTAAAACAATGTTTCAAAATTGGTATAGAATGCTTCGAATCTAAAACTTTAATTTTGTTAAATGTATTAAATAAAATGAACCGAATATATGCCTAAATTACAACACATATTTAAAGGTCGTTTTTTAATTAATTTTTAATTAAATAAAAATTTAAACGTCACTTTAATAAATTATAAAGTAAAATTCAAATAATTTTATATAAATTTAATAAATAATATGAATTAAATTGAAGGATTTTAAACTTGATTTGGAAAAACATTATTGGTTCTACGAATGAAAGTACATAGTTTATATAGCAATAAATGTTCAGTCTGGTGTAGAGGATATTATGATAATGGTTTAAATGAAATTTATTATATGAAGGAATTTGGACTTAAAATTAAGTTTAGCATGTAAACTTGTTCTTTATGTTAAGAATCGATGAACTACTTTATTAGTGCTTATTTTTCATTTCTTCTTTAAAATAAGAAGAATTGAAAAATAAAATATTTTACGTTTCGGTAGAAATTGTGGTTTAATTCAAAATAGAGCCAATTATATCGAACATAATTGAACGATGAATTATAAAACATTCTAAAAATAAATCTGTGTTTAGCAGATCTTTCCATATTTAAAAATATTGTACAAACATTTTGAATATAACAGGAAACCAACCTCTGTTGTACATAGTGTGTCTCCAAATTAAAAAGTGAGGTTATGAGACAAAATCGTAGTTCGGACTACCCTTAATATAAAATTTGGTTCAAATAGATACACCAAATTTGTTAGACCTATTTATTTAACTATCAATGAATATATTAAATATAGAGAAACAACAGCATTATCAAAGCAAAAAACACAAATATTCATAAATATTTACGGAAATTTTGATTTTGAAATGACTATTTCTTATTTTAAGCTATATATATATATATATATATATATATATATATATATATATATATATATATATATATATATATATATATATATATATATATATATATATATATATATATATATATCTTTTTTTTTTATTTTTTTTGATAAGCATTGAAAAATCGAACAAAATTTTAAGGTATAAATTAATCGAATAACTCGAGTAACTTAAAAGTTTTACTCGATTATTCGAGTAATTTAAAAACAGCATTTTTGAGTTATTATTCGGACAATAAAAAAGTCGAGTAAAATGAATACTCTAATAAGAATGCATAAATTCGCTGGTTTTTCTATGCATATCCATGCTATTTTTTTTATTATATACATATTTGTGTGCATATTATCCTATTATTTCGTGCTTTTTCAAGCGTATATTTAAATTTTTTTTCGTGCATATTTAAATATGCCCTGGTAATGATCAAGTTTAATTTTTTTATTTATTATTAGGTAAAGAAATTAATTTTTAGAATGTACACATTGGAGTTAAATACGCGAAAAATTATGATTAATTTAGGTTAAAATGATATCAACACTTTAATGTCTATACTTTTTGGTTAAATGGGTCGAAAATGGCACTTAATGCAGGGAAAGGTTATATCAATATTTTAATATTTATATTTAGTTTTTATATTGGTCAAGAAGTAAAAAATTAATATACTTTTGGAACTTTAAGACTTTTCTTAATGAATTTTAATGTCTGTCCTTCCGTCCGTCTGCTTATTAATTTTTGCAAACTTGTCAATTCAAAATAATAATTTTTATACCCTACACCACTATAGGTGGGGAGGGTATTATGCGTTTGTGCTGATATTTGTAACACGCAAAAATATTGGTCTAAGACCCACCTTAATTTATACCAATTGGCTTAGAATCACTTTCTGAGTCGATTTAACGATGTCCGTCCGACCGTCTGTCCGTTAATGTAAACCTTGTAATCAAACTACAAGTAGCAATTTTGAACAAAAATTAATGAAATTTGGCACACTTACAGTCCAGGGACGATTAAAATTGGTTATGATCGGTCTATTATTTCACCTATCCCCCATACAAATGTCCTCCTGGAAAAGGGTTTAACGATCATAAATCCCTTAAATATAGCAATATTTTGATGAAGTTCAGCATATATTAGTTTCGAGCTTAAATCTGCTCTCATATAAACCCCTTTTCAGAAAATCACTTTAACGGGCATAAACCCCATTAAAATGTTAGTATCAAGTATATATTCGACACAAATAAGTTTTATATAAACATAAATGATAGTGTCAAATTTTACAAAGATTGACGCAATATTCTGTATTCGTATGTTTTATTTTACACTTAATATGAGTATCGGTCCACATTTGGCTCCAAGTCTAATTAAATTATAATGTACACAATAGTGCAGGGTATCAATTGGTCGGGATTGACCGACTATATCTTTTTCTCTCGTTTAATATTTATATTTCGTTTTTATATTGAATGCAAAGTAAAAAATGTATATTTGAAATATTAAAATGTTATTCTTAAGAGAATTTTGATGTCCTTCCGTCCGTCTGTTTTTTAAATTTTCTAGTTTGTTTTCCTTAACTAAATGATTACAAAAAATATAATAAAATCGGTTGAAAATGTTGGAAAATGTATAAATGGAAAAGCTTGATTGTTGTAATTTCAAATGCAAATACATAACTCTAAAAATATATAAGATAAATAGTACACGCAAGCATTTTTTTAAAGAATTTATCATGGGATTTAAAGGTAGTGGTTTAATTCTAAAATTGAACCATATACACACCTGCTCAAAATAATAGATACATCTAAGTTCGCTTTGTGTAAGGAATAAAAAAACACGTTTTCGTTAATTGGGAAAGTAAAAAGGAAGCTAAACAATTCATAAATTGTGTTGGACGTTAATTTGTATAATTACATTCAATGTAAGCAATGTTGGTGCTCAGTTGAAACAAGTTAGGTTTTTATCATAAAATATTAATAACATCCCGTATATCCATTCTTATTTTGGACAACATTCTGCATTCGTCTGGACATATTAGACATTAACATATGACATGTTTCTCATGGAGTCATGTACCATATTTTTTATGTTTTACCCTATAATTCATCACAATTTTTGACACACTCTTTCGACAGCCTTTTATTCGAAATATTTAACAAGTTATCTAAAGGATTTAGATTCGTTGGTGGATCTGGTCGGGTTAAAACATTGACGTTGTTTTGGGAGAACCCATTCTTAACTAAAATAGAACTTTGTTTGGGGTCATTATCTTGTTCAAATAACTAAAGTAAATGGGATTTCTTTACGGTATATGAAAACATAACAATTTCCCATATATCCTTGTATCTGTAGGCATTCATTGTATAGGCATTCGTGCGATAAATAGGGCTAACAAAACTCCATTACAAGAATTCCCGAACCTTTGTATTCAAGCCTCACTCTTATACAGATATTTGCATGCTTATACTTGCCATATTCTTCATTAAAGTGGTATTGACAGATCAAATTGATTACATAGGAAAAAAAAATCTAGAGTATTTCTAAAGAATTTGCCAAAGTAATCGTCACTTTAATAACATCCTATAAGGTGTATCAATTATTTTGAGCAAATGTGTATAATAATTCAATAATTTTTATTATTTTTTATTTTTTTCATCTAATTCTGATTCAAACAAAATTTCAGAAAAACTGGGTCATGTTAAAAAAAGTTCTTTACAACTTGCTGATTAATTTCATACCCAACACAAGTAGTTTACCTTAAATTTTGTTTTAATGAAATTGAAACTTATGTATTTTGCCGTTTACAAACAATTTTCAAGATTTTGTTTGGTATAAATTACAAATGTATGAAAATATTTTGAAAGTTGCCAAACCAGCATAATTGGAAAAAAAAATAAATAAAATCACACAGCGAAAGTGAAAAAAAAGTAGAATAAATTTTTGCTTATTTATTTATTGAAACAAATTGCTACAATTGAAATTTAATTGGAATTTAGCAATTAAACAAATTGCTGTAAAGAGAAACAAAATAATAATACAAAAAAACATGAATACTTTCATAGTGAATAAGAGTAATAATAAAAAGAAATGAATTTGTAAACGGTAATAACGAATTTCAAAACACTTTTCTTAAACTTAAAAAAATAAAAATATTTATGTAAAATTTATAGGAATTTACATTACACTAAATACTTATTTATATGTATATACCTACTCATACATATTTCTAAGAACATATGTATGTATGTATAGTGAATGTAGGTCAAGTTAACTCTAACATAACACTACTTACATTGATTAATCAACAAAAAAATTTGGTTTTTAGGAATTGTAACAATAAAAAGTATTTTAAAAAATTAATGTTTAAGAATTTTTAACAAATTTGTTTTATATAAAATTAACTTGTTATAAATCTATTTGTATTTTTCTCCTTTTCAATTGTTTATAGAGTGTTTCTTGTTTCTTGTTTCTTTTTATACTAAGTATTTATGTATGTAGTCTATTATAAAAATAATTCTCAAGTTATTTGACATTTGTTAACCATTCAACTATAAATAAAATGACTTTTTCATTTAACATTTAAATTGTCTATTTAATTGTTGTTATAGTTGATTTTTTTGTTGTTATAGTTGATTTTGAGTGTGTTTTTCTTATATTTGAGTGTTTCTTTTTAATTCATTTTTATGGAAACTATGAAAAAACATCTGTGAGACTTTTTTATATATTTTTTTTTCCACATTTGAGAAGATGAAAATATTTTTTAGAATCTTTAAGGCTGTTTTATGGTTTCAAGCAACTATAAAAATTGTGGCTTTAAAGTACAACAAAAATAATACCGTAATATTATGCATCATGTAGCTTAAACAACTAAAATTATTGATGTTCAAGATTTTATAAATTGCACAATGGGCTTAAAATTTTTAAGGTAGAAAAAATTCGATTTAAAATCCACGACGGTTGTAGTCAAATTGAGAATTTACGGTTAGGTTTTTCGATTTTATTAGTTTACAAATTTTAAATAAACATAATGTAATTTATTAATTTGATACTGAAGTGGTGTTAACTTGATACCAATTAGTATTAATTTTCGTTAATGAATTGAACACAAAGTGTTGAATTTGAGTACATATGGGAGAGATTCACTATTGACACTGAACGGTATTGTTATCAACAAGTAAGTATGAGTTCGATGTTTCTCTGGGGGTAAAGTTAAAATTTAACTATCTTTTTATCTGATGAGACAGATTGGAAAAAAAAATCATTTACACGAATTTGAATAACAAAAAAAAAAAAAAAAAAAAAAAAAAATAGTACTTCATAAAAAGAACGAATTTAATTTTGTTACTAAGAATATGTATCATAGTTACCCATGGGGTAAATATGATACATATTCTAGAGTTTTCAAAAAATTTCCAATTTATGGTGCAATTAAATTTTTTTTTTTTTTGAAATTACTAAATATAAATTGCAGGGAAATACAATTAGAAAAGAAAAAAACTATTAGTGTCACAAAAATTATTAACTCGTTTTTAACAAGGTACGGAAAAATTCGGATTTCGAATTTAATTTTAAGTTTTTATTCGTTCTTATAAATATTATTCATAAATTTAAAAATAAAATTCACGTTTTGGATTAAATTTGTATTCTTTACTTTTTTTTTTTTTAATATGAGTTACGAAAATAATCTAAAAAAGTTTTTTAAATAATCTAAAAAATAATCTAAAAAAGTTTTTTAAATTTGTATTTGTGGGGAAGATCGTTATTTTACGATTACAAACGGTTCGGTCGCCACACACATGGTACAATGATGTGCGCAAAAAAGTGGTTGAAAAAAAGTAAAAAAAAAGGTTTGTTGTGTGCATGTACATTTATACATACAAGTAGATATGTATAAAAAAATAATTTTTAGCGGTATGAATTGTCGAAAAAAACCAACATGATTATAAAAACTTCAATGATATTTTTATTTTAAATTTGTAAGTTTATATGTATATCAACTGATTTAACCGATCGTAAAAAATAATGTTATTGTTCGTGTGATATTGATAAATTTTTGATTTACATACACGCATACATACATAAATACATACATACATGTATATGTGTATGTACATACACAAATGCTTAATAAGTTCTAATTTTCCCATATCTCTAATTGAAAACATGTATTTACATACATATTTACATGCATACATACATATGCAAAGGATTAATTCCTGAATAATATTTTTATTTTCGAAAATAAAATTTTTGATCTTCGAACAAATTTAAAAACTAAATTTGCAAACAAAAAAATAAAATCGATCTAAAAATTAGGATTAAATTCGCTGATAAAAATTATGTTCCGAACGAATCAAAAAAATGAGCGTTCTTCCTACTCTGGTTTTTAAGAACATTGGAAATGCAAGATGTGACCTAATGACGAATGATTCAACACAAAGTATTTTATAAATAAAAGATAATTGAAATTATTTTGTAATAAACAGCATAATTTTAAATTTTTTACACTAAAAAGGATAATTTTGCATAATTTGCTCTTAAGTACATAATTAAGCATATTTTATATAATTTTTCATTACATAGATAATTTTTTACTGTCAAATAAGTTTTTCAAATCTAATCACTTTTACTTTCGTTTTATAAATGGATCGAAAGTTAGTGCTTTTCTTAAACAATATATCAGCTATGAATATGTTTAATCCTATAACTGCTTAGACTGTCTCAAGACAGCTATTTTTGTTTTTATGCTTTATAGGAAAATATGCTTTATAAAAATAAACTAAAATAACATTTGAACTTCTTTTTGTATTTTATTTTGTATTTAACAGTTGACATTATAAACAAATACAAAATTAAAATTTTACTCTGACCGCTAGAGGGTTAAGTGTAAAAAAGATATATTTTTTAGCAAGTGCTAATCAAAATCTAGTGTCCGACCGAACGTTCGGGTTCGGTTACGGTGTTCGGTAAAAACTGATGTTCGGGGTTCGGAAATTTCTTTGGCTGAAATTTACCGAACACCGAACTTTTTATTAAATCTGAATTTAAAATGTATTTGTATCACCAAAATCATTAAAACAGTACAATTTCAATTATAATAATCAAAAGTATGAAAAAAACACAAAGAAAAGGATGAAAATGAGTTTAATAAAGAAAATTCAATTTATTTGACTACAGCTTTAAAAATATAAATATCAACACATTTTCAAATTCTATTCGATTTATATGCGTTTAAACAGCGTCTAGAAAGTACTTCCCGGTATTTTTGTTAATAATTATTATGTTTTTTGCTCTTGACCGAAGTTCGGGTACGGGTTCGGTTTGAAAAAGTGCGTAAGGTCGGACTCTATCAAAATCAACAAGTGAGAGTATTATATTCGGTTTGTTCTAATCTGTATACCCTCCTTAGGGAACTTTTTTAAATTTCACCTTATATGGAAGACAGTAAAGTGTGCGGACCACGGCTATTTTTTGTTTCCGAGTTTACATTGTACAAAATTTTGTTGATGTTTCACTTTATATGGTAGGTAAAGTGGGCGGATCACGCCCTTTTTAAGGTTTATGTCGATCCTCAAACTATCTGTACAAAATTTCGTTGGTGTATATGCTTTTGTTTAAAAAAAAATTTACAATTCTTTTTTTTTTTTGATCAAATTAAAATTCCCTAAAAATTCCCTTAAAAAGGGAAAGATAGAAGGAATTCATCTGACATCACTGATTTGGGGTTAAAAGTTTATTTTCCAGAAAGACTATCGGACGCAGTGATGCCAGATAAAATTTAAGAAAAATTCCTTTCATGTTTTCCCCTTTTTTTAGAAAAAAAAATTTCCCTCCATTTTTTTCCTCCTTCAAATCGCTATTTTTTAACAAAAACTAAAAATTTTTAGTAAAAAATGCATTGAAATTTACATAATCGTATAAAAAAATATAAAAAAAATATTTTCAACAAGGAACGAGAACACTCTTTTCTAGGAAGCTGTAAAAATTCTGCAATGTCGTATGATTCATATACCATTAAAAGCTCCTTATTTGGGACTTAACGTTACTATATTGGATCTTTTTAACTTTGGAAACCATAAGTTTCAATACCTTCCTAGATGCTTCTAACTTGACTCTCTGATTTCCTCTGGCTAACTGACATAGAAAATTTTAAGGATTAATAAATCTGACATATAATTCAAAAATATATTAAAATGTCAAAAAAAAAAAAAAAAAAAAAAAAAAACCGAAAATTAAGAAAAAACTGTTGTTAATTTCTGCATGCTTAGATCAGTTTTTCTCATATCTAAATATTAGCCCATTGTGCATTCTAGCTAAATGAATGTTGCTTAGTAAACATAAAAAAAAAACCTGACATAACTTGTTTTAAATAAACATTTTTCATATTTGCCATATAATTTTAGCACTTTCTTTACAAAAGAAAATTGCAGCCACCAACAAAATTGTAGTATGTTCAAAGTCTAAGAATAGTTTAAAAGCTTCATGTACTCGTATGTGAAAAATAGAAACGGTTTTCATTCTTTTAGTTTCATATGTTCAAGGAAAATCAATTAATTTTCCTTAAAAAAAAAAATATACTGGTTTTTTGCGATGTAATATGTATTTTGTTTCTTTAAATAGGAAAAAAACCCATAGTAAATTATTGAAAATTTATTTTCCAACTCAGGTGTGCTTTAACAACAAAATACTTACATACACATATTTTTTTCTTTTTCATGATTTTTTATTTTTTTATTTTGCTGTTGTTTACATTTTATTTTGTTTTCTTATGGTGTTTAAAGTTCATCGTGACCAGCTGCAATTTGGATGCAACAAACTCAATCTGTAGCAGCAGCCTTAGTAGTAGGAAGAAAAATTTTAGAAAAAAAAAAAAAAAAACACTAAAACATTAACAATTGTGGCCGTAAATTTCAATCAATTTTCTTGTCCATTTTGGTAAGAAATAAAAGAAAAAATTTAACATGAAATAACAAAATGATCTTGTGTGGTAGACGACATCACGTGCTACTCAAAAAATAGTTGTTTTCAATCGATTCTGTTAAAGAAGCGGATGTTTTGATTTTTTTTATTTGCTTTGAGTTTTTCTCCGTAGTTTTAGTAATAAAATGCCTTAAAGAATAATTACTAAATAGTCGTAAGCATAGATTAACAACTAGATATTTATGTGAGAGAAAAAAACCTAATTCAATTGTCAGAAACCTAATTCAAACAAAAACAAAATACATGTAGTCACATATATTTTGTTTTTGTATTTTCAAAAAAATGAGTAAATTTTTTGAAAATTTAGTATAGGGTGGCTCTCACATAAACTTCTAGTTCTATTCTATGGTCGTAAGTTTAAACATAAAAATAAAAAAAAACAATAATAATGATTTTGTTTAGTAGCTAAACCCTAAAGCTTTAAATGTTTTAAAAATATAAATATTGATTTTATAGAAACTTAAGATTTTATCTCGGGCATAAAGGGAGTTTTACACTATGAAGTGAAGTTTAAAAAATTATTTAAAACCAAAATTCGAAATAAGATAAATAAATACAAATGTTCTAACATATTAAAAAAATGCAAACATATTAACTTCAAAATTAATTTTTGCAATCTTGTTAAATTCTTGCTATAAATTATAATTTATTTTATTTAAAATAAAAACTAAAAAAATAAATTTAATCAGGTTTAATTAACTTCAATCTTATTATCAGGGCAACCAAAAATATGAAAAATTATATTTTTTTCTTGGACTTTAGATAATTTTAAGAACTAGTATCGATTTGTTACAGCATATTTTAGTCTTAACAACATATTTTGGGATTAGCAGCCTATTTTGTCATATTTTAATATAAAAACATAACATATTTTAGCAATTTTAATGGCATATTTTTGAATATTTTATACTTAAGAGCATTATTTTATACTAAAGAGCACAATTTTGCATTTAAGAAAAAAATTTGCATATGTTTTTATAACCTACACCAATAAAGGTGGTTGGGGTATTATGCGTTTCTGCTGATGTTTGTAACGCACAGAAAAAATATCCCAACACCCACCTTAAAGTATACCAATCGTCTGAGAATCATTTTCTGAGTTGGTTTAATGATGTCCGTCTGGCTGGTTGTCTGTCCATGTAAACCTTGTGCACAAAGTACAGGTCGCAATTTTGAAGATAATTTGATGAAATTTGGCACATATATTTATTTTGGCATAATGTCACTATTTCAATAAAATTCAGTACGAATAAGTTCTATATAAAGATAAATCGGAATACAAAACATCAGGAAGATCGGCCCACAATTAGGCATAGCTCCCATTTAAGGCCCACTTTCAATTTATCTAGCAAAAATCGCACATAAAAAACAGTATCATAGTAACATTTGACACAAATAAGTTTAATATAAGCAGAAATCATATTAACTAATTTCATAAGGATCGGGCCATAAATTGCCATAGGTCCAATTTCGAAAATCTTTTTAGTGCACAAACGCATTGGTGTAGGGTATCAAATTGTGGGGCTTGACTGACTATATCTTTCTTGTTTTTTTAATTTAATTCCCTAATAATTTTTATCCTATAAATTGATACAAATTTTATAATTTCCTGACGCAATGCATTAGCTTTGAATATTTTTAAGTGTAAAAGGAAAATATTCTTTGGTAATTTCCAAGTAATTTTTAGCACAATTGGTTGACAATTTAAAATTAAAAAAAAAAAAATAAAATTTAGTCAGAAAATATTTTTTAATTTTAGGGGAATATTTTACTATTATAAGAGCATTGTTTATGCCCATAAAACACCTTTTTTTAAAGCATATTTTTGGTTGCCCTGCTTATTACTTTTACCTTTTAAAACAAATCTCACAATTTTTAATTGTACTGACAACCGAATTAATTTTCTGACAACCAAACAAAAAAATAGCCTTCGGTTCCAGTCACTATGGCCTTAAATCCTATTAACTCGCATAATTTATTGTGTCAAAATTTATATGTTCAAATAAAATTGATTGCAGTTAATAAATATTTAAATATTTTGAAATATTTTACTCTTTTTTTGTTAAAAATAAACACATAGCGCCGTTCTAGTTGGCACTTGTTATTAGACATATTGAAGTCATGGGGTTTGAAATATTCTGAGAACGTAACAAGAAAATAAAAATATACAGCATTCTCTTATTTGTTGTTTTGTGCTATTTTTAGGTCAAAAACATTAAATGAAACAGTCTACAAATAAATTTACAAGAAAAAAAAAAAAATCACAAAATGCGTTTAAAGTGACAAAAATGTAAATATAAAAGTAAAAAAAAAAATATACTAAAAGTTATCATGCTTTATTTTTTTATGAGAATTTTAATTTCTTTTATTTTGAACTACAAGTGTCAATTTTATCACTTTTGCTTTGTATAAGGGGTAATAGTCATCATAACTTTGAAAAAATATGAAATACACCTGAAAACATAAATTTATCTGCGAATAACTTTAAATACTTTTCAGATATTTGCAGAAATCAATAAAATTTTACTTTTTAAAACCTAAAATTTTAATTTTTATATTTTTCTCTGTCACTCCTTAAAGACTTTGATCTTGTCTATTATCAATTTTAAAGGCTGAACACAAAGCCCTTTTGTTAAATAAAATATATGGAAAAACCTACAGATACATTTATTTACATCAAGTTATACATTCATTCATTCATTCATTCCCTTACTCAACATCTTAAAAACATTAAATTAGTTTTTATTAAGTCATACTTAATGTTTTATGTAGTTTTTTTTTTTTTTTTTTTTTTTTTTTTTTCATTTTAAAACTTTTTTTTTGTATCACATATACTATACAAACACCATTCTTTATGATTTTTTATTTTTATTTTAGTGAATGTATCTGTAGCTGCCAGTTAAATTTATACATTAAATACAAATTTATTTCAATATGACGCTTTTAAAGAGTTAATGAAACATGCGCCATGTCAGACTTGCTCGTTCGTATTTGGGTCATTCGTGAGTTAACTATGAATGGTTTTATTTTTTTATATTTCTAAAACTTCTACAAGTAATTTAAAAAATTATTTATGTTAAATAAAATATATTAATCATAGTTATTATACCCTTCACCAAAGGTGTAAAGGGTATATATAAGTTTGTCATTCCGTTTGTAATTCCCACAATTTTCGTCGGAGAGCAAAAAAGTTGACATTTTCGGGATCCTTGTAAGAAATGATGACGATAGGACCATGTCCGTCCGTCCGTCCGTCCGTGTGTCGGTTGAAATGGCGTTTATGAAGCCCACCGATAACTGACATATATAATATATATATCAAACGATCGGAAATGCTTTCGAGAATTTTGCTATTGGAATTCAGCAAGATCGGTTCATACAATGCGGAGATATGTTAAAAAAACCGGTTTTTAGAACCGGTTTTCCAGTTTCTGAAGCCTCTGTATATACTAGGGACTTCGTTTATACAAAAAAGTCTCGGACATTTTTTTCTGAATTTTTGTTCTGAAAAAATTAAATAAATCGGTTCAATAATAACTGAGATATCGGACAAAACGCATTTTTTATTTTTTGAAGCCCTGATTTAAGCTATAGATTTTTATTTTTATACAGATCGGTCACAAATATTTTTATAAAATTTCGGTTTTTTGAATCAGCAGGATCGGTTTTTAAATGGCGGAGATATGCTTTAAAAACCGGTTTTTGGAACCGGTTTTTCAGTTTCTGAAGCTTCTGCATATACCAGGGACTTCGAATTTTTAAAGGGGGCTCGGAAATTATTTTCTGAATTTTTGTTCTGAAAAAAAGAAATAAATCGGTTCAGTAATAACTGAGATATCGGGGAAAACGATTTTTTTATTTTTGAAGCCCTTGTTCAAGCTACAGATTTTTATTTTTATATAGATCAGTCATAAATGTTTTTATAAAATTTCGTTTTTTTTAATAAACCAAATTCGTTCAGAATCAACAGAGTTATGGACCAAAAACAAATCTGTTAAGAATATAAATACACACACAAACATGTATATTAAGCATTGTAATGACTATTAGTGACGTTTTTTGTTTTTTTGTATAGACAAGTAGTTTAGTTAGAAACAGCAGTCATATAATGAATAACAGTGTTTTTCAATTTCATTTTTTTATTAATTTGTATGTAAAATTAATTACAACTATAAAATTATGAATATTTATCATTATTTTCAATTAAGTTTTATTTTGTTTGTATTTTTTTAATAAATTAATGACAAATGAAAACATTTTAAAATATTAAGAGTTTAATGTTATTTTTGAAAAAAATTCTTTAATCAATTTGTTTGCTTTAAGTGAATAGCATTAATAATTTTCTTAATCTAAAACGATTAAATAATATTAACAAAAATATATTTAATGATTAAACAACTTGATTCTATAAACTTTGTTTAAATGTCATCTTTAAGGTGTTTAAAAAAAAATACTACTTTTTTTTAATGCAAACTGATGCCGTCAGTTTTTATTTATTATAATATAAACGTTAAAATCATTTAACAATTTTTTTGTTAAATTATTAGTGTGATTTTATTTATATTTAAAATTTTGTTTTAATTCAAATAATAAATTTTTATGGGATCATTAATTTTGTAGTATAAAAGAAACATTTGTGATCAAACCTTTAACTGGTTTTCTTTGAGTCATGGCATAGTTTATAAATTTATTGGCATAAGATACAATAAAGATTTATAAATATATATATAGGAAGTGTTATTTTAAGTGTTGTTTCATTTATTTAAAATATACTAAGTAATAAATTAAAATAAGTGAGATAATGTTGGGGTCAAGTGTAGTCGAAATTAAAAACACTTTTCTAAATCGGATAATGCAACTTAATTCCTCATATCTTTGGTTAAATTCTAGTAGCAGGGGTATTTATACTGCCAGGAGTAAACAATGAGATTTTTTAGGGTTTAGTAATATTATTAATTATATAAAAAAGTTTCAATATAAAAATAACATTTGTAATAATAAAGTTTTGGTGGAAAAAATATTAAAATTATTATTATTTATTTTTTTTTATAAAAATTTACTTTTATACAAAAAATTTATTTCTAGTATAAAAATTAGTTTTTAGTTTAAAAATGTATTTTTAGTATAGAAATTAACTTTTAGTATGAAAATGAATTTTTAGTATAAAAATGAGTTTTTAGTATGAAAATCTATTTTTAGTATAAAAATGAATTTTTAGTATAAAAATGAATTTTTATCAGAAAAATGAATTTTTAGTTTCTAGTATAAAAAATATATTTTTAGTATAGAAATGAATTTGTAGTATAAAATTAATTTTTTAGTATAAAAATAAATTTTTAGTAAAAAAGTTTTTAATATAAAAATGAAATTTTAGTATAAAAATTAATTCATGGTATAAAAATGAATTTTTAGTATAAAATTGAATTTTTAGTATATAAATAAATTTTTAGTATAAAAATGAATTTTTAGTATAAAAATGAATTTTTAGTATAAAAATTAATTTTTAGTATAAAAATGAATTTTTAGTATAAAAATTAATTTTTAGTATAAAAATGAATTTTTAGTATAAAAATTAATTTTTAATATAAAAATGAATTTTTAGTATATTAGTATATATAGTATAAAAATGAATTTTTAGTATAAAAATGAATTTTTAGTATAAAAATTAATTTTTAGTATAAAATTTAATTTTTAGTATAAAACTGAATTTTTAGTATAAAAATGAATTTTTAGTGCAAAAATGAATATTTAGTATAAAATTTAATTTTTAGTATAAAAAAAAGAGTTTTTAGTATAAAAATTAATTTTAAGTTAAACATTTAATATAAAATTTAAGAAAAAAAAAAAACAATTCTTGTACAAATATCGATAAATGCGTCAAACTAGTGCTCACACATAGTTTTATTACGTATTCTGTTTTTCTCCAGGACGTAAAATTTTCTCTCAAAAGGACTTCAAAGTTTCGAAAATTACACAACTTTAAAATAAAATATAAAATATGTATCAAATTTATATCAACCCAATATGAAAGCTTAGAATCCTTACAATATAACAAAAGTTTTTATTTAAATGTTGCAACACCAAATGTTAAAAGAAGTTCTTTTATATAAGGACTATAATTAAATACTTAGTAAATATAATATTAAAGGGTTAAATTTTCAAAAACATTTAAATAAAAAATATAATTATATCGCCAGGATTTGTAGCTTTCGCTTAACATCCATATTGGGGTGAATATTCCTTCTAAGTATTTGAAACTATTATTAAAAATTTTCCATTTTTCGAGACTTTGAAGTCTTTCTGAGAGGAAACTTGACCCCCTGGAAAAAGAATCGGTATATATATTTTTATATTTTTTATTTTTTTTTATTTTATGCTTATCTTTCGAAACTTTGAAGTCCTATTAAGAAGAAATTTTATGTCCTGGAGAAAAACTGAGTACTCATTTTTGCTATGAATGGTCTCTAGTTTCATGCTTATATCGATTTTTTCATGTGTGGAAATGACTGTCACACAGTGTTTTAAGTAAAAAAAAAAATAAATAATAATTTTTAGGGTAAAAACATACCAAAAATTTATTTTGGACATACAAATAAAATATAAATTGTGTGGACAATAATTTGTAATAGTAAATAAAGTGATCTTTTTTTCCAGATGATGTTTAATATATTCAAATGACGTGCTAAACATTCATGAAGACTTTCTCACAAGTAAACAATTTCCTAATTTTAAATACTGGTTATAAGACCCAGCAAAAAACAAATAAAAAAAAAAAAAAATAGTTTCTGTATCTCTTTTTCAGCATTAAGTACTTCCTTTCAATGACAACACAATGTAAAAATCATGACATTTTCAGCTCTTTCTCAGTACCTTTCCTTTTTAGCTTTTTTGTAGTAAAATAAATAGCTCTATTTCTGTATTATTGTTTAGAGTTTTTGTCTAATTTTTTAAAACATTTTCTCTAGCATTGAGCAAATAGTTAAAAGAGTAGTTGAATTATAAACACTTAATACTCGTATTTAGTTAAGTAATAATGAGTTAGCTGTCTTTATTATGTAGAACGTCTTGTTGTTTGGTTTAGTTGTTAATAAAATTGCGAAATATATTTTTACTGGGGAACTAGTACAACTTACTTCTTAGTATACATAATACTTTTGTTATAGTAAGTAATTATTACTAGACTTATGTGGGCAATTCTTCATAAATATACAATCAACACATCTATGTGAACATGTGTGTTGCTTTTTTCCTTAATGTTTATAAGTTTATTGAACTTCAGTTTTCAAGTACTAGAAATAAAAATTTCTTTACTTTGTTGTTTGTATTTAAATGTAGCGCAGAAGTGTGTATGAATATGAAATTAATATTAATAAATTGTATTCATTTTATTTACTAGTTAATTAATGAATCATAAATTAAGTAAATAATTTATGGGACATTTTTCAAAAGAAGTACAACTGGTAAATTTGACGTCATTGGTAATTATATAAAAAAAAAATGTTTATTATTTCTTTCTTAATAACTTCTTTATATTGTAAGTTTTAATATATACTTTTTTTATAAAATTATTAAATAGTGGAAATAAAATTTTATTAAAATAATTATTGTATTTAAATGAAAATGCTGTAATTCTAAAATTTATTTTGAAGTATTTAAATACAATAGATAGATAGTGTTGTTATATTATTATGTATTTTTTTTTTTTTCTCTAATACTTTTTAAAAATTGCTTTGCTTTTTTTATCTAAATATTAGTATTTTCAAATAGTTTTTAAAATCCGTTCAAGGTATTTTCTATAATTATGCATTTTAAAATTTGGACTAGAATAAAACTAGTTTGTTTCTGAATAATATTATTTATTTAATATTCTAGCTATATTAAACTATGCAGTATTTTTTATTATTTATTAAAATAATTTAATCAAATGCTAATTTCTTTGCCATATCCATATTTATGTGATTCATTTAAACAAAATGTTTAATATGTTTTGTTTTTAAATTTAGCCATGTTTCACACCTACATTTAAAATAAAATTAAGAAGCTGTTAAACTAGATTTCAAATCGAAAATATTTTTCTACTTTTATAAAAAAAGTAGAACAAAATAAAAATTAATTAAAATAATTTATAAATTTTAGATTAAGAGAAAAAAGTAGAACAAAATAAATATTTATTAAAATAATTTGTAAACTTTAGATTAAGAGAAAATAAGAAAAAATTAATTTATTAATATAATGTATAATTTTTAAATTTAGAGAAAATAACTTCAGAATATTTTTAGTAGAATTTTGCAGGTCAAACTAACGATTTTAAAATAATATTTTTTTTTGTAGTTCTAACAAATTGTTTATTACCTTGATTTTTAATATAAAAAAACTTAATTCGTCATATTTTTTATATTTTTTTTAAAAACCAATATCGAATCTAGCAGTTAATTAGATCCATATTATATTATTATTCATATTATAAAAACGTCTAAACGGCTGAATCGATTTTCCAAAAAAAATTTTGGGGCATTTTGGATAGTAGCAGTGCGATTGGATGTCACGGCTACATATTCATTATGAACTATTACCATAAATTTCATGGGAACCTTCGTCTTATCATAGATGAAATGAATATAGGACGGATAGGTTCAGGGGGAGTAGTAGCCCTCATATAAAGCTAGTGGTCAATAAAAACTGTTGGAAAAATTAAAAAAAAAAAAAAAAAAAACTAAAATTTGGAAAAGTGTGACCTAAGTTAGTAACTCTAATCTGTCCCTCTGCCTAATCTGGGATCCTCAAAATTACGTGTTTATGTTTAGACGAAACATAATTAGAAATGTCAGCATGATTACTGATGATATGTGTGAAAACAAGTACTCCATTTTGCTGGAGTATTCTTATAACGAACAAATTATCTATTGGTATTGCAAAAGACAAGAATAATTACCTATTACAAATTTTTAATGGTCCTTTGAACCGGATGTAAAATATACGTAAACTTAAGAAAAAAAAAAAAATATTCTTAAGGAGTGAGATCGAAAAATTCTTAACATACATAATATTCAATAACTTGAAAACGGTTGATCTTAAAGTTTTCATTATTTTTTTAATCATTTGATAATTTAGCACAGATCACAGAAATATATAATTTTTATGGTTCTAACCACCTAATTATAAAATTGTGGACCATTTTTGAAAACCCTTTCTTTGGAGATTTGATAGTTGCTTCAGTCACTTTTTTGGAACAGTGTGCACATCTTCTGTTAAAATCTTCGGTATTTTGGGACACCTTTTTTGTGTTCTTGAATTCACTTTTCACAAAAGCTCAATATCTCTCCACTGGTCTAAGCTATGGACAATTTTGAAAATTAACCTCTCTTGGTACTAAAACTATGTTATTGATTTGGTACCACTCCAGAGCTTTCTTACCGTAGTGACATGATACCAAATGGGTCCAAAAATATGTGGACACGTTATGCTTTCTTAAGAAAAGAAGAAGTCTTTTTTGCAAATATTCCTTTATGCATATTTTGGTATTTATAGATCCGAATGTATCCTGTGTATTTCCTGTTTTGCCGCAACTGCAAAAAGCTTGTCATACCATGAATTTTGTAAGAAATTTTTGCTGCTTTTGGGTCTTAAACTTATCTCCAACATTGCTTCGAGCATTAGCAATAAACATTTTTGAGACACAAGCTGCGAAGATTCTGCCAGCACCTACGTTTCTTCGTCAATTATACAGCTTGAGTATTTTTGTATGAAATTTGGTTTTAAATTCCGAGTCCTGTTTTTGGCTTGTTATTTTTTTTGCAGAATTCCAGTTTGGAATTTTTGAACTTTATATGTTATCAACTTTCCCATTACCTTTAAATTTTCACACCAAATAGTCGAAGCACTGAGAAAACTGAGCTGATTTCTACCAGATGTGTTTGGAGTTCCTTTCAATATGCCTTAAATTTTCTGGCCTTCCCAATATCAAGTGGTCCTTTTTTCTTACCGAACTAGGTTTCACATCAATAGTCAAATTCTCCTGATACTGTTTAATAACATTAGAAACGGTTTTACGGACGACATTTAATTCTGTGGCCAATTATTTGTAAGACCTATTTGGATTTTTTGAAATTTTTTAATAACTTGTAGGACGTAAATCTTTTTCGTCACTTATTTTGATGAAAATAAGGACAAATTAACATGGCTGTTATTAAAAATAATAACTGAAGTATTTTTCCATGATAACTAGATCAAAAAAAATTTTTAATATTGATTCCGAAAAAAGTTATGACGCAAAATGTGTGTTAAGAATTTTTCGATCTCACTCCTTATCATATTTTTATAATATAAAACAAATACAATCAGATATTAGATATCAGAAATATTGAGATATGCTTCAATATATAGTGCAACCTTCTTAAATTTACAAATTGGGATTTATCGCGAGAACTAAAGTCAATTCCAAAAAAGTGGATTAGAGGCGTAGTACTTATTAATACCGTGTATCCGAATTGACTTTGAAACTCCGTGCAGCACATATTTTTTAATTTTGTAACTCTGTGTTATTCTACTTGATTAATGCCAATTATTTCAACAAAGAGGTATCTGTCAGTGTAGGGGTCTATGGTGTAAACATATTTGGTAATTTGAACGAAAAGGTATGGATTAGAAGCAAATATTATTTTACCGTACCTATTAAATATTTAAATTATAGATACCATTACGGGTAGGGGCTACTAATTTATATTTTTAGAAAAAAAAAAAAATCGAGAATATCAAAAATTTAAATTTATTTTTAATAAACTTTTATTCCCATCTTATTTAAATACATAAATAAATATTTAGGTTAATAACAAAATATTCCAGCGTGTAAAATATAAAATAAAAATTAATATAAAATGATAAAAGCAAATTTAAAATTATGTATTATTTAGATAACTAAACATTTAAGTGCACAATACACTAAAAGAAAAATATTACCGAAAATTGTGTTAAACTATAATTAATGATTTTTAAAGCCTCTATTACTTTTTTAATAATTTCTCTAATCTATAAAATTACCAAGAACTCAAAATATTTATGCCTTGTATAATGTATCTCTAAGATGTAATTTGATATTTGCTTAATATAAAAACTCATAGAAATCTCATGAAACAGAAAATAAAGGAATACAATAAACAAAATCAAAGGAGCAAAAATTATACGCAATAAAATTGTTGTATAATAAAATTATATTAAACGTATTTATTCTGGAGATTTTTATAAAATACGAGTATTAAACTGAAATAAAACATAAAAAAATACAAAGATTTCAGTTTAGTTCAGGCTTATCATTAAATAAAAATCTATGAGACTTTAAGGTTGCTGTAAAACACAACGCCAGACAATTTTTATGTTCTTTTTAAGGTTTTGACACTTGAGGTTTGCAACTCTTTGCCTTGTAGAAGAATTGTGTTGTTTTATAGTTTTTTTTTATTTTTTATTTATTTATGTTTGCTGCTGAACGTGTTGTGTTTGTCGGTCAAAAAAAGAGTAAAAAGCGAGAAGTAAATAAGAAAAATCAGTTTATTTACTGGTTTATATTTCCAAGAATTGTTGGCGGCGGCATCAAGTTATGAACCTCTTAAACATTTTAAATAACAGCAACATCAACGAGCACGTAATACAACAAACAAAATAAACGAATCAACATATATTTGGTGAGAAGAAACTGGAATTGAAGCTGCTGGGCTAAGTAATATCAACAAGAAACTAAAAAAAAAAAAGGATTTATTCTTGCTTGCTTGCCTGCCCATGCAATCAAAAAACCGAAAATCCAATTTTTTATTTGGGATTTAAGCACAGAGACGAAGTTTTCGCAAACATGTTAATGTTTTTCTTGTTGTTTTTGTGATTATGGTGACTTCTTCATGAAAAGCGAAAAATAAATAAAAAGAAAATTAAAAAAAAAAAAAAATTGGTTTGTACTTGTTTGTTGTTTGCGGTCTTAAAGCTTTTTATACCCTACACCACCATAGGTGGGGAGGGTATGTCTAAGACCCACTTTAGTGTATAACAATCGGCTTATAATCACGTCTGTCCAGCCGTCCATGTAAACATTGTTATCAAACTAAGGGTCTCAATTTTCAAAATAATTTAAATGAAATTTGGCACATATGTTTTATGTAGTCCAAGGACGAAGCCTTGTTTAATTATTATCGGTTTATTATTTCACCTAGCCTCCATATAAATATCCCCCCCGGAATAGGGGTTTGACGATCATAAATGCCTTAAATATAGCAATATTTTAATGAAATTTAGCACATATAAGTTTCATATAAATATAAATCTGTGCACCAAACTTTAAGAAGGTCGGTCCACAATTGACCGTACTATTAACCCCTCTTTTGAAAATCTATTTAGCGCGCATAAATAAAATAATAATGTTAGTATAAAATTAATATTCGACAAGTTATAAGTTTTATATTACTAGAAGTCACAGTGCAAAATTTTATGAAGATCGGCCTATAATTGATCATAGATCCCATATAAGACCCAATTCCAGGAAGCACTTTTAAGTGCATAAATAGTGTAATATTTAAATACATGCGTATGTTTCTTAGAAATGTACCCTACGCGATTCACAATTGGCCACCGACATAAGACCTCTTCCTGAATTTTGATGCACATATACCATGGTGTAGGGTATAATATGGTCGGGTTTGACCGACTATATATTTTTTACTTGTCTTTTTTTTTATTAAGAAAACACGTTTGTTACTGAAGCATTATCGGCAGAAAAACTGAACAGTGAAAACAAAAATGAAAAAAAAGTTCAGGTTCTTGATCAATGCGTAGATTTTTTGTGTGGTCATGCCTTAGGCCGTAAAAATACAGCAACAGAAAAAAGCAAAAAAAAAAAAAAACACATTTTCAAAATAAAACATATAAAACTATTGCACAGTGGTTAGATATTGATAATATAGACATAACGATAATGACACTATTTTCTATGATATTTTAATATTCTATCACAAAAAAAAAAAAAAAAAAAAAAAAAAAAACGAGGAGTTACAAGCGTTTTAAATAACTTCAAACTGGATTATCCTCCCTCACCTCTAAAATCACAATTGATTTCTTATAAACTTTACCGTCATACTGCTTCAGGAATACTGTATAAAAATAAGAAAGATTTATTTTCCCCCATTCTTATGCCACTGTTCTGGGTGTATGTGTTAACTTTTTTTTTCTAATTTGGTTGATGGTGTTGTAAGCAAAATAGCGTAAACTAATCATTAAAAAAGTATAAGAAGTATGAGTAAAAATAAACGAATAATAAACATAATCAACAAACCATACAAACAGTCTATCAAGCAAAACAAATACCAACAATTGTTGCCGTGTAATTGACCGTTAGAAAACAATTAAACTATAAAGTTTATAGAATTATTATGAAAACATTTTAGATAATAATGAAATAATTAAAAAATAAATAAATAAGCCTAAATACTTAATTATAAATATCAAGAGTTTTTAAAAATCGCATAAAAAACTTTTTTAGGTCAATGTTTAGCCAAACAAAACGAAAGATTTAAGCAACAAACTTTATTTATATATATTTTTTTAACATTTTGGCATACGTTTTGTTTTTAGTTAAAAAGATTAACCATAAATAATATAAATGAATCAAAGAAAGAAAAATTGAAAGTTTTTTTTTTTTTTTTTTCTTTTAAAATAATTTTTTTTGTTTATTATATTTAATGCCTTAGGTATTATTTAAGTCGTTTTTAATATTTTTACTAAAATCACACGATTACGTCAATCACTGTCATTATAAGAAAACCATTTAATATATAATTTTTTAGTTTTAGTTCATTTGTTAAATATTTATCATTTTGATCGATTTGTAAATAGCCAAAAAGTCATGCTAATTTTATGTTTATTGTGATTTTTTTTTTTTAATACTTAAATTCATTTTAAATGAGTGTTACACCTTTGAAATTTGGTGATTAAAATTTATTATATAAAAGCTTAAGATATTAAAGTTAAATCTTCTTTAAAATTTTATTGATTTAAATTAAAATTTTATTTTAATTTTTTATTGACGTACATACATAGTTGTATTATAAAAAAAGATGTAAATTAAAGTATTAATAAAATGGATTTAATGTCAACACTTGTTGGTTTTAAAAGAGTTTATATTGGGGTTTATTTAATTTAAGAAAAGAAAGATATACTTTGCATATTTGAATTTTTTAATCCCAATTGAATTAATGTAATAAAATTAATGCTATTTTTCTAAATGCTCATGAATTTTGCAAAAAAATTTATTTAGAATTTGGGAAAATGAAGAAGTTTTGTTTAATCTGTATTAAACCATTTTTGTTGGATTTCCGAAAATAGGTTTGTTTAAAAATATAGTTTAAGTGAAAAACTTTATAAACCTGGAATTGCAAAGATGCTAATGCTCTACAGAATTACGAAATAAATGGTTATATGTACCCAGCAAAATATTTTGGAATTTGTTCAAACCTCAAAACACTGTTATTGGAAATCAAGTGGCTAATATCTTGAATTAACTATTTCAAATCAGTTCTTTTGAGCAAGTTATAAAAGTATTAAATTAAAGTAACTATTTATAATAAACATAAAGTGGATATAATCTAATTTTCACAAGTATTGACAAAAATTATTTCTGTAAACTTTTTAATGAAGCAGTGCTAAGTCCATTTTAAATCACCTTGATCGTCACTGAAAATTATGTAATTTCAAATTGTGTCACTTCACTAAAGTAATTTTATCACCTTCTATGACAAATTTATTCATGTTTCACGAAAATTGGTACTAGTTCGAGTTCATTGGCAATAGTGAATTTACTAATATAAGCGAAAAAATACAAAAATATTCATCTAACCTTTTAATAAGGACTGCGCACGAAAAATTTCGTGCATACTCGTAGGATTATAACTTTTGATGGAACGAAAAATAAATAATTCTGTTTCTCCTTTATCATTATGATTAGTAGCCATGTGCTAAGTTCTATGGTAAATAGCAAAACTAGTTTTTCTTAAAATGGAAATTGAACAAAAAAAAAAAACACCTAAATACATATTTAAAATTTTTAACAAAAACCCACATCGGTCATATAAAACAATTGATAGGAAGACATGTGTGTCACAAAATACAGTTTCTCGGGTCATAAGATTATACAAAGAAGTCATGATCACTGTTAGGAAATCTGGTAGTGGAAGAATTATAGTATTTTCAGACTGTTAAAATCTCAGCATCCCTGGAAGAAAAGTATCAATCACAAAAAGTTAATTGCTCTGAATATTTTTCAGAAAAGTTGAATTGAAATCTGGCCTGAAGACGCACCAATAATTTGGAGGTAAAAATAGCATGAAAATTCTTTAGACAAATTTTTTTCAGAATTGCTACATAATAAACGATAAAACGTTAGAACTGGCTGACTTTCTTCACGTTCTTGAACAGTTAGTCTATGTTGCATATGCTAGAGAGAATTTACCTAAAAAATCAAAATTTCCAAGAAAATTTTTGGTTTGGCAAGCCATTTGTACGTGTGGCACCATTAACACAGAAATATACGTGAATGAGTGCCTTCGGAAAAGACTTCTTCCTTTCTTAAGAAAACACCGTGTGTCCGCATTTTTCTGGACTGATATCGCTACTTCTCAATATAGCCACAAAGTGATGGAGTGGTGTCAAATAAATGGTGTTATGTTTTTACCGCAAGAGGCTAAGCTATCAAATTTTCCAAAACTCGAAAAAATGAAACAGAATTTAAAAAAAGTGGACTTATTCCAGCAAAAAAGTACCAGAAAACATAATAAAAACTCATATGGAGGGAAATCCGGAAAAGTTCAGATATTTTATTAAAAGCCAGCAAGAAATGATTTATTCATTTAAATTTAGAACTTGAACGTTATAGTCATTAATAAAAATATAGTTTTAAAAAAATTTGCCCATTGGTTAAGTTTCCACAAACATATTACAGAAGTTTCCACAGAATATAATGTTATTTTTAGATTAATCCATAAAATTTTATGAGCTCTCATATACGTCTAATTTCAATTTTACTTACAGAAGATCCATAAGTATTGAGAATAAATATAACTTTAATTTTCTTACTCGTAAAATAATTTTAAAGTACTTATTGGAACTTAATGGAACTTACCTAAAAAGAGAAAGAAGAAAAAATATAAAATTAATAATGATATTATTGATTTTTTAATTGTACTTTAAAATAAAAAATAAAAAATGCAACGCTAGGCTATATGATTTTTGATCGTATTGATTAGGGCTATAATGTCATTAAATTAGCCAACTCTATTGTGATTTTATTCTTTGCGGCCTTAGCCAACTATTGTATGTCATTTTGTTCCAAATTGTTACGCATACGAACTTTTTTAAAAAGTTGTAAATTTAAGGGAGCAAAGAAAATGCAACTCCTAAAAAATCATCGGATTTTTTTTAAATTTTGATAAAAATAATTATTGAAATATTATGAAAACTATAATTTGGTAGTATTACCATTAATTACTACCAATACATATAAATTTAAGGTAATTTTAACTACAAAGGATATTAATAATATTAAGAAAACACTCTTTTCTCCATACTTTTTAAGAATTTTCGAATATTTTTGAATAACATTCTGATAATTGCAGTGAAATAATATTAATATGTAGTTCTAATATGAAGATTCTTAAAAATTATCTTAAAGAAACAATATTGAAACGATCATGCCTGTAACAATTGATACAAGTCATTTAACAGTAGATATTTTATATTATCTGAATGACCACATTTGGCCATTCAAGCTACTATTGCCAGCAATCGTTGATTTAATAATGTAAATCTGGTAACTGGATATCCTTCTAACAAAACACATATTATTTACTTATATAAAACTACCACCTTTACTTTTAGAGGCAGGTCCTTTATTATTTTTACGAGTACTGTATAATGGAAATAAGAGCCTATTACGATAACTTGAATTAATTTGACTCTAAAAACATATATTTTAATTTTAGACGGTCTAGTAGACATACTTACTTAAATATTAATTTCAAATAGTAAACAAGTCCAATAGTCCAATCATCACGAAGGATGCACTTTCAATTTTTGAACATATGAAGAGTTCAAAATAGGTATATTTCTTAACTGGTTTTCCTTGTGTTAGAATTTGTTCCAGGACCAAAATCAAGGGATATTTGAACATTATAGCGAGACAGAGTATTCGATAATGTCATACCATTGCGAAAAAATATTTTAAGCTGTTGATTAGATCTCAATAACTATCGAAAGTGGTTGCGTTATTTCGGTCGAAAGGTCATAACTCAATTATAAATTATGAAGTTAAGCTAAACTATCATAAATATTTGATCGCTTATTTATAGAAAATGTTTGTTGGTTTTAAAACAACTAACAAAATAAATAATAATTTCAAAAATATCAATCTCTATTGAAAAATGTCCAAAATAGTTCAGAAAAATATCAAAATTTAATAAAATTGGAATTTATTGCTAATATTTATATTATTTGTAGATTTCATGTATCTTAGACAATATGCAACGATAGAAAATCATGTTTTTTAACAACACTATAGTTTCCAACCATTTCCAATCAAAATTTTAAAAATCATGTTTATTTGTTTAGAGTTTCATTTTTTTTGCTCGCTCACATTTTCAACTGCTTTTACTAAACGTTCAATAATTTTCGTTACGCACAAAAATATTCAACAAAATTATATGCAACATGTATCTATTACCACAAACAATAAAATTACATTAGTACTGTTACATTAGGACTTGCTATAAGCAAAATATATGTGAACAAAGATCATATCACATAGCGTTGCATTTTTAATGCTCGCTACTGTATGTACATGTGGAATGTAACACTCTCGTTGCATTCTAAAACCATTGCCGTTTCCTATATGGCACTAAAGGACTTTAAAGGATGTTTTAGAATGTAGGTGTTGACATGAATATATTTTTAAAGAACAGGTGTATTTAAATTTCAACGAAACCCGATTAGAAGACACCATAATTGCTCACGAAGTGTGTTGTGGTATAAAAATTCATATTTTAGTCTGCTGGTGATTAACAATAGATCACAAACTCTGCATAAGTAGGGTAAAATCGAGACAAAAAACGCAAAAGCCTCGTTTATGGTCCTTAGAGCCGGATGCTAATAAACGACTCTATAACCACATTTATGTATAAAATTCTTTCCATTCTCTCCCATCTTTAATATCTTGTAAACTCTTTGAGTCTTCTCATTCAAAAGTTTAAAACAATTGTTTTTTTTGTTATTTACTTTCTGTTTAATTTAACAGCAAAATGTTGTACCAGGCCGTTCCTTAATTTACCTAAAGGCCATTAAACTTTATTTTATAAAAGTTTATATATTTCATTTCAGTTTTTAAAGTGACATATACTCAAGACATATCTTACCCAAATAAAAAAAAAATTAACAAAAATTATAAAAAAGAAGAATAAAACCGCAACATGTATAGTAAGATTAACTTTTCTCAAGAAATGCGAATTTTAAAATAAAAACTGGTTTCATTAAAAAAAAATGATATATAAACTTTACGTAAAAGGCTGCTTTAAATTTAGGTTAAATTTAAATTAATGAATGTTTTAAATTAAAACAGTAACAAATAAAAACTTTTGAGGTGTTAAGAATTGACCTAATTTTTATTTAGTTTGTAAATTAATCTTATTTAATAATTATTTAGATTTTTTATTAGTTAACTACTAAATATTTATTTATTTTTAATTAAATCTGTCTAGAAAGAAATTTATTATTATTTTTTATGCGAAATGGTCACTAAAGAAAGTTTTTGAATTATTATAATTAAAATGTCACTTTCATATTTTCAAATAAAATTTCTAAACTTTGATTATATTTATGTATAATGAGCAATTGTTTTTTTTTTTTATTTAACTGGGAATTATGGGAAATTGTTATTAATTTTCTTTTTGTTTAGAGGGGGAAAATAATTTGAAATTTAATATAGTTAGGTACAAAGTAATGTTTAATATTTATAAGTTTTCTTTGAAATAAAGCGGTAATTTAAATAATTGTATACTATATTTTTTCGTATTTAATAAAAGTGTTTAAATGATTATGAAGACAAGTCATTAAAGTGAATAATATCAGACTTTAGGTTACCCAAAAAAAAAGTTTTAGGAAGTTCTATTAAACATTTTAAATTAATTTATTAAAAGCGAAAAATAAGGACTGTTTCTTTTAAAGTGGTAATTTTTCGACCAGTTTTTTAAACACAAAAACCGGTTTTCAAAATATCTTTTTATTTCAAAAAACATGTACTTAACACTGATATTTGAATAGAAATTTAATTTTATAAATATTCATATAGACTGATTTCTTATGTTTTAAAAACAAAGGTGCAAAAGGCTTAATTCTTCAATTATTTTTTTTAAATCGAATTAAATTTATTATCCTTAAATTCATAGACAAGTACAAAGAATTTACTTTATATGAATTGAATTAATTCTGCAATAAATTAATTCCTTAAAGAATTCATTCACAAATTATACAATTCAGGCTTAAAAAAATATATTGAATCATTAAAATTTTCTTCAATTCAAATCTATTACAAATTAGCTTTAGAAAATATTTTTAAATTCATTTTGTAAAAGATTAAAAAACAAAATATTACAAATTGAATGAAAGAAAAATATTTTCATTCAATTTGGAGAAGATTTGAATTAACAAAAATTGAATGAAGATAAGAAATTAATTCTATTCAAAACAAAGCCTGTGAATTAAGCTATTGAATTATATTTTTGAGAATGGTATTGTGGAATGAAAAATTAGTACTTCTTAATTCAGAATTAAGATTTAAGAGAATTATGATTTAATTAACTCTTTTGAAGCTCTGTTTAAAAATATGGTTTCTTGTTAAATTGAAATTAAAACTGTAAAAGTATGTTCAGAAAAGGCGAGGATCCAGCTCAAGCTTTTGGAGGAGGAAAATAGAACAATTTTCCTAATTGTTTCCATAAATTGTATGATTAAGTACAGATTTTTCATTAAGTGCTTTCATTTTGGGGAGGGAAATTTCCTTTTTTCCCTCACCGTGGATACGCGCCTGGTTCAGACTAGTGAAATATTTGACCAAAATGACGTAACCACTATATATAATATTTTCTAACTTTACCATTTCAATGGGA
This sequence comes from Protophormia terraenovae, assembly GCA_951394005.1. Taxonomy (NCBI): domain Eukaryota; kingdom Metazoa; phylum Arthropoda; class Insecta; order Diptera; family Calliphoridae; genus Protophormia; species Protophormia terraenovae. The sequence goes on along the minus strand of OX596073.1, from coordinate 171,324,979 downwards.
AAATACTTATTACTTGTATTTAATAATAGCTAACAGTTTATCGAATCTTGTTTGACACTGTTTTCTCTTACAAAATATTTGCAAGATAACACAACGGAAAACAATTTATTGTATAACCAGTGGTCACGCAAATTTGGTCAAATATTTTACAAATGTGAACATAGCTTAAGATTAAACAAATAAATTAGTAATAATTATCTAGAATGAAATTTGTTTTATCTCTTCTAACACTTGTAATACTTTTACACCCAATTTAATTGTTTCAGTGGTTTTTTGATCCAATATTTTCTTAATTTTTTTAAGATGTCGTATCAGTGATGATAAATTTAGTACAACTGTACTTTTTTCAGTACAATTCGCTCTTCGAAAGTAAAGTTTTAAATATTTTAATAAAATTTTTAATGAAATAAAAAAATTTTGGATTCCTTTAGAAATTATTTTAGGACAGTAGCTAAAATTTGTTTTAAATACAATTAAATTTATGCATAAACATTTTTTAATAATTTAGAAATTTTTAGACCATTATCCTGTTATCCTTTTTGAAGTGATTTTTAAATATGTGTTTATTTAGTAAAAATCGTACATATTTTCGACAAAACAAAGACACTTTTATATTCATTACTTAACAGTGAGATGTTTAATTTTCATATGACTTTTTTTTTGCTTCAAAACTTTGATGTAACTGTAAGTCGAAGTTCATACAAATCCCATCAATAATAGTGTGATAGACTGTTTATACCTTAATCTCTGGATTCAGGTATACGCTCCGTCGTTACGGCTTCGTCAAACGTGGATGTTACAATTTTCCATGTCCAACTTGAACAATATTTAATAGCTCGAAAAATAGTTTATAGTCAATAGGTTTTGATTCTTTAAAATAATAATGTTGCTAATTTTGAGAACTCAAATGAAAACTTCCAAAGATCAAAGATATTTTAATTTTGGATTGAACAAGTTCTTAACATTTCAGTACGATATGGTTCAGGTGACCATAAACTAAGAGCAACATACTATGATTGTTTATGATCCGGTTTAATAATATTTATAACTTTTTTTATAATATTTCTTTCGATTTCAGTATGTTTTTATCTTTTAATAATCCCATTTTATCATATAAACCAATTTTATCATGAATATAATCGTATTTTATCATATATATAGTCCCAATTTATCATAAATATAATCCCATTTTATCATATATATAATCTTATTTTATCATTTTATCATATATATGATCCCATTTTATCATATATATAATCCCCGAGTTTTCAATACTGAATATATTTTAAATAAAACACATTTATCCGAAATTTTATTTATTGACAATATTGCAAAATAAAATATTTCAGATAAAATTTATTAATATATTTATTTTTATTAAAATATTATACTTAAAACACAAAGAAATTAAACACTTTTCCAAACTTTGAAACAGAAACATAAACGTTGCTATCATGAACACGGTATTATTCAAATCAATGAGAAACGCCAACAAACATTGAATAGTTGTAGTGATCATGCTGTAACCATGTTTAAATATTAAGAAATATTAAGTTGTACAAAAAACCGGTTAACCGTTTATTTCTGAATTTCAAAAAGTTAAAACGGTTTTTTCAATATACCAATTATTCGAAAACCGGTTTCTCAAAAAAGTCTAATAATCCATCACCCTAATATTAACTTAAAACTAATATTTAATGGAATTTATTTATGCACGTTTAGGTGATTTTCGGAAGAGGGATTTATATGGTGAATTATGGACTGATTTTCATGGAATTCGGTTTCATGAAAATGTTATTATATTTAAAGGATTTAAAATCATTAAGCACTATTCCAGAAAGATGTTGGCTAGGTGAAATAAAGGATTGTTCATAACTAATTGCAATAGAATTTGCTCACCAAGATAAATGTAAAATTACGCCTTGTACTTTCATTACAAGGTTTGGACAGACAGCCAGACGGACGAAAGGATATCGTCAAATCGACTTAGTGATTTTGAGTCGATTAGTATATTTAAAGGCGGGTCTAGCACCAGTATTTCTGTGCATTAGAAATAAACCCATAATAACGCAAGCACCTATGGTGATGTAAAGTATAATTAATAAAAAACCAATGTCTCACTTTAATAAATAATCTTGGAAAAACTCTCAGTAATATTTGTATAAATAAAACTAAAAAACTTGTATTCTTTTAATAAACAATGACAAAGTTGTTATTAAAAATCATCTTATAAATACAAAATACTTATTACGTTCTCTCTTAGCAAAAAAAAAAAAGTTATAAAAGAAATTTATAAAAAAAACATTTAAGCGGATCTCAATTAAAATACAGACATTGGCGGATGATAATGACGGTAATCATAGAAAAAATTTTAGATTTTCTTTTTAAATGAAAAGAGAAAAGAAGAGTAAAAGTAAGACACTTTCTATAGACTGTTGTAAATAGATAACAACTACACACAACCTCAATACAAGAGTATCGATTAAATGATACAAATCTTAAAGATGTTTATGAAAAAAAAAAAAAAAATTTTTCACAAAAAAGTTTTATTTTAACCAGTACGATTTTCTACGACAACAAATTACTTATTAAATTTACCATTTTTTATGAAGCCATTAAAATAAATAACATAATATTTGTGGTACGTACACAGAAAAAATTATTACTTTATATTTTTTTCAATTAATATAGTTGTTTAATTTTACATCAAATTTTAATTAATATATTCAAGCAAAAATAAAATAAAATCTTAAGATCTTTTACTAATTTATATGTTAAATTTATTCAATCATTTACTTGAATGATTTCATAAATATTTTAATTGGAAAAAATTTTCTGTTTAATATTTTACAGTTATTAGTAATTTATATAATAATTTTGGTGAGAGGTGCAAATTAAAACAATTTTTAATTGAATGAATTATTTTGATGTTTGGTGACTTTTTTAAAATCAAATTTTAGTGTTATTACTTTTACTATATTTCAATTTAAATATAGGATTTATTATAGTATATAAATATTTTTTGGTTTTTGTTTTTTTTTAGACTTTTTTTTAATAAAAAGTTCATTGACTTTTTAAAGATTTACTAGATATTTTAGACAAAAGAAGCTGCTTCATTAAAAACTTAACTGATTTTTTTTACATAAAATACATAACAAAAACTTAATGCCTTTTATAGCTTAACGAATGTCTTTGTGTATTTGAGCATTATGCCCCCTCCCCTTAAAGTAGCTCTAAATGTTAAAAAACAAAAATAATCATTAAAAAATACAATTTAACCTGTCATTGTAAAATTTCAGTGTTTTTTATTTTTTGCCAACTATTTTTTTCTTGTTTTTTGTTAGACTGTTTTGATTTGGTTTGTTAGCAAATGATTTTTTGGCAACATTTAAACATAAACTTGAGTGTTGATTATGGTCGTATTTGAAGTATCTCTGTAGTTACAGTTTAAAAATAAAGTTCAATGCCGTGAAAAAATATGTATATTAAAAATAACGTAAATTAAAAAAAAAAAAAAAAATAAAAAAATAAAAAAAACTTTAATGTTTGTTTTTATTTTTACAGTTCGTTAATGCATGCATGTCTGAGTAAGACAATTTTCCATCAAATAATAATTTAAAATTCAAACAATTACAAGTGTAATAATGTTTTTCTAAGGGTTCTTTAATTAAAGGAATTAATTCTTCAAAACTTATTAAGTTCTGGGATTTATTTTAAATAATATTTTCCAGAACTAAGTTGATGAACTTATGTATGTATGTCATGCCCATTTTTGGTTTCCAAGTTTATATCGACCCTGAAACTATTTATACAAAATTTCGTTATCGTACATGCTTTTGTTTAAAAGATATCAGCAGAAAAGTATGAAACGGACACCCTGTGTTTCTAGTTTTTAGCCCATAACTTTTTTATTTATTAACCGATGTTGCCCATTTCCAATACCAAACAAACCTTATATAAGATAAATATTTGTGCCAAATTTCGTCCCCCTACGTTGCCCCGTTCGAGCCCTATCCTGCTTTCAACGGACAGACAGACAGACGGACGGACGGACATAGCTAGATCGACTCAGAATCTAACCAGGGTGATTCCTTCGACATGTTACACATGGAATGACAAAATCAATATCATTGTGATGGTGAGTATAAAATAAAAAAAAGAAGAATTTACGGGATGTTTTATTTCGTTATTATTTCTTGAAGAAAACCACGTTCAAGACTCGTGCCAAACGCAAGAAATACTTCCAGAATCGTTGTCAGTAGATCAAGCAACAATATCCAGATGTTTGGAAACACTTGAATTTAAGAGCGTCATAAGGCCTTGAGAAGTTTTGCTGCACATTCCAGACGCTGTCTTTTCTGATAAAACATAATACTTTATGTTTAAACATTTTAAAAATCAAAGAAAATTCTCAATCTCTTCTATATATTAAATGATTGACTCACATCATGATTTGAGAACGATTTACAGAATTCTACATTATCGCTCGTGTTCGAAATGTTTTGTTGTTTGCTGTTTATAGGAAATTTAATTTCGGTCAATACTAGAAATTTTAACTAACAATTTTCTATTCAATTGATCAACAATAAACATTATTCCAAATAAAATTTTAATGGACTTTAAAAGGAATACCAAGAAGCTTTTAAAAAGCTTCTTTCTGTATCAATTTTTTACCCTTATTACCTTACAAATTACTAGGAAGTTGTTTTAGAATTTATGCAAGTATAGATAAATTCAATTTCTATTTAATTTGTTTCCTTTATTTATTTATTTATTTATTTATTTATTTATTTATTTATTTATTTATTTATTTATTTATTTATTTATCATAAGGAATTAAATTCCTAGACTAAATTACTATTAAAGAGCTTTAGCAGCCATCAGCTTTAATTTTTTTAATGATTTCAGACCTTTAAATAAAAATCAATCGATTGCTCATTTATTTTAATTCCTCCCTTTTTTACCTTTTAGATATTTTTTTAATATAAAAAATGCAAAGTTTTGAAAAGCAGGACTTCGATAGTAGTGTGATTCCTCCAATTATATTAGCTCTTCATTCCAACAGGAAACAATAAATACGAGTACAAACAAAATTGAACAAAAAATTCAAATAATGCATAAAATATAATGCAATATACAATCAAACCTGCATATAGATGTAGATACAATTATTTTTTTCCCCAACAATTTTACAACTTTTGGCACGCGTTTCGTCCACTTGTAGGTGGTTGTTTTGATTTTCGAATAAAAAATAAAAAAAAGTGAAATAATAAAGAGGGGTATTTACGAGTAAATATTTTTTTGTTTAATGCATTTTTTTCTGTTTTATTTTTTAAAATTGTTTTTTGTTGGTTGCATTTGATTTTATTTCAATTTTTTTTTGTTGGTTTATAGTCAGTCGAATTTAATAGTTAGTGATTGCTTAACAAGCCAAAGTCACGTTTTGAACATTGATAATCAAACAAAACAGCCAACAGAAAAAGCAGCAAAAAAAAAAAACTTAAAACGTTTGTGGCCAACATGCTTTTAGAACGTGTGTATACGACTAGATGTTGGCTATATCTACATGCATTTTATTTACCCTGCATAGGAACGAGGTGGTATAAAGAAAACAATTTCAAGTACCTTTTCATGTTTCACATGAGGAGATTGTTGTTTTAAACAATAAAGTATTGAGAAAAAACCAATTTAAAAGAAAATAAAAATTAACCATTGGTACCGATTTCAGATGAAGGAACACAGAAAAAACAACAGCAAAGTATTGAACAAAATTCACATGAATAAAAGAAAGCAAAAGTGCTGCACTTTGACTTTGAATTGGGGGGATTTAACACAAGTGAAATGACACTAAACAAAAGGAAAATACGACGAAACACTATAATAAATGAAAAATCAATATAACGCCATTAGCTCTATGCTGGAAATTTTAAATGAAAAAATTTCAAAAGTGTATAAAAAATTTTCAACATAAAAAAAATGTAGCTAAATTTTAAATATACTTTATTTGTAGTTTGGATTTAAAAATGTATGTCTTTTTTTCTTGCATGGGGCATATCATTAATTAAATGACATTGTTAATTTGGGGGAGGATTTACAAAGTATATGCTTTGGTCATATAATTATGCACAAATACTAATTTTCAAATAATGGCGGTTACAAATAAAAAAGAACATACCATAAACATGACTTTTCCTATGACCTATGTGGGTCTTAAAACACTTGAAGGGATTCTAAATGTTTATATTGTTAAACAAATTAAAACAGCATAAATATATATAAAACAAGAAAAAAAAATATAGATAAAACTCATACACATGTATTTCTAAAACCTCAGTCTATGACAAGACAAAAAATTCCAGAATTTTTTTTTATTAAATTTGAGATAAAACATGTGTTTGCAATTAATACTATTATTTTGTTGAAAATCTAACAACTTATTTCATTGTTAGATGACGATTATTAACAGTTTAAGAGATTTATAAAGGTTATTTTAGCCAGATCATTGATCTTCTACTTTAACGCCATCATCGACATCATAATCATCATTCATCATGACAATCATTTAAATTATTATTATTTTTTTTTCTTAATTTTTTGTTTTTGCTTTAAAAATGTTTATCTATAAATTTATTTTGTCACTTTTTTTTTAATTTTGTTTTGAAATAAATTGTAATAGATTTTTATTAGTCTTTTTAATACTAATTTTTCATTTTTGAACAAGATGTTTAGAGAATCGCAAAAAAAAAAAAAAAAAAAACACAAAATGTTTGTTGATGATTCATAATTAAGAAACATTTTTAAATGTGTATATTTTTAAACAAATAATTTGAACAAATTTTGTCTAGTGTTGAAGAAAAATGGCGTCATTTTTAAATAAATTAAGAAATTTGTGATAGAAATAAAATTTTTAGGGAATAAATAAAATTTAGAATTTTCAAATAGAGAATTTCTATTTCGTTATTTTTATATTTTGTAATAGACTTTAGACTATAATATAGACTGAACTATAGATGTATTATAGAAAAGACTCTAGTGCAGACTATAGACTATACTAATTAATACTAGACAAAAGACCCTACTATAGTTTGGACTATAGACTTGACTCGACTACAGTTTGGTCTATAGACTTGACTATAGTCTGGCCTCTAGTCTTGAATATAGTCTGGACTAAAATCCTGAATATAGTCTGGACTATAGTCTTGAACATAGTCTGAACTATAGTATTAAATATAGACTCAACTATAGTCTGCAATATAGACTCGACTATAGTCTAGCCTATAAAATCGAATATAGTCCTAACTACAGACTCGACTAAAATTCATAGAATCAACTATATTGTGGGCTATATATTCGACTATAGTCTGGATTCCACTTTAGTCTTGTTTATATACCTGACTATAGTCTGGACTATAAACTTGACTATAAACTTGACTATAGATTTGACTATAAGATTTCACTACAGATACGCTGTAGCAGTGATGTCAGATAGAGGAAATTTTCCCTTTTTGGGGGAATTTTTAAGACAAATTTTAAGGGAAAAAAGGAGGGAATTTTATTTTTTGTCAAAATAAAAAGAATTTTTAATTCGTAAAAAATTTATCTAAATAAATGACAAAAATTTTAAATAAATATTCAAAAAATGCCTAAAAAAAGTCGGAGTTCACACACAGCAATTTTTCTTGCCGCAACTCTGACTTCGTAGGCGAGAGATGTAAAGAGAATGTAAAAGCTTAGCATTTTCTTCTCCTCTCCCACCTACGAACTCAGAATTGCAGCAAGAAAAATTGCTGTGTGTGAACCCCGGCAAAGGAAATTTTTCAACTAAACACTGATTTTTCTTAAATTAGAATCAATTTTTCTTAAATAGATTCGACTATATATTAAAACTCATAAACCTATTTTTCTTCTTATTAAATATTTATTTATTTATTTATTTATTTATTTATTTATTTATTTATTTATTTATTTATTTATTTATTTATTTATTTATTTATTTATTTATTTATTTATTTATTTATTTATTTATTTATTTATTTATTTATTTATTTATCAAGTGTAATTAAAAATAAATAGTTTACGCCTGAGATTTTAAAAACGATCAGCAGGTGGATGTCTACAAATTTGCCATTTGTTAAATTATCATCTTTAAGAAATATTATTTTTTGACATCATTTAAATAAAATTTTTATGTTTATGAAAATTCATAGCCAGCGCATTCCACTATAAATTCTTATTTAAATAGAAATTTTGTCTTTAATACATACAATTTGTCGACAATTAATAATAGACAATGAAATCATAATTTTTAAACAGAAATAAAATATCATAAAAAAATTAAATAATGCATTAAATATTTAACAAAAGTTTAAATAATTTAAATACACAAAAATCTAAAATTAAGAAAACATGATTTTTCAAAATGAAAATAAATGACCAAATACATTACTTAATTGCAATTTATTTTCTACGAATATTAAAACTTACGACCATTAATAATGTAATAAAATTTAAATAAAAAATACAAGAAAGTAAGGAGAAAAAAAAAAAAACCTAAAACACAGTTGAAACAAAATGTACACAATTTTACAATAATTACTTTTAGATAGTAAATTATTATTGTTGCTGCTGAGCTGCATGTAACTTACAATACAAACAACTTTACTCTCAAATTTACTTACATATGTACATTAAGGTGGCCCCAGAATGAAAAGTATTGATATTCCCAGCTCAAATGAAAATTTATTCTAAGATTTCGTTTATCAAAATTTTCGTCCTGACATTTCGTGCGCTGAATCATAATTAGAAATGTATTTTTATTTTTTATTTTTTTTTCATATTTTTGTCAAACGAACAATTTGGTATCGCAATAAAGACCTTTGCGGTGCGCATTTAATGACGTAACACAATTTTAGAACCAGGTTTAAATATAATATGATACTCTATACCATTGCGTATGAGCATACAAATTTGGGAAAGGGACTTATATTAGACCTGTGGCCAATCGTAGACTCTTTTACCAAATATAGCCAGACGGACGGACGGACATCGGTAAATCAGCTCAGAAAGTGTTTCTGAGTTGAAAGGTGTACATACTTTAAGGGGGGAGTCCGATGAGTTTTTCTGTGAGTTACAAACATTAGAACAAACGCATAATACCCCAACTACCTATGGTGGTGTAGGGTATAAATAGGACTAAAATAATACAATGTTATACTCTAGCAGTTATACCGAAAAGTTTTCTTCCGTTTTTTAATTTTTTAAATAATTTGAATTTTATTAGAATTTTTCACATAATTTGCTTCATATACAAATGTTTTTATGATAAGAATTAATATGAATTTAACATCAGGAAGTGTAAAGTTTTATATATCATTAAAGAGCTTATAAAAAATACGCATATTTTGATGCTAAATTCATATAAATCCTCCTCATATAAAAACATTTATATATAAAGGAAATTATATTTTGAAAAATATTAATAAAATTCAAACAAGTTCGAAAATTAAAAACGTTTTAATAGTTTTGGTTTAACTGCCAAAGGATTATTTAGCATTATTTTGGTCCTATTTTGTAAAATATTTTTCTGTATAAAATTCAAACGTTTTTTTATTTTTAACCAGCTCTCGAAATGGTAATGTCAGGTTAAAAATTTTTATAAATGGCATCTTAGAATGTAGTAAATTTTAATTTGAGCTGGGAACATTGAAATTTTTTATTTCTCTCCATACAAAAGGGGCCACCCTAATGTACATATATTCATGCAAGTTCGTATGTATGTATGTATGTTTTTTTTTTTTTTTTTGCGAAATGCAACCAAAGAAAAAATACTCCCCAAACGAAATTTTGTTAATGGAAGTCATAAATTTTGTACTGAAACCAAAAAAAGGAAATACGAAATAAGTTTTGTGTTTGAGGGAGTAGGAAAAAAAATCGTAATGATTTTTATTTATTTAATATTTGTCTTGTTAAAGAAGGAGCAGATTTTCTTTAAAACTTCTCATTTCATTTAACAAACCACCCAAGCAAAATCTTTTTTAGTAATAGTTTTAAAAACCAATAAATTTAAAAATTTTATGAGTTTGTTTATTTAGGGAAGGAAGAAAAAAAAAAACAACAACTAATCAAATTAGTAATATTAGGGAAAAACTGATATTTTGAGTTGAAAAATAACAGGCATATGAATCGAATTACATACTATGTTTGGTTGGAACTATATAGCAGACTATTTTAAATATTTTTATCATTCTATAGGGCAATTTATAGATATAAAAATACGTTAAATAATTCCTTAATGGATCAAAATTGTTTTTCTATATAAGTGAACTTAAAATGTTATAAAAGTTTATAAAGCGTAAAATTTTCTTAAAACAATAAACTGAATATAAGAAATGCAAAATAGTAAAATCTTAAAATGAAAAAAATATTAAAAAACAAAAACATTTTTTTTTTCTTTTTTTTTTTTTTCAAAATTTGGCTAAAAGCCAAATTAGCACAAAATAATATTAAGTTTTGAAAATGAAAACGAAAAAATAAACACACAATGAAATAGATAAAAGGAAGGGGGCTTGGGAGGAGGAAAAACCATTTAAACATTGCAAAATAGAAAAATTTAATTTTGTAAAAAGCTTGTCTAGCTATGAACAACAAAATAATAAAACCAATTGGGAGATGATGACAAAATTATGCAGGCAAAAATTCTAAAGAAGTGGTAGTTTTTATATTTTTTTTTTATTTTGTGTAATAAAAACCACATCAGCAGCAGAAGACCTATTTTACCAATATCTATACAAATTATGGCCTCTAATGCGACTTTTGTTTTTACTCAATTACTTTAAAAAAGCAGATACAAGAAAAGATATGTACGTTTTATATAAAACAAAAACAATAAACAAATGCGTATAATGGGAGATTTTTGTGTTGTTGGAAAAAATATAAAGAAACTAATTTTTGTACACAATGCTATCCAATGGATAATTTCGTCAGTTTTTTTTTGCTCGCTTTACTTTGGTTTGTTTACTTTTATTTTCATTTATTTAACTTAATTCTACATAACAAAATATATATATATTTGTTTAGACATTCTTTATTATTTATGTAGTTTTTGTTTCTTTTCTTTTTTTTCGTTCTGTGGATATTTGATTTTTAGGAGATTTTGTGGGCAAAAATATTTATTTTAGGGGAGAAAAACTTAAAGTTTTTGTGGTTTTTCTAACATTTTCTATGTGAATTTTTGTAATATCTCTTAATTAGGGCAAGAGCAATAAATTTGTAGGGCAAGTTGTAGATTAAGATTATATTAAATCCTGTGATAATTATTGCAAATATGTGGGTTAATTAAGGTTTATTTTGTGGAAAAATGTTGCCAAAAAATAAAGTGAGAGAGACAGTTTGAAAACAAAAATATAAAATAAAAACATAAATGGTGACATTCGTTTCCCAGCAAAAAAACGATCAAGAGTTTTCAAAAAAGAAGAACAAATGTGGAACAAAGTGTACATTTTCAACATTTTTGGAAGTTCTTAATAATTACTTCCAAAAAAGTGAAAATAAATAAATTTTTAGCGGGAAAAAAGGTTAATAATTTCTAAGAAAATTAAAATTTTTCGAATTTTAAAGCATTTTTATTATATTTTAATAAGGCTAAAGCAGAATTTTTGTTAAAAAAAATTTATAAACATAGTTTTAAGGGAAGTACTTCAAAAGAAATTAACAAGAAGTATAAAAGAAGAACATCCTACCAATGACAATCATGGGTTAAAAAAAGAACTTCTTTTTCACCACTAAGTACTTCCTTCCAATGACAACACAATGACTTTTTCAGTTTCTTTTTTGCTGGGTTTTGTTCCGAACTTATAGTTTAATTAAGAAAGAATTTTAATAAAATTTTGTAACAATATGTGTAGGATGAAAAATACTACAAAATTGTCTATTAAATATTTCACCTTTAAGAGGTGGATTGTTTGGATACATTTGAGACATGTTTTAGCTTTAGGTAACCAAATATACATATTTTTTTAATAGAGTTGGTAAATATTAGATCAAAATTGTCGTTGTTTGATCCTACAAGTAATTTATGTTAAATAGAAAATGTTTTCGTAATTAAAAAAAATAAGAAATTTTTTATTTAGTGGTTACGTCTAATTTTATCAATTATTGGACTATTCGATCGTATCTTTACTCCTATAATTCTAATTCATTTCTGTTTGATCGAAAAACCAGTTCTGGTACTAAAACCAAAAAAAAAAAAAAAAAAAAAAAAAAATGGTTTCTGTACCAGAAAAAAATCTCCAAGGAGGAAGGTCTTTATAGCTTAATATACATATTTGGCATAAAATTGGTAGTGCAGAATTATTATTTGAAATATTTATATTAGAGTATCCCGAGGAAATGCTTGATATTTTGATGTAGGAGACCCCCAAACGATAAGTATTTATGAGCTGAATGTGGGAAAAATATTAAAAAACGAGAAAAAAAATATAGTCGGTCAGGACCGACCATATGATACCCTACACCATTATGTATGATCATGAAAATTCGGGAAGGGGCCAATCGTAGACCAACACTTTTACTTTAACATCTACTTGATTGTATGCACTTTAGGGCGATTCTCGGAAGTGGGTTTATATATGGGAGCTATGGTAAATTATGGACCGATTCTAATAAAATTTAGCAATGTGTTTCTACTTATATAAAACTTATTTGTGTCGAATATTAACTTGATAATAACATTAGTATGGGATTTATGCACGTTAAAGTGATTTTCGGAACAGGGGTTGTTTATATGGGAGATATGTTTAATCATGGACCGATCTTTATAAAATTTGGTACAAAGATTGATACTTGTACAAAACTTCACCGAATTTCATTAAAATATTTTTATTTTTAAGGCATTTTTGAGTGTTGAAACTCTATTCCGGGGGGACATTTGTATTGGGGCTAGGTGAAATAATGGACCAATTTCAATAGGCTTCGTCCCTGTATCAAAAAAGTCTCACGTGCCAAATTTCATTAAATTATCTTCAAAATTGCGACCAGTACTTTGTGCACAAGGTTTACACGGACAGCCAGCCAGCCTTCCATCCAGCCAGACGAACGGACGGACATCGTTAGATCGATTTAAAAAGTGATTCTGAGTCGATTGGTACACTTTAAGGTGGGTGTTGGATAACTCTTTTTATGCGTTACAAACATCAGCACAAACGCATAATAGCCCTACCACCTATGGTGGTGTAGGGTATAATTAAATTAATCATCAGTTTCCTGCAATTGAAAATCCCAAGTCTAAATAATTTTTCAAAAAAAAAAAAGTTTTGAGTCTGGTACATTTTGCCCAAAGTGTAGCTTGTTATAAAAAATTGAATTTTCAAATTTTTCCCCATGGAATTTTGTTCCGCAAAAGGACATTTTAGTGTATTTTGATGAACAATTATTTTGAAAATAATTTATTATGATCCATAGTTACTACAAGTACCTTTTTAAATATTTTAGTCATAAAATGAACAAAATTATGAAATTTTGATTAATTTAGCAATAAGAAATATTGAACATTTTTTTCGCTTTTTTCGTACTAAAATGACGGTTTATGGACCAAAATTTTTTCGAAAATTTTTTTAAATGTTTTTTCATATATGGCTCGAAATTACGAGTTTTTTACGATATAAAGTTCTAACCTTTTTTTTTGACAAAATGTTCTAGAACCTTTAACTTCAATTGCTAGTAGGGAACTGAAGATAAATTTTAAAATGTGTTAAAATATTTTGTCCGTATTCGGCAATTTATTACGCATCGTTTTGAGGTGTCTTTATACCTTTTTTCTACGAGTGAACTTTTTGTTGACTGCGCTGAACTGTATTCGCAAAAGGTGACGAATTACGAGCGATTAGGATGCTCGTGATGTTACGGGCCTAACAGACATGAAATAGAATCAGAACAATCATTAGAGATATAAATTGTTACCAAAAAACTTTTTACTTTGTTTTTTCAACTATCAGATCTTAAATTTTTAACACGAAAAAAAAAATATATTTTTTAAAAAATAATTATCAAAGAAATCCATTTAAAAATATATAAAAAAAAACTGAAATGGTAAATTTCCTAAAAAAGAATATTAAAAAAAAAAAAAATATTATTTTTAAAAAAGTACTATTTCTAAAGTAAGTAACAATAAAAAAAAATAATACTATGGAATATTTTTTCCAAAAAAGGACTAAAGAAACTAAAATATTATTTTTCAATTAAAAGTACTATTTTTTTCTTTAAATTTATCTATTTAAGAAAAAGTACTAGTCTCTAAAAAAGTTTCCTTTTTTTTTAATTTAATTAAAAAAAAAAAAAAAAAAATTATTGACAATTTTCGAAAAATTAAAAAAAGTACTATTTTTCATTACTTTATTTTAAGCACGTAGTTTATTTTTTTTAAATATTGAATAAAAATTTTTATATTCTTTTAAAAGTTAAAATTTCACATCTTTTTAATAAAAAACCGCAATTAATATTAAATTTCTAGCTTTTCTAGTTTAATCAAATACAAAAACAAAGCTATATATTTTTAATTGGAAAAACATTTTTCTGTGGCACATACAAAGCCAATAGAAATAAATTAATTTTTTAGAAATATTCATAAAAACGAAAAATAAATAAAAATCCACTTAAATATTTAAACTATAAATCTAATAAAAAAATTTTTGCACACCCCCAAAACAACAGCAACAAACAACACGAAAAAAACATAAATAGACAATGAAAATATATATCTATCACTATCCATTGGGGCTTTAATATTGCACTCGTAATTATTCATGCTACATATTCATGTTTGCCAGCAAGTAAATGTAAAAATCAATGTGTGTCTGATGATCTAATACAAATGAATCAGTCATCATCAACATCCTTTTTACTAGCGCGCAAAATTTAATAGTTTTCATCAGAAATTTACGATGAAAAATTAAAATGTACTGTGAGTAATGTTACCCACTTACCACATTATACTCCTTACCACTAACACCCAAACACCACCCTCTTAAGTTTAAACAATCAAAATTTTTGCAAACATTTTATGAATGAATGTAAATGGTTTCACGATGATGGCATGTACGTACATACATATTTATGTACATATGTATGGTCATAAAAGTTATGGCCAACAAAAAAATTAAGGAAAACATTTTACACACAGCAGCAACATGCAACATCGTTGTGGTTGCAAAAAAGAATCATAAATTTTTTTTGAGAAAAAAAAAAAAAAAAAAATATTTATGTTGCCATTTGCAATTTGCCTCAAGAGTCCTTTTTAACAATTTTGTGTTGTATGTCGTAGTTACTGTCAGCTGAGGCAGATAGAGGGAAGTAATGAGTGATATAGTAGCTGTGGTAAGTAGAATCTTAACAAAAACGATAACAACATGTTGTAATTGTTGCTTACTGTTCGATGTCAGTTGTTAAAGGTATTGTTTTATTAATTTTTAAGAAAAAAAAAAAAAATAATAATAAAATAAAAATTATTAATGAAAGAACTAATTCTAGAATTATTCCAAATAATGGATTTTTAAATCGAAAAACTGTCGTTGTCATTTAAAGGTATTAATAATTTTCAAAAACGACAAAATTCTATTAAAATTTCGTTAATGTTTTAACGCATAAGGTTAAGTGTAATTACGTTACAAAAGATCGCGTTGCTCCCTAAATTTTAAATAAATTTTGGAAACTCAAATTGATTTAGAAAGCATATGAACTTAAATTAGTAACTATGTTAACAATTTTATTTACATATGTATTTACATTAGGGATGCCAACGGGATTGGTTTTTACAAATCCCAGTATTCAGGATTTTATAATATCAAATCTCGGGATTTTTCGGGACCCCGAAATTTTTATTTTTCATATGAAAAAACATTTTAAATATAAGAATAAATCAAATTAATTTTTTGGATTGGATTGTCAATAAATCCCGAATTCGAAATCTCTAGATTTTTTTCGTTCAATCTCTGGATTCGGGGTTATATAATCTCGGGATTTTGGGATCGGTATTTCGGGAGACGTGAAGGTGGCGATTGCTATTTTACTGACCCTTTGGTAGTCGTGAAGGTGATTGTGTTAGCAATAATGTGCTACCACGTTAAGGTGGCAATAAACTTCCTCGTGGGACATGCCCATGTTAAAGTAACTAGTCACGTTATTTTACATTTTAATATATTTAAAGCATACTTTGTTAAGATTCTGGATCACTAAAAGTAAAATTGTTATGACTGATAAAATTGTAATAAAATTGTATAAAATGTCTTTAAGAGAATATATGTATTAAATACATTAAATTACTTCTCCTGTTTCACTGTGTAATTTATTGACTTTGATCTTTACTTTGATTCCGTTTAAGTAGAAACAAAAGAAACAACACTATGCAAAGTACAAAAATTTAAAATCATTTCCCTCAGTTCCATTTGAACTAACATTTTTATTTTTGACTTTGACAATAGAAATATTTCTTTCAAACATTCTGTTTACCATCACTCACATTATAAGTGCAATTGAGGGTTGATTTTAATATCCTTATGTCCAATGTTTAATAAGAACTTTTCAACCGTTTCACCATTCATGTAGACATCCGTTTAAAAATATGATTTTGGGATTTTTATGGATGTCTATGACGTCGACTACGATGACGATGATAATAGCAACTATGAAGGAACTCCAACAATAATATTAAAGCATGCACAAGTATAACACATTTAATGCTTTCCTATGATGTGTTGTTAAGTCTGTGTTGCATTTTCCTGGCTAGACAACTGGTTGGTCGGTTGGTTGGTTAGTCTGGTCTATCGGTTAGTTGAGTAGATTGTTTCTATGTATGTTGATGTGAGTGTAGTAGTGTACATATAACTTTAAAGACATATTTATGTTGATTATTATGGTGTGGGTGTTTAATGGTACAAAATTACAAAAGTTTTCATTTTATGGTCATGCGACATGTGAATATGGCATGTTTTGTATATTTTCCTACCAAATTACACATGAGAAACAGTAAATTTAGCCTGCTCTCTTTAATTTTTATTATTTATTTTCCATTTATGGTTTGTTTTTTTTTTTCATGTCCTGCAACATGTTTCGTGTGTAAAATCCGGCTAGTAATTGTTTGGTTAGTTTAAAGTAGAAATCATCATCTTAAACTCCCTTTTTAAGTATTATTAGTATTTTTATTAGTTTTCTTTGTAACTTTACTAAACACCTCATCCTTGCTTCATCAATTCCCATGCTAACTCATTCTCCATTTTTAAACATAGTTAAATTATGGTCTTTTCGGTTTTAGGTTTCCGTTTCCTTTACTGACTATTATACATATTTCATTTACTATTCGTGTGTGTGCATGTGTGGGTGACTTGTGCATGTGCCTGTGTGTATTTATGTTTTTGACTAGATTTTTTTGTTTTTATATTTTTTTTCAGTCTGTCATGTGTTTCAATCTCACGCCTCAATTACTTGTTGTTGCATTGCATGTGACCATACATATGTATGTATATGTTTTTGTGTACGTATGTATTTCTATTTGCTCTCATACTCTTGTTAGCCCCATTCACGTTTTTATGTCATGTGATTTTTGAGCGACATTTTGCAGATTATAAGGATATTTTTTTCATACCGGATGTGTGACATTTTCTTTCCGTTCTTTTTTATTATTTATATTTTTTAATTCAGTGAAGTTTTTTTATGATTTTTTCCTGTAGTTTTTGATTAGATTGCATAGATTCTATCATTAAATTGTTGTGTTTGCATATATTTTTTCATTTGATTTTTGTATTGTTAATGGAAAAGATTTCGTTTGGTTTGTTTTAGAAAACTTTCAGGTTTTTTCTATCAAATATTTGTGGTTCAATTACAGAATTTCGAATAGCAAACAAAAGCTGCATATTAATTGAGATTTGCAATGATTTTATTTATTTGTCACCGAAAACGTGGGTGATGAAATAAATTAAGAAACAAGTTTATAAGAGTTTAAGGAGTTTTGTAAAAAAACATAAAAAGGAATTTTATTTAAACATTTTAAACAAGAAATGATTTAATTAAAAAGAGTTTATAAGTTGAACTCTGGTAATAACCATTTTTTTAATACAATTTTGTTTACCATATTTTTGCGAAAAGTTTTTTGATTCATTATACAATTGTGAATCGTTTAATCTTTAAAATCTTTAAACTTCTTGAAAATAATTATAAAACACACTTTTTTAGACGAATGATTCTCTCTTTATGTATAAACCCAAGTCCGGATTCCTTTACATAGTCCGGATGTTAAATTAAACAAAAACTTAGACGCGAACGGAATAAAAAACTATTTTATTTTTTTTCATTTCATTTTTTATTTCATACATTTTTTAATTCATATAAATTTCTAACAAATGTGTGAGAAAATGAAAACAGCAAAAAATCCAAAGAGAATTTAAAATGAAATGTAAGGCTTCAACGAAACCGAAATGGATAAGACACCACGAAACAGAGACTACAAGGCAATTTACGATTGCAAACTTATTTAAAATTCATTTTCAAAGCAAGCCGTATTACGAATTTTTCACACAAATTTTTATGGAAATTACCGGACCGGTCTTATATATACACATTTTATCGTAAAATGAGGGAGGATCAACATATTTTTTGAAGCAAATTTGTAGTTTCTAATTGCTTAGTCCGATTTAAAAAATCCTTCAAACTGTTATAGCAGAGTAATATTGTAATGAGTTCGATGAATTTAACATAAGTTAATGAAGTATTTCATTGATTCAAAGTACCTTTTAATTGAGTAAAGCATCTTCATTCTTGAAACATAGTATTAGTACTTTGAATCAACGAATTGTTAAACACAATTTTATGTATTATTTATTTAATTTTTTGTTTCTTTTTCTTCTTTTAAATTAACGTGCATGTTCATTAAAAAAACGTATAAGTTCCATAAATTAAAAAAAAAATGTTCTTTAATCAACGAACAAATACGTTGATTCTGGGAACTGATTTAATTATTTTATTAAGTAATAAATTTCCTTGGAAAAACGAATTTTTGAAAAAAAAAAAAAAAAAAAAAAAAAAAAAAATATTCGACGAATTAGTTTTTCAGAAGTTATATCCCACATACACTTTAGTAGTGGTCCCACTGGGTCCCAAGCTTAACAAACATGTCGATATCTCTTCCGAGTACAATTAAAAAAAATTTAAATATTAAAATTGCCCTTAGGGGAAGTATTATAACAGAGATGATTTTAAAGAAGAAAATAATCATCATAAAATCATCAAACTCTGCTTTGACAACGGCAAACAGAGACAACAAGCACTACCCAGCATACTCTGGTGGTTGTTACGAACTAGATATTTGACCGACAACATTAGAGCACCACTAGTCACTTTATTAGATTATTAGATTAGTCACTTTAAAATTGGCATATCCTAGGATGAAGTCTGTTGCCGCTTTAGCGACTACGTGCTGCCACATTTTTGCAATTACCTCCACGATTACCAAAAGATTAGTTAAACTACAGCTTTTTTTGACACCAGTGTTGCCAGAAATTTTTTTCTTCATGTCACTAAAAATTCCCTTTTTTTAAATATAAATCCCCAATTTTGTAGTTTAAAACAAAATTTGTTATTATAAAAGTTTTTATTATATAAAAAAAAAAAAAAAATATATATATATATATATATATATATATATATATATATAAAAAATCGTTAAAAATATCCTATAAAAAGAAATAATTTTGAAAGTGAATAAAATATAAAAATTAAAGTTATAAAAAAGTTCTTCAAAAAGAATATTCATTTAAAATAACTTATACAAAATTAAACCCAAATTTTTTATAATAAATAAAAAATATTTACTCAAAATTTCCTATACTTAAAAAGAACATTTTTCAAAAATATCATAAAAAAGTACAATTTCTATTGTTATCGAAAATTTCCTATAATAAAATTATCGAACATTTTTTATAAATTGAAAATTAATCGCTAGTTTTTTGATAAACAGAAATATACAGACATTTTCTTTTAAAAATAAAATTAGTGAAATTTTTGTATAAAAAGAAATTTATGGGATTCTTTTATAAAAATTAAAACATAAATTTTTTGTATTAAAAAATTATGAAAATTTTTCTATGAATTGAAAAATTATCGAAAATTTTGTATTTTATAAAATACTAAAACATCCCCATATGTATTTTTCGAAAATCCCCAAATCCCTCTCCACGAAAGGTGAAATCACAAATTTTGAGTCAAATCCCTTGTTTGACTCTCAAAATTATTACCTCCTCGCATACGAAGCGGCACTTTTGTGCACACACAATCACAATCCCGCTTACCATAGGGTCTGTAAAGTTTCCATCATGATCGTGGTGGCTATACATGAATGAATGTCTAAAAGTGGTTAAATTGGGGCAAAATAAACTGCTTGGTAGTTTTTGGAATTCCAGCTTGTTTATGGTCTTTCGAATCTGATGCTGATCGTTGTGCTAATTTTTAAATCCGATTTTTCTTTAAATTTAACTACATACTTACACAATTCTACAATATTAAAAACTTACCTAAAAAGAAACAAGAAATAAATAAATGTTAATAAATTTCAAACAAAAAGTCTCAAGTCATTTTAAAATAATTTTAATTTATTATTTATCTTAAAATATAAAAAAAAACTTTAAAAGATATCAAATTACCTTTCGTTAAAAAAAAAAACCATCATTATTATAAATAAAACTTCTTAATTGATTTTCCTTTGAACAATTTTTTTCTCCAGCCAAAGACACTAACTAAACTTCTTTAACTATATAGACAAATTTGCCAACAAGAAATATATATTTTTATATGTAAATTCCTAAATAATAATTTTCCTCCCATGACGGAGATGACAACGTTAGTAAACACCAAAATTTGAAAGAAGAAAAACTAACAAAAGAAAAAAAAAGGACGTTTTCATTTAATGGGCCATAATAAAAAGGGAACAACCCACTCAATTTTTTTCTTGCTGCTTTTCTTTAAGATAAGTACAAAAACATGACTAAACTAAAGGAGACATAGCAAATGAGATACAACAAACTTAACTATTATTAACAAATAATAATGACAACAACAGCGACAATAATTGTACAACAAATAAACGCTTAAATGTAGGAAAAAATATATAATATTAGAGGCAACAAAAATAGAAAAAAAAAAAAATATATTGATAAAGGAAGAATTGTACAAAGGAAAAAAAGTTTGTTTTATAAAATAAAAAGAAAAACAGTTTGTTGACATTGCGACAAAATGCTGTTGAAAATTAAAGAAATTGTATACAATTTATATTAAAAAAAAAAAATTAGAAAAAAAAAAAAACATCTAACAAATAAACAACTGACATATGGACAGACGGACTTACGAACAAATAAGCAGACAGACAGAAAAAACAAATAAACAATTTTTTAGAGCATTTGAAATGGCAACATAAAAAATTGAATCAAACAGTTGCACAGTGGTTGTAAAAAAAATAATATGATTATTGAAATTAAATTAAAAGTTTTTCATTTTAATTAAAGTTAAAGCTAAGTAAAGGTATAAATAATACTTCATTACTATTGGAAATGTATTTAAATTTAAAATATTATATTCTTGCTACGTATATGTTTCACTGTGCTATTTTTTAGTTTAAAAAATGTTTTCAATTTTTTTTTTTTGTGTGTTTTTTACTTTATTCTGTTCTTCCTAAAGTTTCTTTTGAAAAGGAGTTTATTGTTGTTATTTTGTTGATTTTTATCATTTACTAGGAGGATACAAAAACTCAAATCAAAATGGAAACAATAACAATATCGTTGTGCGACACATCTCTAAGTGTTAAACGGGTTACTATTTATAGTTTGAGACAACAGTGTGGATGTTAAATTTGACATCATCGAAAGTTATGAGAATATTTCCATCTTAAGCAGCGATTAAAAAAAAAAAATATATAGTAAAAATGAAAAAGCTTCCACGTAAATATAACGTAAGTGGATGGTTACTCAATCACTCCATTACTTCCACGTAATGTAACGTAAGTGGATGGTTATTCAAAAAATGTAAATGTAGTACTTTGTTTTGTACACAGTGATGTCAATTACACATATTTACAGTAAATCTCTTGTAGTTAAAAAATCGCTAGATTTATTGTTTTTTTATTTTAGCGATTTCTATTGTAATGAAGCCTTAAAGTCTCCGTTACTCTACCATAAATGTAGGGAATAAGCTTACACGTTTTCTTTACGAGAGTTATGTGTGTATGGGTACTCAAAAAGTAGTAACCTAATCAAATTAGGTCGCTCTACATTTTTACGTGACAGTTGTAAGTACTTTTTATATCAATATACTAAATCTACGTAAAAAATCACTGCAATATGTTAATCAATTGAACAATTTGTTTTGTTGTTTTCTTTACTATAAAATTGTTAAAATAATTTAAATAAAACGTAGAATTGAATCAATATTTTAAAATTTTTGTCATAAAAGTACAAATTTCGTTTTGTATACAAATGTATGATTGAGACTTACTGAAATTTTGTGTAATCGACATCACTAATGTTGATGTGTACAAAACAACAACAAAGTACTGGCTACGTTTACGTTTTTTGATTAACCATCTACTTACGTTCCGTTTACATTTACGTTATTACATTTACGATAGAGTAAGGGAGCTTTAAGGCCCAACCAGTAAATAAAAAATTATTGTATAGCAATCAACTGTTTAAATCTTCTTTATGCAGATGTATTTAAGTACCTATTGAAACAAAAATTATAGGTAGCGTATCGCAGAAATCTATAGAAAATAGATTTTTACGTAGCTGCGTGACTTTTTGACAACCCTGTAGTTTATTTTCTTTACAAAATAACCAAGACCAGGGTTGTTTATAAATCAACAAATGTTCAAAAACATACTTTTAAATTTGTTGACTCTTTGTACAAAATGTTTTACGCTACTTTTCTTCATTCTACGTTACGTCGCAAAGTTGAATGGTTGGGCCTTTAAGCGTTATAATTAATTGTTGAGGGAGAAAATTCCGCATACCTAAACGTTAGAAAAAATTGTCCATATAGATATCCGATTAGATAAGAGAAACTGAAAAGGATTTTCATTTCAGTCCTAAATTCATCATAATAAATATTGTCTATGAATAAAACCAATTATTCGAGTCAATGAAAGTCCATATAAATACGTCTTTTAACACTCTTAATGCATTCCCAAGAACTGAACGATGTATGACTGGTGGAGTATTTGCAGAACAAAGTTACTCCTTTAAATAACTTCCACGTGGTCGTTCCCGGAAATCGATACATATGAAAAAAAGTTTTTTCCTTCAAAGCATTTAAAAAAATTTCGGTTGCACAGTAGTAGAGAAACGAAAAAAGTCAGTTTCGAATGCTAAAGTCTTTGGAGAAACATTAAACAGTCTCAAGCGAATGCGGACCTAACCTAACAAATTATACACTTATTATAGTTGTCATCTAATTACATTAGACTTTTCAAAATCCAAAATTCATGTCTGTTATCTCAAAACAAAAGTAGTTACTCTCGTATAAACCAAGTGTGCAAATACACTATTGACAACTATATACTACTTATATTCCAATATACTGTAGTATATTAAATAGTTTAAAAGTGAGTAAAAGAATGAATGAGTAAGTGAGGGACTAAGTCTATGTCTACTACAGTTTGTTAAAGGCCATACAATGTTCATACTGATACACACAACATTATTCTGTTAGATGGCTCTCACTTACCACTAACATGATGGCTTAACATAAGTATCCGGCTTCACTGACCATTGCAAATTCAAATAGAAAATCACAAAAATAAGAGAAAATGTTTCCTAATATACTTAACTGCTATCTAATGTGGCATGCTACATCAACTATCTAACCGAGTGCTACAAATTAAAAAAAAAAAAAATATTAACTTAAAACTTAAATAAGTGTGGTACGAGTATGTCACCATAACTTTTTCCTTTTTTTTCCTAGAAATATTGTTACCAGTCATGCTTTTTAATCGAAATTGAAAAAAACTGAAAAACATCAGACAGTAAAACTGTTAGAAAAAGCCACCTTTTTGCAAAGGCGGATATCTAAAAAGTTTTTTTGTCAGTTTTTTCATGCCACATATTACGAGTACTTCTTACTGGTAGTACTGTTACTGTTTGCAGGCATGGCGTCATTGGCGTTTACTAACAAAATATAATAACAGACCCATAATTGTTGTAAAATGAGTTTATAGTTTTTATAAAATTTTCTCACAATATTTTTTATTTTATTTTTTTGTGAACAATATATAAAGAAAAAAAAAAAAATAATAAAATAAAAAAGTCTGTTGTAGTTTTTGTCGCCAATTTCAGTTTTTATTTTTTAGGGTTTAATTTTTTGTTTGGTTGCACAAAATTTCTTCAATATGTTATTGTTCTTTTCTTCATTGGAATTGTTGCATTTTTTGATTTGAAGTTTATAATGAAGTTTTTTTGTTTGTTTTTATTCAAATATATATTTGGCATATGTGTTTCTTGTCACATTTGCCAAATTTCCTGACAATCCTCCTTTTATTTTTATAATAAATTTTTTTTTGTTATTTTCTCTGTTTTTTTTTTTTTTTCTCTTGTCAATTTTATCTTTTTGGCGTCTCTGTATTTTGGCTTTTTTTTTTTGGAAATATGTATTTATTTTTAAGTTCATTTAATCTTGAAAATATTTGAAGTGCATGAAACAGCAAAGGAAAAAATATGTTTATTTTGCATAAAAGTGTTGCATTAAGATGGATTAAATATATCAGTTGGGTAAAAAGTTGAATATGTTTTGTGAGAAGGTTTGTGCAAGCTTAGTTGGAGGTTTTTTTTTTTTTTTGTAACAGATGAGGCATATTCGACTCTTTCATTTATTTTGATAGTATAAATATGCTTATTTTGATGACCACAGAAGAATAAGCCTGCCAATGTAAGTAGTGTTTTTATACAATAGATAGATCATAGGTTTAGTACTTTATAATAACATGTTTTCATTTCGTCACCTTTGTAACTTATCTTTTATTAAAAAAGAAATAATAAAGAAAATCAATGTCGTTTCAAGTCGTCGTTGAATTTAAATCACCTTAATGAATATAAACATTAGTCCATGTATTCCGGGCATCTTTAACTGAAATAGCAAGACATTCATAGATGCTCCACAGTTTCCTCCTCTTCTTTATTGCAATATCTTCTATAATAGTCGTTAAAAGAGCACGAGCACAAGCACCAAATATTCAGTGTCCAATAAAATGCATAACCCATGTCGTAGCATACTTATGAAACTCGATCGTAATTGATCTTCGAGGTAAAACAGGCGTATTTATTAGTTCATCTTGTTGAATTTTGTAGTATATTTGATCTTCGTGAAGACCATATTACACCCACCAGTTTGTCTATCTCCTTATTTCACAACAGAGATACTCGTGGTATTGAAGTAACTCCTTAAGCAGATTAGCTCTAGGTTTGAATGTCTTGCCATTTCATTTTGAGATTTCGAGCCATTAATGTATCAGCTTTGACGTGTAGACAGCCGAGAGAGATTTAATCGGAGGTTGACTCTTCGAACAAATTTGAATATTTACATCAAAAGCCCTACCGCAAATATGCCAATTTTTTTGCTTGCAGAAGACTGCAGTAATTTAATGGTGTTTAGGTTTCAACGAAATCGAAATGTATAAGGCACCACGAATGCTGATGAAGTGTGCATCGGCCCAGAAAACACGTATTACATTCTGCTGGTGTCTAATTATAGGCAATAACAAGGCAATTTACGATTTCAAATTTGTTTATGGTCCTTCGAGTCGGATGTCGGCTTACGACACTAGGTAACCACATCTTTAACAGCGTTTACGACGTTACGTTCAACCTCTTTTTACTTGCCCCTTACATCTGGTGCTGCTGAGCTCCTCAAAATTGCACCCAGTGCAAGACGGAAGCCATGTTTAGGTTTCAATGAAACCGAAATGAATAAGACACCATGAATGCTGATAAAGTGTGTAGTGGCACAGAAAATACGTATTCCATTCTGCTGGTGTCTAATTAAAGTCCGCAAACTCTGGGTTGGTACCGCCAAACAGAGTCAACAAGGCAATTTACGATTGCAAACTTGTTTAAATGGAAATATTTTTTCCATAGATCACGGGTTCCGTATCAACTTTTTAGGAGGTCCACAAAGAGTTCTAAAATAGAGTATTAATTCGTTTGCTTTTTGTGTCGGAATGAGATGGAAGCAGATCAATGAACCAATTTAGGTATTAAATATCTAATAAAGCTATGTGCTCGTGTATATTGTCTAGTACCCGTTAGTGTATCCCGAGGCCTGATTGAGAAGTTCTACTTTATTATTTTGTTTTTAAGAATAGCATGCGGATAGCCATCGTTTTTTTTTTTTTTTTTTGGTGTTTTAGTTGAAACAGCTTATTGTGTGTGGGTTTTCAATGTGGCGATTTCAATGAGCAAAAAAAATTTTGAACAGACACGAGTCCATAACTTTCTATCATGATCACGCCCGGTTGACTTTGGGCGAACAATTAAAAAGTGGTAGTGAAGTTTTCTAATACAAATTTTACTTGGAAACCCCGCTAT
Organism: Protophormia terraenovae; assembly: GCA_951394005.1. Lineage (NCBI taxonomy): Eukaryota > Metazoa > Arthropoda > Insecta > Diptera > Calliphoridae > Protophormia > Protophormia terraenovae. The sequence continues at coordinate 171,298,376 of OX596073.1, read as the reverse complement.
AGATGGGAACGCCTCAATAGATCCGACTCCTCAGATTGAATCAGTTGAGATTGGATCTTTTGTCCAGAAAGGTATATTAAATAGTTTATATTGTCAGGGATATTGTACGAGCTTCTTAAAAGGTTTGCATGTTCAAAACTCCTATAATTCCATACACCTATGATATCAAGTCTAGTTGTCGACATAATGGCCTGATTTCAAGAGGCCATGAAAACGATATTCGAACTAAATCTACAAAACTCATTAAAGGTTTTATTTATCTGATGATATATTTTCATTTCGAGTTGGAACCATTGGGGCCATATTTAATGAATCAAAATTTGTTGCATTAAAAACTTTCTCAGCGAATTTTAAGACAACTTAACTTGTAAAATAGAAAAAAATTGTTAAAAATTTAAAATTTTAATCACAATGTTTTTTATTTTTTTTTTTATTAAAAAGCTAAGAAAGCTAATAATAAATGGCGGTTTATTTTATTTAATTTCCATTATCCATCTAACAATTACTTCGCTTAAAAATCCTTTACTGTTGCTTAACGGTTAATTTCTATCTATAAATTCAATCGTTTGTCTTATTTTTTCTGTTTTTGTTTGCCTTAGAAAAATGCATTCGTTTCATTTCATAATTATTTTCAATTGGCCTGAAGCAATGGGTTGGTTAGTTGTTTGATTGCTGTTTTTAGTTTAAAGAAATTAGTAACGCATCTATATTTTTTTTTTTTTTTTCAGTGAAAAAGTTCTTTAATGTTTTGAAAAACAAGATACTACAATGATATGGCTACAAGATACACTTAACGCTTCATTTCTTTTGTTTCTTTCCTAAAATACAGAAAGACTAAAAATATAAAGATTGTTTTTTATTTATTCATTCATCATTTGTCTGTCCATTTGCAACAGTTGATGATGTTGGCGTTGAGGAAGGGTATAATGTTTGTTTGTTTGTAAGTATTTACAACTTCAGCTTGATTACAAATATTTTATGCATTTTCAAGTACTGGCGCCAAAAAATTTTATAAAATTGAAAATCGATTGTGTATTTTTTTCTATTTGCTTTTGTTTTTTTTTTTTCTCCACAAGTTGTTCATTTGCTTTGTATTTTTTTTTTATCGAAAATAAAGGGGGAGTTTGTTATTTAAGTGTAGTAAATATTTATTTGTGTGTGTGTGTATTTTTTGTAGAGATTTAATTTCAAATACAAAGAAAAAGTAGAAGAATTAGATAGTCATATAAATTTTTTTTGTGGATTTTTTTTATGCAATTTTTTTTTTGTTATTGCAGTCCGTCAGTTTCTATTTTTATTTGATTTTTAAAATTTGTTTTTTAAAAACTTTGTAAAGTTTTTTTTTTTCTTTTTATTGTTTTTTCCAATTTGTTGCCCTTTTTATTTTGACTTTACTTACACCCCAATGAACTTTTATTATTGTCCCAATATATATTTTTGTTGCTATGTTATGTTTAAATGTATCTACTTATATTTCATTTTTAAGAGCATAATCTATCAAACATCTCAAAATTGCTAACAAAAGCCAAAAACACTTAAGATACAATTGGTCGTTTTTATTACAATTTCATTTCATATTGTCGATTTAGTTCTCAAGTACATTTTTCTGTTATTGTTATTGTCTTCTAAAAGCTATTGAAAATCTTTAGTGTGTATTTAAGCGCAAGCTTTTTAAAATTAATTAAAATTAGGAGAAAAAAAAAAAAAAAAAAACGGAAACAAAATGTTATAAATTTCATTATGATTTAAAAGTTTTGAAATTATTTTTTTACATCATTTTTAATGCGATAGTTTCAATTATTAAAAATGTGATTTAATTACTTATGAAGTTAATTTACCCAAAAGTGCAATTAAAACTAAAGTTGTAACATCTGCAAGGTTGTTTCCGATTTTAAAATCATCCAAGCTTTTCTAATTAGATATTTTAACTACTGTGGATTTCATACTAAAAAAATTATTAATTTCCATAATATAATAATAGATGACAAATTATATGTTAAGATTTGCAACAAATCTTGAAATATTTTGAGATTTTCATTAATTCCAGAAAGGACTCTTGGAAACAATATGAAATTTTGTAAAACAGTAAAAAGTTTTCAAAAGGTCAATATGGAACCTAAAAGCTTAACGTTATTTAGTTTCAATTGTTGGTCGCCAAACAAACGTTGGAATTTTATAGTCGACATTCCTGTAAAAAGTTTAACAACAATACCCATAAAATTAGGATATAAGTTACAGTGCTGCACGATTCCATATACTGGAGTCTTGATCTTGAAACAATGTATGTCTTGTCTTGTAACTTTACAAACTTTGAAAACAGCTAACCATGAAAGTTTGACTTTTAAGCGGTGTTTAATACTCCAAAGAGAAAACACGGTCGCAGTATACTTTTATGACATTATATTGAACAGCTATAGCATTTCAGTTTTTGAAACCGAAATGAATGGGAACCGCCATTGCAGCACCCAAACTATAAAATGTCTAAATGCAATTTATCAGTTCATTGCTTGTGATTTTGTGTTATCACATATAAAAACTTTTAGATTTATTTAAAACTTAAATTTATTTTATTTTAAAAATGTATTTCATATTATAAAATTAAATTAAAAAAAATAATAAAAAATATTAAGGCGCAGTGTTACGTTTTCACAATGGCCCGCAGTGGTTAAAAACGCTTTTTTTTGGAAATAGTTCTGTAAATTTTGAACCGTTGAAGGTATCTCAATAAAATTTCACATGGTCAGAGGTGGTTTATTAACGTAAAGTTAATATTTAAACTTTAATAAAATTTAAACGAACAGTGATATTTCAGTATAAAATAAACTTGTTCTAAAATCAGAGAATTCAAAAAATTTCCACTTTTCTACATGAAAATACTCAAAATATCAATTCGTATAAAACGTGTTAAAAAAATTTACTTTTTACTTACATATAGAGCTATATAATTAAAATAATTTCAAGTCGATCCCAGCTTTGCAATTTGAGAACTTAAAAAAAAAAATAAAAGAAACATTTTTTCGAAATTGACAAAAATTTGTATAAGACCTGTAGTCAGACCTTTGCCTCAAACTCCTTCGGATTTACTTTACACGCATTTGCATTAAGATTAAAAAAATGATAAAGCCCGGAACAAAAAACAAATATGATCTGAATAAATATTGCCAACTTTTTTTGGAAAAAAAACCCAAAAATGAAAAAAATTTTCTAAAGTTCCAAAAAAAATTTGGGGGCAATATTAAACCGCCAGACTAAAAATAAGGTAAAAATTTATTTCGACCCGAATATCTCTTATACTTAAAGAGATAACCTACACATGTAAGAGTATTTTTTGTAGAGATTTACAAGGGCTATCTATATACAAAATTTCTTTTATGTTATATCATAAACTTGGCGATTTTTCAAAAAAAAAAAAAAAAAATTGCAGCCGAAATGGCCAACTTTGAGGGGCCACCCACTACCTCACTAACCCGCTAGGCGCCTGTACTGCCCAAATCAACTCGAAAACACCTCACCTCAGATCACGTGAAATTTTATTGAGATATCTCCAACGGTTCAAAAGTTCCAAAAAAAAAGCGTCTTGGAACGACTGTGCGGCCCATAACTCGGCTCCCACCGATTCGATTTGTTTAAAATTTGTCTATCTGAATGAAGCCAATCACATTATGAAAGCTTCATAATTCTAACCCAACGGCAACGTGGGCATTAATGGGCAAGGATCTTGAGCTAAAGGTTTTTCTGATAAAATATGTATTTAAACGATCAAAGATTTTCGCCATTTTTTTCATTGAAAGCCTGTTTAAAAAATAGAGCGTAAATTAAGTTTTTCATATAAAATATTTATAAAAAATCTTTTTGTTCAACAACATATCGTCACCGAAAATGCAAAACAACGTAACATCAAAATTTTCAAATTTGTGATGAAATATAGTTTATTATTCCAAAATACGTGTGATCACAAATTTTCAGACTTGTAACTCAAAAAATGACGATAATATTAACGAAAGCAATAATTTTCTCAAGTCAAAACAACGTAACATCACATTGGCTAAAAAAATAAAAAAATTTTTTCTTTTTTTTACGAATTTAGATTGCAAATTATTAAAAATATAATAGGTATTAAAATTTTGGAGTAAAAGTTTGCAAAAGTTCTTTTTATTAAAATTTTTGTAAAATTTTTATTGATGTTACGTTTTTTTGGCTTCACAAAATTGAAATCTTGAAAAACGTAAACCACATAACTTAAAAAATATTTAATAAAATTTTAATTATCCATCATCAATAAATTAGGCAATATTTAAAGATTTAATATCCCAAAAATCTTGTTTGTAGGACAATTTATTTAGATTTTATAAAGTTTTTTGTGCCTCCTCTAAAGTTATTAAAAGTGATGTTACGTTGTTTTGCATTTTCGGTGACGATATAATAAAATTTTTGCAGTTAAATTTTCTATTTATTGAATTACCTTTAAAATTTATTACAACATTTCATTACATATTAAAAAAATATTATTGGTTTGTCATAATATTTATTATATCTAATGAGGACTGCACACGAAAAAAATAGTGCTTAAGCTTATAAAAATTAAACATATAATAGATTAATCTTTTTGAAATTTTATTTCGCTATATTCTAATTTAAAATTTAAAAGAAATATTAATATTTATTTAAATATTTAATATTTTATACCCTAAATATAAGCTTGATTGTATTTAGGGTTATTTTATTGTTCGAAAGGGGTTAACTTTTTTTAAGCTCTATTTAATATTTTACTCAGCTTTAAGTGTTCTTTAAATATTTGTTTAATATAATCCAAAACATTTCAAAGGGACTTAGCCTTAAAGCGTGCACGGATTTTTTCGTGTGCAGTTCTTACTTGATTTATTTTCAAAACACATTCCTTTACTATTATTATCTTTTTAAATAGATAAACATATCTTAACCTTTTTGTATTAACCAGTCGTTAGAAAATAATAACATAATGCGTTATAGAATTTTGCATTAAACTCAATGTTCATAAATACAAATGTGTAGGAAAAAATCTCTTCCGGTTAAATAAAAAAATCAAAATTCTTTTACCCATTAAAGCTTTAACTATTTGCTAGAATATTTCTATGGCTTCAATTCTATAGATTTGTTAAATATAATTATATGTATATTCTTTTGCACTCTTTATTGTTATATTTTTTATATATTCTATACTTAACATTTCGATTCGATATGAATGAACACTTTTTTACAACACACGGAACTCAGTGACATTCACAATACATAGACAATAATAAATGTTTGGAAAACACAATAATATTAAATGCAGAGTGAAAAAAAAAAACACAAAGAAAATGTTTATCTGTAAAAATAAATAAATAAATATTAACCCATTTTTAGGGGGGTTAAAAATCTAAATTCCAAGTTACGAATTTAAAGAAAATATGAAAAAAAAAATAAATAAAATTTTTTTGAAACTTAAAGTTTTTTGTTTTATCTTTTCAGTGATAAGTTTTTAATATATATTTCAAATAGTATAATATGAAGTATACTATTTGAAATATGCCAATCAAAAACCATTATTTTTTAATATTTTAAATTAATTTTGATTTTAAAATGGGTTAATATTTTAGTGGAATGGAATCTAAACAAATATAAACATTCAGAAAAACCGCAGAAATATTTAAAAATAATCATATATAAAAAATATTTATGTAATAAGAGTAATGATACATTTACTTAATTATTCGAGCTTATTGCAAGCTAGCACAGACCACACACTTAGATTCTAAAGTACTCAAGTAGACTCTATGGTCTAATACATTTCATATAGCAAATCAATAATGATGACTATTTCAAATTTAATAACATATAAATAAAGTTATATTCTTAGGGGGTATAAGCAGAATTATACATTTTTCTTTCTCAGAGAATTAAAAGAATATTCTTTAGATTTAAAGTATAATAAAGTTAGTACACGCAGAGAAAAAACATGGATACAGCATGATCACCACAACTATTCAATGATTATATAGCCGTTTTTCATTGATTTAAATATACAACGTTTATGATTCTGTTTAATCATTTAATGATTACCCACAATCAAAATTTTAATATGGTTCACTGATTTATAATATGTATTTAACTATGTTTATATGAAATCATATTTATGAATAAATCCAATCATTTAGTCAATTCTACAACAATTTAGTTAATTACATAACCATTAATTTCATTTTACTAATTTGGTTAATTCTACAACCATTAAGCCATTAACTTTTAATGCCTTTTGAATATACATTTTTGTGTGTCAGTCCAGTAGTTATGATTCTCATTTAGTTTACATATGAACAAATATAAATTGACAAGTTTTGTTTTTATTCAGTATGATGATTGTACCACATATCGTGGTACAATTTAATATAAATATGAAAATATGGGATCATATATATGATAAAATTGGATTATATATATGATGAAATTAGTTCATATACATATATGATAAAATTGGATTATATATATGATGAAATTAGTTCATATATATGATAAAATGGAATTATATATATGTTGGAATTTGGAGGGAATTTCTTGTGGTTAATTTTTGTATGATAGAATGGAATAATATATATGATAAAATGGAATTATATATATGATGAAATTATTTTATATATATGATAACATGGAATTATTAAATGATAAAAACATGATGAAATTGAAAGCAATACTTAAGAAAAGGTTATAAAACTTACTAAAAGTTATTAATAAGGTTATGAACCTTACTAATAAATTATAAATTGGAATCATAATAATGATTACGTACAAATATACTTATTGTAACCTGGAATCATATATTACAATTATAGTATGTTGCTCTTAGTTTATGGTCACAGGAACTATATTTTTTCTTTGCGTGTATGTATTTAAAAAAATTTTCATATTCAAATATTCACACAGAAAAAAGGTTGGTTATTACATCTTTTTATTTGCACTAACCACTAGTTAGGTACAAAAATTCGGTTAAGATAACAGAAATTTTATTCAGTTTTCACAACTTACTGAATGAACAGAAGTATTTAAAATTTTTTTGGAAGTATAAATTAAATTAAAAAAAATAGAAATAAAGTTTCAAAATTATTTTTAACATCATCAGCCAACATTTTTAAGAATAGGTAGCTAGAATAATATTTCGAATGTTGTGCTTCACAGAATTTCATCCATAATTAAATAAAATAATAGGCTTAATAATATGAATACTTATTTTGCATTTATTCGAAATAATATGCGTAGTCTGAAATTTGTGACAATGACAAAATTATAACAAAATTAATATATATATATTTTTTTTTTTTTGATTTTTTTTTTTTTAATTGTTTTCTTAACAGTTGTGACTACCAAAAAAATACCGCTATCCCAACCGAATTATGAGATAGTACTCACAACCGACTTTTTTTAAATACCACTTTTTATTTGTTTAATTTAACATTTTCTTAAAGCAAATTTGGAGTTTGGGAGTTTAATGTAAATATTAATTTAGACTTCATTAGGATATATAAGAACATAGTCTTTAAGGCTCATTACTCTACTGTAAATGTAACCGGAGCGTAAATTGATAGTTACTCAAAAACGTAAATGTAGCAAGTACTTTGTTGTTTTGTACACATCAGCATCAATGATGTCAATTACACATATTTACAGTAAAAAAAGAAAAATTCAGTTTAAAAATCACTAGATTTATTGGTTTGTATTTTAGCGACTTGTATAAAAAACGAAATTGCTGCTTTTATGACAAAAGTTTTAAAATATTGATTTAACTTTATTTAAATTATTTTAACAGTTTTTTTTAGTGAAGAAAATAGCAAAACAAATTAATCAATTTATAAACTTTTTACAGCGATTTTTTACGCAGATTTAGTATATTGAAATTCAAGTAATTTGATTAGGTTACTACGCACAGTGGGGTCAAACTCAAATTTTTTGGTAATAAATTTGTATCTCCTAAACTTAAGTTGTAGAGGAAGACCTAAGCTTTCAGAAAAATCCCTTGTAGTCACCCTATGATAACACAAGATAAGCTACAGGGTGTCAAAGTTGACTACCGTAACTTCTACAAATTAAGTCCGACTTTAAAGATTTTTATATTTCTGTAAAGTGCTTGTCAAGATAAAGCTTACTCATCTAAGTTATCTCTTACAGTTAAAAAGTTATTTACACTTGAATTTTTGATTTTTTGCCTTGACTTTCTTTCGTTTTTCGGGAATAAGTCCTAAGCTATATGAGATAAAATTTTTTTAAAAATACTCTGTAATTTTCTATATATTCCAAAATAATTTGCTGAAAGAATTTTTGGATTATCTTAATTCGTCTAGACGTGAAAAATATTCAAAGTCAGCACTTTGGAATTAGTATAAAAAATGAAAATTTTTTAACAAAAATATAGTTCAATTCTTTAAACTTTTTCTCAAAGTTTCGTTAATAAAAAAATGTTTTCTTTATATATTTCAAAAGATAAGGCTTCATAAAAGGCTTATATAGAAATTTTGAACTGATTTAGTATTGCATCCTACATCCAGCATTGGTCGAAAATTGTCAATTTTAGAAATAAGTTTTATTTTTATCGATTAATAAAAAAAATGTCACGCGAGATTTTTTATATATATTGACGACATTTTATCAAAAAATAGATTTAGAACGATTAGACACTAAATTGCTTCCCGCTCGGCCAAAAACGAATCCAGGAGTGGAGTTTTTATGAAAAAAGTCAATTTTTTTAAAGACTTTTTTTAATTGCATAAAAAAGCATGTTAGCATAATATTTTCGTCATTTTTTCTTATGTAGTGTATAGAATATATATCGATGTTTTATTCCTGTAAAAATCCTTTAAAAAGCTTTACAAATCAATTTTTAACAATTTATTTTTTAAATGTAGTAAGTAATAGTAAGATATTGAGAAAATAAAATATATCTGAAGACTACCAAGTTAAATTTTAATTTAACCCAAACTTCAGAGCCGCAAAAAAAAAAAAAAAAATTACGAAAATCGGATAACTTGAATAGTTCAAGGTTAAATAAAAAATAAAAGCATGAAAAATAAATAATATTTTTATTTTTATGTAGATTTTGATTAAATGTCAAGAATATTTTAACAAAATAGTACGACAGATATTTAAAAGTATAAAATCAAATTTAATTCCCTAAATCGCATCAAATTTTGACAAATGCTAAAAATCTCTGTATGATCTGGGTTTTTGCAAACAAACTTCATCAATTTTTAATACAAATTTAAAAAAATGGAATAAGTACTTTTTATTGCATAGGGGAGAATAGTTTATATTAACAAAGAAAAATTGTTTAATTTTTATAATGGTGAGGGGTACAGAAGTTTCCCAACAGACAAATAATATCGTTACTACTTGTTTTGTTTATAAAATTTGAAACCTTTAAATCAAATAAAAAAATGTATGACTAAATAAAATAAGTTTATTTTAAACAGCAAAAAAAAAAAATGATTTCTTTCCATTTCAAATTGTAAATAAAATCCAAACAAATATAAACAAATTTGAGTTTCTAAAAAAAATGCATGAACAACATTGTATAAATCTCATGCAACAAAACCATGTGTGGTTAAAATAATATTTTTAAATTGTCAGTTTGTTGGTCTCGACATCCATTTATCCATACAAAACATTTAAATGTCTGATTAGTTAATGAAAAAGAAAAACTATTTGTTTAGATTATTAAAAAAATAAATAAAAATAAACTCATTGTAATTTAAACAATTTTAATTATACATAATTATATTTTATATTGACCCCAATAGAAAAAAATCATAAATTAAATACTATAAACTAAGAAAAGAAATAGGAAAAAAAACAAATAAATTATATTTCTATTATTTAAACATACATACATAATTTGTCTTATTAATTAAAGCAACAAAATTTACATTTCAAAAAATATTAAAATATTAAAAGAAATTATAAAAAATTCTTTTATGCTCGCTAAAATAATAAACAAAATTCAAAATCATCTTTTGAAATTTTGCCAAGCGTAGCATAAAATTAAACATTTTTTATTTTATTTCATATTTGAAATGTTTTTTTGTATAAATATTTTTAATTTATAAACAAAATATGATAAATAAACTAAAAAAATATGGCATTTATGTGTAGGATTTATTTGTTTAATTTTTGCTCTTTTGACAATGGCATTAGTTTTTCAAAAATTTCAGCTAGGAAGCCCATTAAATAATGTTTATTTATTTGAAATAAATAGCAGAGGGAAAAACATTTAAAATACAATTTTTGCAAAAACAAACAAAGAAATATTAAATTTTGAATTATAATTTTTTTTTTTTTTAATTTTTAATCTCTAAAAAAACACCTTATTTATGTTGGAGATTACGAACATTTTATTTTTAAACTTTAATGATACTTTAAGTCTTTGTTTAGTTTTAAGAAAGTGGCAAAACTCTGTCATTTTGATTAATTTCAACTCATATGTTTCAGTTGTTTTAATCTTAAACCCTGAAAATCCTAGACACATTAACAACCATTAAACGTGTTGCTATTCATATATTCCCTGCAAAAAGGGGCAAAAAAGAAGTCAAGATCATGTATAGTAAATTTTATTTAGTAGAAGTATCTAAGTAACCATAGAACAACGAACTTGTATATATTAGCTTTTATTTTTGCTTCGACAAAAACAAAAATATACAACAAATGTTGTAAATTATTTGTCTATTATAGTTTCATGTTTTTGTTGTAGTTGTATGGATTGACTACTAGCAAAATAAAAATGAACTTAAAACCCATAAATGTTTTAAAGAAAGAAGGAGTATGTGTCTATAATGATAGCAAAAAAAAAAAAATATATACACATATGGGTACAACAACATTGTAGTTTGTATAGAAAAAAATTGAGTTTTATTTTTGTACAAATAAAAAAAAAAATAGACTATAAAACATGATTCTTGGTTAGTTTTAGAAAAATACTAGTAGTAGTAAAGTTTAGACAGGGAATCAAAAACTTTTCTATGGCAATTTAAGAGAAAAAATAAATACCGCGTGAACTTATATTAAAGAAAGTAAATATATATTTTTTTTTATAAATTCGTACCTACAGCTTTAAAAATTGACATTTAAAAAAATTTGTTTTCCTTTTTTTATTTTTAATTTTTATTATTTTTTCTTTTTTGTACATTATTTTTTTATAATTTTTATATTTAAATTTAAATTATTTAATTTTGATTTATAGGATTTGTTTTTGCAAAATTACTTTATTGGCAAATTAGTATCTTTTTTCAAAATTGGTACATACTTATATACTTTTTAATAGAAATTTTTAAACAAAACAAAAAATCATATACATATGTATTTTATGTATATATTTTTAAATTAGTACTTTTTTAGAAATTGGTATTTATTAAATGATAACAACCTATTTATTGACACCTTTTTTTCTTTTCAATTTGAAGTTATATAAAAATACATAACACTTTTTTGTACTTTTTGGAAAATTTGGTAACTTTTTTTTAATCGTTCAAATGTCATTTCCTTTATAGTGCCTTTTCTTAAAAAATTAAATTAGCACTTAATAAAAAAGAAAAATGAATTAAAAAATTATTTGTGTAGACAAGATGCTACATTGTTCAAAATTATTATTTTTTTTATTTCACAAATACTTTTTTTTTAGAAAATTTGTACTTTTATTAATTAATTAATAAATAGTTTTAACTATATTTTATTCTATAGTCTTGACTATAGTTTAATTTATAGCCTTGAATATAGTTTAGTCTTGACTATATTTTAGTTTATAATCATAGTCTGTAGACTATAGTTTATTCTATAGTGTTGACAATAGTTATTATATGGTCTTGACTAAATATTATCCTATCTATAGTTTAGTTTATAGAATTGAGAATTCTTTAGCCTATAATCTTACCTATAGTTCAGTCTATAGTTTTGACTATTGTTTAGTCTATAGTCTTGACTACAGTTTAGTATTTAGTCTTGTTTATAGTATAGCCTTTAGCCTTTAGCCTAGCCTATAGTTAATTTATAGTCTTGACTATAGTTTATTGTATTGTCTTCACCATAGTTTAGTATATAGCCTTGTTTATAGTCTTTACTATGGTTTAGTTTATTTAGTCAATAGTCTATAGCCTTGACTATAGTTTACTCTATAGTATTGACTATAGTTTTGTCTATAGTACTGACAGTAATTTAACCTATAATCTTATCTATAGACTATAGTCTTAACTGCAGTTAAATCTAAAGCATAACTATAGATCAGTCTATAGCCTTGAATATAATTTAAACTATAGTTTAGTCTATGACTAAAGTTTAGTCCACAGTCTTGACTATAGTTTAGTTGTAGACTTGACTATAGTTTACTCTATAGTGTTAATTATACATATATCAGTCTATAATCTTGCCTATATTTTAGACTATAGTCTTGAATATAGTTTAGTCTATAGCATTGGTTATAGTATAGTCCTTAGTCTTGACTATAGTTCATGTATAGTCTTGACTATAGTTTAGTCTATAATATTGACTATAGATTAGTTTATAGCCTTGTCTATAGTTTAGTCTATAGTCTTTACTATAGTTTAATTAATGACTATAGTTTAGTCTATAGTCTTGACTCTAGTTTAGTCTATAGTCCTGACTTTAGTTTAGTCTATAGCTTTATCTATAGTTTAGACTATAGCTTTGTCTAAAGCCTTGTCTGAAGTTTAGTCTATAGACTTGGCTGTTGGTTAGTCTATAATCTTGACTATAGTTTATAGCTTTCACTATAGTTGAGACTATAATCTTGTGTATACTTTGGGCTATAATCATAAATATAGTTTAGTTAAAATCCAGATTGTCTATTTATTTATTTATTTATTTAAAAAAGCGCTCCCTTGTCAAAATCCAAAATATAGGACTTGGAGAGCAAACAATGTGTATAAATAACTAACCAAAAATTCTTAAAACCAAAACAGACTTACATAAAAAAAAAAATCGCGTATCTCCGGTCCCTGATAGAAAAATTTGCCTTCGTTAGAATTTGTAAAAAGAATAATTTTATAGGACATCTGGGAGATTCAGAAAGCTGTGGAGAGGGAGAGAGAGAAAAAATGCTTAAGAAATTACTCATAAATGCAATTATCTCCGCTCCCTAATAGAATTTTAAAAGTTAGGCTTGCAAGACGAAAAGTTTTGTGAGAAAGCCAAATTTTAATTTTCTCTGGAAAGAGAAAAAAATACTTAGGAAATTGTAGATATAGATTTAGCACTTTTTTGGCAAGTTAAAATTTAAATAATAATTTTTTCTAATTGAAAAAATTTGCATTTTTTTGCTCACAAAATTTAAAACTGCTTGTTTCGCATTATCTGGACAAATTTAATTAATATTGTGAAGACCCCTAGCCAGATTTTCTATGTTTTCAGTATCTGACACAACCGGCCCTAAAATTTCCTACTTTAAAATCAAATAATTTCGCCTGCCACATAAGAGTTTTCTTGGTCATAGAAAAAGTGTCGACTACAAGGAAATTATTTATGTACTCGGAAAATTTTCTGTATGAGTGCTGATAAATTCAGAGCCCTCCTACGATAAATTTATCATCTCTATATATTAAACATTACTTTAATCCTACCAAAAGAATTATTTTATTTAATACTCTTTATTATATTTTCATTGAACATTTAGGAAAACATTTGAGAACCTCTGCTTTGAAACAGTGAACCTATACTGTTGTTTATAGAAGCATTGACCATGAAATATTAAAGCTAAGAAACAAGTTTATATTTCTTTTTTATTTTTCCTATACTTTAACTGCATTAAAGTTTAGTTTCTTATAAATAGACAATGCAATTTTATGATTTATGGAATTCCTGCTAGAAAAAAAAGTAATAATAAAACATATTGAGAACTAAATTGCATTAAAAACAAAATTTTCTCTTAAAAAAATTTTTTTTTTGCCAACAAAGTTTATGTAAAAAAAAAAACTTTTTTCCATGATTTACAGCAAAATTTATAAAACTTTTATGAGCTCAGAAAAAAATGAATATTAAAATATGTATTTTATCTTTGTGTCCCTGAAACATATGCTCCACATACACACATATGTATAAGTCAAAATACAAATAAATAAATGTGATTCAGCTGATTTTGTTAATAACTTTAAATACTAACAGACTGAAAATAATTGCATAAAAACATTAAAGTTCTGTTTTTGTTTTCCTTATAACAAAAAAAAAATTTGGGTGGAGTTTTTCGTAATACAGCAAGGGGAAACCGAGCAAAAAAAAAACGTCATGTATTAATGACGAAAACCATGAAAATTCTTTAACTGCCAAGAAATATTATCGCAAAAAGACACATGTTGTTGCAATTTTCATGTATCTGGCTATGTCCGTCTGTCTGTCTAAACATTCGTACGTCCGTCCGTCCGTTCGCCTGTCTCTATGTTATAAATTGCAAACGATTAATTGCTTAAGATTGTTAATGTTCAATGTTGTTTTGTTTAATTCAAAAAGGGGAGGGTTTGTTATAAAGTATTTTTAGCTCAAATAACAATTTAGCAAGCAGGTCATTGTTAAAAACCCCGAAAAATAAAGAAAACCATAAAATACAAGTGTAAAAAAAACTGCAAAACTTATAATTAAGGCAACCACCAAATAAATACAAACAAAGTGTTCATATTTAATGGGCCATGTATGTATGAATAAATGTTTATAGTTATCTTCTGAAGTGCTGAATGAGTGCAGAGGGGAGTGAGTTTTATATTGTTGCAATGCATTTAATTTTAATTCAAACCATATGGACTAACTAATGGATTTATGCTCTTGTTAAAATATGCGTTAATATTTCGTTTAATACCCATTTAACTGCACTGCAATTTGATTTTTATATACGAAAAATGGAAAAAAACGAGAGAACAAAAACCACAAAAAAATCATTTCTTTGTCTTTATTTAAATTAAAAATAATTTTCAGAACAATTTCTTAACCACATATGTACTAGGGTGATCGATTATTCGACTTTTTTGAGAAACCGGTTTTCGAATAGTTGGTATTTTAAAAAAACCGGTTGCACTTTTTTAAATTCAGAAAAAACCGGTTAACCGGTTTTTTGTAGAAGTTAATATTTATATCAAAAGACTACATTTCTTTAAAAAAAATCAATAATTCTTATAATATTAAAGTTAAAATTTATTAAATACAAGCGCGTAAGACTGACAATGCCAGGAAAAATAATATAATAATGAAAATATGCACAAACAAATCCGAAAATTAAAAGAAAAAACTATGAACAACATATGGATACCTTCATCTCCCTAATCGAAGTCAATTATTTGAAGCCGTTAGAATTTAGTGGGATAATATGGATTAATGTAAATTCGTAAACCTTTCAAAACAAAAAAATCGTCGTAAATGCGCTCTCTGGCCGAAATGCAGAATCAGTTTTTGATAGTATTTGGAGAGAAAACAATAAGTATAGCAACTCAAAAGTTCTTAATACCAAAACAGACTTTTCGGTCCCTGATAGAAACATCTGGCTCCGTTAGAATTTGAAGAACGAATATTAGATTTTTAGTTTCTTACGTCACCTGGGAGCTTCAGAAAGCTCTGGAGAGAAAACAATGCTTAGGAAAGATATATTTAAATCCATATATATAGATCCACGTATTTTCGCTCCCTGATAGAGATTTGAAAATCTGGCTCCGTTAGGATTTGTAGGACGAATAGGGTTATAAGTAATTTTCTACGTCTTCTCGGAGCTTTAGAAAGCTCTGGAAAGAGAAAAAATTCTTATAAAAAGACACATAAATCCTCTTATATCCGCTCCCTGATAAAAATTTCAAAATATGGCTCCGTTAGGATTTGTTGGACGAAAAGTTTTATAATTGAGCCAAATTTTAATTTTCTGCGTCGTTTGGGAGCTTCAGAAAGCTCTGGAAATAGAAAAAATGCTAAGTAAATTATATACTTATCTAGATGACTAAAAGATAATTATGTTTCAAAATTGTAGAAAAAAATTATCAAAAATTAGACTAAATTTTAATTAGCATAAACAGAAAAAAAATGGCTTAATATGGAAGCCTGTCTCAATTGAAACGATTCTGCAGGTGGAACTTTTTTAACACAACACCTTTAAAAAATAAAGGAAATAATGGATAAAAAAAATCAAATTGGGTGCAAAAATATTACAGATATTACAATAGATTAAAAAAAGTCATACAGAATAATTATTACTTATTTATTTGTTTAATATAGAGAATAAATTCCAATTTAGACTTAAACTATATTTTTAAAACATTAAAAATCAGTCTTTATGAATATTTAAAAAATCGATCACCCTAATATGTACATTGTACATAAAGTAAATGTGTTAATTTTTTAAATTATATATTTAAACGTGATTAAATAAATGATAAAAAGAAAAAAATTGACAATAAAATAAAAATGAAAGAAACCCCCTTATTCTTTAAGATATAAAAAAGAATTTATAAAATTGTTTCCGATGTTTAAACAGGACAAATGTTTTTGTGAAATTGTAAAATTTTAAGATGCGAACGTTTTTCTAAATATAAAGAGATAAACAGCCATCAACAGCAAACAGTAGTTCCAAATCGATTTTTTTGGAAATAATTCTGTAACTTTTCGTATGGTCAGATCTGAGGTGTTTCCGAGTTGTACAAATGTAACCTATATAAGCATTTAGTATCAATGAACTCATAAGATTGTGAAGAATAACATCTGGTAGAAATAAATTAAATGTGGCTAAATTTCTTCAGACCATGACCAGAAAAACTTAAAATTTTAATTTAATCATATTTTTGAGATATAATGTTAATATTTGGAGCCCAATAAAATTTAAACAAGCAAAGGTATTCCAATGAAAATTTGTCACAATATAAATAAACTTCTTCTAAAATCAAGGATTTAAAAAAACTACCACTTTTTTGTACCAAAATACCCAATATCCCAGTCCTGGCAAAATTTGTTTCAATAATTGACTTTTTTCATTAAAATGGTCACCCTGCCGTTGTAAAATCCGTGGCTCATTAGATATTTTTTGTGTGTTTAACCAACATATGGGACTAAATTCTCAATCTATTTTTTTCTTGATTTCGGCTTTAACTTTAAGAAAACAAATTAAAAAACTTTTTAAAAATTTACAAAGTTTGGATAGGGCTGAGGGAAACCCCGTTAGCCAGAGAGCCTCTGATTTTGTTTTACATGTATTTGCGATTTCTTTCTTTTGAAGCCATTATAAAAATTTTGCAGTCCGGAACAAGAAAAAATATTTTAGAGGTGACAAAATTTTACCACCTTTTTGGAAAATAACCTTAAAAATTTAAATTTTTTTAAAAAGTTTCAACTTCAGATTAATATAATTTTTTATTGATATGATTCTTGCAGTAATATTATTTAGAACTTAAAAAAAATCTAGTGATTATTTTTAAAAAATGTTAAGGTTCAAATAAAGGCCCCCAAATTTAAAAAACTTTAAAAAAACGTCCGTGACCCGCTAGGAGCCTGTACTTCTCCAAATCAACTCGGAAACACTTTAGCTCTAACCATGCAAAATTATATTTAGATATCTCTCGGTTAAAAACCCTGAAGTAAAGAGAACTGGTTCAAAACTAGTCATGTGAAAAATTCTCAGAGCTGGTGACCGGTCCCAGTTCCGGAACTTTATATGAGAGGAACCTGTCACATTTACATGGGGTTAACATTGGAGGTGGCTAATTAGCTCCTTGGAATAGGTCCTAGGATAAATCACAGGACTGGTCCAAAAGGACAGGTTCAGTATCGATTAATATAACAAAAATTTGATAAAAATCCGGTACTTGTTTACTTTTTAGACTTTTTTTTATTATTTCTATTAAATAATGTTTATTTTATAATTTTTCGTTAATGTCGATCTAACGTATGTTGTTTTATAGTCTTCAACGCTAACCACTGACCCACTGATTGTAATAGAGCGTGAGTTGCTAATTGTGCACTTAAAAAGAATGTTATAATTGACTCTCAACTGTTAAATAGTAAGTGTGTTTGTTTCAACTGGTTCTCAATTAAAACTTTGGTGACGAGTTAGGTGTCAATTGGTACTCAATTGGTACTGAGGGACAGGTTCATTACTGCAATTGCCACGAATTTCCCGCAGGGAAGTTTAAGAATTATAAAAAAAATAAATAAAAATCGATTTGAGACCACTGTGCAGCATTAGGATGAAAAAGCTAGTCAAAAAGTTATAAAAATTCGCCAATTTAAAGTTGTTTTTTTGTAAATCTTCATAAGGAGTAAGATGGAAAAAATCTTAACATATATAAAATTCAATAATTTGGAAACGGTTGACCTTAGTTATTATTTTTGTAACACTCTAGAGCTTTCTTAGCATAGTGACATGATGCCAAATTGGGCCAAAATTATGTGGACACACTGTGCTCTCTTATGAAAGGAAGAAGCCTTTTTTGCAAACATTTTTGATGTATATTTCGGTAGAGCCCATTGCAACAAATGACTTGCTTTTCTTGTCGCAACTGCATAAAGCTCGCCATACCAGGAATATTTTTAGAAAATTTTGTCTGCTTTTGCGTCCTAAACTCATCTTCAACATTTCCTTGAGCAGTAGCAACCTACAAATATTGACCCGGAACCTGCGAAAAAAAAATTCAAATATCGTCCTGCTATTCTTGCTAATCAGACCAGCCTCTTAGAATTTATAAATTTATTTTCAAAATGTATTCATCTGAACTACTATAAGTTGGTGCAATCACTAGTCCTTTTTACTTCAAACTAAATTTATTGCTGGGGTATCAAACTACCAAATATTTCAAATATTTGTTTTATAATTTATGAATTAAAAAACAAAACATTAAAATTGTTTTTTTGTTATTTAATTTAAACAACAAAATGTTGTAGAGTATTGCATAGCTTATAAATAACTTCAATATAGGTAAAAAATAAATGCCATGACAGCAAAAAATCACTTTTGTATGCGAGTGTTTTTTTAAGAATTTTAATGTAAAATTAAAAATAAAAATCTTAAAGAATGCAACAACGGTTCTTAATTTTAACAAAAAATAAAAATAAACAAAATAACAAAAATAATACAAAATAAAAAACAACAATAGAATCAACTGTTTAATGCAATAATCATAAAATAAAACAACAACAGCTACAGCAATAATAACAATAATGATACCCCGTGTGTTTTGTATAAAATTTTTGTAGATTTTTCTGATTGTGGCAACCAGGCCAGGCCACGTACTAAAGTCATAATTTAGATATTGTTGCTGTTGTTATTTTTTTATTCTTTTGGTAAATACTACAAAAAATGCACTTGATGAATACAAAATTATTTAGGAAAATATTTTTTGGGGAGTAGCAAGTAAGTAAATGTTGTTAGCAATGAATATAATCAAACTCTATACGTTTGCTGAATAACATTTATTGTAAATGCATTATTGGAAAAAACTTGTTAGTAAGTGTTTGTATCTATTTTCATTAAATTTTCTTAAAATTAGTTAATTCTTAGTTTGAATATTAAATTATTGATCATAATAGGAAAATAAATTAGAAACAACAAACCCATAGTGTCCCATTCTAAAAATGAAATAGAAATAAATCTGAAATTTCCGAACGGCTGGTCCGATTTCAATGGAATTTCACATAAATATAGCAGAAGTTTATGGCATGGACTATATAGACCTACCGACACCCAAAGATGGATACTGATGCGTTATATTTGATTTTTACATCAGGTTTAAATATAGATGATCAAAACAACCATATACATTATCAATCAAATATCAATTAATTTAGAATCATTTTCTGTGTCGATTTAACGATGTCCGTCCGTCTGTCCTTGTAAGCCTTGTAATAAAACTACTGGTCGCAATTTTGAAAATAAATGAATGATATTTATTACACAGGTTTCTTATAGTTCAAATCCATTATGTTCCATTATTTCTTTGGAGAAAGATTTTGAATTTTTCGAGCAAAAATGAAAATGAAGTATGAGCCTAGAAAAAACGACAACAAATACGATTTTTGGGAGTATTTTCGGTTTTTTGCTCATTTTTATTAGCGTTTTTCTAAGGAATATTCCTTACAATTTGATGTATAAAAGAATATATATACGATAACTGGGGATTTCTAAAAACTGATTTCAACAAACAGACGGACATCTTTATATCGAATCCCCTATCAATAAGGATCCAGAATATATATACTTTTTGGGGTCTTAGATGAATATTGTAGAAATTACAAACGGAATGACATACTTATATATAACCTTTACACCTGTGGTGAAGGGTATAAGAAATATAATTTAATAAAAATAAATCAAAAGAAATAAAATAATAGTAATAATAAAGAGTTTAAAAAGTAAACATTTTTCTACAAATTTTTATTATATTAATCGTTTCTGAACATGTCCTCTTGGACCGGTCCTGTGACATGTTCTATAATGTGTCCTAATTAGCCAACTACAATTACAACCCCATGTTAAAGTGACAGGCAGGTCCCTCCCATATAAAGTTCCGGAACTGGAACCGGTCACTAGCCCTGAGAACCTGTCATGTGACCAGTTTTAAACCGGTTCTCTTTCCTCTAGGGATGTTTCTAACTTGTATATTTTGTAAAAAAGTTTATTATATTGATATTTTAATAACTAATATTTATATTTTAGAAAAATCTCCACGAGTGTCCTAAAATAAGGAGTAAGATCTAAAATTATTAAGCTCAGTTAGCTCACTGCTCTGACTATTTGGTGCGAAAAGTTAAAGCCAATCCAGAAAAACATACAAAGTTCAAAATGTTTTAGACAGGAATGCTACAATAAATTTAGAAATCAGGAATAGGGCACGGAAATTAAAATTAAATTTCATATAAAAATACTCATACTCATGTTGTAAAATGGACGACAAAACGTATGTACTGGCAGATTTTTCGCAGCTTCTGGGTCAAAATTTGTATGTTGCTAAAACTCGAGGAAATGTTAAAGATAAGTTTAGGAGTCAAAAGCAGACAAAATTTCCTAAAATTTCCTGGTATGGAAAGCTTTATGCAGTTGCGACAAAAGAAACAAAAGAAGCAAGTCAGTTTTTACAGTAGGCTCTATAAATACCGAAATATACATCAAAGAATGTTTGCAAAAGAGGCTTCTTCTTTAAATAAGACCACATATTTTTGGCCCGATTTGGCATCATGTCACTACGGTAAGAAGGAGTGGTACCGAAACAATAACATAGTTTTTCTACCAATAGAAGCCAATCCTCCAAATTGTACGGAGATAAGACCAGTGGAGAGATATTAGTCTTTTGTGAAAAGAGAATTGAAGAGCACAAAAAGGTGTTCCAAAATATCGAAGATTTTAAAAGGAGATGGGCTAAAAGTAACTGAAACTACATTCATATCTCTAATGAAAGGGTTACCAAAAAAGGTTCAAGAGTTCATAAGTAGTGGTTAGAACTATAAAAGTTAAATAAATAAAATAAAAACTCTAAGATCAAATTTTTCCAAATTATTGAATTTTATATAAGGAGTGCGTTCGAAAAAATCTTAACATATATAATATTTAATAACTTGGAAACGGTAGATCTTAGAGTTTTCATTATTTTTCTTATTTAATTGATAATTTAGTACAGATCACAGAAAAATATAACTTTTATAGTTCTAACCACTATTTATGAACTTGTGGACGATTTTTGGTAACCCTTCCGTTTGAGATTTCATAGTTGCTTCAGTCACTTTTTTGGAATAGTGTGCACATCTGCTTTTAAAATATTTGGTATTTTGGACACCTTTTTTGTGCTCTTCAATTCATTTTTCACAAGAGCTCAATATCTCTCCACTGGTCTAAGCTATGGACAATTTGAAAAATTGACCTCTCTTGGTACAAAAACTATGTTATTGTTTTGGTACCACTCCAGAGCTTTCTTACCATAGTAATATTATACCAAATCGGACCAAAGATGTGTGGACGCGTTGTGCTCTCTTACGAAAGGAAGAAATCTTTTTTGCAAATATTCCTTAAAGTATATTTTGGTATTTATAGATCCGAATGTATCAAATGACTTTCCTGTTATACCAGCAATTATGTAAGAAATTGTTTCCGCTTTTGGGTCCTAAACTTATCTTTAACATTGCCTCGAGCATTAACAATAAAAAGTTTTGACACAGAAGCTGCGAAAACTCTGCCAGCACATACGTTTCTTCGTCAATTATACAACTTGAGTATTTTTATATGAAATTTGGTTTTAATTTTCGAGTCCTATTCTTGGCTTCAACATTTTTTGCAGCATTCCTGTTTGAAACTTTTTGGATTTTATATGTTATCAAATCTGCATTAGCTTAAGTTTTCGCACCAAATAGTCAAAGCACTGAGCTAACCGGGCTGCTTTTCTACCAGATGTGTTTGAAATTCCTTTCAATATGCTTTCAATTTTCTGGTCTTCCCAATATCATGTGGAACTTTTTTTCTTTCCGAACCAGGTTTCATATCAATGGTAAAATTCTTCTGATACTGTTTAATAACATTAGAAACAGTTTGACAACAGAAATTTAATTCTGTGGCCAATTATTTATAGGACCTATTTGGATTTTTTTTTTTTTTTAATTTTTTAATAATTTGTAGCACGTATATCTTTTTTGTCACTCATTTTGATCAAAATCACGACAAATCAACATGATTGTTATTAATTATAATAATAACTGAAGTATTTTTCAATGATAACTAGATCAAAAGAAATTTTTAATATTGCTTCCGAAAAAAGTTATGAGGCAAAACGTGTGTTAAGATTTTTTCGATCGCGCTCCTTATGTTAAGATTTTTTCGATCTCACTTCTTATGTATACGTTGGCTTTTAGTGAAGTGCAATTTAAATTAAAAATGTAACCTAATATGAAATATATGGACCTGAAGGTTCACATTTAATTTTTTTTTGTTTCTTCTAGGTGAATAAATTCCCATCGTCATGGAAAGAAATTAACAGCTACTATCATTTTAGTGAAAATAAAAATATACGTATGTATCTAAATTCACTTCTTTGAAGTTTAAGGGGAAGTGATGGAAGTTGAGCAAAATTATTAGCTGTGTTAACTAGATTAACTGATATTATATTAAGGAGTCATATATTCTTTAATTTTTTATTTTTTTATAAGTTTTAAAATTCCTTTTAAAGTGTAGAGTCATCATGTTATCGTTCATGTTGAGCACCAAATTTTTTGTAAACTTCCTCTTTTTATTTTGTCAATGAAATTATATTTATTGTTTTTTTTTTTTATATAAATACATTTATATGCAAGCCATTTCTTTTGCAAAAAAAAAAAAAAAAAAAAATATCTTAAAATTCAACATTAGTAGTACATTGAAAACGTTGTAGCGGTGTCTTGCATTTTTGTGGTTTCATAACAAATAGAAAAATGAATTCAATGAGTGAATGAGTGAAAAAGATTCAAAATTTAAAAAATTGGTTAATAAAAATACAACTAAACCAATAAAAATAATAACAATGTCGTCATTTCTACAAAATTGTTTACAAAACATTTGACAATTTGTGGATCAATGGCGTACAAAATGATGTTAATATTTATTTATTGATTATTTGTTCAATAAAAATTTTTTGTGATTGTCTGTCTGTCTGTCTTTGTTTATTGATTGTTGAACAAATCTTTTATGTTTCTGTTTTTCAGTAGAATGTTTATAAAAATCTCATAAATATTTAAAGACGTAAAACAGGTGCATTCAAGCGTTTTATTTGTTAAACAGAGAAAATAATTTATCAAGTTTTAGTTTAAGAAATTAAAGAGACAATAAAATAAATAAATAAAAAAAAATAAATAAACAAATATCAGTACAATACAATTTATTAAGATTTTTTTTTATAAATTGTAAAAAAAGTAGCGTTAGACTTACATGATTTAATCTGGCTGCTATTTTTGTATGTTCTTCTTGATATGTTTTTCTGGCCTTGCGCTTATCTTGTGACAAGTGGGCCAATTTTTCACATACCACTTCGATTTGTTCGGCATTGGATTTAAACTGTTTAGCTTGTTGATCTATTTCATCCATATAGGAACGCCAGGATTTCGTTATAAGACTGCCTGTAAATATACAAAGAGAAAAATAAAGTTATTAAGAAACTATTCATAATAATAATAATAATAATACATATTTCCCTGACACTACTATCTTTTTCCTCACAACTTTTAACGGCATTAACAAAGTGAAATAATTTTAACACTCTATTAAGTTTTGAGTAACACCAGTAGGTTTTTAATATTAAACAGACTACAAGAAAGCGGAAAAAAAGTATAACATTTGTTACGATTTTAATGACAGGGGTAAGAGCATTTTACTTATTTGTAAAACAGATTATTTTTCTGCGATATGAAAATTAAATAAGCAAAACGAAATTACCAAAGATGCAAAAACATTATGTGTGCAAATGTGCTGATAATTACAAAAGACAATAAATGTGCAAAAAGACTATGATGATGAAAGATGATAATGATGATCGTAATGTGTTAAACAGATTATAACATCACTATACAAACACACAAACATTGAACTAAATTTTACTATTTCAAATAGTATGAAGACATTTACTATATTAAGCGGAAATTAAATGTGTATTAATATTTAAGAAAAATATATGTGTTTACTTAAGTAACACTATATATTACTTGGTAATAAATAATCGATATCTTCCTGCATTACTTTAATTTAAAAATGTAATGACTTGATTGTTAGAGGATTTTTAGACGAAACTGTTGTCTATAGCTTTTCTGCAATATCTCATTGCTTTTTAAATAAGTAAACATTCAGCATAATGGGAGGTGATTTAAAACACTTCTCATTTTAGAGATAATTCTTAAAATCTTATAATTTAAACATGACTTCCAAGAATTTTATAGCAATATAATGTGTGATTAATTTACCGATATCAAATTCCGAAAAAATTTCAATGAGCAACTCTTAAATGTTAATATAAGTTTTTTAAATAAAAAAAAATATATGGGAAATTCTTCAAACTCGTTTACTTTTGATGTTCAAAAAAATTTCGAAAATTTTTAAATGGCACATCAACGATATTCTGTACCAATATTCCTTGGCTTTAGTGGAACACAAATCTGTTCGCGTGAATGACTTTTACCGAACGGCGTCAATGTTATGGCGGTTCAAGATAAAAATTTATAAAAAAATTGCCAAAATTCTATTTATAGTCTTAAATTAAAAATTATTGCATTTATGTACTCAACAATGCTGTATCAAAAATACAAATTAAAAATATCGCGATAAGTTAGGTATGCGTGGATATATTAGCGATTTAATAATTATACCTTCTTATAAAATTAGCAAAATTCAGTTTTTAGTGATGTAATCTTGTTCATATTCATCCATTTATTGTAAAATTCATAATTTTAAATAAGTCATAAGACAATGTCATTTATATGCATTTTTTAATTGCACTTACTCGAATCTCTAAAGTTGCATTAAATAAAAAATCGTACTTTTTTTTCGAACGCCATATTGATTTTGATATTGGGTATTAAAGCAGCTACAGATTGACATATATCATAAAGTAAAACTTTACACATGAACTTATTTCAGTTTAAAATTGATTTATAACGCCAAAATCCGCTATAACAAAATATGCAAAATTGCTGAATTCTTTAAAATTCCTATACAAGTTTAGCAAATTAATATTTTAAAACGCCACAATGATTTTTAAATGTCATTTGGAAACCTTCTTCGATAACGCTATACTCTAGCGAAAATGCACCTCTTGGAGCCATTCACGTTTTTTGTCTCCAAGTTTGGGTACCTCCTACAGCATTTCTGTTGAGGGCACATTATCAAGATATATATCAAATGATCCATAATTTCAAGAGCTTTTATGCTATGTTTTGAATTTTGAAATACCCCAAACGGCGTAAAATCCCCAGCTAAAAAACTGAAAAATTTTAAAATTTTTAAAAATTTGGTTTCACGACTTTTGCACAACACAATTTGATATAGGTTAATGGCACGCTAATTTAATCCATGCTGGTCCTTTTCTAAAAGTGTTTATAGTCTAGATTAGAAGAATTGGACATTTATGCTAAAATTTGCGACTACAGCAAGAAAAAGAACCAAAAAAAACTTGTTAGTTTCAAACACATTTTTTGGAATTTTTGATTTTGGGTGCTTGCCGGCACCACATGGAACCGTTTCAAGTCTGTTACAGAAAAAAGTGTTGTTAACATAATTGCATCAAAAGTTGTTAAAAAAAAAAGATAGAATTTAAAAAAATATTTGAGGTTGAAGGTCGGTTTCATAAAGGCAAACGTAAAAAGGGAATTGCCCATATATATTAATAAAATAATTAATTTAAAAAATAAAAGAAAAACAAATGCTTCATTTCAATTTTTAATTCTCAACTGACTATTTTTTAACTCCAAAAAAATATATTTGGCAAAAAAAAAATATCTGGATTAATTGAAATTTTAATTATAATTGGAGAATATGTTTGAATATATCTGCAAATCATTAAAACTACATTTGTGAACAAGAAAATAGTTGCACTTATAAACCCAGTAATGTCAAAAAAGTACTGGTGGGCAAATCGTGGTAGTGCAATAATAGGCAGTTGCATAAATCGATCCAATACTGTCAAAAACCCAATTATTCACTTAAAATAAATCTGTTTTTTTCACTTAAAGAATAAATTTCGTTATAAGATACAGCTGATTATAAATATATTTATCTTAGAATCAGATTATTTTTTCAAATGTATTGGGCTTTGCGTCTTGCGACCCAGTCGGATCATTTGTGCAACACTAGAAATTTGCCATACTAGACCTATTCCTCGAATAAAACTAAATATTCTAGTAGGTAAGAAACCGAAGATATCACTTGGGAACAAAATATAATTCCCCAGAGAAATTTTTTTCACATACCCAAAAACGGGCAATCGCAGAGAATATGCTCAGAAGTCTCATTCTCAATTTCGCAAAACCTACATTATATTGTTACCACATTGCCTAGGATATATTGGTGATATCTCAAGCAACAATGTCCGGTGAATAATCCCGTTAGTTCTTTTAAATCACTTTTATTCAGCGTTAGCAACTGAACTTCTCTTCAGTGTGATTAATTGTTTAGCTTGAGCACGGATATCGAATCCCAATGATGAATAAATTATGGTTTTACTTGTGTTCCAATCCTTTCTCTGGGCGGACATACCAGAAAATGATACAGGCCCAACGAAAGGGCTCCTTACCCCTCTGGCCAGAAAGTCGGCACGTTCATTACCAACATAACCCTCATGGCCTGGTATCCAACATATAATCAATCTGTTGTGTTCACTAACTTCATTAAGAACATGGTCCCTAAAACCAGAAACCCCACAATGATGGTAAATCCCAGTTCAAGTTCATTTAATTCTGCAATGGCTCAGTTCGCTAAAGGGTCTGCGTAGCACTCAGAAGGTTGTCTGTGTCACCATTTATCTATTTGAAACCATAAACCCAGCAAAAACTTCGCTTACTAAATAACGTGATTTGTAAGTGAAATCAGTATGAAAAACCGCTTCCACTTTTAGTGCTATAACTGATGTTCAAAATTTCATAAGTTTATATTTGGGTTCCAAAAGAGTTGTTTTGGAAGCTGATTTTTTTTTAAGCACAAGAAAAAACATTTGGCTCGGTTGAGATTGGAATCCATGCATCAGCATACTAGTTCTGTTTGTTAGTCTGCCGTCTTACTCGCTACACCACAATCGACTTATATTTTTATGTGCTAAAAAGTGGTTTTCATATAGGAAAATAAATAAACAAAATCTATAAAAAAATGTAAGTATATACAGTTAGGGACAAAACTATTTGTACACCCATGCATTTCGTATATCTTCAATAATTTATAAAGAATAAAAAATTATTATATGTAGTTTTAATTCAGGTCCATTTTTATTGAATTATTTGATAAAAAATAAATTAATATATAACACATTGTTAAAAAAAAGTACAATTTAAGTAAAAATCTTTGGGACAAAATTATTTGTACATCAGTACTTTGTACAATTATTTGTACGTTGGACTCTTGTATGATGATTTTTTTAAATACCGTTATATTTTCTTCGTTAATCGAGTTTTATTTTACAAAATAAGAAGTTGGTTTTAACGTTTTGAATAATAAGCACATCAAAAATGGGAAAGCGAAAAGAGTTGAGTTTGGATATTAAAAATTTAATTATTGATGAACATAAAAAAGGAAAATCTCTCCGGAATATAAGTAATTTAGTAAATTTGCAACATTCCACAGTACAATACATTGTAAGCAAGTATAAAAACGGCGGATCTGTTGAAAATGTGCGTGAAGGTATACGAAATATATGAGGTGTACAAATAGTTTTGTCCCTAACTGTATTTGCCTCAAGTGGGAGTTGAACTCTTTTTGAATTTAAGTACACTTTTTTTTAATTAGGCGCTCTATAGAACTGAGCCACGTTAAAATCAAATTACTTTCATATTTACTAAATACTAGTTATTGAAGTACTATTAGGTAATGCTGCGAATAAGGCTACATGGTAATGCATGCAGGAAGCTATTGCTTTTAATAGTAGAAGCTAGGTTTTTGCAACCAAACTTGATCTGTGTTATCACGCCACCAAGATTGGTTCTGACTTGGTATTTGGACTACGAATGTCCTGTGTAGTACCAGAGATGGAAGCATGAAGTCTGTAACCTTAATGGTGGGTTCATTTTCAAATAGTTGAAGCCTTTAAGTGGGCTATCCCTAGTAGTTTATCATACTCCTATAGGCTTTCTCCTCAACCAAAATGTTTAAAGGGGGAATATAATTCGGGCCTTAAAAGACCAATATATCCTTCAGGTTTCAGTTCTCACTTTTCCAAAATGCCGCTGATAGGCATATAATGCCCTAATGCTTTTGTGGTAAGTGATGGTTTCAAATGAGTGTTGTCTAGAATGATACCAAGATATTTTACCTCATTAGAGAACTTGAAGATTGAGTTGTTTACTGTTGGTTCTCTGAGCCTCTCAGAATTTTACGTTTCGTAAAAAGTACAAGAAAAGTTTGAGACGGATTAATGTTAAGTCTAGTCTAAAAAACAAAATTTTAATTATAATTTACCAAATTAAGCTAATAGGGCCTATAGTTCCAATGTAAATAAAAAACAAACTTTCTATTACAATTTTCCCAATGATTCGTCTATTATTTGTCGACTTCTTCAGGGGATTCGTAATTTGGACATTAATTAAGACATTATATTATACAATTTATCATGAAACATGAAAATTAAAACAAACAAAAATAAAAAGTACAAAAAACACATCTTAACTTCTAAATCACAGATTTTGTATTAATTGTTGGTAAAATATTTTTTTTTTTTTTTTTAATTTTTTAAATATTTAAATTAAAACTTATATTTCAATCAATTAAATCATAACATTTTTAGGAATAAAATAGAGCAGTAAAATAATTTTTCTTACATAAATAAATTCAATAAGTTTCATAAACCACTACTTTACTTCATCGTCTTCCTTAATTATAATAAAAAATTATGTATATTGTTTACAAAGTTGTTATAAAAATGTTCAATGTAAATTTTAATAAGACATGCGATTTTTATTGTTGCAAATTTGCTAAATAAAATTAAAATAAATTAAGAAACATACATATAAATAAATATACATATGTATTTGTATTACCGTTATAAATACAATCATAATCAGTGGCATTAAAAGGTTAATGTTAAATAAAATAAATTCGTGATTCAGGTACGAGTATCAACACCTGAATTAATAACAGTAGTGTAATTTTGTATTTATTTATTTCTTTTTTTATATGATGACGACTATGATGTAATATTTAAATGACTGGTTTTACCTTTATTCTCCTTGTTTAATGTTGTCGGACTGTTTGGCCGGCTGTCGTCTGCAATGTTAATTAATTTATTTACTTTTATTTATTTTTTTTTTTTTTCCAATTGCAATATACGGTTTAAATAAATTGACACTGTCCATTGGCCTGAATGAAATCTGCTTTTTGTATACGTTTGCGAACGAACAAAAAAGTGAAAGTGTGATTTTAATGTTTCGCATGTTTTGCTTTTTTTTCGATTTGGCTTTTTGACTTGTAACTCTTGTACAAGAGTATGTATGCAATGTCCAGATTAAAATGTATTAATTTTTTACATTTTAAACAGACAGTTATTTTATATTTTTTGCAGTTGCATTTGCTATATTGTATGGATTTTTATTCAGGCGGTGTTTGTTTTAATGCGTTTCATAGATACACGCGTATTCATATACATAATGATAATAATGATTATGACTTGTTTGTTGTATTAACGAAACTGTAGATTTTATTTATGTATTTTTTCTATAAATGACACATAGTGCATTCAACAATCTGTTGTAGTTGCTTGTTGCAATATCCATTGCAGATTTCTTTTGAAAATCTTTTAGATAAAATGAGTAATAAATAAATTGACATTATAACATAATTTATATGGCATGATATTAAATTGGCTTAAAATTTCAATATTTCCAATTTTTTTTTTTATTTATATATTTTTTGTTTGTTAAAATGCATTTATGAATATTTAATGCTGAGTCAATGTATGAGGGAAATATTTTAACTGAAAACACTTGGTGATTTTCATATTTAAAATATTATGAAAAATCTTATTTATTTATTGAATACATTTAATTGCTTTTGTTTAATTCAAAAATTAAAGAAATAATTAATTTTGAATTTAAATCTAAGCTTTATTACAAATACATATCGAAGGCATATATTCAAATCGGGCCTCATGCAGATTTAGAATTTTTTTTTGCGTCAGACCCTTTAGTTTTCTGTTTTTTATTTATGGTGTTAATTTTGGAGTAAAATGTTAATACAAACACTATTTTTGGGCTATCTACAAACATTATATTCTTTTAAGGCAAAACGGGCTATGTGCAAGTTTTTGTTTGATTTTCAAAGAAATATAAAAATAAAAATTGATAAATAAGGAGAATTTTCTTTGCAATTTATTTAGAGTCTTAACATATCTCACAAAAATTTTGCTATCCCAATGCATTCCGAAGAAAAAAGCCTTTGAAGTTAGATTTTTAACCTTTTTTGGATGCCTATAGATCATACGCGGGTACACCTATCAAAATTTTATGCAGCTTAGTGAGAGCACTATACCCTAGATTTAAAAACAGAAATGAAAAAATTAATAAAATTCGTGATTATAAGCAAAATATCTTAGATACCAAAAGTAGTTTCTTAAAAAAATTATAATTAAATAAAATGTGCAATAAACATCGTCTTTAAAGGTTTTAATCATTTTTGTGTTGTTGATATGCAATTTAATACAATTTTAATTGGTTCAAAAAAATGTTTATGCTAAATTTTTTTTTTAAATTTTTTTTCAAAATTTAATTTATATTTTTAATTTTGAGCACATTTTCGTTCTTTTAGTAAACATTCCTGTTATTTGAAATTTCTAACGATTAAAAATGGTCCAGCCAACCACAAATTTTCGCTTTTTTTTATCTCCTGATTGGTATGATATCATAAATTTAACATATTGTAAATTTTTTTTCCAAAAATATTATGTTTTACTTCTTTAATTTCCAACAAACAAAACGGGCTATATGAACATTTTATAACAAACATTAAAAATAATTAAGACAAAACGGGCTATCTACCTTAACTTCGCGAATAATGGAGTTAAACGACTTATTTTTCAGTGTGAGGTTTAGTAGACGTAATATTAATAAATCGTAGAAGAACGGATTGAAAAATGTGAGAAATAAATAGTTTTATATTTTGGTATCAAAATTTAATTTTGTTCAGTAATTAAAGGCAAAGCATAAATTGGATCATTGTAGTCATTTGACTTTAGTGCGAAAGCTCGATTTATGCAAAGTTGTAAATAGAGTTTTAAATTTTATTTTTTGTATAGAAAATAACATTTTATTAGTTATAATTACTTAGGTACTTAAAATATGTTCAGACTAATCAAATATTTGACCAAAATAACGTAACCACTATATAAAAATTTTTTTATCTCCATTTTAAAGGGAAAATATTTTTTACTTATTATTAATCGTAGCTTACATATTACCGAATCTTGTTTGATGCTGTTTTCACTTACAAAATATTTGCAAAGTCAAACAATGGCAAACTATTTTTTTTTTTTTTTTTTTTTTTTTTGTAGAACTAGTGGTTACGCAAATTTGATCAAATATTTGACAAATGTGAACATAGCTTTAATATTAGTAATAAAAAAATTAATTTTGAAATCAAAGCCTATTTGCTTTTCTAAAAATAAATTTTGCAATAAATATCACTTTTAGTAATAAAGTAAATTCGTAATAAATGTTATTGATATAACTTTTTTTAATAATTTGTTTTGTAAACTTACATATTTTCTAACTTAAATTTTGAACTAAATCTAAATTGTAATACTTAAATTACATTTTTGTCACAAATATTTACTTTAGTATTACAACTATACAAATTTCAATATTTACTTGGTTTTAGTAATAAATATCAATTTGGGTGGTAAAACTCAATTTTAATACTAATATTTTTTAGTACAGAAATTAAATTTTAGAATGTATTACATTTTAGTCCTAAACTAAATTTTAGAATGTTAAACTATGTTAGGACTAATGCTTAGTAATAGTTTTAGAACTAAACTTTAGTACTAAATATAAATCTTAATACAAAAAATACATATTAGTACCAAAACTATATTTTTGTACTAAATTCAAATTTAAAATCATTAAAATACTAAATTTAAATTATCCAAAAAAAAAGCTAAACTATAGTACTAAAAAAAATGTTGGTACTAAAAATAAATTTTTGTATTAAAAATACAGTAAATACTACAAATAAATTTAGGTACTAAACTCTTTAGTACTACAAAATCTTTTAGTAATAATATCAATTTATTAAATTCTTTATGGTGAAATTTATGGTAATGCTAAGTTTAATTTTAGTTATAAATTTCAATATAAATCGTATTGTGTATCCATGTATATTAAATTTAACTTCTAAATGTATATTTTAGTAAGAATATATAATATATTTATATAAATATCCTCAATGGATTGGAACCTGATGCTTGTGGGAACCCCTGATCTATAGAGCTCTTCAATTTTGGTACCAAAAAAAAAAAAAAAATTATCTTAAACAAAATGTTGTGCTAATATATTTTTTTAAGTACTAAAACTCAATTTAAAGTTTAATGCAACTAGCACTAAAATTAAATTTATTATCAATAAAAAAATTTAAATAAAATTTTAGGTATTAAGCTACATCATTTTCGTTTTAAAATTAAAGCTTTTCAAATCAAATTAAGAAATCCGCAATTGTACTGTTTCATTTAATTGTAATTGTGCAGAATAAATTTTTAATATGCATCCACAGAATAAAATAAAAATAATGGCGCCATGAGGTTTTTCATTTCAGTTTTTGAAAAGATCAATTAAAAATTCGACTTTTCACTTATAATTTCGAAAAGATCGATTTCATGTTTAGGTTTCCGAAAATACCATTTGAAATTGTCATTTTTCATTAAGATTAAAGAAACGACCTATTGAAAACAGTATTTGTTAAATATAATTCAGAAAAGGTCCATTAAAAATTGTATTTTTTATTTAGAATTAAGAACAACTGAAAATGAGAACTTTTATTTCAAGTTTATACAGAAGAAAATATTTTCTATAAAATTTCAATTAAATTATTAATTATAATTTTAAAATAATTTTAGATATTTTTATAATTAAATATGTTACTCAAATTCGAAGTATTCTAACAAGTTAAATTCAAATTTTTATATAGAAATATCTAAAATACAATTTTAATTACGAATAATACATATTTAATTACTTTATTAATTGAAATTCAACTTATTAAAACAAATTTATATTCAATTATTCAAATTATCATTAATTTATTTATTGATACAATAAGAAAAACAATTGAAAGCCGATAAATTGTCTCCTTTTAAATAAAAATATTAAAAAATTGAATTATGATCAATTGAATAATTGATATAATTAAAAAAAGTAATTGGAATAGTTTTTATCTTTGATTAATCGTTTAATAGATCATAATTTTTCTGTGAAGAAAAGTACAATTGACTATAAGACAAGTTCAATTAAAATGAAATTCTGAACGTAAATATTAGGGATGCCAATCCCGAAATCCCGATCCCGAAAATCCCGGGATTTTTCGGGATTTCAAAATCCCGAATCCCGGGATTGGACGAAAAAAATCCCGGGATTTCATTTTCGAGATTTAGTGTCATAAATACAATCCAAAAAATTAACTCTAAGCAATACAAAACATCAAAATATTAACAGAAAATTTTCAAAAATATTTTAAAAATCGATTACGAAGATTAGAACATTATAGGTCTGTTCGTTGTATGCTATTCTTACTAGTATTTCTATTATTGTAAGTATTTTACTCGAAAAGCATTTCTGTGCACATAAAACTAGTAAAAGTTATAAACATTTCAAGAGAAAATAATTTTCTATTTTGCTATACATATTTTACTTGAATATTTTGTACGAGCAAGACTAGTAAAATATTTTATTTTCATTTTCCTATTGAATTTTAATTTGAAACGTCATTTTAATTATTAATACATATTGATTTGTATTAAATAATATGTATTAATAATATCTGGAAAGACATTTGTATGGAAGACGAAATAATGAACAAATGTTGAATTATACAAGTTCTAGGACCAAATTGCGTTAAATCATCTTCCAAAATGGATGGACATTAACTACTGATGATATTCAACAAAGCTAAAAATCATACCTATCATTAGCTAATGAAATTTTATAAGAAAAAATATCTGCAAAAGAACATATGCCCGTATTTTTGAGATATTTCCAAATTTCCGTTTAATACAAGTTAGAAAAAAAATTTTACTTTTTATTTACCCTAAAATTTATTTTATTATTTTCGGTTTTCTAACTTTTTCAAGTAAAAGCTTGGTTTTTAGATTTATTTTTTAAATATCTCTTTTATTCAACTAGTTTTACTAAAATTTCAAACGAACAAACCTTATGATTTATTTTTACAAATACGAATAAATTTCTTTAATTAAAATATGTATAAAAAATTGATTTTTTTTCCATATATTTAAAATGTGTTTTTATATGAAATATAAATCCCGATCCCGAAAAATCCCGAAAAATCCCGGGATCCCGAAAAATCCCGGGGTCCCGAAAAATCCCGGGATCCCGGGATCTGAAATTATAAAATCCCGAATCCCGGGATTTGCAAAATCCAGTCCCGTTTGGCATCCCTAGTAAATATAAGTAAAATTGTGAAATTTATGTACCTACACAGAAAAAATATTTTCGAATAATTTCATTTAAATTGTTGATCAGAATTTGAAAATTATTTCAAATTTTAATTTTAAATTATTTTTTACTTTAAGGGTGTTCACGATAAGCTGGTTATCCAGTTATATGATTATGTGGTTATATTAAAAACAAAAAAATTCATTATCAAAAATAACCAACTTTGCCCAACTTATACCCTTGTTTATAGATTATGTGATCTGTTTATTTGTAATGTTGGAAAATAAAAAAATTGGAACAAGTGATATATTTTGTTGTTTTTAATATTGGTATATAATCACATAACCTGATAACCAGCCTATCGTGAACAACTCTTTTTAGAGTTTTCAATTCAATTTAATTTTTTTTTTCAAATTTCCATTTTTTTTTTCTGATTTTTATACAGATCTAAATGAAAATTTCAATTTTCAATTGATCATTTCTGAATTTAAATTAGAAAAATTCGTTATCAATTGTTCTTTATCGAAATCTTAATGATAAGTATTAATTTCAATTGCTCATTTTGAAATTTTAAATGAAAATTATCATTGTCGATTAGTTTTTTAAATTTAAAATACAAAATCTGATTTTCTATTGGAATTTTCTAAATTACTGTTAAAAATGGTGTAGAAGCAAAACAGAGTTTTTAATCAAAATTCAGTTTTAATTGTTATTATAAGGACAAAATTTTGTAACTACTTAGTATTAGATTGTAGTGTCAACATTTTTTATCAATTTGGAGAAGTAGATAACGGAGAATTAAGAAATTACATATTAAATTTAATTATGTAAATCTTATGTTTATTATTGTCACTAACCGTAAATAAAAGACAATTTACAATAAAACCAAATTAATATAAAAAACAAACTTTAAAAATATTTTTTTAGCAATTAATAATTCTATAAAAAAAACTAAAAGATTAAATTCTATTTTAAAAACTTTTACATACAAACAGTTATGGAAAATTTTAATTTCTTTAACAATAAACGTGATTAATTATGAATTATGGTTAATTTTCAAAATAATACATAGTTTATGACATAAAAATAAATAAATTGACCTTGGGTTGGAGAAACTTGTTTTATACATATATTTTTTAACAAATTCATCATTTATACTCTAACAAACACAAAAACCGAAAAAATGATACTCTATTGTCTATTACCAATCAATAGAGATCGGCACAACAAAAAAATACATTATAGCCACAGGTCATTATAGTTAAAAAGAAGAAGAGAAAAAGAAGATGACATCGTTAATGTGAAGAAAACGGTTTTAAATTGACAAAGGTTATGGTTAAACAATAGAACATTTAATTTTTTTTTAGTGTCTATCAAAAAACAGTTTGATTATAAAACTCAAAAAGAAAAGAATAATTTTGATAAATATATAAAGGGTCTAGATAGAATTTCCAAATCATTGAACTTATGGCTTTGTTACGAAATGCAACAAAATTATATAACACGTAACAGTAAGACTGTAATAAACGTTAAAATCAACAACAAATAATTTAACTTTTTTTTTTTTAATTTAGTTATTTTTTTTTTTTTTTCGTTTAGACTACAAAAACTTTAACTATTTTTTTAAACCCAAATTATTATCACATTTTAAATAATATTTGTCTGTTGCAAAAACTTTGTAATTATTTCTTAAGTAATGTTCAAAAACAATGAAATTTCTTGTTTAACATGAACGATAAGGAAACGTTAAATTGACGTCATTTAAATGTTTTAAATGATGAATATTTGCGGGGTATTCCCATTAATATACAATAACAAGAAACACATGTTGATAATGATAAAAAAAAATAGTAAAATTAACTTTAAAAACAAAAAAAAAAAAAAAAAAAACAGGTCATAATGAATACAACAGAAATTTAAGTAAAAAAATTTGAATATTAAATTTTAATATATTTTTAATATGAAAACAAATTAATATTAGTTTTATAATTAAAATAAAAAAAGAAATAATAGACAAATAAATAGCTTTAAAAAGTTTAGTTTTTATAACGTCTAGGCAACTTTACTTATAGACTTTTGGACAAAACGAATAATACAGTCTTAAGAAATTATAATATATAAACTATAAAGAATTTTAGTATCATATCATATCATTTTAATCAACTTACCTTGCATTTCATCAGCCCGATCAATTTTTAAACCCTGTTGTGCCACCGCGGCCAAACCAATGGCATATTCTTTATCATATTTCGCCTTCAATTGCATGGTACGTTTCATAATTTCCATTAAACGTAATTCGGCATCTTGTCGTACAATTAATGCCTCATGGGCAGCACGGCCCTGAAGGGCCGATGAGAAGCCCATTTTGACAAGTGGACTGCTTAAATATAAATTTTGAAATAATTGCACTTTTTTGCCTATTTTCGTAACAAATATTAAACACGATTATGAACAAAAATATTTTTTTTTTTTTTTTAATTTTGTTTTGCTATTTTCAGCTTTGGCAGTTTAGGGTGTTATCGATGATAAAGTAGTTTTAAAACATTTCTTTGTTGTTTTTGAAAATACAACAATATATGAGCAATTTTTCTTTTTAACACTTGTTGGTTTGTTAATTGGCACTTATTTTTTATTTTTATTTTATTTATTTATTTTAAACACCAACCCCACCTTGAAATAATTATGGATGAAAAACATGTGAGAGTGGTTTTTTCAAATATTTGTATGATTTTTCTTTTGTAGAGTAATACATAAAAAAAATTGCTGTTATTGTATTTATTATTTTTTAATTTTCTTTTAATTTGTTTATTATTTGTTATATTTTTTCAAGAATTTTTATTATTTTTATTTTGCAATTTTTCGTTTATGTTGGCAGAATGATAATAACATGAGTTGTTTTGCTGTAAGAAAGAAAAAAAAAGAGAAAATAAGAATAAATATTTGCAAAAAAAGTAAACTAATAAAGATAATAATTAATAAGATTAATATATATTTTAAATATTATTATTCACATAAACTATAGTTTATAGTGTCAGTTTTACACCATTTGCATATGAAAAGAAAAAATCTCCTCAAACAGTTGATATTTTAAGTAGAGAAAAATCATTAATGAAAATATAATTTAAAACTATAATTCTGAGGCATAGAACTGGTAACTGTATATATAATTTTTGAGAGCAAAGCCTAAAAAGTGGAGAAACTTTTGAGAGCTAATCAGGGTGAGAGAGAGCTTGGTGTACGGGACATTTATTTATCGCTTAATTTAAACTAATGTTTGAGTTATGATATTAAAAGTTTAAATAACTTTATCAGCAGAACATTTAAAAGTTTACAAAATTAAACAAGTTTGCCTTGCTGTCTCTGTTTGGCGGTACCAAGGCAGAGTTTTTAGACTAAAAATTTGACACCAGTAGAATGAAATACGTATTTTCTGTGCCGCTACACACTTCATCAGCATTCGTGGTGTCTAATCCATATCGGTTTTGTTGAAACCTAAACATGACGGCCGCCATGCACTAAATGCAATATAGAGGACTCAGCAGCGCCAGGCATTTGAGACAAGTGTAGGAGATGTTGAACCTAATGTCGCAAACGCTGTTAAAAATGTGTTTACATAGTATCGTAAGCCAATATCCAGCTCGTAGGACCATAAACAATTCTGCAATCATAAATTGCCTTGTTGTATCTGTTTGGTGGCACAAAAGCAAAATTTGTGAACTAAAAAAAAACACCAAAATAATGTATTACATATTTTCTGTGACGCTACACTCTTCATTAGCATTCGTAGTGTCTAATCAATTTCGGTTATTTTGAAACCTAAACAAAAATGTTTTCTTATACTTAACAATAAGTAAAAAAAATGCACTTTTGACATTTTAACAAATTTGATATCCGTCCATCAATGCAATATCGTCTATTAAAATTTCTTTTATTCGATAGACAATTTAGTTTTTTAACTAATTTCAAAAGTATATTAAAATCGGTCAAAAATGTTAGGCTATATATGGAAAAAAAACTTGACAGAGAATTTGTAAAATTGAGATAGTTGAAAATGCCTTGAAATTAAAATGCTTATAACTCGAAAATTATATGAGATAAATAGGACATGTAAACATGTAAGGAACTATAATTTGACAAGTGATTAAAATTTTTCTATGTCAAAGGTACTTAAGCGCCCATACCTCCGCTCCTGTGATTAATATAGGGTCCCCCTTCAAAACTTAAAATTTTACTATGCCTGTGTGAAATTTTATGTAAATCCAACAAGTCGATTAAAAGTTACAGATTTATTTCCAAACATTTTTGATTATGCCCCACTTTGTAATGTTTTATAAAGCAATAAAGAAAAATGTCTGCATTAAGAAGTTTTTTTCAGGGACAGAAAATAATCATTATTCTTGAAATTTTAAACAAAAAAATCAGATACAAGGAACAACCGGATAAAAGTGTTAAATACAGAAATGTAATCTTCTGATTTGAATGATTTTTATTTTTTTTAATTTTTATAAAAAAAATCAATATTAATGATTTTTATTTTTTCGCTCAACTTATAATCATTATTTTTTGATTTTAATTTTTTTTTTTTTTTTTTTTGCTCAACTCATAATGATTATTTTTGATTTTTACTTTTTTTGCTCACAGTATAAAACTTAACATGAGAAATGAAACTATTACGCAATTTTTAATAAAAAAGAATTCTCATCGTAAATAAGATTTATTTACTAAAAGGCAAGTGTGATGATATATTTTTCATCAGATTTTTTTTATAAAAATCAAATTTTTTTCTAAAATATTATTTTTTTTTTATTAAAAATAAATTTTTTTTATTAAAAATAAAATTATTTGCAATAAATCAAAGTTTTTACTTAAAAAAAAATTTTTACTAGATAAAAGTTTAATTTCTCATGTTAAATTTTATATTGTGAGCAAAAAAAGTAAAAATCAAAAGTAATCATTATGAGTTGAGCAAAAAAATAAAAATCAAAAATAATCATTAAAAGTTGAGCGAAAAAATAAAAATCAAAAAATAGTGATTATTTGTTGATTTTTATTTTAAAACTCATAATCATTACGGTCCTTGGTTTTTTTTATATGGGAGATACTGAAGTTTTTTTTTTTTTTTTTTTTTTAACAAAAATTGTAATTTTTCCAATCGGTCAGAAAATATGAGAACAAATAACTTGAAAGATTTTAAGTTCCATTCCATTAAAGTTCAAAATTTGTATATTTTAGGAAGATTTTCAAAAAAATAATAAAAATATTTGAAAAAACTAAATGTTTAAATACTTGAGGAAAAACCAACTAAAATACTTAAAGTTGATGATCCCACATTAACATATTGCTTTAAGAAACCTTTTATTTAAAAAAGTACACCAAAAGTTTATGAAATTTGATTTTATTTTTCTCCAATATTAAAAAATGAATTATGAAAGTTCAGTACAAAAAACAATGCATCTTTGATTAATGATTTTTATTGCTATTGATACATAATTTTATCTATTTTTATTCGATACCCATTTTAATACGAAAAGGTAAGTTTTTAAAATTCTATTAATCGCCACTTTTGACCCCAACGTGGAACATTTGCGTTCAGCTGCGGTGTTCGATAGATACAGAAAATTAAATTTATTTGAATACTATTTTGTCTTATCAAAATACAAATATCTAGAAAGTACTTCCCATTATTTTTGATAATATTAAATATATTTTTTTATTGGTG
Source organism: Protophormia terraenovae (assembly GCA_951394005.1). NCBI lineage: Eukaryota > Metazoa > Arthropoda > Insecta > Diptera > Calliphoridae > Protophormia > Protophormia terraenovae. Next base: position 171,257,338 of record OX596073.1, on the reverse strand, counting down.
TTGTAGGGTATAAAAACCACTTAACTTGGTAACACTGATCTATATGTCCATTTTCTCTCTGGATAAGAATTAACAAATGTTAATTGAATTTTTAAAAACCCCTTTTTTAAATATTCTCACACAATATAAATGGTGTAAAATTTGCTATTTGAGTTACGAAGTGTAGTCGCTGGTCGATCGCACTGTGCCAAAAACAAAATATTTGTATTTCTTCTTTTTTTTTTATAAACTTTCACATTTTGTACAATCTATACAATTTTTGTTAAGTTTCATCATCATAACGATGATCGTCATCACGATGATGATCATCATCAACAACAATATTCATTGACAAGTTGTTATTTGTTGTTCGTATTTAGTAGGCAAAAGTGTGTGTGTTTTTTTTTTTTTTTGTTTATTTATTTTCTCTTATTGTATTCATTTTTTGCTAACCGCTGTATATTTTTTTAAATTTAATTTTATTTCAGTTTGTTCTCATTTTTATCATATTTATTTTTATAATTTTTTTTTTTTTAATTTAAAAAATTTAGAAAACTCTTGCTAATTTAAAATTCTTTAAAGACCATTTCACTTTTATTTTCATATTTGAAATAAATCTTTTGCTATTTTTATTTATTTTTTTCTATAAACTAAAATTGTCACGTATTTATGGGGCGAGAAACAAAAGAAAAATAATAAAAATGATGGATTACTAGGCTAATTCAGAGCAGTTTTAAATGAACACAAAAAGAATCTGGGAATTTATAAATAGTGTGCTACTTATTTAAATAAGTAAGTTATTTAAAAAGGCAATACACATAAAAAAATTATTAATTTACATATTCAAATTATAAACTAAAACCAGCGTTTAAGAAATGGCATATGCAAAATATTAATTTTATTTTTATAAATTTTACAAATCTCTAGTCATAAAAAAAACACTTGGTAACCTCAATTTGTATTAAATACTTTTTTATGTATATTCTTTAAATTACCAAAAACAAAATTCTTTAGAAATCATTTAAATAATTAAAATAAACTTATGAAATATGCAAACATTTTTAAGTTCTCATTTTAACAAAATTTATTTGTAGCCATTTATATTTAAATTAATAATTTATAATTCGCCGAAATAATAATAATTTGCAAAAATCTTTATTAAAACAATAATAACAATAACAACTTGTTAGCTTAACATCACTTGAACTTTAAACCATATTTTTACTTGGTTGGTTGAAGTTTTCTTTGTTTGTTTTTGTTGTGTTTGTTTTAAACAAAAAAAAAAAAAGTTTTAAATCTCTTAATGTAAATGCTATCCAAGTGAGTATATATAGCTGTGTATTTGTTGTTTTTGCTGAAAACTTGTTTTTCCGCAAGCACACAAACATTTACAAATATATTTAACATAAAATACCAACAACAACGATAGTAATAAAAGAAGGAAAAACAAAATTAAAATAAAAACCATTAGATAAATCTATACATTTGTTTTCTTTAAAACAAAAACAACAACAACAATAGCAATAAACAAAACAAAAGCTTCAACAACTAATTTCTAATAAAAAAAGAGAAGAATTAGTCTTTGGAGTAGTTTTGTGTTGCCTTAAGTAACAGTGATGCTACTAATGTGATTTCGAATTGATAAATTAAAGTACTAGCAAATCTTATAAGACATCAACTTCAAACTATTAATAAACCTAATTCATAATGAAAATAAATAAATAAATATTTGCTTAAATTTAAAACTGTTTTAGCAGGAGAGTGATAAATTAGTTAATTGGCTGCTAGAAAAATCGCCCAACTCAAATACAGAAAAATCACCCAAATGAAAAACTACTTGGGAACCAATATTTTATTTATAGAATTAATATATATTTCAGTAATACATAACAAGATATAAAAAGCACTAATTATTAAAACCTAAAAGCTTTTTTTCAATAATTCATGTAAGGAATCAAATCATTAAAGTAAATTGATACTTCTGCTCAGGCTTTTGAATTCTTTTTATTAAAAAAAAATGTAAAGAGAGTTTAATGAGATAAAAAGAATGAATAAGATCTTATAACTTCGAAAGTGACACAGAATTTAAATACTTTGGATCAAATATGTTATTTCTAATCGACTCTGCTAAGTATTACATTATAATTGCAGAGGATTATTCCGATCGTAGTTTTGGCGTGAATATTTTTATAAATACAGAATTACATTCCGATATAAGAAACTTAAATAAAATTTTGGTAAAATCATTATTTTTCCGAAAAAAAAAAAAAAAATATTGTTTTGGTAGAAGTTTGTGGAGTTGTTTAGAAGAAGTTTGGAAAAGTTTGAAAATGAAGAATTGGCAAGCGCAATAAGTGCTTTCAGACACGTAGGGAGTAAATCAATCAACAACTCCTAGTCCATGGATTTATTCAAAAGTATGGAAATTGGGGGCCACATGAGCTAAAATCAAGGAACGCCGAAAGTCAATTTTATAGTGGAAGGCCAATGTACGCAACACGCGGCAGCATTATTACCAGCTTAAAAATTAATCAATTGTCTCAAAAAACTGATAAAGGAAAATTTCAAAACACTCATAAATTTAATCTGGCAATGCTGTTGAATTTGTTTCAATTTTATTTTTATATAGACAGCGCGAGCGAGTGAGAAAACCTGCCAACTATAATAAGTTGTTAATAAAACACGATGTAGCGATTACGGTAGATATTTACTAAACACAATTGATAAGTATGAAGAGAACATTTCGCGAAAAATACTGAAATTTTTCTAAAGTGTACTGCAAGAATGCTTTGACTGGACGCCAGACCCAAACACCAAATAAGCTCGTTGTCTGAGTGCCACATAATGCACGATGTTAATTGTTTGCCCAACTTAATTTGACATTTCTTTGTTTCAGTATTTGACAAATTCAACCATGGAGAGGTACACAATTGAGCAGCCTTTTACGAAAATGGGCGTTCAAATCATAATGCATTTCGTGAAGCACACATTTACCTCAGTGGATTTGTTAACAACTGGATTCTCAGTTGTAAACAAAAGGGCAAATGATAATCTACGAGTGATTGATGAAAAGCCGATGCATCCACAAAGAGTGACTATTTGGTGTGGTTGATAGGTTGGCGGCGTCATTGGGCTGTACTTCTTCGAAAATGAGGTCGGCCAAGCAGTTACTGTGAATGGTGTTTGGTATCGCGAGATGATAACGGACTCATTGTGGCCAGAAATTGAAGAAATGGACCTGGACGATATGCCCCTTCTATCATAATAAAAAATATTAAGATAATTCTCTGAAAACTATTTGTTTTATTTAAAATTAACATCGTGCGTTTTGGTTGGACCAACCTTTATATTATCGCAAAGAAATGTGATTAACCGAATTATGATCAGTAAAACCCAACGAAATTTAACCATTTTTGAAGTGGTTGATGAAAGGCCGGCGAAATCTATAAACGAATTCAAAGCCTGATTTGACAGCAAATGAGGTAATGTTGCCTTGATTGGTGGTATTGGAAGGGAATAATTATTTATTATGACTTTCTATAACCTGAATTCTGAATTCTACGATCACAACTCGACCGTTTAAATGAAGCAATCAAGAAAGAGCGACCACAATTGGGCAACGGATAAGGTGTTCCATCAAGTCAATGTCAGCCCACACACATAAAATTACAGCACTTGGCAGGAAAGTTTTGATGCATCCAATGTATAGCCAGTAGTGCAATTCTATAAATTTTAACGATTCGACAATCGACAAATATGTCGATGGCTTTTGTTGTTTGCAATAACGATTTTATGATTCACTATGTACATCTAAACAACAGTAGACAATTTTTATTTTCGTATGGCAATTCCATCAAAATAAACAGAAGACTTAAATATGGTAGTAGAAATAAAAAAGAAATTGGGAATTATTTGTAAACTGTGCATATGTATACTTACTGCTTTTGTATGTTAAATTTATATTTTTGTGATAAAATAAACAACACAAAAAATATTTTAGTTTAGTTAACAACAGAATTAGACAACAAATGTCGTTAAAGTGTTACACAATCTAGTTGTTTATGTTTTTAAACGATTCGACTATCGTTAAAATAAGTCACTGAATCGCTCTACAGGTTCTTGAAACGTCTGTCTACTTTTTGTTAGTTTTCTGCAAAGCTCTCTTAGCCAAGTTTTTCGTCGATAAAACACAAAGGTTCTACAGTAATGGAATTATAAAACTAACCGAAAAATGACAAAAGATCATAGGTATAATGGCGATATTCACTTGATTAAAATATATTTTTAATAAAGAACATTTTGGTTCAAACATTTTCTAAAAAACCGCAGATACTTTTTATATGACACAATATTTTTGAATTCACATCAGAAAAAAGTGGCAAGTGGCAAAAAGATGTACATGTCAATTTTAAAATTATAACTTTGTTCGTATGTTTCATAGGAGACATCTTCAAAACTTGAATAAGCCGCAGTCCCACTGTGTAGGTAAGACCATATTTTAAAAATTTTTATTTTGACTTAAGTTATATTATTTCGAATGATCGAAATGTGAAACTAAATAGCATATTTCGTGGAAAGTTTGGAAATTTGAAAAATTTAATTAAACTTTGGATAATCTCTGTTGACCAAACACTTGAAATGAATGCCATAAATTCCCAAATGCAGAAGTGTCACAAATGCATAACAAATGCATTTATGAAACTAAATATCTATTAATAATTATTTAAGCGCAAAATTAGCATCACTGCGTATTTTGTAAATAAAAATGATCTTGTTTATAACTATAAGAAAATGTAAAAAAAAAATAAACACAACGCACTCACACATACAGAAGTTACTATTTAAAGGTAAACTGTAATAAAAATCAACAGCAACTACAACAACAGAGATGAGAGTGTAATTATTCCTAAGAATTAAGAGGAGAGCATAATAATCGAGTGCACTGTATTACAAAAAAAACAAAAAATACAGGCAGCAAAATAACAAGAATAAACGTAAAAACAGGTTTATATTGAAAAAAAAAAAATATATATAAATAAACCAAACAACCACACACTAACAGACAATAAAAGAAATCAAAAAATATAAAAAAATAGCAACATAAATGTACAACAACAACCACAATGAATATTATTAAATAAATACAAAACTAACAACAACAACGAAGAATTAAAAAAAATCCAGGCAAAAAAGTATCGAACAAGAAATAAATCTTGTTCATAATCAGATAAAAAACAAACACACACATACTTTAACAAAAAATGAACAACAACTCTCATCTTCAACTTCATTTTCAACGAAATTGTTTTTGTAAGTGGAGCCCCAATAAAACACACCATGTTACTTACAGAATACGATGTTGATGATGATGATGAAGAAGAAGAACAAGTAACAGCAAACAACACTTACTTTAAGTTGTTGTACTATTATATTATTTTTCTTATACTCTTTTTGATTTTATATCATAAAAAAAATAAATGAAAGAAACCTAAAAAAGTGTAGATTGAAGATGCACTGTACAATATTTACTTTGTTTTTGTAGATATTTTTAATGTTGTTGTATTTACTGGTACTTGTTGGTGGTAAAATAATAAAATTTATTAATGTCGTCTGCTGCTCCAACAAACTGTCACTTTAAATTTGCTTAATCAACTGTGGTTTTATCCAAAAACTTCATTTAGATTTAGTAACAGAGATTTTAATTATCTTTATATATTAATTAATTTAAAATTTAAATAAACATTCTTTGGGTTTTTTATATATTTTAGCAGATTTTTTTCACTTTTGTTTTATTAACTGTTTCACTTGTTAGCCATTTCCACTGAAATTATTGTGTGTATTTTGTAGAAATTTGTTTTCTTTTGACTGTAAAAATAAATATTTAATTTATATTTGGCTGTTATCTGATTGTTGTAAATATTTATTCTATTAACTTTTTTGCATTCATTTATATTTAATCAATTTTCTTTATTTTTTTAATGCTTTTCAATAATTTTATCTTGATTATTGTTGTCACTGTAGTCGCCGTCGTTGTCGCAAAAAAGGGGTTTTAGAAACGCACACACACGTTTATTTATTATTGAATTTCATTTGTATTTATAAAAATATTTATTTATTTTGATTTTTTGCTAAGAAAAAAATACACTTTTAAATTTTATTTTACAATAATCGCGCGCACACGTTGCACTCCGTTCGAACGCTAAACACCGAATGTATGAGTTTGTTTTGAATTTGTTGTTTATCCCCATTTAGTTTAAGGTTCGATGTTGTATGGGAGCATATGTTCGTTGTTGGTGTGAGAGTACTTGTTGCAAATCGAACAAGAAACTAGATAAAAAAAGGGGGTTGCCATAATTTATATAACATAGGGTTTTAAAGGTATAATGAAATTTACAAAAATAAATAAAAACTATGGTAATAATAACAAGATTTGTATGTTATAAACCCTTGCACAATTGGGCAGAATCGAAAAATTATGGATATAATCGGCAGGTTGGATATAAAAACAAATATCACATAGACGTAGAAGAGGAAAATTTTAAGTTTGGAAGAAGGGCTCCTCAGTCCCCTCAAAAGCGGAGCTATAAGAGCTCAAAGCAGGATGAAGTTTTAAGTTTTCTCTTTCTTTTTGTGTATACATAATTAATAATTACGTCAGCTAGAGAGGAGAATTTAGTAATAAAAATCTTTTTTTGGAATTAAAGTAAAATATTGGTAAAAAAATATATGTATATATTTTTTTTAAAGATAATATATATAATTATTATATCTGTAAAAAATCTTTATTAGTTAATATATCCTAACAAAATTTTGAGGTTATAATGAAATCTAAGAAAAAAATTAGATTTAACCAAAAAATTACAACTTCCAAAAAAAACTTCGAAAATCACTAAAATGATTTTATTTTATTTTATTTTATAAATGCTTTAGCAAACACTTTACAAAACATCAGAGTTTCTGTTTGTATGTATTTCGCTACAACTTTTATCAAATTCGGTAGTCACTGTACTTAGGCCTGTCTATTTTAAAATCATCTCCCTGAAGATAGCTTTCAGAAAATTAAATTTCATGACTGACTGATTCATTATCCCACTGCCCAAACGCCTAAAGGTAGGTAGGTCTCCTTCCATACAGATCCACTAAGACAGGATTTTTGGAAATTCGAATGTATAGGGGGTATAAAAAGGTAAAATCGTTAACCTTATATCTTCTAAACTAAAAGAGATATGAAACAAGTTGAATAGTTATCGTTATTCATTTAAAAAATAATTGGACAAGTCTCTGGTACTTTTTTTGAAAATCGGCCTTTTTAGGGAGAAAACGGGTAAAAACTGTATTTTGGTAATTATACAGATAAAATTTACATCATATTCATAACTTGTCAAAAAATGACAATTAAAAATTTGCACGTTTAAAGGATAAAAATCGTACCTAATTTTGGTATTTTTTTCATAAAACTTTTTTTTTATTTACTGACATAAACGTATGTGTATTTTAATATCGGATCCCACTATAATTTAGAAATTCATTGGAATACATTTATTGTTATATCCATAAGGGAAAAAGTACCAAAAAGTGTGTAAAAAAGCGGGAAATTATATTTTATTTTAACTCAATAATGAATTTTCAATTATATTAAACCTAGAAACATGAAATTAAGAAAATGTAATCCTATGTGGGAAAGAATTCACAAGAGGGATCTTTATGGTACTTTTTTGTTCTTTTAATGGTACTTTTTGAATTTTCTATAATTATGAACCTAGAAACATGAAATTAAAACATGTAATATTTAACCTAGAAACAGGAAATTTAAGATATATAATCCATAAAAGGGGAATTTGTGATATTTTTTTATTCTTCTGCTGGTACCTTTTGAATTTTCTAAAATATTCAACCTAGAAACATGAAATTAAAAAATATGTGGCCCTTAGTAAGTGAGAATTCACACGGAGGACTTTGTGGTACTTTTACTTGAATGTTCTGCAATATTCATCCTAAGAAACATAAAATTGAAGATGTAAGGTCCTAAGTGTATCAGAATCCTTAAAAGGAATTTTGTGGTACTTTTTCCTTATTCTAATATACTTTTTTTTTTTTTTTTGCAATTTTTCGGTTATAAATTTGTGTAAAAATCGATTCCAACCCGAAGCAGACGATTCCTTTTAAACTTTGTGAATTTTGCTTCGGACTTGAGTTTGTACCTTCAGACAGTTTGGAAGAAAAACACAATTTTAACGACGAGATGCATTTTCTACAAAACGACAATGGTGATGTCATTACCATCAACAGCTGATCCGACTTGAAATCTATTCGGCTTTACAATAATTTTAAGATATAACTTAGAGGACATTGCATTTTAGTACCTCATTTTTTATAACCCAAAAATGGAAACACAAATAATTTACTTCCTTCACTAACTAAATCCTTTATTATTAAACTTCTATTTCATACAATTCACCAACAATCAAACAATATCAAACTCATACCAAATCTATTCAACCCCCAAATGTAATAAAACTAACAAAACAAAAAACAGCAAAAACAAAGAACAATGAAATGCATCTTTTAAATTGTACCGTGTTTACATGGGACTGTGTGACTGTGTATATGGATGGATTTCCTGTTTCTCTGTATGTTGTTGTTGTGTTATTGCTGTATTTTGACTACAACTCAACTCCAACACTTTATTCCTTTATTTAATTTAGAAATTCTAACAAGTAAAACAGCATTTAAACATCATTGTCAAATGTAAAAGAAATTAAGTAGAATCAACAAAAGGTGCAGTTAAGTTCAGAAGAGTTTGAACAATTTTGTAAACAAAGAAATTGTTGTTGTACATTTTAACGACAGATTTAGAAACAAACAAAACAACCGACCAACATACAAACTAAACAGTCATCAACTAATAAATGTTAGAATCATCATGAGATGATGCTGCTGCTGATGTTTGTGAAAGTGATGGTGATGACAATGTATAGGATGTGTTTACATCTTGTAAAGATTTTATTGTGCACGTAACACAACAAATGGACGGTATCTTTTTCGGTTTTTATATGTTTTTGTTAAATACAAAGAAAATTTTAAATTAATACACAGCTACTAGCACCACTCACTAATACCATCACAAAATTAATACAAACATCCTGATGACAATTGTAATGGATACCACCGCCGTTAGTGTCAGTTTGAAATTAACACACCAGACATTGTTGCTGCTTTAAAATAAGCTACAGCAACAAAATACAGACTATTAAACGGAAATCAAATGAAAGTGAGAAGCAATAAATAATGTTTTTTTTTTTTTTTTTTTTCTTCCTTCTTTTTCCCGTAAGAAATAGAAAATTATATAGAAATATGCTGGCATTTCAAAGACAATGAGAATGAAAAATAGAAAAAGACATTAACAGCACGAGTTGACAATTAGTGTATGATCTTTAGTTACTCCTTTGGTTTATAATTTGTTTTAATGGCAGACAGTTTAACTAAATCCAGATTGGGGAAATAAGAACAAACCAAATAATGACATTTCATAAAATTTCTACAAATATTTATATTGCAATGAAGTGTCTGTCGTCTTAATAAATTTCAACTACAAAAGCTGAAAATCTTTGATAATTTAAAGTAAGATTAAATAGTTTGGGTTTTTACTCATTTACACAGTACAAATTATTATTCTACATATTTTAACTAAAATCATTAATTCTAGAACTAGTGTAATCAGAATACCTTCAGATTCTTTAATAACATCCTCAGAACTAGTGGTATCACAACCAATTCTGACACTAATGGAGTAGAACCTTTTATTTTGATTCTAAATTCGTTTTAAGGAATGTTTTAGAGAACTAGTGCTTAAGAACTAATTCTGTATGACTTCTACACCACTTCCGAGAACAAATTTTTGGTTCTCGAATGATTTCGTAGAACTGTTTAAAAAATTTCAAAAATTGAAAAAAGTGTATTTACAAAATTAAATTAATTTCAAAAGTGGCCTTTAGGAAATAGCCCATAAAAAAAAAAAAAAAAATAATAAAATAAAAAAAAAACAGGTTTTGAAACCGTTCCCTAACGCATCTATGAAACTAGTTCTGAATGTGACAATTTGGAACAAAAATCATTGATTAAAGAACTAGTTCCGGAACCGTTCTATAGAATGGGTACTGGCTAGATAACACTTCCACAGAACTACTTCTGGAGGTGACAATTTCAAACAAAAATCATTCATATGTTCTGGAACTAGTTGTAGAACTAATACAATTTTAACTGGGTTGGTTTCATTTTACATAAAAATTTAATTTAAATTTTTAATTCATTTAATCATTTAATTGATTGATTTAATAATTTTTTTTTTAGTTGGAAAATTTTGTCTATCTTTAATTTTCATAATCATTTTTGTGAGAGGTTCATTTTAAAGAATTTTTAATTGAATGATTTATTTTGGTGATTGGTGACATTTTTCTGTGATACATATATATATTCTTAAAATATTTTGCTTCTACTGCTGCTAGATCTGATTGAATGAATTTAAATGTACTAGATGTAATTCATTCTCCGCGGGTTCAGAGCCCAAATTCAAGCAAGCGGATTTTTTTATATGAAGACTTCAACTTCACTTCAACCTCCAAGCCAGTCTGGAGACTATGCTAGACATCCCTCCTCTTTATATTTTCATTAGAAATATCTCCGTCCGCTCTACGGATCAATGAGTCGGGTGAACTTAGGCACTGCCGCGTTGGTCACGGCACTATATTGAATGTAGTAGGCAGATCAGCTCGTATATAGGGGACTGATTATTTAATACCGAGAATGAAGTTTGATAGAACATTTATTCATATCAGAATCCCATCTAGAGAAGAGTGGGCAAAGAATTCCATCTTTAAGGAATATGCAATCTCAGTATTCACTGATGGATCGAAGACAGATACAGGCACTGGCTCGGGTATTTTCTCTGATGATTTAGAAATTTCGACGTCTTCCAAGCCGAAATATATGCCATCAAAGTGGCAGCGAGGCGAATTCAGGAATTTAATTTGTGCGCTTTGAACATTTATATATATGTAGACTCTGAATTCTCCCATTGTAAGATCGAGTCGACGACTGTATATGCTCCTTAACTCAGCTAAGACACTTTCGGGTGGAGCTGATATAGGTTTCGGTCCATACAGGTACACGAGGTAACGAAATGGCGCATGAATGCGCAATAAATGCATCGTCTGGCCACTCCGGTCCCGGAGCAGAACTATAGCATTACTAACTGAGGAAGAAGATCAATCCGTACAACACTTGTTATGCGAATGTCCAGCACTGAAAGGGCGTAGACTGAGACACCTCGGTAGACAACTCTTACACGATCTGAATTGTCTCAACAACATGTCACTGTCAAACCTGATTAAGTTTGTTAGAAGTACGGGTTGGTTTCAAGGTGGACCAACGGAAAGTTATTTTTTTGTTTATGGAATGGGAGAGGAGCTTTCTTCCCATATAGGGCATCACAAATTTATATAAGAAGAAAAGAGTTTAAGAAAGAAAGAAAAAAATAGTTTATAAATGTAGTTCTGTTGTTGCCATATGCAAATAAAAAATATCAAGAAACAAAAACAAAATGTATGTGAAAACCGCTCCTCGCCACCGTCTTCATTTAATTTGCATTTCTCTTTTAGAGCTGAAAACAACATCCGCCACCGCTTGCTTGTCACACGGTGACAAGGATCCGAGGGATTAAATGTCACATAGATCTGAATTTGCGGATTCAAAAAACCTCACAAGAAGAAGCACTGGGGTCAAATGGTACGATCTTCGTGGACAATTTACGTCACCCTCACAAATCAAAACTTAAATCCTAAAATCATCGAGATAGAAACACACACATGTCGACCACGTTTAATTTTTGGAAAGAGAATTATTTATTAATGACGTGGTCTTTAACTTTAACGTTACTTATAAACTAGTTGAAAACGCTGCTCATTAACAACTTGATAGAGAGATTTAACATAAGAAAAATGACTTCATATAGAGACTAACTACTAGCAACATCAATCTTTCAACAATCCTTTTTTTAAGACAAATTTCTTCAGAAAGGTTATTTCCAAGTGACCCGTTTCTATATAAGAGGATCTGACATTATTGATAAGTTTACAAAAATATAGTTTTTACTCTTGCAAATATTTAATTTTAATAGGTAGCTCGAAATTTTATAATCTAGTTCTTTAGTAGAGCTTACAAGAAATTAGATTAGAGATAAATTTAAATATAACAGTTAGACTGCAAAGTAGCACAGATTCATTCAGATTTATTCCAGATAGATCTGACAATCCAAACAATATTGATTTGGTGTTCATTTCTGTTTACTTAATATTTGATTGCTCATTTAGGATTAATTTTTCATGAGTACCAACTTAGAATCAACTACACATTATAATACAATTAACAACATTATTATTTTTAATTCCAACTGCAACATTTCCTTGAGTGGCCACTGTATTTAATGACTTTATTTTTATCTCAACACTAAGACCTCTTAACAATTGTTAGGATTTATTAAAAATAAAAAATACTATAAAAAGGTTTATAGCAAAAAAAGAACAAAAAAGGAATAAAGTAAATTGGCAGCCAGAGTGCTTCAAGTCAAATACTTTGTTGCACAAAACACACACACACAATCACATGTAACAAACAGATATGCATCCATATACCATTAACTATTACTATGTGGCTCATGTAATGACGACCGACCAAAAGACGACAGCCAAACACTTCCCTTTCATTTTAGAAAAAGAGATAAGAAGGAAACATTTACGCGAACTGAAAATCCATTCAGTTGTCGTAAAAATTATATTAAAATACTTCTATTTAACAATAATTCTCAATGACTTGTTTTTTTATTTTTGTTTCTGGTTTTTCTTTAGGTCTTTGTCTTCACCTTGAAACTATAACGAAGTGAAAAGGTTAACTTTGCAAACTAAAGTGACTTACAGTTGATGAACTTTAAAATTACAACTAGATAGACACTCAATATTTGGATAATCTACTCATGATACACGATATATAGAGACTTTAGTATTGTGGTAGTATAATTCTTATAAAAGAGGAAAGATAAATTTTCTTTCTGCTAAAAGGGTATTAATGATTCGACCAAGCTATATGTAAGACATGTATTTGTTTTTTTATTCATATAATCATTTTCTACACTCGACTTTAAAGGTTGTAAGGAAATACAAGTAAATATGGAAGAAACCATTACATGCCATTTATTTAGACTGCAGTCTATTTTATTACCTTAATTCAACACATTTTTCCTTAATTTGAAGAAGAGAAATGCAAATTATCTTGGTGATTCCAACGTTTTTATTATAAGGATATTTACAAAAACAATTCCAAAAACCAAAACATTTATAGTTTTATAAGAGTTTTCTAACAAGAGTTTATTTTTGTTTTTATCTTATCTGTTTATAATCACCTGATTTTTAAGAATTATTGCAAACAACAACTATTATCGCAAATTATTTGCAATTGTAGTGTTTTATTTTTAATAGAATAACAGTTACATACGTTTATTAAAAATAAACAAGCAAGTGAAAGTGTATAAAGCTGGTCATGAATACCGGTTAAACTTTTGCTTATGGTCAAACAAATTGACTTCACTAACAGAAAATAAACTGGACTGGTTAGGCCGATTTGCAGTTAAACAAAATTTATTTGTTTTGCTAAAGAAAATGCGTTTAATTGATACTAAAAAAATTCAGTCATTTTTATATTGCAGCTACTTTAATTACGTTGTTTATACATATATAGCTTTTTTTTTAGAGTGACAAAACTAATGTAATATATTTTGTTGAGATAATGTAAATTTATTTTAAACATATGTTAACGAATTTGTTTTTACATTTTTTTATATGACTGAACAAAATGTTTAATAATGTAGATTATATTATGATAGATGATGGTTTTAATAAAAGGTGTCGTTTTCATAATTGTAGATATTGTGCAGCGAAATTATGACTACTAATAAAACACTTCTCTTAAAATGTCGATAAAAAACTAAAACACGGTGAAAAGTTATTTAAAATCTAAAATATTAACCTTTAAATGGCTGTTTTTCTAGGAATGTAAATGTTTTCAAAATCTTAGACGTTCTCACAAAAAATGTCATATTGTAAAATAATTTTTTCTTATTTCAGTTGTTTTCCAGTGCGTTAGAATGTCCCGAGAAAAGCCTTTTTCGAGATTTCGATGTAGGAAGACCCCTCAAATAAAAAATGAGTAAAAATTTGCTTTATAGGAAAAAATTATTTAAAAAATTTATAAAATTGGTCCTTAGTTCCCTACCAGCAATTGAAAAATCATTGGTTCAATACATTTTGGTCAAAAAAAAGTTTCCATTTTTTAATCGAAATGAGTATAAAAAAATTTGTAATTTTATGCTGATTATGAAAAATATATTTAAAAATTTTTTCCCATGGGATTTTGTTTAGCTAGAAGACTTTTTAAGGCATTTTTATGAAATTTTTTTTTTTTTTTTTGGAAAAATTTGCCATAAATGGAACAATATTATACAATTTGTTTCCATTTTTAAGAAAAATATCTAAATTTTTTTTTGCATGATGTACTAAAATGACGGTTTATGGTTTTTAAAATATTTTTGATATAATTACACAGAGAATACAGTTTCATTGTGGCAACCGAATTTTTCGCCAATCGAATTTGGTCGGTTGCATCAACTATCACACAAAACTATTGTGATTGCCGAATATTTCTTTTATATATACAAATTTAATGGTTGTTTCAAATTCTTAATCAGTTATAATTAATAAAAATAATGGCAGTTGCAACTGAAACAATGCCTAAAAATTCAGTCCCAAAAATAGAATTTTATAAATAAAAAATACAAAAATAGAAAATTTTATATTTACATACATACATATGTATGTAATTTTATTCTCAAAAACATTTTCACATAAAGAATATAATGGCCGCGATGTACCTGCATACTGAATTTGCTTAAATATTTCGAATTTTAATGATAAAACCAAATCAGGCATATTTTAAGGCGTAACAAATTTTTCAGCAATAAATTATCCTGCAATAAAAGAAGTAATCACATTTTTACAAATAATGTTTCATACTCTTATGTATTTACCTCATTTATGTTTGTTGATTCAAATAAGCTTCGTCCATCCAATATGTACAATATGTATGTGATCCATATCTAATAAAAAAGAAAAAACTTAATAATTTTTTTTTTTTTTTAAATAATAACAATAACATTTAACTTACTCGCACATCTTCTTGCTATTTTTTCAAGTTAGAACATCTATTACATATTAGGTGCATTTTCGTACATATTAACATATTTATTTTATGCAATGAATGCGAAGAGTTTTTGTTAATTTTAAAAAATTTTAGAATTATTTGTTCTTCTTTTAATTTATTTATAAAACGTCAAAGAAAAATATACTGAATATATATTCGATTAAGCGAACCAATTAATTTCTTTGATCATACCAGATTTTTAAATATTGGAACCAATTATTAATAATTGACACTTAAACTATATGGGCGAATTTTGATTGCTGCAACTAAATAATTTTATACTAAGGTGGATTTAGAAGAATTAAATTTGGTTATCTCCACTGATTTGAAAATGTATCAAATAATTGATTAACCCAACTATATTAACACATGTGATAACATTTATTCCATTGTGGGAATATTAACATTGTTACAGGTATAGAAAATCTTGCAAATGTATATATTATTAATTCCTGAGATATAATATTGTTGAAATTGATTAACTTTTTATTACAATAACCATTTTCTAACCAATCTTTTTTCTGTGTGTAGCTAAAAATTACGAATTTTTTGATACCCATTTCAAGACAAAACTCAATACTATTTTTTGGACGAAATATTCTAGACCTGTGACTTTCAATCGCTGTCCAAAAAATATACTTAACATTAGTAATGTATACAACGAACTTTTCAATTTAACGAACAAGCCCGACAATAATTATGTTTGTTGAATCGGAAAACTGCTATACTATTTTCCATAGACTAAAGTAAATTTAAAAGGCTAATTTAACAAAAAAAAGTTAATAAATCAATGATGTAATAGAAAAATATGCTCTTGATACGACATTTATAAAGAAGGGACAGTTCTATAAGCATGTGACCGAAGTTTTTTTTACACCATACACCACCATAGGTGGTTGGGGTATTATGTGTTTGTGCTGATGTTTGTAACGCATAGAAAAAGTAATCCAAAACCCACCAATTGACTCATAATCACTTTTTAAATCGATCTAACGATGTCCGTCCGTTTGGCTGGGTGGCTGTCCAAGTAAACCTTGTATCGCACTTATGAAGATATATCAATGAAATTTAGCACGTGGGACTTTTATGATACTTTAATGAAATTTAATAAGTCTAGTATAGGTGTCAATCTTTGTACCGAATTTTTGGTGAAATATTATATTTTTGGTGAAATTTTTGATTTTCAGTGAAATTTCGAATTTTTGGTGAAATTTTAGAATTTTTGGTGAAATTTTAAATTTTTGATTTTTGGTGAAATTTTAGATTTTTTGTGAAATTTTTAGTTTTTTTGAAATTTTGGATTTTTGGTGAATATTTGGAATTTTTACGAAATTTCCATAATTTAGTGAAACATAAATTTCTTCTCGCTAAATACAGTAGGACCCCGATTATCCGTAATGGTCGGGACAGAAAGCATTCTGGATAATCAATTTTTTATTTATATAATTCAATTATTCAAGGATTTAATATATTTAAATGTTTAAAAAATATAAGGAAAAAATAATAATTTTGGAAAAAACAGTGAACAATACATAACGGTTTCATATTACTTAGTTAAAAAAATCATATGATATTGTTTTATTTCTTCTTTTTATACCCTTCACCACTGGTGTAAAAGGGTATATATAAGTTTGTCATTCCGTTTGTAATTTCCACAATTTTCGTCGGAGAGCAAAAAAGTTAATATTTTCGGGATCCTTGTAAGTAGCGATGACGATAGTCCGTCCGTCCCTCCGTCCGTCTGTGTGTCGGTTGAAATGGCGTTTATGAAGCTCACACATAACTGACATATATAATATATATATCAAACGATCGGAAATCCTTTCGAGAATTTTGCTATTGGAATTCAGCAAGATCGGTTCATACAATTCAGAGATATGTTCAAAAAACCGGTTTTTAGAACAGGTTTTCCAGTTTCTGAAGCCTCTGTATATACTAGGGACTTCGTTTTTACAAAAAAGTCTCGGACATTTTTTTCTGAATTTTTGTTCTGAAAAAATGAAATAAAACGGTTCAATAATAACTAAGATATCGGACAAAACGCATTTTTTATTTTTTGAAGCCCTGGTTTAAGCTATAGATTTTTATTTTTATAAAGATCGGTCATAAATATTTTTATAAAATTTCGGTTTTTTGAATCAGCAAGATCGGTTTATAGATGACGGAGATACAGTTAGGGACAAAACTATTTGTACACCTCATATATTTCGTATACCTTCACGCACATTTTCAACAGATCCGCCGTTTTTATACTTGCTTACAATGTATTGTACTGTGGAATGTTGCAAATTTACTAAATTACTTATATTCCGGAGAGATTTTCCTTTTTTATGTTCATCAATAATTAAATTTTTAATATCCAAACTCAACTCTTTTCGCTTTCCCATTTTTGATGTGCTTATTATTCAAAACGTTAAAACCAACTTCTTATTTTGTAAAATAAAACTCGATTAACGAAGAAAATATAACGGTATTTAAAAAAATCATCATACAAGAGTCCAACGTACAAATAATTGTACAAAGTACTGATGTACAAATACTTTTGTCCCAAAGATTTTTACTTAAATTGTACTTTTTTTTAACAATGTGTTATATATTAATTTATTTTTTATCAAATAATTCAATAAAAATGGACCTGAATTAAAACTACATATAATAATTTTTTATTCTTTATAAATTATTGAAGATATACGAAATGCATGGGTGTACAAATAGTTTTGTCCCTAACTGTATGCTTTAAAAACAGGTTTTTAGTTTCTGAAGCCTCTGCATATACCAGGGACTTCGGTTTTTTAAAGGGGACTCGGAAATTATTTTCTGAATTTTTGTTCTGAAAAAATGAAATAAATCGGTTCAGTAATAACTGAGATATCGGGGAAAACGCATTTTTTTATTTTTGAAGCCCTTGCTCAAGCTACAGATTTTTATTTTTATATAGATCAGTCATAAATATTTTTATAAAATTTCGGTTTTTTAATAAACCAAATTCGTTCATAATCAACAGAGTTATGGTCCAAAATCAAATCTGTTAAGAATATAAATACACACACAAACATGTATATTAAGCATTGTAATGACTATTAGTGACGTTTTTGCCTATAAGACAAGTAGTTTAGTTAGCAACAGCAGTAATATAATGAATAACAGTGTTGTTGTTGTTCTTTGTATATGCAGTCAGTTTGTATATACACTAGACTCCTGCGTAAGATGAATTGAAAATCAAATACACTTGAATTCAAGTGTGTGTTTCATACCCAACATGTGCAAAAACAACAATAAATACTGTTCGTACTGTTCGCTGCCCGAAGCAAAGCAAGTGTTTACTGTGTATGAGCGACTGCAAATCCGTGCGTTCAAATCATTTATCGTAAACAAGTGGTGCAAGTGGTGTGGCAAAAAAAAAAAAGCAAATCATACAAGACGTTGAGAAATGATTTAAAGCATTCAAGTGGTCTTGATGATTTGTTTGTTTTTTGTAATACGTAATTGCTGTGTGTAGCAAAAAATGTGTGCAAAGGGGTTGTTTATAAATGTTCTTGCATACACACATATATATTTATGTCTACATTTTATTGTTGGTTTTTCTTTGTCACAGTAATGATCGCACACATACATACATTTGTTTTTTTTAGAAAAACATGCAAAGAAAAAATATATGCTTAGAATCCCGGATAATAGAGGTAATTACGGTTAATCGGTTTAAGAAACAAAATTAAATGGATGGAAAAAAGAAAACCATTAAAAATTTTCTTTCCCGGATAATCGACGTTGCTGGTTAATCGAGGCTCCACTGTATTTCAGTGTGCTTTTAATAAAGTGCATCATGTTCACCCTATCCTTTTTTTAAGGTAAAACATGTAACATATTTTTTAAATTTAAAGGCAACACTATTAGAAAACACCATCCGACGAAGTATTACACTTTTTTTCGAATTTTTTGTTTTTATTAAATAAAATGATTAAATATTTTATAATTTTCAAATATCATGTTTTATAAATAGTATATTTTAATAAGAAAAAAAATATATTTTTTAAATAAATTTTTAACGAATTTGAATGTTTGGTTTTACTAATTTCCTGATAGGTCCGATTTCAATAAAAAAATATTAGAGTTTATAAATTTAGTAATGGATTAAAAATTTTATTTTTTTCTGTGTAGTTAGAGTGAAAAAATGCACTTAAAGAAAAGTTGTATTTAATAAATGAAAAACGTGCTTTATTATATAAAACATATTTTTATCTTTTTGCTTTCTTTATACCTATATTAATAAGTATTGCAATAGCAAAATAGAATTCACTTTCCTTCAACATTATCTTAAAAAAAAAAAAAAATTAATAAGAACAAAATATTTCCATAAACTTTTTCCAGTGCGTTTTGTAGTCTTTGCATTTTCAGCAACGACAACTAAGGTGTATGGGATTTCCAAGAAAATGTGAAAATGCAAACAATATAATATCAAAATTTTAAAATTTCGGTTTTTGATATATATATATTTTTTTTAAATACGTGTGATTAAAAATTTTCAGACTTGCGGTACAAGTTATCAGAAATCTTGTTAATTATAATTTTTACTAAAATTTGTATTGATGTATTAAATGATCCAAAAATACTTTTCGCAAAAAATTTTGAACCAAAAACAAAAATTTTATTTCTTAAAAAAATATGTCTCTTAAAATCAAAAAAATATATGAAAAAAGTACGTTTTGTTGTGCAAAAAGCAGAAAAAAATTATACTAACAAAGTTTTTTCTGGTGGACTTCAACCCATTTAATACAAAAAAGCAATTTCAGAAAAAAATGCAAAAAATTATGTTTTGTTCTGCGACTCTTCATATATTGTTTTTTTTTTTTTTTTTGTTAATTTACGGATTTGTTTGTACATATTTTTATTATTATTCTATTATTTTTCTTGGCATTGCCAGACTTATAGGGTTCGTTGGATATGTATATTTAAAGTCTAAAAAAACTTCCAGAAAAAATCAATGTATATTCATAAAGAAATTATGTTGGAAACGAAGTTTTATTTTGGTGATATTTTCTAATTAGAAAAAAAAAAAAGCTTATATTACAGAATATGTATTTCATTATAACCAACAGCAATAGTTTAAACATATTTTAATAAAGACACACACATAATATTAAAAACGTGTGAATAACTATACATTTTTCAATTAACCACAAAATTGCTATTTAAATTACAACTTCAAAGGTTCATTTTAGCCTTATCATTAAAAACAGTTCGAAAAACCACATCAATAATATCGTTTCAATATAAAATACACAACTCAATTGAATTTATTACCAGTTAATATTTCAAAAGCGTCCAAATAAAATGTCATCAAAAAGTTTAAAAATTTTGCTTACGCAAAAAGATTTTAAAGATTTTTGTCATTTGCCTAACATTGTGATGTCCAGTATCGGTTGTGATTTGCAAAATAAACCCCGGTCCATTTGGCGGCATATTTTAGAGAAGAGTTATTTTATAATAGCTTGTGTGTCTAATTTTTATATATTTTCATTCATTGCAAAAGCTACGTACAACATGTTTATGTCCGATGAATTTGACTTAGCTTTATTGCTGCGTTTAATATCGGGCTTCAATTATGCCTTCTTTTCTAGCCTAAAAAGCCTGTCATTTCTTTGGCATATTAAAGGGTTTAAAGAAATTTATCTGGCTCTTGAGAATATATATCCAAAGTCTCGCAAGGAAAGATTATCCTATAGAGTTAATCAAAATTTTTGGCCTAAATGGATTTTATCTATTGTGTACTTTTATTTAGGAGTTGTAGCATTCATTAGCACTTCACCTCTAATGGAGAGTATTATTTCATATTTCGTAAATGTATTTAAAGTAGGTTGGAGGCGTGCAGAATTTGGTTACCACAAATTGTATGAAATTGAATATAGTTTCGATCATCATAATACTTTTGCATATATTATTACCTATTCTATAGAAATATTGCATGCTCATTTTATTGTACTCTTTAATATTTGTACTGAAATTTGGCTACTTTGTTTTACTCTACAATTATGTATGCATTTTGAATATATTGCTCGGACGTTAGAGAATTATGAACCTAATGATCAGGAGTTTGAAAAAGATCAGAAATTTATTGCCGATTTGGTGAAAAAACATCAAGTATTATTAAAGTATGTATGTAATCAAACACAATTTGGTCATATTTATCTAAAATATTTTTCTTGCAGTGTTGGTGATAATTTAAATACTGTTTTTGGATATTTTCTTTTGATATTGTTGGTTTCCACAGCAGGCACATTGTGTTGCGCAGGAGTTTATACTTTAACTCAGGGTTTAGGAAGAGAATTTATAGAATATGTGGCTTTTTTGCCCACCGCAATTGGCCAGTATTATGTTATTTGCTATTATGGACAACAGTTAATTATAAAGGTACATATTGTCAGCAAAAATGCAAAACAACGTAACATCACTTTTCATTACTTTATAGGAGGCACAAACAAATTTCTAAAATCAAAACAAATTGTCATACAAATTACATCCTTACATTATTATATCCTTAAATATCCCCTAATTTATTGGTTATGAATATTTTTATTTTTATTAAATATTTTTTAAGTTATGTGGTTTACGTTTTTCAATATTTCAATTTTCTGAAGCCAAACGTAATATCAATAGAAACTTTAGAAAATTTATTATTAAAAAGATTTCTGATAACTTCTACTTCAAAATGTTAATAGCTTTTATATTTTTAATAATTTGAAAGTGAAAAAAGAAAAAAACAATTTTTTTTTACGTAATGTTACGTTATATTGATTAAGAAAGTCATTGCCTTCGTTAATACAATCGTTAAAAATTTTTGATCAAACGTATTTTGGAAAAATAAACAATATTTTATCAAAAACACAAATTTTAAAATTTTGATGTTAGGTTGTTTTGCATTTTCGGTTACGATATGTATGTTTTTGGATCAAAATGTGATAGATACAAATTATTGTGTCAGTAATAAGAATAAGTATAATATTATCTAATTGTTTCTTTTTTTTTCAGAGTCAAAGTGTCGGTGAAGCCGCTTATAATCATTCATGGTACAATGGTTCAAAATCATATAAAAAATCAATTTTTATAATTTTAATGCGTTCCCAAAAAGAGGTGGAATTAAATGCTTTAGGCTTTCAGCCAATATGTTTGGAAGCTTTTAAAATGGTAATAACAAAAACTAAACAAAAAATATATTGGAAATTTATTTTGAAATTATTTTTATTTCAGGTAATGGGTGGAACATATCGAGTCTTTACTTTGTTTAAGGAAACTATGCTATAAATTAAGTTTAAAACGTATTTAGCACAATAAACAGCACTCGCTTTTAAAACGCAAGGAGTGAATCAAAAGGATTAAAGAGAATTTAAGAGAATATTTGAACATAATAAGTAACAAGGGAGAATGTTATATTCGGCATGTCCGAATCTATATACCCACCATCAACTTTTGCGAATTTTACCTTATGTGGGAGGTAGGCGGACCACGCCCAATTTTTTGTTTCCGAGTTTACATTGGTCCTTGAACTTTTTGTTAAAAATTTCGTTGATGTTTGCCTTATATGGAGGTGGATTACGCCCATTTTTCAAATTCGAGTTTATATCGACCCTCGAATTATGTGTGCTAAATTTTGTTGTCGTACATGCTTTTGTTTAAGAGATATTGAAAGAGCAGAAAAGTATGAAATGATGCTACAACGGACACCCTGTGTCATTTTTGTTTATTAATCGATTTTTTTCCATTTTCAATACCAAATAAACCTTATATAAGATAAATATTTGAGTCAAATTTCGTCCACCTAGGTGATCCCGTTTGAGCCTTATCCCGCTTTCAACAGACAGACGGACGGACATAGCTAGATCTAACTGGAACCAGAAAAAATCAACATACCCCCCTTATTTTTGATGGTGGGTATAAAAAGTCTAAATATATCTGTGGACTTTCGACAAAAAAAAATCTTGGCGTATAATTTATTCTAATTATCGTTTTTGCAGTATTCATTATTTTGAAGATATTGTTCCATTAAAAAGGTTTTTAGCTCTCCTGAAAAAAGACATAATGAAATCTTTTCATAGAAAATTTTGTCAGAATTTGGTTAATATTAGTTGGAAATTTAGCTTAAACATTTTGCAACTTTTTCACGCTTATTTCTAGTTGGAATTTTGTTTTAAATAAAATAAAATGTAGAACAAACATTTGTAATTATTTCAATAAAATTTTTAATAAATAATACGCTGCAACAAAAAAAAAAAAAAAAAAACTGCCTCAATCATTCTAACCCAAGATTAAAGCATATCAGTAATGCAGCAGAAAAGGGTTTTTCAAAAGTTCGAATTTTTCAGAGCCCTTTTGACAAAATTATTGAAAATAAAAATCATTTAAATTATTTAATTCAAATGTTCCCAGCAAAAACTTTGCTTGCCGTGTAATAAGATAAGAAGCTAATATAATGAATCATCATTACTTACACATTACATGAATGTGATGCCATTAGATCAACTACTTACTCTATATTATTACAGGTATGTATTTCAGAAAATCATTACTTAGATGTCATTAAAAGAACTAATTACTTTGTAGCTATTTAATAACTCATTAATTTCAAAGTATTACAGAAGTAATTATTAGTAAAATGAATAGTAACTAGTTACATTATCGGTTACAAATAAGTACTGAAATAAAGAAAATAAAAAGCTGATATATTTATTTAAAAATATGCGGAAATCAGGATTTGACATACTATTTCATACCATAGGCTTGGAGTTAATTCTTATGGTCCGTGCCGAAGTTAAATAAAATACCGGACAAAGACGCTGTTTGCAATACTGCACTACATGTAAAGACCATAAATGTGACGTAATTCTTCGGCAACATAGTATGCAGTATGGGCACATCCCCACTGCAATCACAACCATAGCAGGAACTTCAACAACAATCGCACCTGGGGGATATTTGTAATTTTAAGAGTTCACTTGATGCCCAAATAGTTTGCACAATCTCTGTAAAAGTCCTCGACTTAAAATTGTTAATACGTTCAACATATTGTCTCTAGATAGCCAATAAATTGTTCTTACATTTATGTATTGATAAAAAGTAATATTCCCAAATATTTAATTTTAAGTAAATGATTACATATCAAGTTAAAAGTAAGTAGTTACTAATCTACTTTCATGTTATACAGAAAGTAAGTTGTTATTATTGAAAAGTAACAACATCCGTAACTACATACCATTACCAAGTTTTTGCTGGGTTATTATAAATTTTTGTGGTTCCATAGATTACTAGCTTTAATAGATTTTTGTTGGATGCCACTCCCTTTTTACGCCCATTTTTGTAATAAGATTGTTTACATTATCTTATGTCTAAACTACTTAACCGATTAAAATGATAATAGGCACATATGTGTATACTTAAAAGAAGTACTGACTGTATGCCACGTCCACTTTTTTTAAAAAAGTTTTGTCTTGATTCTTAGTATGCAAATTTCAAGTTTCAAAAAAAAATTTTAATGACAATTGTAAAAAATATCACAATATAATAAAAGTGGGCGAAAAAGAGGCATGGTACTTATATAGATTAAAATTTATAATCCTTATATCCTTATATACATATATTAAAAAAAAGTTTGTTTATGCGTCAATTACATCTAAACGGCTTAACCGATTTTCACGAAATTTTACACGCAGATAGTACCAGTGCCGGTGGTTATAGGTTATGTTAGATCTTGGTTGGATGTCACGCCCACATTTTACGATCACTTTTTTAAAACTCTCAAACATTTTCACAGCACCAAATCCAATTCAAATATGACATTTTATTTTTCGATCGGAGCAGGCGGGCTGGTGCTTTCCATATAAGGTAAAGTGATATATCTTAAGAACTAATACTTATAGTGAAAGTCTTCAAACTTCGTGTGAACATCAAGCTACTTATCTTAAGAACTAATATAGTGAAAGACCTAAAACTTCCTATCATATAGCATTGATAAAATGGTAATAGCACGTATAGGTTCAGGGGGACAGATTAATTTTCTCATATCTAAAGGAGTATTAAAGTGAAAACCTTAAAAAGTCCTTGGAGGAATTTTTTATATAAAATTTCGAATAAAAGGCATAGTTAGTAAATATTTGTTATCGCCTAATAAGAGATAGCGAAGCGCACCGGGAAAAGCTAGTAAACAATATTTTCTATTCCTTGTGTATGTCAAATTATATGTGAAGTTTCAAGAAAGTAACAAAAATTATTTTTACTGTAAATGGACTAAAAAGTGGGCGTAGCATCCTACATATATTCTAGCTCATAGTTTTCTCATCGGTTAAATAATGTGACTACTCATAAAGGGCAAACAATCTTTTTAAGAAAATTGGCGTAAGAGAAGCTTTGTATTCTATACATCATTATGTACCCATAAATATATTGAAATTTACTGATTTAAATGTTTTTCATTTACACACACAATGAAGATAGAGCTCCAAAATATCCGATGTTTAAGAGTTTATAAAATCGAAATTCGAACTTACTTCGAAAAACCCTTTGGAGGTTTAATTAAGTTGTTGGAAATCTTAGAAATATATTTTGTATGCCATACTGTCAACAGATATTTAGTTTTGGGCTAATCTGTATTGGCTTTAACCGGCCAACTATTACGATTTTATAGACTTAATTCACAGACTAATTTTTCTAAAAAGTAAATATCTTTTTTGTCAAGGAAATGTCATGTGATTTCGACTTTACCCATTTTATAATTTAGAAAACCATGGAATCAGTTTAAGTTGGTTGGCACAAAAAAAAAAAATTTTCCAATTTTTTTTTTGTTTTTTTTTTTTTTCTGAAATTAATTTTTTATAGTTTATGCATAAAATAAATAAAAATATTTGTATTCTTATAATTTAGTAGTTTCTTAAATCCATATAATGATTTAATTAAACCACTATATATGTTTTTTTTTAATGAATTTTATGTGTATAAAATATTCTCAGTAGAAAACAGACAACAAACATAAACTAATTAAGACAACAATATAGAAATTCTTAAGAAATTAAAAAAATAAATAAAAGTTTAAATAAAAATCATCCGATTGTTGAAGAATATCAAGCACCACCACATATTTGAACATAAATACACTTAATATGATTTGCATATGAAATAAATCACAAGAACTAAGTAAAAAAGTTTTAATTTTGGTTAAATGCGAATATTGCAAGCACACTATTCTTTATTTGTGAACAAAATGCATTTTTAGATATGTGGAAAATATATCGGCGAAATTTAAACTTCATAATGATATAATTATGTCTTATAATTCGATTGCATACCTAGTTGGGCATTCCATTAGTATTAAACAACTTATAAATAATATTCGCCTGAGAAATTTTTGACATAATAGCACAATATTCCTACGACCAGCTCTACTAGAAATTCATAAGTCGTTTCACCTTAATATAAACGTAAAAAAATATTTTTCAATTTTGACCACAAAGGTTCCTAAATAATACATAATATCACCCAACTGATGTACTTCTTACAAAAATGGAACAGAAAGAAAACCAAGTACAATCAAACAACAAGACTTATAAAATAATTTAACAAATATTTTATAGGAATCAACAGTAGTAGTTTGTTGGTTCTTTAATGGAGAAGGGAGTATAATCGAATAGTTTTATTGTGTTATTGTGTGTAGGGAATATTTATTTGTATATAGAAATGTGCGTATTTATATTCCTATATTCATACAATGGATATAATAAAAGGAACCTCTCAATAACTACTGTCATATTCATTGTACACACATGTTTCATAGGGAGTCAAACAACAGAATAGCACAACACAAAAACACAACAACAACAACATCAATAATTGTGTAACTGACATAAAGAAAATTCTTAAATACATCATAATCAAGTTTATGACAATCGACAATAAAGATGACGACTCCGATGTCTGAAGTGAATAAAATGAAGAGGAATATTAAGTAAAATTGTTGAAATTTTTACAATGCAGTCAAAAAGTATTCATACTTCTTGATATTCTAAAGTAGCGCTTTTAATACGATTTAATTTCACGGTTTCCCTGAAATAATTTTTATGTCAAAATAATATTTCCGTTATTTAAAATCAATGACGTTCTTTTAAGTGAGCTAGAAAGTTAATTTTAGTTTTTTGAGAAAATGACTTGAGACAAAGAAGAATATCTTAACTTCAGTTTTAAGACTTTTAATGAAACTGATACATTTAGTTATTAATTCCATTCTTATAATCTCAAAAATACATAAGTAAATCCCGGGATTTTTCGGGGTTTATTTTTCATATGAAAACACATTTTAAATATAAGGAAAAAATACATTTTGTACATTTTAAAAAGCAAAACATAACTTTCTTATCTATGTAATCGATTTTTAAAATATTTTTGATAAATTAAATTTTTGTATGTTCTGTCTTGCCTAAAGTTAATTATTTAATTTTATTTATGTCACTAAGTCCCGAAATTGAAATCCCGTCATTCCATATGTAACATGTCGAAAAATTAATTAAGACCCTGGTTAGATCATCTAGGACCTGGTTAGATTCTAAGTCGATCTAGCTATGTCCGTCCGTCTGTTGCAAACAGGATAGGGCTCGAACGGATTTTGAGCAAAATCGGTTAATAACAAAAAAGCAAAATACTAGAAACACAGGGTGTCCGTTTCATACTTTTCTGCTGATATCCCTTTAATAAAAGCATGTATGTTGCATCATTTCACCCTCTCTAAAGGCAACACTATTAGAAAAGAACATCCGACCCATTTAAAGAATTACATTTTTTTCAGAATAGAACACAAAAGAGGGCATAGGGCAGAATAAAGTCAACATTTTAGCCAGAAAAGAAAAGAGGGTAAAAATTTTCATCTCGAAATTTTACAAAAACTTTTAGATTTCACCAAATATCCAAAAATTTACTAAAAATCTGAAATTTTACCAAAAATTCAAAATTTCATTAAATTGAACTATTTGTACAAAATTTCGTTGACTTTTCATCTTATATGGGAGGTGGTAATGTGGGCTTACCATCCCAATTTTTTATATCGGCCCTCGAACTATCTGTAAAAAATTTCTTTGTCGTACATACTTTTGTGTAAGAGTAATTTAGTAGAAAAGTATAAACTGAAGATACAACAGACAGGGTGTCTGTTGTTTCTAGTATTTGGCCCATAACTTTTTTATTTATAAATCGATTTTATCCATTTTTAATACTAAACAAACCTTATATGTATAAGATAAATTTTGTTGACACAACCTAGAGCTCTATCCTGCTTTCAACATACAGACTGACGGACATATCTAGATTGAATTAATATTGCATTATGGGGTCTTAAATAATTTTTTCGACATGTCTAATTTAAAAATTATTTTCATTATATAGCCACAATACTTTTTGATTGCACTGTTTTGTATGTATTGCATGAACATAAAACCTACAAGAACATGCAACGTACGAGTATTGTAATCAATAAAATGATACGATTATTATTTAGGTAGTTATGTTTTAACTTAAAATGTCTCTCTATGGAAAGTCACAACTTGTAGTTTTCAATATAAAAGCTATTGATGAGTTTTACTACCTCTTTGTTCTGTGTGCAAAAGTCAATTTAACTGTATGTCTTATATCGTAAAATTAAAAGGGTGCAGTAATTGTTTGATTTTTAAAATGATTTTTTTTTTTTTTTTTGTGAATTTAAATTCGTTTTAAAAAGAACCAATAAAGAATTATCACTTTCTTCAAATGAAAATAATTTAGTAAAGTGCAATAATTATGATACCGCAAAGAAAACTAAAATGACAATCTAGAATAATAAATACAACTAACTGACAGTGTGTAAAATGCTACAACATTAAATTGCCAACAAAAACGTTGTTTGTTGGTGCCATTCACCATTTAAACGATAATTAAATATTATAAGCAAGTGAAACTAAATGGACGTAAAAAAACATAAAATTGACTTTAACTATTTGTAATTCTATAATGGAAAAGTTTTTCTTTGACGATCTCGATATAAAATATATTTATTTATTTTATATATAACTATTCATATTGTATGTATGAATATATAGTTAATGTGTCGTTGAGGAGTAATTGCAACATATCTTTGACTATCAAACAAACTACATGTTTATTGCTTTTGTCTGGCACACTGGGTGTGTGTGTGTTTGGTTGACTGTAATATTATACACTATTCGCATCTCATAAAGATAAAAGTGACAAACTGCTGTTACTGATTCTTGCTACTCTTTAACTACAACTACTACTGAAGATAGATAGCAGATTGTTTGTTGCTTGTATATATTTTGTTCATTTGTTTTGTTTGAGAGGGTCTTTAAATGAATTTAAAGAAATATTAAAGAGTTCAGGGCGATTTAGTTGAACTTTTTCATCAATTTCTATAATTTATTTAATGGTTTTAATTAATGAAATGCCTTGCAGCAGTAAGAATAAGTCAATAAAAATATATTTGAGTAGTTTATGATTGATTGAAGAAATATGAAATATTTTAAAGAAACTGCTTATTTGTAATTTGATCAACGATTTGTAATTAACATTAATTAACTCTTTCTTGATTTTCTTTAGAATATTATTTTTTAATACCATGTAATTAGTATCAAAAGTAATATATTGGAACCTACGATCCATAATAGGTTAAGTATTTATACATAATTAAAGATTAATTAGGAAAATAAATATCAACAGAAGCATGAAATAATATGAAATATTATTCATTTATAAAATCCTGGAAAATGTATATCGGAAACTTCATTTCATTGAAATATCATCCACATTTTATTAAATTCATATTGCAATAAAGTGTAAAACAATACTTCCCTAAAATTTATTTTCAAACATTTCACAGTGGGGCAGAATCGAAAATTTTTGTAAATTTGTAACTTCTGATCGGCTGGTTATTTACGTGAAATTTGGTATAAGCATAGCAGAGGAGTGTACAATGTAAGGTTTGGAAGGGGTACCCAACAGAACCCTCAGAGGCTAAGGTTGCTCATAGTAGGATACCTCTGACATAAACAATTTTTAATCGCTTGCCAAATTTTTGTTTCTCGTCCGATTTCAAATATTTGTTTTGAATTATTGTATTATTGTAGGCTCTTATAAGACCTACAAACAAATGGCATAGTTTTAGTACTACAAAAGATATTGATTTCAATATTTTTATATATAACAAAGAATTATGTCAGCTAAGCAATGTAAGTTAGATAAAAAAATCGAGTTTATACTTTTTCCGATTTTTTAAATTAAAAGTAAATTTTTTATAAAAAATTGTTTCTTTGAGAAACTATAAATATTTTAACCTTCAATTAACTAATAACTTATTAAGTTTTTATTTATTATCACT
Organism: Protophormia terraenovae; assembly: GCA_951394005.1. Classification (NCBI taxonomy): domain Eukaryota; kingdom Metazoa; phylum Arthropoda; class Insecta; order Diptera; family Calliphoridae; genus Protophormia; species Protophormia terraenovae. Next base: position 171,226,659 of record OX596073.1, on the reverse strand, counting down.
TTTCAACAATTGAAACACGTCAACGATTTCTCGAACGCTTTTGCTTTTTAAATATACAAAAAATAAAAATTTAAATTAGGTATTGATCTGCCTAACCCACCGTATATATTTCCTATACTATTTATTTGATTGCAAAGACTGAAAGCTCTTAATGGCACATTTTTAAAAGTAAAATAATTTAAAAGCTTCTAGTGCAAAAAAATTTTTTGTGTATACTTTTATTCTTAATAGTCGGCCTTTGGGCTGGCAGAAGGATTTTTAACTCTGTGGTATGTCCAAAAACGGCTTCGCTAACATAATTTTTTTCTTTTTACCAAACTTTTTAATCTTTTTTTTTTTTTAGATATGGATTTTTTATGGAAATACGATTATCAAACCTCTATAACTTCCAAACTATTGAATTGCACTCAAAAAAAAGCTTTAAAAGAACTATCAGTGAAGACAAGAATCCTAATAATTGGAGCTGAATCAGGGTATTCAATTTAAACCAAAAATTATTATTCTTTTAAATTTCAATTAAGCATCATTTTTATTAAACTAACATACAAACAACTATATGTAATATAACACTCTCCTGTTATATGAAGGATTTTCTCCTTCTACACATTTACTTGGGATCGGTTGGAAGCTTAAAACCCAACATATCAGCAGTTTCTTTTACAGTCCTTTCGCCTCGGCCATGATATTCCTTTTGGATTTCAGTATATTTACGCAAACTGGATAGATAGGTAAGATAAGTTTGTCCCAAAAATAAGGCCTCATCGCGTGCTTTGCATAATTGTTGGTCGGTAGTTGAGAATCTCTTGTACTGAGACAAAATATAACGGGCAGCTAAAGAATTCTTAATGCAGCCATTTGGAGAAGCACTGCGTAGTTCCTGAAGGAGTGAGCGTAAAGTTTTTGTAGCTGACATGCTGTAAAAATTATTAAATTGTTTAATTTATTTACGTAAAAATATAAAATTATATTTCTTACTTGTTGTTGTAGCAGAATTTATTTTATTTTCAAGCTACAGCTGATAATGACACAAAAACACTGAACAGCTGTTACTTGTCAAAAAAATTTACTTGGAATTGAAACAGCTTTCAGGGATGTTATTTTTTTACTCGTTAGTTTTAATAAGAAGAAATGGCGGGAAATTCGATTTTTTATTTATGAAAAAACTTATAAACTAATTTATATTATGTAAATGAATGGAATTTGTTTGATTTACATATTTGATTTTAAGTGGCATTTCCAGCTACTTCTTCCATTTTAACATCACTTTCATCTTTATCTATGCTTAATTCTAAAACAGCATCTTCATCCACCGACATAGGTTCCTTAATGCTTTTGGCATCATCACCCTCATGGTCATCGGCTTCTTCCTTAATCCCTCTTTCCAGTAGACCTCTATTATGTCGTACAACTTTTCCAGACTGTGAACCAGCTTCCATTTCGTCATCACTTAATCCCTCTATTATGGCATGATTTGTTGATATTTTATTACTGCTGCCTGAACCCACAACTACATCATCATCCGATTTGCTATCCTCATCTTCACTTGAACTATCCTCCACCAATTGAGCTTCCAATTCACGAACTGCATACATAAGAACTGAAAAATCTTTTTGGCGTTTTTCAAATTTACGTTCTAGTTTTAGTTTTTTCTCATTTAATTCTGCCAATTCTTTTTGTAAGCATTCTATATGTTGTTGAGTTTCTTTACGATCGGGTTGTTGTTTAATCACTTTGGCCAATTGATCGTATTCCATTTTATTCTTACGTATCTGCTTGGCTATAATTAATTCTTTTTTACTTTCTTCCAGTTCGAGTTTGGCCACTTCTATATTCTTTTCTATGGTTTTGGAAAGTTTTTGATAATTTTCCAGTTCTTCATCTATCATTTGGCTTGTACGTTCAGTTTTGGCGGCAGCAAATTGACATTGGGCTAATTGGGCCATAAGGCGATCATAGATAATTTGACTAAAGAAGGAAATATATTTTACGGTAATTTAAATATTAAATTAAGTACAATTTGAAGTACTAAGACGAAATGAATTAGTGCAATAAGGGATTAAGAAAATTAATGATTTGGTTAATGGAGGTGAAATATTACAAGCATACATGTATGTAAGGAAAAATAATTTTAATTAAACATTAATATTAAAAATATTTGGGCGATTCTTTCCCCCTTATTTTATAAATCCCTTCACCACACTTTGAAATAATTTCCATAACAATTTTTTTAAAACAAAAACTATTTACATGAAAATTTTTTCAAAGTGAGGGGAAGTGTTTTACAAAAATGAGAACTATATACAAATAATCTAGCAAGTCTTTGGCACAATATTTTAAGCAACAAAATATAAAAACAATTAAGAGGTGTTCGAAAAAAATATAATCATGGTATGCAAATAAGTGTTATTCTTTAACAGAGTTGTCAGAATTTTGCTCGTAAATTTGTCCATAAAAGTCAAATATTGCAGTAATTAAAGAAAAAAATTTAACTTAAAAAAAGTACTTATTAAAAATTCAGTTTAAAAAAAAAACAAGAATTTCAAAAAAGTACTAATTTTCAAAAACGAATAAGTACTACAAATTTAAAAAAGTACCAACATCTATTAATTTAAAAATACGAAAAAAGAGCAAGCATTAAAAAAAAAAAAAAAAAACACCTTTTTTTATTCAAATAAAGAACAAATTTTGAATAAAAAATATTGTTTTTAGAATAAGCATTAATAAAAATACACAATTTTCAAAAAGAGACTATTTTCAATTAAGTACCAACTTTCAAAAAATTATGTAATATGTAAATTTCAAAAAAGTACCAATTAACAAGAAAGTCCAATTTAAGTAATTAAACAAAAGTAAAGACAACGTACCAATTACCAAACAAAAGCACATTATTTTTTCTTAAAGTACAACCAAATACAATAAATAAAAATCGAAATGTAAATTGAAAAACATATATTAGATTCTGTACCCCTATAGTTGTTTTCAATAAAATTTTGTTTAGATTTTTAAAAATAATAAAAAACTATAGTCCGTGATGGGAATTGAAAAATTTAATTTCATGCCAAATTGAGAAAAATAAAAGTGATTAGTTTTTAGAAAATTAAATCAATTTTGTAGCTAACGTCATTATAAAATCTTATTCATAACCAAATATTAAATTGTCCATACAAAATGTTTTGCGAATCCCATTTAATATTTTTCTATACAAGTAAACCAAATCTTAAGTAAAGTACACAAAATCGATTACAAATCCGAATACTCGGAAATTTTTTTGCAGATTATTATAATTGTTAAAAAAAAAAAAAAAAAATTATTAAAAACTCAATTTAAATCAAATTTATTTCCTATATTATTTAAAATATACGGATCATAGAATCTTTTAATTTTTATTAACCGACCTTTAGCCGGGGAGCAAGAATTTTTAAGTTTTTAAGCGTTTAAACGTAATCAAATTCAATGCAATTGATGTGAATGGATACCATGATTTTTTTCAATAAACCAAATATTACAAATTTATAAAAGCTAATAAAACTCAGGACAATCAAATAAATTTAAAAATCAACTTACTTATTTTCCGGCGAATCATTTTTGGAATACATCCATTTAAGGAATTGTTTAAGAAGCATATTGAGACGCCGGTCGTCACCGGTGCCATCGCCATCAATCAACAGACGTTTTTTAATGATTTCCTCTGAAAATATAAAAAATTGAATAAAATACAATGATATATTAAAGCAAATGAACAAACCGTCACTCATTTTATATTAAATTATAATAAAATTGCTGTATTATGTATAAAATAATAAAAATTTATAAATTCTCAACAAAAATCCTAAGATTTAAGTTTATTTATTACACACACACTTGTAACAAGAACTGCACATATGATTTTTGACAACTAATCAGTGTACATTTCAAGAAAGTTGGTAATGCGCTAAACTAACGAGTAAATTGAAAAATATTTCAAACTGGCAATACTGCTTTATCATATGGTTAAATTATCTTGTTTTGTTTACCTTTTTTTGATAGTTTTGTTTATTGTTTTCTTCAATCAAAAATTATAAATTATTATAATAAACAATGTCCAATTTTAATTATTTGGATTATAAAGGACATTCCACATTTCGCTTTCAACCAAATCATTCATACTTCGATAAACCATTCGAAGATGAGAATGATTGTTTATTTCAATGTCTCCATGAGATTGAACCACATTTTTTACAACCTGAACATCAAGCAGATAATTTAAATGCCAAAAATGTTATTGTAACGGATCCACGTACTGGGAAAGCCATAACTAATTTGTATTACGATCAAACCCAAGAAGAGAAAACAAAAATATTTGATTCACCCAAAAGGTCAATGATGACTGAAAAACAACATGAATTGGGAGTAAGAGTGTTAAATGCTTTACAATTGGGATTGCAAGTGGAAGATGAAGACATGTATGATTGGCATAGATTGGAAAATATTAGAATTAAAGAAAAGCTATACTTTTTAAAGTTTGTTTTTGAATTTACTCAGACTAGTAAAGAAAAAATGTATGCACCCTGCCGAAAACTATTGGAATTGTATCAAAAATGGTATAAAAGTAAAATATTGAAATTGATGAAAAAATATCCTCAGCAAACATACAATACACATTTAGGTTTGCCTCAAGTAAGACTATGTAAAAATATTTTAAAAGAATTACAGGTCCAGTTAACAAATCCAGAAGTTATCAGCAAATTGGGTGAACAATGTAAATGGCAAGATAATATGAATAAGGAATTTAAAAAGTTTAATCACTCTATTGAATCTTATTCTCAAATATATATAAATTCAGAGGATTTAAAGGATTGTATGGAGGATAACTTCCAAATGCAATTTCAGAAGATAGCAGAGCAAGAAATTTTGGAAACACCTAAATTTTATATTTCCTTGGAGTCTATATTGTTTTTAGTAACGGCAGGTGACTATATAGATATGCCCACGGAAATGTTATTAAATATAAAAGAAACTAAACATACAGAAAGTGATTTTAATAAATATATTATAATGGATCAACCTCTTCCCTCTAGACAAGGTGGCTGGCATACCTATCAGCAGATAGTGGAGCAATGTGCTTTAGCAGTGGTTTCTATTAAACAAATCCCGCACATTGAAGAAGAAAAATCCTTAACTAAGCCTCCTCAAAGCAGCTCAAATGATTATAGAGTATTTACAGTGCAGGATTACATGCAAAAAATTTCAATTGAACCAGATAAACTCTGTAAATTCTCTAAAACATTAATCAAATGGAAATTGACAGCTTTAGAAGATGAAGCACTAGAAATATATACCTCTTTGGATACTTTTATGGAAAACAAAGAATTATCACTAAAACTTGAATATAAACCTAGATTTGGTTGTGAAATATTAACAAAATATGAATTACTTAAACAATGGTTTAGATTTAAACTTTTAAAATCCTCCAAAAGTAACTGCCTGCGTTTAGATGTAACAAATTTTCAAACATTACTTGAAGAACCTTTAGACGTAAAAAAATTAGAAGAAATCCTTTATACAAATTATCACATAAATTGTCAACAATTGTTAAATAATCTATTTGAATTTTTAAAAATGTTATACAACATGCCCTTGGGTCATTATATGTTGCGCTTTAATCCTAAATTCAAAGACAAGCTAATGCTTTGTAAACCATCCCAGGAAATTACACAAAATACTTTACATCTCCATCAGTTATTGCAAACGGATGTCACTGATATACAATTTATGTCACAGCAGGATTTCCTGGCAATTGATCCTAATCTCTGTAGTTTAATGCATTTACAACATAATATTTTGCCCGCTGCATTTAGTCCTCGTTCAGTAGTAGTTGAGAGAGGTTCTAATAATCAGCAGAGATTTGTACCAAAACAGAAAAAAACTATAGTGAAAGCTAAGGAAGTCAAGAAACCAGCTATGAATAAGAGCAAAATGAAAAGAATGAGAAGAAGGCAACGTTTTATTGAGGAATTCAAAGTTAAAAGGAATGAACAAAAGGAATTGGAGCAAGAAATTGAATTGGACCGCAAAATGTTGGGCATCTGAATTACAAAGCTCTTGATAAGACTGAATTTAATTTAAAAAATCTCGAAATTAAAAAAAAAAAATATTCTGGTAAATCAGAACTTTACGAAAAAACTAAAATTTTACTAAATATTAATTAAAAATTATTTTTTAGTATTATTCTAAATCTTAAAATACAATATTAATTTTTAAATTAATGCATGTACCCAACAAACCAAATGATATCGTAATGATATCATAACGATATCATTTCAGTGATAAAGAAGCCCGAGAATGATATCATTTATAATTCTAAAATGATATAGGCTGCTTTCTAAAAGGTACACTCGAAAATGATATCATAATTTTTGAAAATAATGATATTAGTAATGATATCGTTAAATTTAAGCAGCGCGATAATTTAGCAATATATTGCGGAACATATACATACATATCTGCTAAGATTGGATGAATATATACTATTCTAAATATTTTATAATAATGAATAAAATAACCATAATTAACTAAAGTTCATCCTGCTTTAAATGATTTTACATGTAATACTAAACTTTTGTTATCCGAAGACAATTCCCCTTTAAATCCAAGCTGTTATTGGTTCCTTTATTGTTTCTCTTTTATTTTTTACGATACCACTAAATTTTTTACGATTCCACATTTTGTAAAAATATTATTTCCATATAATACATAACATAAAATATTCTTCTTATACAAACATTTTCAATTTAATTTTATTTGCCTGAAAATGTTTGAAGTTTTTTTCTAAGGAAAAAATAATTACGATATTTTATCATATAATTTTTAAATTATGATATCATTAATGATACTGTATCGTTTCTTGGTTTGTTGGGTAATTATTAAATTGAAAAAAATAAAAAAAAAACTAATAAAACAGGTGTTTTTATATAAATGAATTTTGAAGAAAATATTTAAAATGTTCATTTTTTAAGGTTTGTCAGTTTTATATTTATAAATTCCCAATTTCCCTTCAATTAAAAATGAAATTAGTTTCTAAAATATTTCTCTTCATCCTCCTCTATTTCTAAAACAAAAACAAAAAAATTACAAATTATTTTGTATAAAACTTATTCTAAACTTAATTTGGCAAAATCTTCTGCAGAAATCATTTCTACATCTTTGTACGTAGGTGCTTCCTTCTCTTCCCAAAACTCTGAATCTTTAGCCGGTAAATCGTTTTCGGGAAAAATATGTACAGATAAATCATTAAAGACATTGTGTACCTCATAATCATCTTCTAAAGGTAACTCTTGAGCATAAGGCATAATATCTAATATATAAGAAGAATCTAAACGTAAAAGTCTTTCTGGTTTGCTGCACGACAGACTTTCAAAGCTGTTGTTAATTAAGATGACATTTTTCAAATATTTCCGCTGCCAGTTTTTCCATAGTAAATTATTAGTTAAGCAGTTAGGGCAGTGGGGCATATAGAAAAGTGTTGGTACGTCGGCCTCATATTTAGCTTCACAATTTTCACTCATTACCAAGCAGCGAAATTTTTCTAAAACTTCTTTTTCACTTGGTCGAAATATCGGATCGAAATATAAAGCCTCTGTTATATTAAAATGCTTTTGTAAAGACAAAATAAAAGCCAATTGGTGTAGAGACTGAAAGTTGCGGGTAAATGGACCAATGCCAAAACATACTAAACGTTTGAAAGGCTCCTTTTGTTTACTAACAATCCGAAGTTTATCCGATAAGCCTTCTTTCAATGTCTGTAAAGATTGTGTGAAATAGTCACTGTCTTGCATTTGTTGGCAGGTGGTTTCTAATTTCCTTTAAATATAAAGTAAAATATAAATGGATTTCTTTGAAGTTTTTAAGAAAAACATACTTTACAAATTTGTCTACATCCACCTCGGGATAATCTTTGTCATAACTTTTGTCTGAATAACGCCTGGTTCTTCTTTGTAAACCTTTGTGAGCTATCCATTTTTTACGTGTTACTTTACAAAATTCTTCAGTCATGATAATGCTTTTGCCTAAATATTATTTTTTGGTTAAATATTGCACTTTTTATTGAAAATATGTAGAAAATTTACATGTTCTGTGGAAAATGATAAATGTCGTATTTATTGTTGTTTACATTTGTTGATTGTTTGACACTTCGTGTGCGATATATAAGAAAGCTGAGTCGTATGAAAATTGTTTATTGGCAATGCATAGAGAATGAAAAAGGTATTGCCAAGTGTTAAAAATAATAAATGTTTTTTTTAATTTATATATCTTCCCAGCAAAAAAAAAAAAAAACGACAAAGAGCGTCCAAAAAAACATTTTCACCACTTCAAAAGTGGAACAAAGTGCATATTTTAAACTTTTTTGGAAGTCCATTTGTTAAAAATAGAAATTCTGCAGCTCTTTTTCACCACTAAGTACTTCCATCCAATGACAACATAATGTTAAATTCATTCAGTTTCTTTTTTGTCGGGTTTATATGGCAAAAACTAGTTGGTTTTTGAAAAACGAAATTTAAAAAACTTAATCGCCTACATAGTACCTAAGTGTAGTTTTTGTTGAACTTTTTTTTGTTCAATTAATTATATTAAAAAAAAATATGAGTTTTTGTTAAAAACGTTTTTGCGAAACAAATAAAATTATTTAAGGATTTTGACAATTTTTTTCAACTGAAATAAATATTTATTTTAGTAGATTTTATTTGGTTTTTAATAAAAACTAGATAAAAATGGTTTTTGATTTGTATGGAAATAAAAATATTCATATATTATAAAACTATGAAAATGCTCTATATATGTTAATTTTTTTAATTATATAATTCAAAACACAAAGAAAGAACTCAAAATTATTACTTTATTTTAAAAAATTGCAAGTTCTTAAAAATGATTTAAATCGAATGTGACTCATTTTTGCACTTAGCAAATGTTAATTAAAACAATTATGGAAATAATACTATGATGGACGACCACAGTAGAAAATGCGAATCCACAAAAAACTTTTATTTTTGTGCATTTTTCTTTGATTCTTTACAATTTCATAAAAGATCGCAAAATTATGTTGTAAACTATTTTTTAAAGTAATTTAAGTGTTTTGTAACAAAAAAAAAAAAAAAATATATATATATATATATATATATATATATATATATATATATATATATATATATATATATATATATATATATATATATATATATATATATATATATATATTGTTATTATCGTGTTAAAATATTTAATGATTCAACAAATTGAAATTTATTTTATTTTTGATATTTGATTACTTTTGAAATTTTCTGTGCAGTTTTTTTTTTCTAAGAATTTTTAACTGTAAATTTCACCAAAAATCCATCCTTAATCACTATTCTAATACCAACAGCTTAATTTTTATACTTAATCCTAAAAGTAAATAAATTCCAAAATTACAAATTTAATTCGTGGGTATCATAAAAACATTAGGAAAATTCACTTTAAACAAATAAATTGAAAACTACCTGTCAATATTTCTCTACCTGTAAATAAAATATTTAACAAATTTCAAAATTTTTCAATACTATAAAAACGCCAGCTATACATGTCAAAGCTGTCATAAACATTTCAAACATTCAGCAACAAAGACGTAACTTTAAAAAAATATAAAAAAAATATTGAAAAAATATTAAACAAAAAATCTATAGAATAATGGAGGAACCACGCAACAATATTGTTTTTGCCACTGAAACGTGAGTACTAATTATAATAAAATACAATTTTGAAAAAAAAAAAAGATTATATTAATTTCATAAATTTTTTACTTACAGTTCTTTCAATTCCAGTGGCTATTTATCCGATGATAACACCAGCACAGTGGTATCCTTTGACGAAGACAGTATTATTTGTTTAAATGATCTTAGTAATGATGATTTGGAGAATCTCATAAATGATTCGATTATTTCTATAAGTTCTTCATAAAAATAATATTCCTTGTAATATTTTTACCTCTTTTTGGTTTACAGTCGTGTGGTGATAGCCACGTTAGTTCCTTAAGTTTTATGACCTGTAATTATATTTTAATAGTTAAAGATGTTAATTATTTGATGTGACTTGAAGTGTTTTACTTTCAAAAAAAAAAAAAAAAAAAAAAAAAAAAAAAACTGAACTATTTGATTATATTTTATATGGAGTTTTTAAAAAATAATAAAAAAGGTTTTATAAAAGCAAACCTTGATTTTTAACAATTTTTTAATGTAAGTTTAAGGTTCGAAAAAAATCGAAAATTTTACATATTTAGTAAAAACAAAAATAAATTTTAAATGGGGATCGATTTCTTTTTTATTGTGCAGAAATTTACAATTTTAATTTCTGAATTATAAGAAATTAAAAATAAAATTGTGACTGTATTCTTAAATGAAATTTATTCAGATATATATTGTATAAATATTTTTAAAAATTCTTCGAAAATTACCCTAAAAATGGGGAATTTTCGAGATATGTATTTTTATATAGTAATAAAATATAGAATATTAGCTTGTGTAACAAGGAAAAACATTTTGCCAATATTTGCCTAAACGAAAATTATTTAATTTTTTTTATTTTATTAAAATAAAGCAGTTGAAATTATGCAAAAATTACAATATATTACACTTCCAGATGAAACCCAAGAAGTTCAAAATAAAGATTTTAAACAACTGTAACAAATAAAGGTTTAATAAAAACAATTTTACCAAATTTCTTGTAAGTTTGGGTCATAAAATATATCTTAAAATTAATAAATCGCATTTTTTTTATTTTCTGCATTATTTTTCCGTTAACCAAAAAAAATTGCTTTAATTTTTAATACTTTTAATAACATTTATTCTGATATAAACGCTGTTTTTCTTAAAATTATCTCATATTATAATAAGTATACTTTAATTAATAGATGTTACATATTTACGTTCGTACCTGCCTGACGGCCCTGCCCCACAGTGGTCTTAACACCGGGTGAGTACAATGCGCCTACCAACGCCCCCAAATGCGATAGACTGCCATATCCGATTTGGGTATAAACCACAGCTATCAAGATGCCACACCAACGGTCAGGTTGGAACCGAAGTTCCGAAGTTCCAGACTCCCGTGGTACCAGATATATGTTTCCGATCAGACTTCGTAGCCAAAAATGTGTACTACCAGTTGAACTCCAAATAGTTCAGAACTGGTGGCCCGGCACGCGCAACAAACAAAACATAAATCGACATGAAAGGACATACACAAAAGCACACACTAACAAATAGTGTTTACAAAAAACCAACTTTTCAAAAAACCGGTTTAACGGTTAACCGAAAATTGGGTAAAATTAAAAAACCGGTTTTTCGGTTAACCGTCTACTAAAAAACCGGTTAAACCGGTTAACCGACATTTTAATAATTGCTCTAATTTGAAGCATAATAAAAATATTTTTGGTTAAAAAAAGTGTTTTTCAACTTATTGGTTTAACCATGTAACAAATAATAAGCAGTGCACTGCAGTGTTATTTATAAATCGCGATTGATTTACATCGCAAATTTATAAAAATATTTTTAAAAACAACTTTTTTGACATCTTTTATCCTATAAAGTATTTTTTAAGATTTTTTTTTCTAGCTTAAAAATAAAATTTTACAAAAAGGAAGCTTTAGACCTAGGATAATGTACTTTATATTCTCCGCTTTTAAAGTTTTTCTCTTAAGGAAAAGTTTTTATAAAAAAATGTGATAAAAATATCTGCATAAAATTGGAAAAATAATTAATATTTTTTCTGATAAAAAGGGATTTGTTTTTAATTTTTAGAAGATTATTAATCATTTAAAAGTAATTTTCTGTTTTTGAAGTCTTTTTTCCCATTATATTATACAAAATCTTATCTTTCACTAAAGCTATACATTAGTAGGTTATTTTTTTCTTTTGGAAAATTTCATTCGCATGAAATTAACATTTTTGTAAATGGAATGCTTAATTATCTATCTGAGTTATTTATACAAACAGTTTTAAAATATATTTAACTTCAAACAAGTAAATACATATCACCTGGCCACTTGTTAACTCAAACAGCAAACATTTTTAATAGTTTAAAAATATTTTCTTATATTTTAAATTCAGAAAAACTAAAGGACGAAATTTAGTGATATTTTTAGCAAATTTTTGAAACCGGTTAACCGACACATAAAAACCGGGTAAACCGGTTAACCGAAATTGAATATTTCAAATTAACCGGTTCGCAAATAACCGAAATTTGAAGAAAAAACCGGTTTTTCGGTTAACCGGTTTATAAACACTACTAACAAATAACAATCGCCCTCACGAGCGACTTGTTGGCCACATGGTGTGACACCAGTAAGGGACATCACGAACAAAAGACGAACACTTACGATACTTGACTAAACTACACCCACGGGAGACCCTGCAACTTCAGAAGGGAGAGCAAACAAAGTGAAGCTCACAGGACAAACAACAATTTCGCCGATGATAAGGCAGAAGCCTACTGGAACCACAAAAAACACAGCTAAACAGGAACGGCCGGAACAATCGCAATAGCTGGAATGGACATCATATGTAGAAGAGCCATCATTGGTGTCATCAGTGTCCAACAACTATTATTTTTTACTTCTCCTAACAAATACTTCGCGTGCAAATGCACCCAACCTCCAAAACGTCCTATCGTTCTCTAAGACCCTACTATAATCTCATACCACCCTCGTATGAGTTATGCCCATACCATCTAAATCCCTAATGTCGTTATTACATGCCACGAATCTTTCTGTCCCCTACCACACCCACAATCCGGAGAGTCGGACAGACATCTTTTATGCAAAAATGCATTAAGTGAGCCATGTCCCGTCAGTAAGAAACCAAGACTCAAGCCATAAAAATTTAAAAAATTTTTTCCAAGATATTTTTATTTGTTGTATTTTATGTATTTATGAATATCCATTAATAAAAAAAATATATATTTTTTTAATTAAAGCTTTATCCTCTTTTTCGCTATATTTCAACCCACTGTGCAACGTAGACAAATTAAAATTCGGCTTACTTATGAAACTATTTGCCCAACAAATAGATCCAGATTTAGAAATTTATATCAGGGAGCGGAGATACGCGGCTTTACATATCATTTCGTAAGCGTTTTTTCAGAGCTTTCGGAAACTCACAGACGACGTAGAATATAAATATTAAAAAAATATTCGTCCTACAAAATCGGAAACTGATTTCGTATTTCAATCAGGTTTCTCATTATCATTACTATTTTTATTTTTTTTTTAATTTTTTACTTTGGTTTAAAAAGTTTACTAATTTAATACTTTACGCATTATTTTCCATCAAATAATGCTTAAAGTACATTCTAGCGGGTTCAAATTTTTTAACTTCGATTTTTTTTTTTTAAATTTTCGGATTTGTAAGTGCAAAATGATATTATAATATTTTTTCTTATATTATACTATAGAACATAAAAGTAATTATCAAATAAAAATTCTTTTTAAACTTTCCATATTAATCTAAATAAATTCTAACACACTTTCCTAATAAAATTAGCAAACTGCAAATAAACTAAATATTACGAAATAAATCACAAACAAAAGTGGAACAAATATCCAATAAAAACAAAAAATAACTTTAAAATATGACTTAATTTCTTTTAATGAAATTTCAACAGTTCTTCAATAAAAAAGTCATTGCATTTCTGTTTCTTCTTTCAGAATCTTATTGCATGGCACATGTATTTCAAAACTGTTACGAATGCATTCACTTTAAAATAATGAGTCAAGAATTAAAATTCATACTTTAGTAAATAATAAAATCAACTCAATATTTAATGAATAAATAACCAATACAATATATCTTTAACACCAAGAGAGCTAAAAAGAGAGTTTTATATCAAAAAGAAAACAAAAACACTTAAATTTGTTTTACCGTATTTCAATTACACAAACAATTTTTATATTGCAGACCCCTCATCACCTCCAACGCCCCTCTTAATGCAAGCAATGTAACAAGAACAAATAAAACCAAAATAGAATAATAATTAAAAAGTGAGTAAAATAAAGTTAAGTGGAGTAGTGATCGTTGTTCAATCTTGGTGTGGTTGTTGGTGGTTGTTTAGTGTAAGTTATAGCAATAACAAGAAAATAGAATACTACTATGAACATTTACGATCAATCATCATTGAGGTAAACTTAAAGAAATTATTTGTTGTTGTGTTTAAGCAGAGCTTATACATAGTGGAGTATTAATAAAGTTACAAACAAGAAAACATTAAGAAAATTGGGGATATTTTTTATGAATTGGAAAGAGCTGCTCCTCTCCATGTTATGAAGAGTAATAAAAAATAACGGATAAATTTTTATATCTTTAATTTAAAACAAAAACAAAAAGAGAGCTAAAATAAAATGAGTAGAGTCACAAAATTTATAAGATCTTGTAATAGAAGTGCTGACAATTTAGAGTTTTTTTTTTTATTAGAGAAAGGTAAATTGTGAACTTAAAAGATACAAATTTTGTAGGATCGGGATATTTACGGATAGTATAGGGTTAATGGAAGAAGGGTAAATTGGTATAAATTGAGTGACAGATCAGAAAGGTAAAAATGAGAGTGACTAAATTGAATTGTTTTTATTAGAAGAGTTGACAAGAATAGTTAGTTTGAATGTTGAATCAATGGGACGTGTCGTGGCGTAGTTAGATTTCAAGTTTTAAAGTGATCTTTATCTTATTTTAGTTTAACCCATTTCATTATATTTTTATTTTTAATAAATGAACTAATTTTAATTTTAAAACATTTAAAATAAAGTGTTTTATTTAACGAAATTACTAAATTCCAATAAAATAAAAAAATTATACTTAATAAGTAGTGAAATGGAAAAAATCTTAACGTACTTTTTGCTTCTAACTTTTTTCGGAAACAATATTTAATTTTTTTGATCTAGTTATCTTTGAAGAATGTGTGAGTTATTATTTTTAATGACAACTATTTTGATTTGTTCTTAGTTTAATCGAAATGAATGACTAAAATGCTAAAATTATTTAACATTTTCCAAAAAATCCAAATTGGTCCTACAAAATATTGGCCAAAGAATTAAAGGCCAAACCGTTTCCAATGTTATTAAACAGTATTAGGAGATTTTGACCATTGATAGGAATCCTAGTTCGGGAAAATAAAAAGGTCCACATGATATCGGGAAGGCTAAGAAAACTGAAAGTATATTGAAAAGAGCTCCAAAGAAATGTGGTAAAAAAGCATCCCGGTTAACTCCGAGCTCTTACTATTTACTTGAAAACATATAAAGTATAAAAAGTTCTAAAAATTTAGAAGCCAAGAATAGGGCGCGGAAATTAAATCAAATTTCATACAAAAATACTCATGTTGTATAATGGACGATGAAACATATTTATAGATTTTTCACAGTTTCCGGGTTAAAATTTTTAAGTTGCGAATGCTTAAAGAAATGTTGCAGATAAGTTTAGGACCCAAAAATAGACAAAAAATTCCTTGGTATGGCAAGCTTTATGCAGTTGCGGCAAAAAAAGCAAATCATTTTTTATAGTGTGCTCTATAAATACCCAAATATATATCAAATAATGTTTGCAAAAAAGGAAAGAAAGAAAGAAAGAAAGCTTTGGAGTGGTACCAACACAATAACATAGTTCTTGTACCAAGAGAGGTCAAACTTCCAAATTGTCTGTAGCTAAGACCAGTTGAGAGATACTAGGCTCATGTGAAAAAAGAATTGAAGAGCACAAAAAAGGTGTCCCAAAATATTGAAGATTTTAAAAGGAGATGGGCAAACTGTTCCAAAAAAGTGACTGAAACAACTATCAAATCTCTAATGGAAGTGTTACCAAAAAAGGTCCACGTGTTAATAAGTACTGGTTAGAAATATAAAAGTATATTTTTCTGTGACCTTTAAATTAATATCAATTAAATAAAAAAATCAAAACTTTAAGATCAACCGATTCCAAATTATTGAATTTTATTTATGTTAAGATTTTTTCCATCTCACTCCTTATATCTTTTTGAGCGCCCATAAATTTAAACAACACTTAAAGCATAAGGACCATTTTGATTCCCTATGGATTCAATTTTATTTCTTCTTCCATTCTATGGCTTCTAAGGTAATAAAATCCATAGATAATACAGTGATGAATCCTCGGGACTTACTAGGTTCTCATAAGAATACCTAGTAAGTCCAAGATATTTAATATTTCGTTCAATAGTACCGAATAGTCGCATAAAAGAATTTCACCCGTCTTCCTTAAATGTTGGAATTTTTTAAGGTAAAACTTAGTCCGTGTATTTCATGAAAATATATACAACTTTTTTAAACCAATTGTTAGAATTTGATTAATTTAAACAAATTTAAAGACAGTTTTATTTTAATTTTAAAAGTTATTTTTATTTTTTTGTGTAAGAATATTGTATTAAAAAAAATAAAAAATTTATAAATTTCCCAAAAAAAATTCCCATTTTAAATATGTACAAAATTTACGTTTTTCTTATCTTTTATTGTTAGCCACACTACTCCACAATTTAAAGAGCATAATACTCTCATGCTCAGAGATTTCATCATATAAGGTGAAGTGGATCATTATTTTTGGGGCCACAAACACGTTTTGTCTACTTACTAGGTGTCTGTATATTTTTTTCTTTTGAACGAACAAATTGTATTTTTATTCATATTTCTCCAAGTGGATAAAATAACGAGCGAACGAGTGTGTGTTGTGGCTAGTGCAAACGTCTTTTCTGTAAGTGGCAAACAAACGATCAGTTGTGAGCATAAAGTTGTGGAGTTTAAACGTCAAAAACGGAGAAAAATCCAAATGAAATTTAAACCGCTAAATTTTTTATGAAAAGAAATTTCGAATGATCGTTAAATGTTTTGAATTTTTATAAAAACCAGAAAAAATACAAACAAACAACTCAAAAACGCAAAAAAGAAAAAGTTGTTTCTTTCTTTTGTAAGCTACTTTGTTCATAAATAAATAAAAGATCAGTGAATTTCTTTAACAAAAAATATAATTTGTTTAAAAAATAATTTAAGGAAATGAATAAATTTATTTAGAATTAAAAAAAAACTAGTGATTGAAAGTTTAAAAAAATTCGTATCAATAACTGAACAAAAAATAAATTTAAATAGAAAAAATTAATTTGTGTACTAAATAAATTAACCCACTTTCTAAAAAATCATACATATGCAATCAAGAATAAAAAGAATTTAAGAAAAAAATTATTCAAATTTATAAAAATAAATAAATTAAAAAAATAAATAGAAAATTTTGTCTACAAAAATAAAAAAAAAGTGAATCATAAGCATTTCAACTTAAACTAATACAATTACGAAAAAATAGCCACGATTTTTTTTTTTTTTCAATTTGAATAAAAAATAAAACAACCACAAAAACAAACGACTTGAATTAAAAAACCTGTAAATGATTTTTCAATAGAATATTTATTAAAAATCAAACGAATCATTATTAAATTAAATATTTACTCATCAATACCAACAAAAACAACAAATTATACAAGAGAAAACAACAAGTGCTAATTTGTTTTTAAAAAAATAAATAAGAAAAAACCGTTACTATTTAAATCTAATTCTCTCCTTTAAATTATAAAAAATTATAAAAGTTACTAAAAAAATACTAAAATAAAATTTAAAATTTCAATTTATGCTGAAATTAGCATAATTCGTTATTTTGGGTTCAATTCTTTATTTTTTATCGTCGTCATTTCTTTGTGTTCATCGGTATCATTTTGCACCTTTTTTTGAAGTTAATTTCGTGCGTGTTTTTTGAGAGTGTTGACAAAAAAATAGTAAATTTTGCTGTAAATAAACTTCCAGTTTCAAATAGCGCTTGGATAACTGATTTTTTTTTGATATTTTACTTTTGTTTAAAATAAAACGTCTTTATTTCTTCTTTCTACCTTTTTGTGTCTTATTTAATACGACACTTTTGTAAATTAATCTAAAAGGTAAGCATAAAAAATTTAACAAAATATGTTTACACTTAGAGAATATAAAAAAGGAATAAAGAATATAAATAAAATATTTAAAGCGCTAGGTTTTTTATGGAAAACTTTAAAACTATTTTTAATCAGGACAAAAACTTTAAATATTTTTTTTTTTTTTTTTATTAATACTAAATATTATGTGCTTTCGTGTAAAATTAGTGTAATTTTACACTTTGTACTTTTAAAGATTCTGAAAATTTTAAGAAGTAATTTTAATGTTATTGTTACTCATTTTTTCTTGAAAATGATATCCGAAGGATATCGAAAAATAAAATATTATATGGAAAAGCTCAACGAAAGTCTTTTAATTTTTGAAATACGAAAAAGGTCGAAGTAATAATCATATTAATTTTAAGAATATAATAATTAAAATTGTGCTATTTTCTTATAAAAGACAAATATAAATCAAACATTTTTTGTAAAAATAGTGTAATTTTACAATTTGTAGATTTATATGTGTTTTTTAATTGTTTTTTATGGAAATTTTATACAAAATTTTGTTAAAATAAATATTTTATAAGTTTAATATCATAAACACATTTTTTAAGATTCAATTCAATTAAACTTTATTCGTTAAAATAAAGTTTAAATTTAATGTTATTTTCTTTGTGTAAAAATTATATAATTTTACATTTGTTGTTTTTCTTAATTTTGATTAAACTTGTGTATTATATAGTAAGTTACAATTAAAGCTTATATCAAATTATATCCATATCTTAGCTGAAAATTAATATTGGTTTATATAAAACCTTAATAAAATTAAAGCTTTTCAGGCTTTATAACAAAAATTTTAATTAAAGCAAATTTATATTTGGCTTCATATTGTATTTAATCGTAATTCTATAATTCTCTAAATTTATCCTCCTTGGCATTTTTTAAAGTGAGTAGTTATCGAAAAATAAATGGTAATTAGAATGGAAAAAATACAGTTGTTTTTTTTCGCAAACTTATCATGTTTAACGGGTTTTTAATGATATTATTTTGTTTGGAATAATTTATATAATTACAGAAACCATATTATGGTTGTAGTAATAAAATATTTATTTCCGTAACGAAATTATATTTTTAGTACAAATAGAATAAGTTTACCACAGTCATTATTATGTTCTTTTATCTTATTTCTGAATAATACTAATCTTTATGACAAATATATTTAATATTTACTACAAAAATAATTTGATTTTAGAAGTTAATAGTTCCTTCATATAATTTGCCTTAAGTAATATAATTAATTCCAGTGACAATAGAACCTAATATGTTTGTCATGAACATATGTCTTCAGAATATTGTTGTGTAGCACTACACTGTGTCAAGTTTCAGTTAAAAATGCAAAATTACATCATATTTACACAAAAAAAAATAATAATAATAATAACATGTAATTTAAATAAAGTTTAAATCAAATGTTACTTTCTTTGTTTAAAAATAATGTAATTTTACATTTTGTGTTTTTCTTAATTTTGTTTAAATTTGTGATTAAAACTTCAAATATTTTAAATAAATATAAATTTTAGTTAAATGAATAAAAGTTTAACTAAAATATAACGAATTTAGTTAATTTAAATAAATTTAAAATGTAATGATACTTTCTTTTCTTTTAAATTGTGCTGAATCAAATAATATCTGTGTTTGTGTAAAAGAAGTGTAAATTTACACTAGTTTTAAATAAACATGATCAAATGTAGAATTTTCCAAAAGATTCAAGAAAAAATGATTGTTAAATAAAAGTTACCACTTAAAGAAAGTAAAAGCAAAAGAAATCTAATTATATAATAGAAGTCATCATAATTTCCTCATTTACATTGTTCCTCATTCATCACAGAGTTTAAAAATTAGTAAATAGCTTCTTCATTTCTACGGCAGCTCATTTCGAAAATATGAATCCTACAAATTTTTTGGGGGCATGCATACTAAAATTATACTTAAATCAACGAACGCTATATATTTTTGCACGTGTAGATGTAAATACTATTAGCAGTTTTACTAAATTTATATAATAATATTAGCTTTTGTATTTAGTAGTTGATCATTATCAATTTTTTAGTTCTCCAAAATATTTTGTTTCACAATATATTTAAAACAAAAATAAAAAAAAATTATACAACACAAAAACATGTCCAGTGCAAACTACGTAAAATATTTCAGCTTGAGCATTTCTTACTACGAAGTAAATGTTTGAATATATGCATTTGTATGGAAATTTTTTGTAATACAAAAATTTAACTAGAAATGAAGGAAATAAAAAGAAGAAGAAAAATAAGCAAACAAATTATTTTGGAGAACTAGAAAATTGACAATCGTTTAATAGACCATATTATTTTTTGTGTACAATATATTAAAGCTTTTTATTCCCACTATCAAAAAGATAGGGGGTATATTGATTTTGTCATTCCGTGTGTAACATGTCGAAGGAATCATCTAAGACCCCACAAAGTATATATTTTTTGGGTCCTGGTTTGATTCTGAGTCGATCTAGCTATGTCCGTCCGTCTGTTGAAAACAGGATAGTGATCGAACGGGACAAAGTAGGGGGCACAAATATTTATCTTATATAAGGTTTGTTTGGTATTGAAAATGGGAAAAATCGGTTAATAATTCTGCTGATATTTCTTAAACAAAAGCATGTACAACGAAATTTTAGTTTGAGGGTCGATATAAACATGGAAGCCAAAAATGGCGTGGTCCGCCGAGCCGAATATAACATTCGCTCTTGTTTATAAATATTATGTATTGGAAGCAATGAAAAAGAGTTCATACTATTTTTTTAAAAATATTTTCTAAGTAATTTTTTTGAAATTATTTTTAGAACTTTAAGGTATAATATTTTTTTTGAAAAATTGCAAAGAATTCAGTTTTAATTTCTTCATTAATTTCTAATTTTCTTCATTTTTGTTGTGAAATCCATTAAATGAAGTAATTTGTTTAATCTTCAAGCAAATCCTTAAAAGTATTTGATAAAACTGGATCTTGTTGAGCTGTATTAATACTGCCATTAAGTTTTAAATTAACTGTTTTAATTTTGGGTTTTAAACTTTATTGTTAAAAACATTCATTATTCATTTGACAAAATTCTTGGCCTTATTTCTTTAAATCTTAAATGTCTCATCACAAATTAAAATCTGTTTTGATTATTCAAAGTGATTTAAGATAAGAGGTAGTCTCAGTGAATAAAATTAATAAAAAATCCATATTGAAATATGCCGAATATTTTCTGTTATGTATTAATATATTTGCATTTTTAATTTCTGGTGTTTAAACTTAATTTATTTAATTTACCTTTAGTTAAAAGTTTCTGCAATATAGGCTTTTTTCTATTATAAAATTTATAATTTTAAATTTCTTTATAAACATTAAGTAACCCATTTATTAAAGCTACTATGTATTATGCAATAATTTAATATGACAATTAGTCAAAAATTGTCAACTAAACACCTTAAAAGTTTGTTATATGAATAAAATAACTTTAAAATGTGTTAACAAAACAACTTTTGAAAAAAATTATTTAAATATTTTTTAACAAAATAAAAAATGTGGTTTTGCATTGCAAAATAATTACTATCGGGCTTTTAATCATAAAGCGGAAAATTGTCTTACATATTTTTTTTAACAAAAAAATTAGGTGAATTATAAATTACTAAATAATACAAATATTTATGTCTTAAAAATCAACTTTTTATAACAATTTTTTTGTTAAAACATTTTATAAAATCCGCTTAAAATTAAATTTACTTTCAATTTTATTTTTATAAAATTATTTTTTGTACGCATTCATTTGCTTTTAAATCTACAAAAAAGAAAAAAAAAAAAAACTTTAGAAAATATTTCAATGTAATAGGTTTAATAAACTTTTCTTTAATTTTTTTATTTATTTGTACAAAAAGAAAAAAAAAATTATAGAAATCAACAAGTCATTGATCAACTACTGTATTTTAACTTTACTGGACAAAGAAAAGTAAATAAACTTTTGATTTCTTCTTTTTTTGTATTTTTTCAAAAATACTTAACTTTTTTTCTTCTTCATCAAATAAAAAAATAATCTTGTTTTCTTTAAAAAAAACTTAATTGCTCTATAAGGAAGTCAACCTTGAAATATGGATTATCATCATTCAAGTTATTTGTCGGTATATCTGTCTGTCTGGCTCACAAAGATTTCAATTCTTTCTATTTTAATAATTAATATGATTTGATTTATTTTTGTTTTTTTTTCATATATTTTCCACTTAAAAATCTGTTCTTGTAGTCTTAGTCGACGACTCTGTGTTCATTTCAAGACAAGTCACTATATGTAGTTATTGATTTCCGTTTTGTTTTTTGTTTTAAATTGCGAATAAAATTTATTGTATATTTGATTTGATTTTGTACATTAAGATGACTAAACTTAAGTTGTCAATTAAAAAATAGAAATAATAATGTAATGTAAAAAATATAATAATAAATAAAATATCGTGTTTCATAGATTTTTTTTTATTTATTGTAATTAATTCTGTTTATAAAAAAAAACGATTGGCATTTAAAATGACAGTAGACATGGTTAATTAGCTGTAGGTGTATTTTATTCATTCCCATGTGTCTGAAGTTTTTTAAGCTAGGTAAATTGTAAGAATGTAAAAAAAACTTGTTCAAGAAACAATTAGATCATTTAAAACTTTATAACAATTTTTTGAAAACGATATTTTTTTGTGATTGCTTTGGTTTGTATAAAAGTCACCATAAAAGATTACATTTGTCAAGTTCAGTTAGATATAATAAACATTTGATAATATTACTTATGTAGAAAATATCTTCTCCTTATACCTTTATATATATCAAATGAAAGGAAATGTTATTTAACTTTGAAATATGCATAAATATTTAAATAATTTTGTGAGTGAAATTCAAAATTGTAATTTCCCAATGTCTACTTTTTCAGAAAATGTCAAAAACAATTGAAATTAGATTTTTTAATATTACACAGCAAAAACTTGGCAATGACTTGTAGTTACGGATGTATTTACTTTTGACTGACAGCAATATACTGTCTGCATTACATATAAGTAGTCTAATAACTACTTATTTATAACCCGGTATGTAATTACTTATGATTACAGATTTTTGAAAATTCTACTTTTTTAATTGAGTTTACCAGTGCAGATATTTAAAGAGTGGATAAATATATATGTAGAATTGCAACTCATTTCCTGGTAACCAAAGTTTAAGCTGGGTTAGATAGTTATTCGGTGAAAATAGCGATTATTAAGAACAATTTTAAAAAGGTTATCTTAAGAATTTTTTTGACGAGATAATTTAAATTTTCTTTACATTAACCGTTATTCAGAAAATGTTTAGGAAATTTACTATATTCTTTAAAAAATATTGTAAATTTTTTTTAGTGTTATAGAAGATCAAAAATGGAGGGCAAAAAATAACAAATTCAATTTTTGACGCCAGTTATAGTTTAGAATTTAGGAATTATAATCTTTAACATCGATCTATATTTGTGTTATGTGAAACTAAAGAGCTACACATCAATATTCAGAAGGCATATTTTTACGGCAAACGTATCATGCTTAAAAGTATTATGGTGACTGGAATAATTTATATAATTATAACAACCATACGAAGGTTAGAGAAGTTAACCATTAATTTTCAAAACTTAATTATTTTTGAAGTTAACATAAAATACATTTATCACAAACATTAATATTATGCTCTTCTATCCAATTCAGAAATAGCATTATATTAATGATTGTGACAAACGTATTTTATTTTTGCTAAAAAAAAAAAAAAATTAAAATTTTTGTTACGGAAATAAATATCATATTACTACAACCATAATATGGTTTCTGTATTTATATAAATTATTCCAGTTACTATACTATAATAAAAAAACGTTATATGTTTGCGATAACAATACTCAACGGTATTTTTTCTTTGCGTGTACTTTCCAAGTTTCATTAAGATTGGTTCAGTAGTATAGGAAATCCATATTAACTACGATAGTTCCTCTGTGAAATATTGACTTTTTCACGTTTTTTTTTTTCACGTCCCAAAAAATAAATAAATAAATAAAAAAATAAATATGGTTTCTGTAACTACATAAATTATTCCAGTAACCACAATATAATAAAAACAAAAAACGTTTAAATATGATATGTTTGCGATAATAATATTGAATGCTATTTTTCTTTCTTTATAGAAATTCATATTAATTTACCATTTATTTTGCGTCCCTCTATAAAATATTGACTTCAAGTTTTTTTAAATTAAAAAAAAAAAATTTATATTCTTATGAGTTATGAAATTCTGATCAAATTCAATATAAATTAAAATCTTAATTAACTATAATTAATTAATTTAAAACTTTTCTTATAAAGCCTGAAAATCTTTAATTTTATTATTTCTTTATATAGACCTAGATTAACATTCAATGAAGTTCAGGATATAATCCCAGATAAGCTAAAAAATTATTAATTGTAGTTCTTTTATAACCACAAATTATTTTTAATCGAAGTTAAAGATATAATCCGAGATAAACTTTAATCATAATTATAAATTTCTTTTAATCGTTGAACTAGATATAAAAGGTTAGATTTAATTTTAAATAATAATATATTCATAATAATAATCTTACTTTGCAAACGAAATATCTTCTAAATTTTAAAAATTAAATCCCAGACTTGGTCTAATGGTTTTCGAATTAAACATTACTAGAAACTGATACTTACATTTTGAGATATTAATTGTGAAAAATTAAAACTACTTAATAAAATTAACTTATTAATTTTTCAACAATTGTTTTCCATTTTTTTTTTTAATAAAAAACAAGTTAACTTATAAATAATAATATTTTACTACATATTTAAATAAAAATAATAGTAAATCGTTTTTGTTAAAAAAAAGTGAAATTAAAACAAAATATTTATCTACTATTTATTTGAAAAACAATTTCTTTTTTTTTTCTATAAACAAATTGTATATGACCACACAAGCCACAAAAATTTCAGCTCCTTGAGGTTTAGTCATGTTAAAGACATTTTTGAAATTCTCCAAATAATGTTTATGGTAAAAAAAAACAAACAACTTGAAAATCATGTTTCAATAATAAAAAAAAAATATTTAAAGAAAATACAAAATTTAAAACAAAAAAACAACTTAATATAAAATGTCATTACATTTTTTATTACTTTATGGTTATAACTAAAAATAAATAATAAAAATAAACTAAAGTTGTTTTCACGTCTCCACTCACTATTGATGATGAGATCTGGTCATTCATTCGCACTGTACGGTCACTCATTATTGACCAAAGAAGAAATTTAATATTTTTCATGCTTTTTTTACACGCATGTTTAAAGTTATTTGTTTTTTTTTGCATGAAAACTTGTAAAGTTTCGCCTGTTTTAAAGCATAAATTTAAAATAAAAAAAATACAAAAACTGATTTTCTTTTAACACTTTCACAAAAATATAAAAGAAATAAATGCTAACAAATTATACTGGAAATTAAGAAAAAAGCTTAAATGTAATAGTAAAATTTATTATTTTTTTTTTTTATTTTACTTAAAGTATTGTTTTCTAAAAGAAATTTGTTAGAAAAATATTTTATTTTAATATTAGTTACATTATTTTTTTATTTTAAGGAAATTGTTTTTCAAATATTTTAATTTAATTAATAATATTTTTATGCTATTGTTTTAAGTTAAAAATATTTTCCTATTTCATGTTTAGATAGCTACTGACTAAGTTTTGGTTTTTTTTTTTTAAGTTTAAGAGTCACGCATAGGTTTTTAAACTATTTTAACTTTTCTTTTTTAAATAAATTTTTAATAAAAGGAATTTGTTTATTTGTGTCTTTAACATTAAAGGAAATAATTAAATATTATGAAATTTTTCGTAAAAAAAAAAAACAATAAATAAATTAACAATGATTTTGCTGTTAAGGTAAAGAAAAAAAAAAATTAATGTGTGAATTTATGAAAAGGGAAGTTGAAGTTAAAATATTTGGTTAATAGGGAATTATTTAACACTAAAGAAAATCATTGTAGATACACTTAAATATCTGAATTAAAATAGATTCGTTTCTTAAAATCAGATTTAGTTTTTAATTAATTAACTACTAAGACAAGCTAAATTGGAGCTGCAATAATATTTAATTACATATTTTAAATCATTATACTTTAGCAGAAATAGATTTTTTCGTCAAGTTTGTTTTAGCAAAATCGGCACTATAGTGAAATTTTTAGTAAAAAAATGGGTTTCAGTAAAAAAAACCTATTTTTTTTTGGTGGAAAACCCTTTTTTTTTTTGTTAAAAAAAAAATTTAGTTTTAGATGAAAATCAGTTTTTAGTGTAAATTCTAGTTTCCAACGACTTTTTAATAAATTTATTATCTTTGATGAATTATTTAATGAAAAAGAATGAACGAGATCAGCTGATATTTTAAATAGCGGAATATGCAACTTATTTGGTCGATCCAAATGCAGTTAAAACGTATAGTTGAGCATTGTTACTACAAACATATCATGTTTAATTCTAGAATAAGGTTAAAAAGCACAATATTTGTTAGAGGTTGTGACCACATTTAATGATTACTATAAAAATAATTTTATTACGAAAACTTGTATTGGATTACATAATCATAATATGGTTGGTGCTATTATACAAATTATTACAGTACCATAAAAAACTTTAAAACATGATATATTCGTCATAACAATGCTTAACTATATTGTTTCTCCGCGTTCAGATTTTTTTCTTAAACCTTTAGCCGCCGCCGAAGTGCGCGACTAGTTTCGACTTAAAATTCTTAACCGACTGTATCGGCTTAGCCGTTTTTTTAATGTATTTTCATTCATACAGTATATGTATAATTAGAACAAACTTTTTTTATTTTCAAATACCTCAGTTAAGAATAACAATAATTTTCCAATTTAACAAAGAATGAATACAATTTCTCTTCAGAATCGGAAGAATCTGACTCTGAAAATTATATCAAATTATATTCAAATTTTCTGAAAAAAAAATTCAAAAACATTCTTTCTATTACTTATTCTACCATGATTTAATATTATAAAGATGTAGGTATGCAAAAGGAAAATTGAAAAATTGGCTACAATGAACAAAATGATTTTTGACGAATTCATACGAATTCTATTATTTTTTTTTTTTGTTTAGCCGCCGCCGACGAAAGTTATTCAACAGCAGTTGCAATTTAACATCGGCTTCGTTCTCTGTTTACAACGCTGCGTGATCATTTTAATGAAAAAAAAGTAAATTTTTGAAACAACTTTTCTCCGGACTGGGATTTTGGTTATTTTAGTACGAAATAGTGGGAGTTTTTTTACTTCCCTGATTTTAAAATAAGTTTATCCATATTGTGCCAAAATTTAATTGAAATACCTCTACTTGTTTAAATGTTATAGGTCCAAATATTAACATTATTTCTCAATATAATTAAAAGTTTTACGGGTTAGGATCTGAAAAAATTTCACCTAAACCACCTTTTACATTAATGTCTTAAATGAAATTTTGGTGAATGAAAAAAAAAAAAAAACATACCTAAGGTGACTAAATTTTAAGGCCAGTCTGTCTGTCTGTCTATCTGTACTCCTTCAAATCAACTCGAAAACTCCTCAGCTCTTACCATGTGAAAATTTATTTAAATATCTCCAACGGTTTACATTTACAGAACTATTTCCAAAAAAATTCGTTTTGAAACCACTGCGCTATTAAAGAGCCTTTAAAATGTTAATACAAATAGATTTAAAATTACTTTAATACTTCCTATACCTTCCTCAAGTGATGTATTAAGAATACAATTGACACTTTACTGCTCCAAAGTTATCTAGTAAAATAAAAATTTAATAAATACTTATATTTGATAAAATGGCTGTACCTTTATAATTTAATTTTTAATCCTTTTAGGATTTTCGCTAGTCAAATAACTAGTATTTTATAAAATTAGAAAAGTAAACCAATTTTATATTTAAAATTTTAATTAATACAATCGTGTTGTGTTCTAAAATATTTTATTTTATTTACTATTTTTTAAATTTCAAATAATGTATCGATAACTATTGCTTCCACTATATGAATGAAAAATTAACCAACAAAAAAAGTGAAATTAATTATTTTTTTTTCTTCTTTCTAATTATAATAAACATTACAAAATTATGTAATAATTGACACTAAACATTAAATATTTCAAAAATATAAAATTCAAACATTTACATTGTAAATCTAAAGATGTAATTTTATGTGAAAATAAAAGCAAAAGGGAGTATGTATTTAACATTTATAATAAGTTAGGTATTTGAATTTTTCTGTAAATTAAAAACAACAAATTGTACAATTTTCACTGTTTGCTAAAGAAGAGAGAAAAAAAAAAACGCGTTAAAAGTTTTAAATAAATAGTAAAGTTCAAAATAAACATAATATTCATTACATGTTTGGCAATCAACACCCGTATTTTGTTTATTTTTTTCAAAACTTTTTTTATTTAATTTAATGTAAGCAGTAACTTAATATTAAGTTGTATCTTTTTTTTCATCATTATCATGTGTGATGTTAGTGATTTTTTTTGGTATGTTTTGACCGTGTGAGTTGATTTGTGTTTTTTTTTATTTATTTATCTTTTTTTTGTTTTTAAATTCAGTTGTGCGTTTTTAACTCATATTTGATGGCGAAAGTTGTTAACCAAGTGAAATGCGTTTTTAAAATGCAAAAAAAATAAACATTTTTATTTAAACAAGTTTTTTTAAATATTTAAGAGAAAAAAAACTTAAATTTTTTTAGTTAAAAAGTATTTAGATTAAAAATGTAGATGTTATATAATAAATTTTAAAATGAACTAATTTATGTTGCTGTATAAACAGGCTTGTTACCTTTATACATTATTATCTGATTTTATATAATTAAATATGTTATGAAATTAAAATTAGTTTTTTTGGTTGTTTACAACTCAGTTTTTTGTGGATAGATTTTGATGATTTTCAATAGCGAAATTCTCGTTATCTTAAATGATGCAAAGATGTCTTACATATCACTATTAGTAATTGGAAGTTTTGGGAAAGTATATTTCAACAGACAGATGTTAAAAAGCACATTTTTATTACGACACCCCTACCTATAAATATCTAGAATATATTTAATTTGTGGGCTGGTAAATGAATAGTTGTTATAAGGGCAATCGAAAATAATAAAAATCATATTTTTTACTAGGTTTTATATGATATAAACTGTTAGTTATTTATTGGTTTCAGACAATTTTAAGAATTTTAGCAAAACATTATTTTTGTTCTAACAGCATATTTTCGCATAAATATTTTGGAATAAGCAGGATATATTGCGATAATAACAAAGAAAAAAATCCTTATTTTAGATAATTTTTTTAGCAATTTAAATTGCACGTTATTGCATTTTTTAAAAGCCTAATGTTGTATATATTTTACTAAAAAAACCATAACTTTTCATATTTTGCACATAATTGAATTTTTTTTATTGGTATTTAATAAATAATATTATTTTTTAGCATCTAAGATTGCAGATAATAGGAAATACTCATGTAATATAAAAAAATATACACAAACAAATCGGAAAACCTTTAAAAAATTACAACATTTTGGTGCTTTCCCTCTCCCTAATAAAAGTTAAAGATCTGAAGCTATTAGAATTTGAAGGAATTTTAATTTGGTGCGAAAATGCAATCCCTGACCGAAATACTAAATTAGTTTGCAATAGAATTTGGATATAAATCGAAATGGATTTTAAAAAAATATTACAACACCAAAAAATCCAATCTGCGTAACTCCGCTCCCTGATAGAGATTTCAACATATTCGCTTCGTTAAAATTTGTAGAACGAATAATTTTATAACTAAGCTGAATTTAAATGTTTCACATCGTCTGAGAGTTTTAAAAAGCTCTGGACATAGAAAAAATGCTTAGAAAATTACATATAAATCCACTTATTTCTGCTCCCTGATAGAAATTTCAAATTTCTATTACGATTTGAAGAACGTATAACTAAGCCGAATTTTAATTTTCCACGTCGTCTGAGAGCTTCAGAAAGCTCTAGAAAGAGAAAAAAATGCTTTAAAAATTTCATGTATATAAATCTACGTATCTCCTCTCCCTGATAAAAATTTCAAAATTTGGCTCCGTGAGGATTTGTATGACGGATAGTTTTTAAGTCAGCCAAATTTTAATTTTCTTCCAAATGTGGGAGCTTCAGGAAGCTCTGGAAAGATAAATACTTTAAAAAAATAGGTTTATATCAAGGTTGGCTACCGTTACTGAAATAATTCTAAATACCGTTACAGCTAAAATACCTTTACCGAAATAGCTCAAAATACCAATAACGTTGAAATAACGATACCGAAATAATCCAAAATACCGATAATGTTAAAATAACGTTACCGAAATAGTTCGAAGTACCGATAACGCTAAAATACCGTTACCGTTATTTCTAAGTTTGAGAAAAATTATTATTTCTAATAAAATTAAATAAAACTTGTAAAAGTGTTAGGGTTATCTCAGCTCGACCTTATAATACTTGACTCCACTTTATATTTCATCGTTAAGAAGCAATTATTTCAACTCGAAATACTGACAACGCTGAAAAACCGTTACCAAAATAATTCGAAATACCGATAACGCTAAAATACCGTTACCGCTATAATACCCTTACCGAAATAATTTAAAGTACCATTACCTTTTTAATATTTTTAATCGGTTGACATTGGTTTGTAGGCTTAAAACACCTAAATTAATTGAAAATCCCTAGTCTCAGAATTAGTGGTGCGCTGTGCAATATTTTCAGATTAAAGAAATTTTGAACCAGTTTATTTAGTCAAATTCGTTTATGAACTATACAAGTATAAAATCAAACAAATCGTAATTTAATTAGAATTAGCAAAAGAGGTTAGTTCAGCAGATGAGAACTTTTTATGACAGTATTCTTATAATGATTCACAAATTATTCTCCGTTGCAGAGTAAAGAGGATTCAATTAAATGATTTTTGAAAACGCAAATACACTCAACTAAAAATTCATATAGTGTAAAGACAACTTTAGTTATATCCTATAACAAATTCAAATTGCAATTTTGGACGTATTCATCGAACTAAATTTTTATTCACTTAAAAAATAAGTTACATACATTTTTTAAATACTAACATTTTCTAAATAAATTTAAAACTCTATTAAGTACCTTTCCCACTGAATTTTGTTTAACCAACAAACTACACGTAAACTTTTCACTCTAAAGTTTGTATAAAATTTTCTGTTTTTGTCACAATCCACTTGACACATTTCACAAGCTGTTAGTTGGTTGGTGTTGGAAAATCTAAAACTATTTTTAAATGTTTTAAAGTAAAAAATTTAATTAAACATTTAGTTTTAGTTGGAAAACATAAAATAATTTACAATAAAATTATATAAGCCACTCACTCAGTCACTCACTCACTTACTACTTTAAAGTATTTAATATGCCAAAAGTGTAGCCATGGGAAGTTATCATTTTATGAAATTTTATAATGACAGCTAAATATTTTGAAAAAAAAAAAAAAAAATATGACAGGGTTTTGTTTATTAAACGCAAAATATTTAATATACATTATTAATTAAGAAATACAATTAATAATAAAAACACTCCCTGAATTTTTTTTATAAATAGTTTTTTGCAAAATTAATTCAGTTATTTTAAAAATATTTATTTTTTTTAAATAAATTATTACAATGTGTTATGCGTTTTTTATTTAAGTATTTTCTTTAATAAACTGTTGATTTATTTTCTATAATTTTATTTATTTTTTGTTTAAATAAAAACAAAAAAACCAAATAAATAAAACTTTCTCTGGCGTCTGTTAATGCTGTAAGTATTGTATTTGTTTTATACATATGTCTGTCCAACGGTCCGCTTCATTCATACGTCTGTCAATTTTTTGAAAATTTATTTAAGTTTTTGTTTTAGTTTAAAAAAAACGTGTTTATTTTACAACAATATAACCATATAAAAAAAAAATAAAAGATGCACAAAGCCAAAGTGTAGCAGAAGCCGAAGAAAAGTTTAAAATAATAATACGAGTAAAAAAACTAACTACTACTATATAATTTTCTTTATTGGGATTTCAACTCATTTGTCAAGCTTTTATTTTCAGTTTGCTTTAAAAAAACAATGGGTTTTGAATTACATTAGCTTTTCTGTTTATTTCTAGAGATCTGCTTTCAATTTGATATAAAAATATAAAAAAATAATAAAGAAAACTGTAGCGCAATGGGATGAATTAAAAACTCAAGATGAAATCACAACAATGTACTCCAAACTGGTGATATAAAATAAAATTTATATAGAAAAAAAAAAAAAAAAAAAATTAAAAACGTGATGGTTTTAAAAGTAACAGACAAAAAAACTAACATGCATTCAAACATTAGAAAATAAAAATGCACTGAAAGAAATTAACTTCTTTTATATATTAACGGTAAATTAAAACAAAACAGTTGTTTTGTTTATTAAACAAAAGAAAAGATAATAAAATTATGAAGACAATAGAATTGAGTTATAAATTAAATGACTATTCCGTGTTTTTATATATGAAAGAAAAAAATGTTTAGTGAATTAAATAAAAAACTTTTTAATATTTTAATTTTGTTAAAGAATATTTAAAGAAAAGTTTATTTTTAGATTTTTGATCTAAAAAATCGTAATAAAATTGAAATTCTATTATTCGAATAAGAATTTACTTTCAAATCACTTATGTTTTCTTAACAAATTTACTTTCTATAATTTTGCCACATTTTGATTTATTCGCAAAGTGAATTTTGTTGGAATTTTATTATTATATTAACTTTAGAATATTATATACATCTACATACATATGTAAATATAAATACAAAGAATTAACTTTCCCTAATAAAAATCAGGTTTAGTATTATTTTAAGAAACGATTTATCATTAAATTATTTCTTAAATAAAAAAATATTTCTAAAAATATTTTATATAGTAACTTGGGAGTATAATAGCTTTATCAAAATACATATTTACAGGCATATTATTGAATTTTTTTTCTTTTTTAAGTTTCTATTATAATTTTCTATTTTAATTTTTTTAAGGCAGAATAATAATGTTCGTCCGTCTTTACATTGGAGTAAATGGGTCGAAAATGGCGAACTAATTTAGGAAAAAGTGATATCAATATTTTAATATATGCAATTGGTTTTTATATTAATTGAAAAATAAAAAATAAAAAAATATTTTTCAAATTTTAAGATTTTTTCTGAGGGAATTCTGATGTTCATCCTTCCGTCCGTCCCACATTGGGGTAAAAGGGGTCGTAAATGGCGCTTAATTCAGGAAAAGGTTATATCAATATTTTAATTCACGTTTCATTTTTTTTAATGATTATTAGTTAAAAAATTTAATTTTAGAATTTTAAGATTTTTTTTAGCAGAACGGTAATGTCTTTCCGTCCGTCTATACATTAGAGTTAAATGGGTCGAAAATTATGCATAATTCAGGAAAAGGTGATATCAACACTTTAATAATAACATTTTATTTTTCAGTTATCATTAAGTAAAAAAATTATTTTTTAGAATTATAAGATGTTTTTTGGCTGAATGATAATGTACGTCCGTCCGTCTATACATTTGGATTAAATGGGACGAAAATGACACTTAATTCAGGAAAAGCTGATATTCAAATTTTTTAATCACGTTCTATTTTTTCTATTTATTAGTTAGTAAAAAATCCATTTTTAGGATTCTAAAATATTTTTTGGCTGCATGGCAATGTCCGTCCGTTCGTCTACACATTTAGGTTAAATGGGTCGAAAATTCCACTTAAATCAGGGAGAGGTGATATCAAAATTTGAGTACCTTCATTTGGTTTTTACATTAATCGAGAAGTGGAAAAAAATATTTTTCCAATTTCGAGATTTTTTTTGAAAGAATTCTAATGTCCGTCCATCTGTCTGTCTGTTTGTTAATTTTCGAAAACTTTCCAATTACAAATCGTCTACCTTTTGACTCAAAAGATAACGACTCAAAATTTTCTTTGTTCGATAGATAATTTTGCTTTTTAACCAACTACATAAAATATAATAAAATCGGTTGAAAATATTTGTCTATATATGGAAAAATCTTAACCAAAATCTTGTAAAATTGAGATTTTTGAAGTTTTAAATGTATATAACTCGAAAAATATATAAGATAAGTAGTAAGTACATGCAAGCATGTTTTCTAAACGATTTATCAGGGACTTTAAGGTGATATAAAAATCTTGGAAATCAGGTAAGGAACAAAAATTCGCTAGTGGTTAAACATTTTCTATGACACTAGTACGCTATTTTGAACACACATAGTTCCGCTTCTGATGCGTATATTGGATCCTGCTTCTAAACTCAAAATGCTACAGTTCTTTGTGAAATTTCATGCAGATCCAACCAGCCGATTAGAAGTTACAAATTTATTTCGATTCTTCCCCACTTTTTAATGTGCGATAAAGCAAATAAAATGTCTGCACTTAAGCTGTTTTTTGTATGATATCAAATGGAGTTTTTTGGAAAAAAAATTATTTTCTCAAATCGGACTATATTTGCGCATGATTTTCTTCGTAATATTAAAGTGGACAATATATACTATTTTTCAGAAAATTTTAAGAACAAACATCCTGTTGCATTTTATGTTGCATTCCAAGAAAGTTGAAAATTAGTGTATTTTAGGACAATTTTCACAAAAATAACAAAAATATTAGAACAAAATATAATTTACAAATACTTGAAGAAAATTACACTTAAACATCTGAAGTTGATGGTTTAATTTTAAAATTTTACCTTAGAAGACTTTTTATTTAAAATAAATACATTGAAATCTGATGAAAATCGAATTTTTTACTATTTTTTAAAATTCAATTAAGCAACACTTTTGACGCATTTAACCCCAACGTGCGTCCGTCTGTTTGTTTATTTTCGCAAATTTTACAATTCAAAATTGTTTATTTTTGAACTCAATAAAGATATGGATTTGAAATATTCTTTATTCGATAGATAATTTTTCTCAAAAACATATCAATATCCCACAAATTTGCAAGAATTGTGGCGTTAAAAAAATCTGAAATTATAATTTAAGGACAGGTTATTTTTAAGGAGCATGATTTTGATAAAAAATGGAAATTGTTTTTTATATTATAAGAAAAATCACTTTTTGTACACACGTACTATGGCAAAAGTCTTTGGCTCATGTAGCAGATGATAACTATTAGCAATTTTATTTTTTTGCTTTTTTTTCATTGGAAGTCACGTAATTTAATTAAAAATGTTTCCAACGAAAACACTTTTCTTTTTTAATTTACAACAAAACAAATTGTTAAACAGTATTTTCTATAAACATTTATTACGTTTATTATTTAAAGAAAAATTTGCAAATTTTATAAAAAAAAAAAAAAACTTATGATAACAAAACTGAATTTTGTTGGTGATTTTTCTACATTAAAAAGTAATAAGTAATAAAACGTGATAAAAACTTAAAACTCACAAAAAAAAAAAAAAAAAAAAAAAAAAAAATCAAAACAAATAAATAGTTTCATTTAGGTGTCTCTATTCCTGTCTAACTATACGATCAAAATAAATGACAATTTGATTGATCGTTGTTTATGTGAATATTTTTGTATTAAAATGATAAAAAAAAAAAAAAAATAATAAAAAAATAAAGAAAAATTATATAAATTTAAAAAACTGACATTTCTCACATTTGAAATACATAATAAAATTCATGTCAATAGATCATAAAAAAAATCAAGAAATTTCTTTTATTAATAAATGAAAAGGAATTAGAAAGAACTAAAAATATAAAAATAGAAAACAATGAAACTCTTTAATAGTTGCCATATTAATATGATTTTAATGAAATTAACTGGAATTTTTAGAAATAATGCAAAAGTTAAAAAAAACTTTAAATTAATAAAATTTTAATTATTATCTTTATATATATATTTTTTTAATATAAATTACTATTAATTCAATACATTCAGTGTTAAGTGGTAATCACTTTATTATTCGGGGTTAACCTCAATTTTCAATTTATATTCAAATTAAAATTGTTTTGTCATTGGCTTGAGGCTATTTTTTTGCGTTGGTTTTGTTTAAAAATTAAACAATATGAAGCCAATAAATTTTAAATTTATACAATTAATTTATAAATAATTATTGCTTAATATTTTGTAAACAAAAAAATTACACCTTTAATATTTTAAATATTTTTGTTAAAAAAAAAAAAAAAAATTGGTGCTAAACAGAAATAAAACAAGACTCTTTATACCCACCATCAAAAAGATATATATACCCACCATCAAAAAGGTATATTGATTTTGCCATTTCATATGTAACATGTCGAAGGAATCATTTAAGACCTCATAAAGTAAATATTTTCTGGGTCCTGTTTAGATTTTGAGTCGATCTAGCTATGTCCGTCCGTCTGTCCGTCTGTTTGTCTGTTGAAAGCAGGATAGAGCTCGAACTGGACTACATATGGGGGGCTCAAATATTTATCTTATATAAGATTTATTTGGTATTGAAAATGAGCAAAATCGGTTAATAAACAAAAAAGTTATGGGCAAAATACTAGGAACACAGGGTGTCCGTTGAAGCTTCATTTCATACTTTTCTGCTGATATCTCTTAAACAAAAGCATGTTCGATAACGAAAATTTTGTACAGATAGTTCGAGAATTGATAAAAACTTGGAAACTACCACCCACCTCTCATATAACGTATAATTTGAGAAAGTTGATGGTGGGTATATAGATTCGGCCGAGACGAATATAACATTCGCGCTTGTTAATTGTTGATAAAACATTTTTGGAATAAATTTTTTTTGTTTTAATAACTTATAAATTTTTCTCATTAAATCAAAACATCTGGCAGCTCTTTTTCTTGTAACCATTAACCACCATTTTAAGTGTCAACTTAAAGACTTACTAAATTGCCCCCCTTAAAAAATTATGACACAATTATGATGTTTTATTTTATGATAAAATAACTGATTTAAAAATTTTGATAAGCTTTTCTCTCAAACCTAGTAGTGAACATATTAACTAGCCTAACACCCAACCAGTTACCAGCTAAATAGTACATACCACCATCAAGTATTATTTCCCATATAAAACCCAGTAAAAGGAGCGAACGTTAAGCTTTTTTTTTTTGTAGGTTTTTAAGCAAAAGTGTTAATGCGAAATGTGCATGTTTTATGATGATTTTTGGTCTGAACATACATTAAAAATTTAATCATGGTATGGTAAAATTCATATAAAAGCATTTTTGTTTAAGAGGAAAATATAAGGGACGGACACATAGTTGAAGTGCAGACATTTTCAGTTAAAAGAAAATTACTAGGTTGTGTGTTTGTTTTAGCAGTTTTTAAGTGTTTGGTCTCATGGTGTTAATTTTAATATCATCTTTAAATACATAATTTAACATCAAAATAAAATTATAATTTTTTAACATTTTCTTAATGTCTTTAATGTTTGTTTAAAAAGGGAAATATAGTTTATAAAGCTTAAGAAAAAATACTAAAAAAAGTAATAATGACTGTCTTATTTTAAAAACAGTAATTAGAAAGTAAAGAAATGCTTAGTTAATAATTAAAATGATAAAAAAAAACTAGATTTATATTAACAAATTTAAATTTCCTTTATTTTAAAAATTTTTGTTTCGTTTGTATCTTTACTTTTTCACCCTAAAAATTTCATTAGTGTTTTTTTCCAAAAATAGCCTCACTTATCTATATGTAGCACTTAAATTATTTTAACAAATGGTTCTAATACCTATCTTTCATTACAAGTATGATCTTCATAAATATTTTCCTTAAAAAATAAACACACAAACCACAAATTGTAAATTACCGACAATAATACTTGAATATCATTTAATAGGGGGTACTTGAAATTATATACACACGCACACTCATAACAAAATATTCAATTAAATATTTAAAGTAAATAAAATTTTGAAATATGATTTTGTATTCAAAATGTGTCAATGACACGTGTAACTTATACGACAACAATGAAAAACATTATGTCAAAATTTTGGAAAAACAATTAAAAGTAAAGTTGTAAATTGACAAGACATGAAAGAATTTGGAGAATAAAATTAATTAGGAAAAGAACTGTTAGAATAATTATTTAGTAACAGAAATTTATTTTGTTGATAATAATAATTCCTAACTTTTAGAATATAAATAATAAGAATAAATTTTGGTAATATTTTCTGAAAATTTTAACTTTTTATTAACAATAAGTACTTTTGATTGAATATTTTTTTTTTTTTTTAAATTTATTACAATTATTTTTGAAAAATTTGTATTTAACTTTTTTATACCCATGCAAAAGTACCAGAAAAGAGTTTCTGGATTCTTGTTCACTTACAACCATATTTATACCCACCATCAAAAAGATGGGGGGTATATTGATTTTGTCATTCCGTGTGTAACATGTCGAAGGAATCATTTAAGACCACACAAAGTATATATATTTTCTGGGTCCTGGTTAGATTCTGAGTCGATCTAGCTATATCCGTCCGTCTGTTGAAAGCAGGATAGGGCTCGAACGGGACAACATAGGGGGACGAAATTTGGCACAAATATTTGTCCTATATAAGGTTTGTTTGGGATTGAAAATGGGTTAATAAACAAAAAAGTTATGGGCTAAAAACTAAAAACACAGGATGTCCGTTTCATACTTTTCTGCTGATATCTCTTAAACAAAAGCATGTACGACAACGAAATTTTGTATATAAAACTCAAAAAGTACCATTGGAAGAACGAAAAAGTACCACAAAATTACCCTCTTGAATTCTTACCCACATAGGACCATATATCATTAATTTCATGTTTCTAAGTTCAATAATGTAGAAAATTCAAAAAGTACTATCAGAAAAAAAGTACCACAAATCCACTTTTCTAAATTTTCTTTCACTTGGACCATATATTCATAATAACTGTAGGTTCAATATTATATTAAATTCAAATAGTACCATGGAAAAACGAAAATAAGAAAATTGAAAAAAGTACCATTAGAGGAATGAAAAAGTACCACAAAGTCCTATGTTATTCACTTGGGACCATATATCATTAATTTCATGTTTCTAAGTTCAATAATGTAGAAAATTCAAAAAGTACCATTAGAAGAAAAAGTACCACAAATTTACTTTTCTAAATTCTCATTCACTTTGACCATATATTCATAATAACTGTAGGTTCAATATTATATTAAATTCAAAAAGTACCTTGGAATAACAAAAATAAGAAAATTCAAAAAAGTACCACAAAGTCCCTTGTTATTCACTTAGGATCATATATCTTTAATTTCATGTTTTTAGGTTCAATATTATAGAAAATTCAAAAAGTACCATTAGAAGAAAAAAGTACCACAAATCCACTTTTCTAAACTCTCATTCACTTGGACCATATATTCATAATAACTGTATGTTCAATATTATATTAAATTCAAAAAGTACCATGGAAGAACGAAAATTAGAAAATTTAAAAAGTACCATTAGAAGAACAAAAAAGTTCCACAAAGTTCCCTCTTGTAAATTCTCACTTACTTAGGACTATATGGACTTAAGTTTATACCTCTAGGTTTAATATAATGAAAAATGCATTATTTAATTTGAATAAAATTTAATTTCCCGATTTTACCCCTTTTTGGTACTTTTTTTATTATTGCTAAAGATTGTATTCCAATTAATTTCTAAATTGTACTGGGATCTAATGTTAAAATATTCATATTCGTAAAAAAAAAAAAATATTTTGTGAAAAAAGTACCAAAATCAGGTACAATTTTAAACCCTTAAACGTTCGAATTTCCAAAAAGTACCAAACTTGTATTCGCCAATTTTTGATAAGATACTAATATGACGCACATTTTATTTCTATGCTAACTGGATTAAAAGATAGATAGAGTTTCAAAAAAGTACCAAATTACAGCTTTTAACCGTTTTCTCCCTTAAAGAGTCGAATTTAAAAAAAGTAGCAGACAACTATCCAATAATTTTTTAAATGAATAACGATAACTATTCAACTTTTTTGTATTTCTATTAGTTTAGGAGATATGAGGTTACCGTTTTTACCCCTTTTTTAACCCCTAAACTTTCGAATTTCCAAAAATCCCATCTTAGTGGATCTATTCGGTAGAAGACCAATCTACAGTCTATGTTTCATATTTCTAGCTTTAACTGTTTGGGCTGTGCGATGATGAATCACCAAGTAAGTCAGTCAGACAATCACTCAGTGACGTTACTCCTTTATATATATATAATAGATTATTAGTTTTCTTCAAAATTGGTACTTATTCTCTGCAAATTTGTATATTTTTATAAATTATTTTTATCGATTATTTTTAAAAACAAAATTATTAGAACTTTACTCAATAAATTGATGTATTAAATATATCCCTAAGATATTGTAGAATTCGAAAAGTTAATTTCAGCAGAAATTTACTATAAATGTACGAAGAACCAAAGTATATAAATTTTATGGGTTCTCAGTTAAATATTAACAAATTTTTGTATAAAATTATAATAAAATTAAGCTACAAATGCTAAAGTTATATCGACATTTAATGAAAATTTAAATATTCCATTTATAACTCTTAAAATCTTACAAAATATTACACTCATCTACAGCCTCTATAGCAATTTAATACAACAAAACTTAAATTTAAAATATATTGCATTAACAAATGTTGTCATAGTCTAGGCCATAGAAACAATTAACATTATCACATTTTCTATTATTTTAGCTTTTCCGAAATTAAAATTAGAAATCACCACTAATTCCTAAGGTATTTTTGGGAAAATAAAATTTAAAAATAGTGCAACAACAACTAAACTAAATAATACTCTTAAAAGATGTTGAAAGTTGTAAATAATGATGCTGCTGATGCGGCTTTTAAGAAAATACAAATTTTAAAAATAAATATTGAAAACTATTTCAATACTGTAGCTGATTTACAACGCAGAAGTGATGTTGTACCATTAAGGAGAGAAAGTAAAACAAATCTGTTTAAATAAAGGGGGTGAAGAGTGTCAAAGTAGATTTTAATAGTTTTATGTTTTTTTTATATTTTTTTCTTTTTAGTAAAAATTCCAAAAAAGAAATAAATAAAACTCACGTTTTTATGTTTAAATTGATGTAGATTTTCTGCTTTGTTTTAATACCCTAGAGTAAATAAATATTTGGTTATAGTGTTTGATTTTTATTTAGATTTTTATATACATACGAGCGTAACCCGGTGCGCTTCGCTACCCCCTAATAGGGAATATAAAACAATTGCTACTGTTTAGGGGTTTTAAAAAGTGGGCGTAAAATATGGGCGTGAACCCAGTTCTTACATAGCCTTAAACGACCACCGTTACTGGTGCTATCTGTGTGTTAAATTTCTTAAAAATCGGTACAGGCGTTTGAGAGTTATAAAAAGTGGGCGTGGCATACAACCCAGTTCATACATAGCCTATAATGTCCAGCGGTAATGGTACTATCTGTGTGTCAAATTTGGTGAACATAGGTGTAACAGTTTAAGAGTTTTAAAAAGTGGGCGTAAAATGTGGGCGTGGCATCCAACCAAGTTTATACATAGCCTATAATGACCACCGGAAATGATACTATCTGTGTGTCAAATTTCGTGAAAATCGGTACAACCATTTAAGAGTTATAAAAAGTGGGCGTAAAATGTGGGCGTGGCATCCAACACAGTTCATACATAGCCTATAATGATCAGTGGCCCTGATACTATCTGTGTGTCAAATTTCGTGAAAATCGGTGCAACCGTTTGGAAGTTATAAAAAGTGGGCGTAAAATGTGGGCGTGGCATCCAATCCAGTTCGTACATAGCCTATAATGATGAGCGGCACTAATACTATCTGTGTGTCAAATTTCGTGAAAATCGATCCAACCGTTTGGAAGTTATAAAAAGTGGGCGTAAAATAAGGGCGTGTCATCCAATCGAAATCTTACATAGCCTATAATGATCAGCGGCACTGATACTATCTGTGTGTCAAATTTCGTGAAAATCGGTCCAACCGTTTGGAAGTTATAAAAAGTGGGCGTAAAATGTGGGCGTGGCATCCAATCGAAATCTTATATAACCTATAACCACCTCTGGCACTGGTATTATCTGTGTGTCAAATTTCGTGAAAATCGGTTCAGTCGTTTAGACGTGATTGACGCACAAACAAACAAACAAACAAACAAACTTACACCTCATTTTTATAATATATATTAGGATTAGCAGTATTGATTATAATAAATCATTTCATTTAATTGTTTACTAATTATATTTAGGTACTTAATTGTAAAGTGATTTATGCATATTAAGTTATTTGTTTGTTAAAGTATAAACTTTGTTAAAATGTTAAAAATAAAAAATTTAAACATTAGTTATATTGTTTATTTAAATTGGAACTTTATTTTTTATATAGCAACGTTTTTGTATAAATATTTTGGAATTGATTGATTGTTATTTATAAAAACAGCAAAATTAAGAAGTTACTTATTTCATAATTTTTGCACGAATCTTTACCTCGATCATAAATGCATGGCTTTAAAAAATATTAAAATATTGCTATATGTAAGGTATTTATGACCACTAAACCCCTATTCCGGGTGGGCATTTTTATGGGGGTTAGGTGAAATAATAGACCGATTATTACCAAAT
This sequence comes from Protophormia terraenovae, assembly GCA_951394005.1. Lineage (NCBI taxonomy): Eukaryota > Metazoa > Arthropoda > Insecta > Diptera > Calliphoridae > Protophormia > Protophormia terraenovae. The sequence continues at coordinate 171,183,956 of OX596073.1, read as the reverse complement.
AGGCTTCGTCCTTGTGCCAAAATAACTGTTCGTGCCAAATTTCATTACATTTTCTTTAAAATTGCGACCTGTACTTTGTTCACAAGGTTTACATGGACAGACAGACAGCTGACCAGACGGACGGACATCGTTAAATCGACTCAGAAAGTGATTCCGAGTCAAACGGTATACTTTAAGGTGGGGGTACGATAATTTTTTCTATGCATTACAAACATCAGCACAAACGCATAATACCCCAACCACCTATGGTGGTGTACTTATGGCATAGAAAACAACTAGAAGTCTAACTTGCTCTCAAAAAACCTAGCTCAGCTGTCAAAAAAAAAAAAAAAAACTCTTTTTATGTGTTAGTACAATCTTCTTCTTCCTTTATTGACACAATGTGTATAAAAAAAACTGACTCGAGACACTGGGTCTATATTGTCAGCTTTGTGGGGAGTGTTAGTACAATTTTCTACAGAACTAATTTATACGTGTAAAGAGAGTAACTTTTTTCTGCTGAGCGAATGAAAAGAATTGGACTTCTAGTTGTTTTCTATGGTGTAGGGTACAAAAAGTATCGTGAAAAATATGTTGCAGATATTGTAAGTGTAATCATTCTAATCACAAGGAATATTTCACTATTTTTCTATTATGTTACAGTTTTAACCAATTGACCAACAAAAAGAAAATATTCCTTAAAGAGTTTTTAGGTTTTATTATCAAATTAAAAAAAATTAAGATAATGTTGTTATTTTCCTTTTCATTCCAAAAAATTTTTTCTTTTCGATTCTGTTGAAAATAAATCAAAAATAGAAAGTTTTTTGAATAATTATATTTTTTTTTATCTGATACATTTATATTTTAAAAACCTGGTACGTTTGATATTTTTTAAAGAGACTATCATGTTAAAATTGTAACTTTCATAAAAACGATTTTTTTTTTTTTTTTTTAATATTAAGTTTAATTGTAACATTTTATAGTTATAGAAATAATAACATTTTTGGTAAAAATATTTTTCAGTCAACCATTTTAAAATGCATAATCATAATAAAGTAATATTTAAACATAAGTATTATTATTATTAAAATTAACTATAATTTGTTTCCAACTTTTCTGAAAAAATAATATGGTTGCCGTTAAAATACTACAACCCTATTTTTAAACTTTTAATCAGTTGGTTATCCAACCATACATAAAATTTCACATAGGAAGAGCAGAGAAAAGTAACATTTTAAGTTTGGAAGTAGTATCCTACAAAAATGGGGTACTAATGACATTTTGTCTTATTTATCATTTATTTGTCTTATATATTTTTCGTCTTATACATTTGTCTTATATAAAATTTCAATAATCTCAATTTTTTAAGATAAGTATTTTCCATATTGAATTCCATATCTTTATTGGTTCCAAAATAAACGATTTCGAATTGAAAAATTTGTAGAAATTAATAATTAAATAATTAAATAATAAAAATAATTAATTTTTTCACGATTTTCCAATATTCGCCTTAATAACTGAAGTCGTAAAGCTGGAATTAAAAATAGTCTAATGTGTTTCTAAGCTTTCAATAATACAAATTTTTGCTTCCCGATATCAGTTCGAAAGATATAGAAAACAAAAAAAAAGTAAATTAAAAAATCTCGTGAATAATACTTGAAACTAAGTATCAAAAAATTTACTCAGATGTAAAATTTCATTCAAAAATATCTTCCAATAAAGATTTGATTCCATGTGAAATTTCATGGAAATCGGAACAGCCGTTCCGAAATTATTAATTATTTTCATTTAATTTTTTGAATCGCACACTGTGAGACGGACGGAAGGACGGACATCATAATTCTATCAACATATTAAAATTCAATTTTTTTTACATTTCGGTCAATATAAAAACCATGTCTAAATATTAAAATATTCAAATCACCATTTAACCTCTATGTATAAACGAACGATTCGACATTATGATTCCGCAAAATATTACCTTTTTGGTTAAATAGTTGTATTTTATTTAAGAAAGAAACTTAAAAAGAATGAAAAAGATATATGTGATGTATAATACTAATTTCTTAGATATATTTATAAGATTTTTGAAAAGTAAATTTTACCAAACAAATAGATAATCTTAAAACTTTTTTAGTATTTATTAAAAACTTTTAAAAATATTATACTTTATTTTATTTTTTTATATATAAAATTTTAAATTTTACAATTCCCATTTAGAGATTTTTTATTAATAACATACATTTCTTTAGTACAAATAAAAAAATTTCGCTTTTTAATAATAAATTTTGTTACATTTGTTTTAAAATTTATATTGACTATTACACTTTAAAATTTCTTTTCTAGCTATATTTGTCCATAAATTTAATTACTTAATATCTAAAAATGTAATAATATAATGATAAATTTTATAATATTTTTTTTTATTAACTTTTACCAACATTTCTTTCAAACTTTTAAAAAATGTTGTAAAATTATATTAACAAAATATGTTTTTTTAAACAAATATTATAATTTCTTCTTTTCTTTTTCTTCTATTACAGGTAAATTTTTATTATTTTTATTATTGCTAATACCAACAAGCTGAAAATATTAATCATGTAAGTTTTTTTTTTTTTTTTTTTTATTTTCTACACAAATTAATTTTCCTCACGTTTTAATTTAATTTGTTTTTTGACCATTTTTTTTTATATTAAACTTGTTGTTGAAGTTTTGAATATTTTTAGAAAATGATTATTTAATTTCTTTAAGACTTGTTTATGGGTATGATTTTAACAAAAACTTTTACCATTTTTGAATCCAAAAACATCACCTTAAAGTGTTTTTGGTATTTTATATTCAAATTTCATTTATTTATTAATTTTTGTTTAAGCTGGACTTCTAGTAAAAGTCAGGTGAGCCAGCTTAAACTTAAAAAATTGCTCCCACTTTGTTTAACACATTAAAAATTTAGCTAATAATCTATGAATACTTAATGACCGGTAGTTGTACGCCTTTTTAAGTGTTTGTATATTGTTTTAAATTTTTGGTAAAATAATCAAAATTTATATACATTTTTAAAAGAAATTTTAATATTTCTTTTTTGGTTAGTTTTTAAACTAAAAGTTGATTTATTGTGTAAGATATAAAAAGATCGTGCAGGGATTTTATAATAAATTTTAAAAACATTGTGTAATATTTAAAAGATTTTTATCTAAGTCTGAGTAGAGATATAAAATAAATTAATAGCTTATGTTATAGGGTAATAAAAATAAATTTTTAGATTTGAGTAAATTTTTATGTAGTTTTAAATTTAATAAAAAAATATACACAGAAAAAATATGGTCTATAGAACAATTTATCAAAGATAAAATGTATTTCAATTACTTTTTTAATTGTATCAATTATTCAATTAAAATTTTCTAATATTTTTTACTAAAAATAAAACAATTTATCGGCTTTTAATAATTTTCTTCATTATATCAATTAATAAATTAAACAAATATAAAAAAATTTAAATGATAATTTGAATAATTGAATATACAATTTTTTTCATATGTTGATTTTCAATTAATAAAATAATTGAATATGTATTATTCGTAATTGAAATTGGATTTTAGATTTTTATACCCACCATCATAAAGATGGGGGGTATATGATTTTGTCATTCTTGTTGTAACATGTCGAAAGAATCGTTTAAGACCCCATAAAGTATATATTTTCTGGATCCTCGTTCTACTCTGAGTCGATCTAGCTATGTCCGTTCGTCTGTTGAAATCAGGATAGGGCTCGAACGGGACAACCTAGAGGGATGAAATTTGGCTCTAATATTTATTTTATATAAGATTTGTTTGGTATTGAAAATGAGCAAAATCGGTTAATAAACAAAAATGTTATGGGTAAAATACTAGAAACACAGGGTGTCCGTTGTAGCTTCATTTCAAAGTTTTCTGCTGATATCTCTTAAACAAAAGCATCTACGACAACGAAATTTTGTATAAATAGTTTGAGGGTCGATATAAACTTGGAAACAAGAAAATGGGCGTGGACCGTCTACATTACCATCCGCCTCCCATATAAGGTGAAATTTCAACGAAATTTTTTTTGGAATAATTTATTTAATTAAAAAATATTTGAAATCATTGTAAAATTATTATTAATAGTTTAATTGAAGTTTTTTGAAAATATTTTTTTCTGTGTATGTATTAAAATTTTAAAGTATTAAACAAAATTTAATTATTTTAAATTTAAAAAATGATGTTTTAGATTTTGTTTTTTTTTTAGGAAATTATTTATTTAATCTTAGTATGTATTTCAATTAATTAATTTCGAATCATACAAATATTTATTTTATAAATCAATTTTATTTATAAAATACTTTAAAACCGGAAATAAGTGTGATAACCAGAAAACCAGTTATAATGACTAATATCTTGTCAAAGTTAACAAAAAAAAAAAAAAAATTAATAAATAAAATATTGTATTAGAAATGTACTTTGATTTTAGATATACATATGAGAAAAATATTCATTGTAAGCACGTGAGAATGTTTTATTGACAATATTTATTTTTTTGTTATTACTTATGATATTTTTTGGTCTTAAAATCTCCCTCTTAAAACTCAACTGCAATTCATTTGTACTTGTACTCGAGTATTAAGTAAAATTAATTGCATGCACAAAAAAACCCCAAAAAAATATGTACATATATTGCTAAATTTTAACAGCAGTTGTGCTTGAATGTTAAAACATACATATGAATCGTAGCATGCCACAAAAAACTAACTTTGTACAACATGTCTAATACGGTTTGGTTATTGCACAATGCCTGAGTAATAGTAGTAAAAAAAATAAATAAGATTGTAGTTTAAATATAAAAAAAAACAAAACTTCGCAAAAAAATAAATAGAGAATGAGAAAAAAATGGTTAAAACAATAAACTAAACCACAAAACAGACATAAAGTTTATACAAAATACACTGAAAAAAAATGTTTTATAGAAACAATGGAGAAATGTTTTGCATATACAATAACCAAAGTTGTTTCATTTTAAAAATGAGCCTAAGAGGAAATTTAAAATTTCACATTCTTAACCAAATATTGTTTAGAAGCTGAGAATTAAATTTCTCTTGCTGATATTTGAGAAAAATCATGGTGATCCCTTTAAAGGAAAAAATTCTGTTTTTGTGTGATATGTCATCAGGACAAAATCAGCTGGTTATCATTAGTACTAAATGCTACGTTTAAGTATGTACTTTTGTTCAAATGTGTATGACTTTTTAAGACTTTTGTTCCCGTATTTGTCTTAATAATATTTTTACAAATGTACTAAATATTACAAGGATAAAAACTAAAATAAAAAATCAGAAAATATATTTAAATTCCTACTAGGTTTTTTTATAAACTTAGTTATAAACTTTTTTCTCTGTGGTTTAGACAAAATGAGAGAAAAATAATTACAAACAAATGAATGTATAAGATGATCATTTGTTTGTTTAACATGGTATTTTTTTGTCTTTATAACAAAAAGTACTTGTTGGTTAAAATTTTCTACAAAAGTTAAAGAAAAAGTAAAAAAATATGTATATAAAAAAAAAATGTTTTAATAAAATAGTTTCCTTGTTATTATGGTAACATTGGGAAGTATAATTGCACCATTGAAATAAAAAAATAAAATAAAAAAACAAGTCACAAAAGTAACTCTCAAACTACTTATATTAGGTGCTTAGATCGCTTAAGATCTGTTACAAAATAATAAATTTAAAATTCGTACTTTTTTTTTTTTTGTGAAAAATATTTTCTTCTTTATAATAAAAAATTTTAAACTTTAACATTTATTTAGTGAAATTTTAAGTTTTTGGTGAAATTTCGAATTTTTGTTTGTTTTTTTTGAAATTTTGGATTTTTAGTGAAATATCAATTTTTTTTGGTGAAATTAAAGATTTTTGGTGAAATATCAGATTTTCGGTGAAATTTCGAATTTTTGGCGAAATATAGATTTTAAATATAGAATTAGGAAAAATTTCCTAATTTGGTGGAACATCTTTGCTCAAAAAATGTACGATTTTGTTGTTAATAAAGTACGGCATGAAAAGAAAACGGTACCGTGAAATAACTCCCAATGAACTAGTCCCAAAAAAATGAAGAAACTTCTGAATCCAAAAAAAAAAAAAAAAATTAAATAACTTGCAAAGGTATAAATGAGTCCCAAATTAAATGAAATAAGTCACAATATAAAATTATCAAATAAAATAGTTTCGCAACTATACTTAACGAAACAGATGTTTTAAATACAACATAAGATAAAGTTGTTTTGAATAAACGGCTTTGGCAAGAAGGAAGAACTTTCATGTCTGTAGTATTTGAGATAACGGCTTCGCTAAGTAAAGTTTTTCTGCATAGCCGATTTTACTGTGTTTTCCAAAGGCCGGCTATGCAGAAAATCTTTACTCAGCGAAGACGCTGTTTTAATAGCATAGAGGAGGAAACCCTTGAGCCCGGCCAAAGGCCGTCTATGCGAAAATATAATTCATAGTTTTCAAAACTCAAAGAGAAGAAATCCAATATTAATTATTCCTTTTTTTTTTTTTTTGTGTAAAAATCGATTTTTTGGTTTCTATTTATTTATGAAAAAAGTTTAATAAAAACCTAATTTTACGTTTCTCTCTTTCTCTCATTTATAATAAATTTGAGTAACCAAAAAATCACTCCGAATGATGAAAATCTGCCACGTAAGTAGTGCGATCGAAAAAATCTTAACACACGTTTTGCCTCATAACTTTTTTTGCAAAATAATTGGCCACAGAGAAATTTCTGCCATCAAACTATTTCTAAAGTTATTCAACAGTATCAGGAGAATTTGGCCATTGATATGAAACCTGGACCACATGATATTGGGAAGGCCAGAAAATTGAAAGCTTATTGAAAGGAATTCCAAACACATCTGGTAGAAATGCAGCTCAGTTATCTCAGTGCTTCGACTATTTGGTGCGAAAATTTATAGCTAATGCAGAGTTGATAACATATAAAGTCCAAAAAGTTCAAAACAGGAATGTTGCCAAAAATTTAGAAGCTAAGAATAGACACGGAAATTAAAACCAAATTTCATACAAAAATATTCAAGTTGTATAATTGACGAAGAAACGTATGTGCTGGCAGAATCTTCGCAGCTTCTGCGTCAAAAAATTTTATTGTTAATGCTCTAGGCAATGTTAAAGATATGTTTAGGACTCAAGGCAGAACAAATTTTTTACAAAATTCCTGGTATGACAAACTTTATTTAGTTGAGGCAAAACAAGAATGTCATTTGTTACAGTCGGCTCTATAAAAATCGAAATATGCATCAAATAATGTTTGCAAAAAAAGCTTCTTCTTTTCATAAGAGAGCACAACGTGTCCACATGTTTTTGGACCCATTTGGTCTCATGTCACTACGGTAAGAAAGCTCTGGAGTGGTACCAAAACAATAACATAGTTTTTGTATCAAGAGAGGTCGATTTTCAAAATTGTCCATATCTTAGACTAGTGGAGAGATATTGAGCTCTTGTGAAAAGTGAATTTAAGCGCACAAAAATAGTGTCCCAAAATACCAAAGATTTTACTGGTCCACCAGTTCATTAGTAGTGATTAGAACTACAAAAGCTATATTTTTCTGTGATCTGTAATAAATTATCAATTAAATAAAAAAGAATGAAAACTCTAAGATCAACCATTTCCAAGTTATTGAATATTATATATGTTAAGATTTTTTTTTGAACGCACTCCTTACCTTAAAACTTAGAATTTCCGAAAAAAAAAATGTTACTTTTATGTTGCAGTGCGATTTTGAAAATTTTATTTTAGAAATAAGAAATGAATGAACATGTGGGCACAAACACACTTACTTTATAAGAGTTGAAAATAAAAATAATTTTATAAAAATAATAAAAAAAAAAGATTAAAAAGTAAACAATTGCGGATTTTTTATCAAATTTTTATTATATTAATCGACACTGAACATGTCCACTTGGACCAGTTCTGTGACCTGTCCCATAGGGCTAATTAGCCATCTCCAACACCTACAATGAAAACCCCATGTAAAAGTGATAGGTTCTTCTCATATAAAGTTCCGGAACTAGGACCAGTCACTAGCCCTGAGAAAGGCAAAAAAATATATGTTTTTTTATATTAATTGTTATTAAGTATTAGTGTTAAGCGTTTACTAATTCTTTTTATAAATTTGGGGGTAAAATTTTAGAGAAATTAAGCAAAGTTTCTTTACATATAACTTACAAAAGGGAAAATTGGAATAATCGGGTAAGTTATTTCTTAAATTTAATTTGTTTTATTCGGAAATATAAATGGACTATATCATGTCTTCGAAAAATAATTTTTACTGCAAAAGTTCTAAATATTGACATTCCAAGCGGGGTACGTAGTTTCATTATGTTGTTAAAAATTAAAAAATCTTCAATATTGAGCCTATTTTACTGAAGTATTGGTCCACATATTTTAACAAAACTTTGAGATTGTGTTTCTTTAGGTATTAGCTGTTATTAAATACAGAGAAATTGGAGCCATAGTGTAAAACGCGACAAAAGGCATATTTTAAGTTACATAACTATATGACTTTCAAGGTATACGGGAAACTATAAAAAGGTAAAAATACCCGAAAAAGTTTACTATTCTGTTAATATTACTTATGTTGATGAAAATAAAGTTAAACATTTTTCGGTACAACATTTCTGGACTGCAAGTTATTGATCCAAAAATAATATGGCTAAGTAATTAGAAAAATAAACCCAAGTACAATTATGTCGGAGCTATATCATAAAGTCAGGTATTTTAGCCTTCAAATTTATAATTGGCTATATATCGGGAAGATATTCCCCAACATTTTGAAATAAATTTTTGATACGTAGGGAACCAAAATGGGCTTGATATTTGAGGTATTCTATTTTTAATGGAGCCATGCCTCATAATTATCGACTTGGACCCTTCGTATATGGGGTTTTAACAAAAAACCCATAAGGAACTAAAACCTTATTATTTTTTTAATATAATGACAAAAAAAAAAAAAAAAATTATTGTTTTGGTCAGTTATAAAGGTAAAATAGGTGTGTTCTTTCGAAATCAACCTTCTAAGTCCATTAAATGTAAAATTGGACCAAAAATCCCCAAAAATTGTACTCCAAATTGGGGAAATAAATTAGTAAACATTTAATTGTGATACCTGTGACCAATTATTAATAAAAAATGCATGAATTTCTCCAATTTGTATTTTGTTTGACATTTTTAAATACAAAGGTGATAAAAATTCAAATACTTTTGTGAGGTAAATTCAATGAATTTTCATACTCTTTATGGAATAACTTGGATACAATGAAATATTTTTGATTGCAGTTTTTTGCATTATAAAGTTAACAAATAGATAAATACAATATAGTTATTAAATCTAGAATTAATTTTTTTAAATCACGTAATTAAACCGTTTTAATTATTAATGAAAAAAAATTCAAATACTTTAGTGAGACACTGTATGTATTTGTATTTATGTATGTATTTCATTAAAATCTATTTTATTCTCGTATTATACTTTAAAATTTTACATGTCTTCGATTTCTTTTCTAATTAAAAATTTATATTATTCATGGTAAATGGTGTAAATTCTTTCTCAAGTAAATCAATATCTTAAATATGTTTCTTCTTAAAACACATAAAAATATGTGTGTAATGCATCATTTACTTGGATAAGGGTGCATTTTACGTTTTATTCCCAACTAAAAAAAAAAAAAATCACATTCTTTTCCTCAATTAAATGCAAAAAAATTCTTGCAAATTCATTTAATTTTCTTGAAAATTAATTTGATTCATTTCGTTTTTTTATTGTTGTTTTTTTTTAGCTTCTGTTTTCTTTATAAAATGTTTGTTTCTTTTAATCCAATTGCGGTTTATTAATTATTTATTCAAGTGTAGCTTTTTTTATTTATGGGATGCGTTTTGCATATTTGAAATTTTCTATCGTTCATTGAAACCGTAAAAAAACACAACTAAACAGCAACCAACACATTTTCATTCTTCTCAATAAGAACTGAACGTGTACTACGAGAATGCTGATGCTGGAATACATAGTTTTGCGTTGAGTGACTAGCTCGATGGCTGGGCTGATTGAAGTTGATTTGTTTTTTTTTTTTTTTTGCCATAAAATCAGGGTATTTTACATATGTATGTATGGATATGTATAAAAACCTTTAAATGAGATGAATGAACTTTATAGCATTTGGATCTTATGTGATGATCATACAGCCAGTCAGTCAGTGGCATAATATGTGTATCTCAGTCAGCACAAGAGAGTTTCCACAATTGAAACTTTGAAACTTAATGATTTACAATGAAATTTTTACAGTGCTGTTAATAAGTAGACAAACACTTAAAACTTAGAACAGTATTTAACAATTCACAGTGGTTTGTGGCTTTTTTTTTTTTGAAGTTAATAATAATTACTTCCAAAAAAATTAAAAAATACATTTATTTTTGGCAGGAATAAAAGGTTAATAATTTTAAAAAAAATTAGAATTTCACAAATTTTAAAGCATTTTTATAAATTTTATAATTGTATAAACATAGTTTTAAGAGAAGTACCTTAAAAAATTAGAATTTCACAAATTTTAAAGCATTTTTATAAATTTTATAATTGTATAAACATAGTTTTAAGAGAAGTACCTTAAAAGCAAAGAACAAGAAGCATAAAAGAAGAACATCTTACCAACAGAGAAACAAGCCGATGCAAAATTTTCGGTGGCGGCAGCGCAGCACTTTTTAATTGGCGGTGGCGCAAATTAAACTAATTCGGCGGCGGCTAAATATTCGTCTAAGATTTAGTAAATATTACATTATGCCGATGGAGATCACCCGGGCTCCATCTACAAGAAAATTTAAGTAGTAGAAATAGAAGGGAGGATATCATCATTTATTAATTAATAATTCAATTTTATACGTTCTATTATCCTTAATTCTAATAAATTTATAATATGTAAGTAAAATTATAATAAAAGATAGAGCCACTGTATTAACTTCTTCGAATAAGATAGATATATATGTTTTTTGTTAAATTTTAATAAAAATTTCGGCGGCTGATTTTGAGCCGATGAAAACGGCGGCGGCGCATGAAGTATAAAATTCCACGGTGACGGCGCAAAGCCAATGGTAAGCATGACTTAATAAAAGTACTTCTACAGCTATTTTCAGCACTAAGTGCTTCCTTTCAATGACAAAACAATGTTAAAGTCATGACTTCTTAAGCTCTTTTTCAGTTCCTTTTTTCTGAATAATTACGATTCTGTTGACATTGGTAACACAAGAAATGGTGTTATTTAAATCATTTACCTTTAATTGCAATCAGTTTTAGACTATAAACTTTATCCACTTAAAAACAGGTTAATTCCCTCTAACTAAGAAATTTAATATTTTCAACACTTTTAATACACATTTACCATCATTAGCTAAATGAAGACCCATTAAACAAAATTATAAAAGTTTCGCAAAAGAAAAAGAAACATTCACAAAATTTTCATTAACTTTTTATATTATATTTTCCCTTTTTCAAACAACTTTAGCAAGATATTTAAAAAAGTCTTTTAAACCCTAAACGAAAATTAAAAAAAAAAAAAAATAATAATAATAATTTTTCTTCACTCCCGTTTTTTTTATTAAAGTTTTTCTGCATTATTGCATGTTTAAATAAAATCAAGTTAAATGCATAAATTATTAATGAAGAAACAGAAAGAAAGCAAAAAAAAAAAAAAAAAAGTTCAAGAGATTTATTTTTTTCTTTTATTGTTGTTTTTAAAATCTAATATAAATATTTTTATTTCTACTGGAAAAACATGGAAGCATGAGGCACGGAATACATAAAATAATGATGATGATGGTGGTGATGATTGTAGTTGAAAATATTAAGAAAAAAAAAAAAAGAAAAAAATCACTTTTTCCTTGATTTGATTTTAAACAATTTGAATTGTTTGCCTGGTAGCAGCAAATAGCAGCATCTACTTTTTTATCGACAAACTAAAGAAAATTTTTATTCGTACATTTTCTTGCTAGTACTTTCAATAAAATAAAATAAAATAAAATAAAATGAAATGAAATAAATGATGATGGTGGTTTTGAATTTAAATTTAAAATTGTGAATTGTGTGCACTGATCTCAAATCAATCAACTGATTGTTTTAACATGAAATTAATGTTTTTTTTTTTTATTTTATTTTCTTTAAATAAAATATTATTAAATGATTTAGGTATGTAGCTATATATGTAAATATCTATGTACTTTGCTGGTAGCTGGAAAGCAGGAATGTTTAAATATATAAATGCAAAATTATTAATAATCAAACAAATATAATTAATATGAGGCAAACTTTTATTATAAATCTATTTTGCAAAATCTACTTGAGTATTTTTTTATTTTTTTCTAAAGAAATCTTAGAAATGCTTAGAAATGCAAAATATTTGCATCTGGTTAATAAATTGTGGTTTTTAGGAAATCAAATACATGAAGAGTTTAATTTATTTTCTTCTTGTGAGTTGTGAGAAAAAAATAATGTAGAAAAATTAAATTGTGTCACTAGATGCTGTACTTAAAGATAAAATTATCTGTGTATTATGAAAATTATAAATAACCTCATTTTGATATTAAATTGCGTACAAAATCTTTAAGATTTTAATGAGAGTTATTGGCAAATGTTTTTGGTTATACGAGGTACTTAATAAAAGTCTTTGGAAATGAAAATTTTTAGTTTTTAGTATACTTTTTTAATTGTTTGTGTAACTCTTCCTTTAACCCTGCAAGGTTATACCTCGTCGAATTGATGACTTATTTTTTAATATTGGCGTCTTTTATTTCCTGAACAGTATTTTGAAAACTGAACTTTTAATAAAATTCATATAAAAAATCTTATCTTATTTTATATTATTTATATACATATCCATGTATGTATTCAGGGTTAAAAATATTTAAAATTGCGAACACGTTCTAAAACCATTAGTTAGAAAAATGTGACAAAATCGAACAAAAATCATTGATTGCAGAACTTGTTCCAGAACAGATCCATAGAATAGGTACTGGCTAACTTTCTCTTTCCCAGAACTAGTTCTGGGGCTGACAATTTCAAACAAAAATCATTGGTCGTAACGCCAAAGTAAAACGAGTTCAGGTTATTTTCATACGTTCTGGAACTAGTTGCAGAACTTATACAGTTTTCCCTGGGTTATTAAAAATATAAAAAATTTTTTTAATATTTTTTTTTTTTTTATAAAATACAATTTATTTTTCAGAGAACCAAGCCGACGTGTAATTGTCGGCGGCTGCGTGGCATATTTTGGTACATTTCTTATGTATATTAATAAAAATTTGTAGTTCCGTTTAACATATGCAGGTTTCAGCAAATTTTTATTTGTATTTTGCAGTTTTTCTGACAAAATTTTGAGCGAGTATAAAGGTATAAAAATAAGTAAACGTTTGTGTAGTTAGGCAAACGTGTGTATAGAGGGTAGTGTTATATATTAATTTTAATGAAACTGTGTTTTGCTGCAGATAGTATCGGCGGCTTTTCTTGAGCCGGCTCAACCGTTAACTGAAGAAAAGTAGCGTGAAATATTTTGTACAAACAGTCGACAAAAGTAAACATATCCTATGTTTTTGAACATTCATTGTGTAAGCAACCCTGTTTTTTGGTTATTTTGTGAAAAAAATAAATTACAGGGTTGTTAAAAAAGCACGCAGCTACGTAAATTTTACGTCGTAAAAATCTATTTTCTGTAGATTTCTGCTATACGCTACCTAGAATTTTAGTGTCAATAGCTACATACACACATTTGCATAAAGCATATTGAAACAGCTGTTTGCGATACGATAATTTTTTGTTCACTGGTTGGGCCTTAAGCCGGTACGATCTGCGGCGGCGACGGTTTCAAAATTTAAGCGCCGGCGGCTAGAACAGTATCTATTATTGTGGAAATTTTCTGCATATTTTCTCTCAGTTTTTTCTAGTAAATTCTCCCAGAGTCAGAATCATAATATTTTGGAAATAAATTTGTCATTTCTAATTATCTGTTTTAATTTACATGAAAATACACAAAGAAATATTCGAGTTAAAGTAAAACAGAGCACCACTGACATACTCTTATTTAATGAACTATAATTTTTTCTGTAACTGTTTAGGGTTAAAACTATTTAAAATTATAAATTACTTAAATTACTTTAAAAGGTAGTATTTGTCTTAAAATTTAATAAAATAATGATGACTGACACATTAGCTGAATAACCCATTATTTTAACACGGTATGACATTAGAGGCAACTTTTTTAATTTTAAACGTGGAAAGATTTTATAAATTTTAATTTCAAAAACTTCAAAATAAGAAAACATTTTATATTTTTAAAACTAGTTTAGATTAAAAATTAATTCATAAGCTAATTTTGTTTAGTCACATATTTATTCCATCTTGAAATGTATTAATTGATAAACTGTAGCCCTCAGACTCCGAGTGTTATTGGGCATTTTTATTTATACACGAATGTAACACTCGGACCTCAGGGGCCAAGTATCACTGACATACTCTTCTTTTACGAGCTGTAGGTTTTTGTTTCTCATATTCAAAATTAAAATTTCATTTAATTTCAAGTTGGCTTTTAGCTGAGTATTCCAATGCTTAGAAAATTATGATTTTGTAAAAAAAAAAAAATAGTTGACTTGTCAATTTTTTTTTTTTTTTTTTGTCAAAATATTATTTTGCACAAATTTCTTCCGAATTTTATTGTTTATTTAAAAAACAAATTATCAATCATATTAAATAAATGTCAAGTATCCGAGTGAAAAAATAATTTGAAAATTATCTTTATTGCTTTATTTCTTCTCTAATCTAAACTTAAAGAACATCTAAAGATTTTATACATTTCTGAAAGGTATTTTTACAAAGATGATCTTGATGAAGAAACCCATACAAATGAGTCAATATATCAACATTTAAACCCTTCTGAAAATAATTTATATTTTAATTTTATCCTAGATTCTAACATAGCCTAAATTAAGAAAATGTTCTTAATAAAAAAATAATAAAACAAAAATCATCATGAGTTTTCAATCTTTAAAAAATTAAGTAACCCCATGAAATCAATAGTAAGAAATCCTCAACATAAAGTAGCCCAGAAAGTAGCGATCATAGTTACCAAGTAATGCTAACAGGAAGCGAATAAATTTAAAATTGCCACTAAAATTGTTATAGTTTATATAGGAAATATAACTTTACTATTCTGCTGAGAAAATTAATAATAAATATACATAATTTGTTATTAAATAAAAAAGCAATTTAATAAAGCTCTTATTAAAAAAAAAAAATATATCATCAGTTTCAGCTTTTTTTTTTTTGCAATACAGGAAATTTACATTTTATTTATTTAATAAATATTTTTTTTTTTTTGCTTCAAATACTCAAACGTTTAAAAGAAAATTGCACTCGTACTTAAATTAAAATTGTGACATACATTCAACTTATGGCATGATCATTATAAACATTAATTTTATTGTCAGCATCAGCATCATCCAAACATCATATCTTCCAGTGATCTTTATTTACAAGTTATATAGAGATATATTCATATACATACAAATATACATAATGATGACACTTTAAAAGGAGAAAACACAGATCTAAACGTTTTATAGGGATATTATTTTGTAGTTTCTTTAGTTTTTTTTTTCTTGTTTTTGTTTTATATGTTGTGGTGTCTTTACAAAGAACATTATTATAGGAATACATACTACATGCAACATGTCACTTTTTCTAGTTTTTATTATATATTTCTTTTTTATATGAAAAGCAAAAAGCATAAGAATAAACTAATGATTGCATGTGGACATTTAAGATTCACACACATGTTGTTAAAAGATGTTGCTGCTGCTATTGTTGCAGTTGTTGTTGAGGTTTTGTGGAGACTGATATTGCAACTTTTAAATGATATGACAGTCAGTCAGTCATCAGAAGTGTATATATGTATGTATGTTGTTTTTTTTTTTTTTGCATCATATTTAGTTGTTTTTGCTTTTATGTAAGGAAGCTTGAAAGTACAGTATATGGAAAAAATAAGACACCAGGAAGAGTAATTATTAAAGCATAAAAACTGAATGAAATTAAAGAAAAATTACACAAAATTTTAATAACACTATTCTATTTATCAAAGGTCAAGAACATTATAAAACTGAATATAAACATTTTATTAAAAAATGCACTGATTTTTTTACAAAGTATACCTGGATATTTGTTTGCTGAGCTAAACTAAATACCTGAATAAAATTTTAAATTTTGTAATAATAATATCTGATATTTTGAAATATTGACATGTGTTTTCATTTATTTCTATTTCACAATAAATTTTTATTTAATTCATTTAATTTATTTAACTAACTTTAATCATTTTAAGTTTCTACATATATTTAATTTGTTATATTTCATATAAATTGAAAAATTGTGTTAATTTACCCTAACAATTTGGCCAACTTTTATACATTTTCACATTTAAAATTAATGGCATAAATGTTTAAGGCTTTAAATAATTAAATTGCAACAACATAAAAAAATATAGAGCAACAATTATTTGAAAATAAAATTTCCTGTTTTACTAAATATGGAGAAAGAAAAATTTGATTTGTAAAAGTAAACAAAATAGTTTAATATAATTAAAAAAAAAAAAAAAAAATGAAAAAATAAAACTCATTTAAAACAATTTAAAGGGTCTACTATAAAATGATAGCAATAAAAATCACTAGGAAATATTTTTAAATATTAAAAGGGGTATTCACGAAGTCATTCATAATTTTAAATTAGTTTTTTCTTTTCTTATTAAATATAATATTTAGGTCCAATTAAATAATATAAATTAATATTGAAAAATTTCTTGCTTAAGTGCATAACCATATTATATTTTTTAATATATATTGTTTTATTTGGTTTGTTATAAAATTCATTGAACCTTTTATTTTTTCTTTATTATATTTCATATTTTATTTTTCTTGCTGCTGCCTGTTTTGAAAAAAAAGTTGTTTGCAGTTTAATATTAACAATAGCTTGTTTTTGTTTATTTTTCTTTTAGACCTTTGTCTAACTTTACAAAACACCCACGCTAACTTAATCATCCTTTTGGCCACATTATTATAGTCTGTTTTTTCGCTTGTTTTTATATAAAGTTTTTTTTTTTTTTTTTGTTTAAAGCTAAAAATAACCTTGTATAGGTGAATAAAACACATAAATTTGCTAATAAAAAATGCACTGAAATAACAACAAAATGGTCCTATAAAAATGTGTTATAAAATAAATTTCATTAAAGCTATTTATCAGTTATAAAAGAAGTTTAATAACATTTTATTAAAAAAAAAAAAATGGAGACATTTTTCTTACATAAAGGTGGGTGGCTATTAAGTATTTTGGCTATATCGAGCCAATGCTTTAGTTGTATTAAAATTGCAAAGATTTAAATATAAAAACTATTTCAAACTCTAGTCGAAGTACACTATTACGTAAAGATCTTGGGTAATTTGTAAAGAATGTTTTAGTGGCTAGGAAAATTTAAAAAAAGTTTTGACATATGTCATATATGAATATGGTTATAATCTATAGTTTAGCTCGTACTTTGGGGTGTATTTTAGTCTACAATCTAATTTATAGTATAGATTCTAGTCTATAGTATGTAATTTACATTTTACATTGGTCTATATTTTTAACTATATTCTAGTCTATAGTTTGAACTATAGTTAAGTATATAGTCAGAACTATAATGTAGATTGTAGTCTAAACTATATTTTATAGCGTTTTTTCTGAAGAAAGATGTTACTTTGTTACTGTGTAACATTTTTTAAGGGTTATCTTCACCCTAATAAAATGGTACCTTTTTTATAATTACAATAGAACAAAAAATCTGAGCCCAGCTCTGTAATTGTGCATTTTATTAACAGCTATCAATTTATTAAAAAACAAAACTTTAAACCAATTAGAAAACTAATTATATTAATAAATCATATAATTAAATTTCAATATAAAGTTAATTAATAATTTTATTAAAAAATTATTTGAAATATTTTTTTCTGTGTGTTATTTTTAATTCAATCGAGAGAAATCGGGTTAGGGAATTTTGGTGAAATTTCGGATTTTTGATGAAATTATTGGGGAAATTTTTGCTGAAATATTTTGATTTTTGTTAAAATTTCGAATTTTTGGTTAAATTGTAGATTTTTGGTGAAATATTTAATTTTTGGTGAAATTTCGCATTTTCGGTGAAATTTCACATTTTCAGTAAAATTTTGGATTTTTGGTAAAATTTCGAATTTTTGGTGAAATATTAAATTTTTGGTGAAATATTTAATTTTTGGTGATATTTCGCATTTTCGGTGAAATTTTGGAATTTTGGTGAAATAACAGATTTTTTATGAAATATTAAATTTTTGGTGAAATATTAAATTTTTGGTGATATATTTAATTTTTACATTTTCGGTGAAATTTTGGATTTTTGGTTAAATTTCTAACTTTTGGTGAAATTTTAAATTTTTAGTGAAATTTCGAATTTTTGGTTAAATTGTAGATTTTTCGTGAAATATTTAATTTTTTGTGAAATTTCGCTGAAATTTTGGATTTTTGGTGAAATATAATAATTTTTGCATTTTCGGTAAAATTTTTGGTGAAATTTTTAATTTTTGGTGAACATTCGGAATTTTTGTGAAATTTTCATAATTTAGTGAAATATAAATTTCTTCTCTCTAAATATTTCAGTGTGCTGTTAATAAAGTGCATTATGTTCACCCTCTACTTTTTTACTACTACTACTATACATTTGCGCTTGTGTGCGTGAAGCAGCAAAAAGCTTGACTCGACTTGCATTGACTTCAATGTGAAGCAGCGTTGCGTAAGCAGCATTTGTAGTCTAAACTCGCGAGTCAGGAAATTTCCAAATTGTGCATCACTGGTTAAGTCTATAGTCTGAACAACAGGCTAGTCTTTAATTTGGTCTAAACTTTAGATTATAGTCTCGACTATAGTTTATACTATAGTCTGGACTATAGTTTATACTATAGCCTGGACTATAGTTTAGTTTATAGTCTAGACGGTAGTTTAGTTAATAGTGTGGATTAGTCTATAATGTGGAAAACAAGCTAGTATTTATTTTGATCTATATTTTTGGCTATATTTAAGTCTATATTCTCAAATATAGTTTCCCCTATAGCTTGTACTATAGTTTAGTTTTTAGTCTGGACTATAGTTTAGTTGATAGTCTGGACGATAGTTTAGTTTATTGTCTGAACAACAGCCTAGTCTTTTCTTTAGCTCATATTCATGATTATATTTTAGCCTATAATCGGATCTAAAGTGCAATCTATATTATGCACAATGGTCTAGTCATTAATCTATATTTTCGACTATATTTTAAACAATATGGACTATAGTTTAGAATATAGTATTGTTAAGTCTACAGTAATACCTAACATATAGGTAAGGTAGGCTGGACCTTAGTTAAGTCTATGTTCTGAAATATATAAACAATTTTGCAATCGTAAATTGCCATGTTGTTAGGCGGTATCAAAGCAGAGTTTGTGGACTATAATTAGACACCAGCAGAATGGAATACGTATTTTCTGTGACGCTATAAACTTCATCAGCATTCGTCAGTCTTATCCATTTCGGTTTCGTTGACCCCTAAACAATATAGTTTCATCTATATTCTGAATTATACATTAATCTTTAGCCTGCACTTATTGTTTAACACTTGCTAACATTTTAATTTGAAATTTCAAAGTAATTTTTTCTTTCTTTCAACAAATCTATTAGCATTTCTTTCACTGTATTGTTATAATTTATTAGACAACAATAAACTAATTATGTTTGCTTTAGATTAAATCCCACCACCCTAAAACATTTATTTTTATAGTTTATGTTCTTTTTTTCATATCATAAATGTAATTTACACTAAAGTTGGATGAATTCAATTGACTTAATTTTAGTTTTTATTAGTTAACCGCTGTCTTTTAAAAACTAATTACAACTTACAATTTCTATTAATTAAAACGATAGAAACGCCTATGCTGCTGGACTTTAACAACTTAAAACAAAACTAATCATATATGTGTTTCATTAACATATTTTTTTTTTTTACAATATAATTAATGATGGAGAAATAAATAAAAGAAAAGAATATTCAGAAAAAAAAAAGGCGTTAAAAAAGAAAGACTTAGTGAAAGACAATCTAAATGGCAAATGTAGGTTTTTATGCCTTAATTATATGAAACTGAGTGTAAGAATTTTTAGTGTGGTATTGGCCAAGTGTTGTTACAAATGTTTAAATGTCTTAGTGATTATTTAAAAATAATTATTAAATAATATTTATAAATAGCAATGATTTAATGACAATAAAAAATAATTGTAAATTTATTAATAAGGAAGTGAAAAAAATTGTGTCAACAATAATGCTGGTGATAATAGTGAATTATAGTGGGGCAGAACGAGATCGTTTTTTATTTATAGGAAATAATAAGAAAATGATATGTTAACTACCATAATTGTTAAATAAATTATAATATGCAGCAGGTTAATTTAAGTGAAATAAAAAAAAAACTAAATATTAATTAGAAAATTATTTTAGAAAATGTAATTAGAAAAAGAAAATAAACTTATTAAATTTTTAAATGTTCATGACCTCTCACTTTATTTCTATTAAATTTAAATATATTTAATTCACTTAAAATAATATAAACTTTTTCTTAAATTACACACATATTTTAGTTTTTTTTTGTTTAAAATTATTCAACCAAAACTAGTAAAACTTTAGCAAAAATATAATGTTTATCTTTAGAAAAAACTTAGTTTATTGTTTAAAATATTTCTTTATTTTTGGTTAAACAATTATTTAACTGTTTAGTTTAGTAGTGAATGGTGGAGTTTATTTTTATTTCTTTTTTTTGTAATTCAAATAAACTATGAGGTGGCTACGATAGAAGTAAATTTCCTTTGTTTGTTTCCTTTCATGGCATTTGACTTTTACGAAACCGGTCAAGATCATCATCGTCATCATGAATGCTTTTTGGCCAGTTTTTTTATTTTTTCAAATTTGCAACATTTAAATGCTTATGCACAGACACTTTATACCAATAAATTAAAATCTACTCTCATATCATCTTTAACGTTATTATAGTCATGGCAATGTTGGTGATCATGATGATGTTGTTGATGATCACATCTTAAGCAGTGTTTGAATGCCAACTTCTGGTATGAACCAGGTTGCCGTTTAGTTTATTTATTTGTTTGTTGGTTGCTTGCAACATCATTGTAAATGTATTGTAAACTTTAGTTTATTGCGGTAATTTTGTTGTTATAAACATCTTATTACCATATTTGCAATTTGTTATGTAGTAAAAACAGAGTTTTAGAAGAATGAAGAAATAATAAACTAGACTGTGGTCAAGACTATATGCTAGTTTATAGTGAAGACTGTAAACATGTATACAGTCCAGATTATAAATTAGTTTATAGTGCAGACTATATGTTAGGTTTTAGTCCAGGCTATTAATTAGTTAATAGTCCAGATTATAGACTAATTTGTAGTTCAGACTGTTTTATACTCCAGACTATAGACTAGTTTAAAATTCAGACTATATACTCGTTTATAGTTCAGACTACAAATTTGTTTCAGTCCAGACTATAGACTAGATTAAAGTCCAGGCTATAGACCATACAATAGACTATTTTGTAGTCAAGTCTATACTAGTTTATAGTACAAACTACATACTATTTTATAGTTCAATCTTCAGACTAAATTATAGTCCAGTCATTAGAAATTTTTATAGTCCACTTTTTAGACTAATTTATAGTCCAGACTATGGATAATTTTTTAGTCCAGACTATAAACTATTTTATAGTCCAGACTATAACTTATTTTATAGTTCAAACTATAGCATTTAGTGCAAACTATATGCTAATTTACAGTCCAGGCTATGAAGTAGTTTATAGCCCAGATTATAGACTGATTTGTAGTTCAGACTATAGACTATTTTATACTCCAGACTATAGACTAGTTGAAAATCCAGGCTATATACTTGTTTATAGTCCATATTAAAGTATATTATATAGTTCAGAATATAATACTAAGATTAGTTTATAGTTCAGACTATACACTGCTTTATGTTGTAGACTACAGGCTTGTTTACAGTGCAGACTATAGATTAGTTTATAGTTCAGACTGCAGATTTGTTTCAGTCCAGACTATAGACTAGTTTAAAACCCAGTCTTTACTAGTTTACAGTCCAAACTATTTTATAGTCCAATCTTCAGACTAAATTATAGTCCAGTCATTGGACTTTTTCATAGTCCACACTATAAACTATTTTATAGTCCAGACAATAAACTATTTTATAGTCCAGACTATACTAGTTTATATTCCAGACTATACTAGTTTAGAGTTCAAACTATTTTACATTCCAATTTAAAGTCCAGTTTTTAGACTAATTTATAGTCCAGACTATGAATAATTTTATAGTCCAGACTATGAATAATTTTATAGTCCAAACTATAAACTATTATATAGTCCAGACAATAAACTATTTTATAGTACAGACTATAAACTATTTTATAGTACAGACTATAAACTATTTTATAGTCCAGATTATGGACTAGTTTATTATATATTATAGTCCGGGTCATTGCTTGTCTTTTATTTTTTATATTAAAACTTAATTAGGATTTAATACCTTAAAGACTCTGCTATTAACTCTATTACAAAGCGATTTGTTATGGATTTGTTAAAAAAAAAAACTTTATTTTGCTGTTATTTTGTTCAACTTTGAACACGTTTTACATCATGGAGTTTTTCTTTATAAATACAAAGGAAAAAAAGAAAAAATAAATAAATAAAAAATCTTTAGGGGCGAACCAAGGCACAGTATCACATTTAGCCAAATTAGAACGACAAAATATGAAAATAAAAATTACTAAACTAAAAAGCTATTTTTTTAATTAAAAGAAATTCCAATATTAAAAAATACATATGTATTTTCTATAAATTCTATTTTTAATGGACTAGAGCTAAAATGTTCCATAGAGTCCCAATTTAATGATATGATTAGTTAAGGAACATCCATAAAATTATATTTGAGAATATTGGCTGTGAATTTTTGCGATCTTTGAAAATATTAGAAAAAAATGTGTGGAACTTTATATTAGTCGAAGTTCACACATAGCTATTTTTTTTTTGCTGCAATTCTGAGTTTATAGGAGAGAGTGGAGAAGAGAACACTAAACTTTTACATTCGCTTTACCTCTCTCGTCAACGAACTCTGAATTGCAGCAAAACAAATTGCTATGTATCAACCCCGACTTAGCTATTTGTTAGGAATTATTTCAAAACTTAAGGATAATGGTAAAAAAAAAAATTGATATGCAAATAGTACATTAAGATAGCTGTGGTTAGATCCTAAAGCGCCTGCCATAAAATATTAATTTTTTAAATATATTCTTTTTTTAAATATGACCGATATTCTAACAAAAATTTTTTTCAATATGGGAAGGGCAGCGATTCTACCCTGCACATTTTTACTGGGAACCTTTATAATATTTTAGTCCAATTTTATCAAAATTGGATTTTTGTCATTATAAAACTAACAAATGTGACACTGTGCAACGGTTAACTTTACATAAATTTCCTCGTAAATGTCCATGATAATCAGCAAGTTTTTTTTTCTTCTTGTTTTCAAACAAACATACATAATTTTCCTCTTTTTCTTAATTTATGCAAATAAAAAAAAAAGTGAATCAATAGTTTGATGTCAAGGAAAATTTATTAAAGTCAACACAAAAATTTTGCTGATTTTTTTCTAAGAATTTGTAGCACAAAAAAAAGGGTTTATACTAAAATAAATTTTAACACAAAAAAATAAACTTATAAACAAAAAGAAAAATAGTTTAACAAACATATGTGTTAAAACATTTTGACATTTTGGTTTTGTAAATGACATTTTTAAAAAGAAAACTAAATTCTAAATTCTTAAGGGATTAAAGTTCAAAAGAATTTTAAACTTAAAAAAAAAAACATAATATTTTAATAAATATTTATATTTATTTATAGAAATAGTTTTATTTATTTTATTTACCACATCTTTGCCGTATTTATGTAAGTAGTTTTACGTTTTAACTCTTTAGAGTTTTAATTCTGTTTCCCTGTAAGAAATGGCTGCTGTTTACTGCATTGTATTTGTTTTTGTTGATATATCTATCTTGTTATTTAAGTTTTATTATTTCCTTGGGAATTTTCCACAATATTTTTCTCTATTTCAATTTATTTTTTTCTTTTCTCTAGCAGCAAAAATTTTGTTCATTTTAAATAAACACTAGCAACACAAACCTATTATTATATTTTATATACATATATTTTTGTTATTAAATAAAGTAGTTTTCACTTTATGAATAATTTAGAAAGATTCATGAAACCCTCAACAGCAAATTATAATAACACAAACAAAAACAAAACATTAATTGACCTCTCTTTTGTTGTTAGTTTTTTTTCTCTGTTTTGTTTTATTTTGTTAGACAGTTACTCTACCTCTACAATACTCATCAAATTGATGAGATGTTTTAATTTAATTATATACACTTGTATTCATCATACATATTTAAGAAGGTATTTTATTCTAATCTTAACAAAATCTGATTAAATTAAATGTAACAAATTAGAAATTATTAAAATAAAAGCACACGCATATGGTTTATTACAGGAGCAAAGTTTACGTATAATATTCACATAAACACATGTACATACAAGTGTAAATGTTTATAAAAAAGCGGTTGTGGTGGATGGTAGAAGAGGTGAAAATTTTGTAATTCAACTTTAAGGTGGCCAGATTGTGTTATTACACAATATGGTGTGTTTACGTTGTAATGAGTTTAATAAAAATGATTTTTTATCGCTGATTTCAAATATATAATGTTAATATGTGAAGATAGTGAAAAATGTAAAGTGTTTTAGATGTTCTGACAAAAATATTTATATTTAAAACATTTTCCAGTTTTAATATTTGATATATTTCTAAAAAAAATATTTCTAAAATCTGTCCACCTTAAAGCTATTGCCTACAAAATTTCATACTTAAATTAATTTTTTTTATTTTACATTCTTTTGTTCATTGAGAAAATCATCAACAATAAAATTACAGATTGCTTTGAACTTTAACAAATGTATTTAAACAAAATATGCATTTCCTTTTTAAAAAGAAATTATCATAAATATAGCAAAATTTAAACATAATATATTGACTGCTAAACAAAACCACTAAAGCATTATGAGACCCTTATTTCACACTATTAAAAAATAATAATAAAATAAAAACAAATTAAAGTTTATTAACCTTTAGCTAAAGAAATGTATAGTGGTCATTATTACAATAAATTTATTGTTGAAATATAATTAATGAATATAATTTTAAATAAAAAAAACTTTCAAAAAGATCAAAAAGAAACTAAAAGCCATCAAATTTAAAATTCATATTTTCAGCTATATGAAAAAGAATTTTTCCTAAAATATAGTTTTGTTTTAAGTTAATTTAATTAAAAGTTTTATTTATAGAATACCAACAAACCATTAATAATTCCACAATAAACAATAAAAAAAAACTGAGAATTTATTTAAACAAAATAATAGAAAAAAAAAACTATAAATAAAAGAAGCCAGCCATAAGTAGTAAAGTTATTAAGTGCTACCTAACAGCAACGATGAGGATGCGGCTAATTTAGAGGTAAATAAACAACAGAATACAGCTGGACATTAAAAAAATAAACCAGCAAGCATTTTATTAAAGAATTTGTTTTAAAATTATTAAATTCAAAAAAATCTTTAATTTCTTTTCTAAATAAAACATTAGCTGATTTACTTTTTTCTATTTATTTCCCAATTTAAAAATAAAAAATGTTTTTTATGAATTCTAAACCACCAAACAAATGAGGTTAATTAAAAAGCAAAAAAATAAATAAAAACAAAACTATTTTCCATTTTAGGGTGTTCTCAAGAGCACTTGTACAAGTATTTTGAAATCGTAGCTATATTTTTTCTAAATTCAAAATGTGTACAAATTGCAGTCAACATGATTTTTCTGAAAATAATTTGTTTTTCATGTTTTTGAAGAGAAGGAAAAACAACAAGATTCTAATTTTGTCATACAACTTGATGAAGTTGTTTTTAAAAAAGAATTATAAGAGATTCTTATATAATGATTATTTACGCTTGCTTAGATCACTATTTTTACAGCTTTAAATAACGTAAAATAAACTCATAGAAAAAAAAAAAAAATAGTGAACCAAACAAAAATCACACACTCGGAAAATGAAGTCATTATTTGCCAGTTATTTCAAAATGATTTATTTTAAAATTTATGTTTTAATAAAAATAAATGTTGCTAAAATAGAAATTTATTTTAATAACAAAATAATTCAAAGACAAAGTCACTGTCTAATTAATAAACAAAAACGTAAGTAAAATCATCGTAAAACTCAAAATCATAGTCGTAGTTAATGTCATACCCAGCAAAAAACGATGAAGTTCTTCCAAAAAAAGAATATTTTCACAAGTTCTTAATAAGAACTTCCAAAAAAGTGAAAATAAATGAATTTTTAGAGGAAAAAAATGGTAAAAATTTCTAACAAAATTTAATATTTACAAATTTAAAAGCATTTTTATTATTATTTATTAATAGGGCAAAAACTGAATTTTTGTTTAAAAATTTTATAAACATAATTTTAAGAGAAGTGCTTCAAAAGCAATGAATAAGAAGTATAAAAAAATAACATCTTACCAATGACAACCATGGGTTAAAAAAAATCCTCCAGCTCTTTTTTTTACCACTAAGTACTTCCTTCCAATGACAACACAATGTTAAAATCATGACTTTTTCAGTTCTTTTTTTGCTGGGTAGTTATAGCCAAAGTTATAGTCGAAGTCTTAGTGAAAGTAAGTCAAACTTTTAGTTAAAGTCGTAGCCAAAGCTTTAGTAAAATTTAGGTTCAAAATTATAAAAATCAAAGCCATAGTAAAATTAATGCTGAAAGTAAGAAGTCAATGTGTAGTCTAAGTCTTAGTCATAATTTTAGCTAATTTATTGGTCAAAATCATAGCCAAATTCATAATCAAAATAGTTAAAATTAAATTGATAGTCGTAGTCTAATTTTAACTTTAAGTTCACATACCAAGTTATAGTCAAAGTTATAGTAAAATTCATAGTCAAAGATATAGATAATGTAAAATTCACAATTAAAGTAAGTCAAAGTAATATTCATAATCACCAGAAAATTCATTCACAAAACAACTCATAGTTATAGGAAAGGTTTTAGTATATAAAGGTATAGTAAATGTAATAGTCAAAGTCGAATTCACAATAAATGTAAATCTATGTTAAATTCATAATCGTAGTCAAATTTATAGTAAAATTAATAAGTAGTCAATGTTATAGTCGAAGTCGTAGTCAGAACTGTAACTAAGTTCATAGTAAAAGTTAAACTCAAAGTCGTAGTCACATTTAAACATAAATTAGGTCAGAATTACAGTCAAAGTCATAGTGAAATTTCTAGTCTATGTAATTGTCTAAAAAAAAAGTCAATGAT
Organism: Protophormia terraenovae; assembly: GCA_951394005.1. Lineage (NCBI taxonomy): Eukaryota > Metazoa > Arthropoda > Insecta > Diptera > Calliphoridae > Protophormia > Protophormia terraenovae. Next base: position 171,156,347 of record OX596073.1, on the reverse strand, counting down.
ATAATCAAAGTCATATTTATAGTAATATTATTTATACTAAAAAGCAACCAAAGTAATAGTCAAATTCATAGTCAAAGTTATTCATATTTTAAGTAATAGTCAAAGTTCTATTTTAAGTAATAGTCAAAGTCGTAATAAAATTCATAGTCAATATATTTGTCATAGTCTAATACACTATAAATGTAAAACCATTTTAAATACATAGTCCTAGTCGAATTCATAGTAAAGTTAATAGTCAATATAAGTCAATGTTATAGTTCATAGTCAAAGTAAGTCAAAGTTAAATTCAAAGTCGTAGTCGCATTTATACATAAATTAGGTCAGAATTATAGACAATTCCTAGTCAATGTAATTGTAAAAACCATAGTCATATTTATAGTAATATTATTTATACTAAAGAAAAACTAAAGTAATAGGCAAATTCATAGTCAAAGTTATAGACAGAGTTATTCACATTTTAAGTATAATCAAAGTTCATAATAAGACTTTCGCAGTCAAAATCCATAGTCTTAATCAAAGCCATAAAAAATTCATAATTGTCAAAGTCGTATTCATAATAAATAGTCAAAATAAGTCAAAATTATATATTCATATTTCAAGTAATAATCAAAGTTCATATTTTAAGTAATAAGTAGTCAAAGTCGTAGTCAAATTCATAGTTAAAATTTAGTTAAATTCATAGTCTTAATCAAAGCCATAATAAAATTCACAATCAATGTAATTGTGAAAGTCTTGGTTATAGTCAAATTTATACTCAAAGTAAGTCAAAGTTATAGTGAAAGTCATAGTCACAATCATAAATTTCGACGTTATAGCTAAAATCCAATTCAAAACGGAAATCATAGTCAGAGTCATTATAAAAGTCGTAGTCTAAGACAAAATCAAAAATCTTACCGGAATTCATAGTCAAACTCATTATAAAAACATGAAAAGCAGTCATAGTAGAAATCATAACTTAGTTTTTTTCATCATAGTTATCTTATGTAAATTTTTATTGAATTTTTAAAATAACGACAACATAAACTTTTTCATTTGTAATATCAACAAACATTTTTCCTTGAGTTTAAAAAAATCATGTAATAATCATGTTTATAGCGTTATTCGCAACGCAACTTTGGCTAATTCTCTGTACACTTCTTAGTATGTCGTACTATTCAACATTTATGTGTGACTGTAGTGACTACAGTCACACAGTGTAGTCTCTTAGTTTGTATGTATGTATAAAAAAAAAAAAAAAAAACAATCAGTCAAGTCAGTCAATGACACATTTACCTTATGCACCATCTCGTTTAAAAAAAGAAATAATTCTAAATTATTTTAAAATTTGCAAAATAGCATGGAATTTTTAGTAGCAAACATAAAAAGAACTAGTTTGAAAATCATAAAAATTACAAAAAATATTTAAAGTAGAATTTACTTAATTCTTATACTAGTCTTAAAGGCGGCTAAACCCCTAAGAAAACTGTTATAAATAAATTCTAAAAACCGTTACATTACAAAAACGTTTAAATTAATAAAATGACACATCTTTGAAAAAAAAAAATCTTGTTTAATATTGTAAAATAATAATGCCACTTGTGGCAAATGAACTCTTTAAATAGAAAAATTATAAGTTTTGTTTTTTATGGTTGGTTTAATGGGTTTGTTAAAAAGGGAGTTGATTGTAAGCAACCAAATCAAATTTTTTTTAGCAAAAAAAAAAAAAAAACTGTCAATTGTATGGTTCATTGGAGCAGAAAAAACTTTAAAAATTCCTGATTTCTTATTTGAAATTTTCTTTTACTCGTTTATTTTAGGTTTTATTTGATTACAAGTATTTCATTTAAGTTGGATTGTTTAAATTTACTATTTATTTAATAAAACTAAAAAAAAAAGAAAGAAACCCTGTAAATTTCTATGAATTGACTTTTAAAGTGGATGAATATTTACTTGGGTTGGGTGAAATTGTTCATTGTTAAAAGAAAAAAAGGAAGTGGTTTTAATTGGAAAAAGAACAAGAAAAAATGAATTTTGCATGAATTTATAGCACAAAAGTAATGTTTAAGGGGAGCTCAGTTAAAATAATAATATGTATTATGAAGAAATTAAATGCCATTTTGATTTAGTCAAGTTACGTACTTAATTATATTTTCAAGACTTTTAAAAACTCAACAAAAATATAGTCATAGCCACACTTAAAACTGTAGCTTAAAACAACAATCAAAGTCATAGTAGTAATATAGTTAAAGTCGTAGTCGTGACATAGTTCAAATCATACTAAAAACCATAGTTAAAGTCAATGTTCCAAACAACGAGATAGTCAAAGTAACGTTATAGTCTAAGTTTATAGTCGTAGTCAAAGTGATAAAATTCATACAAAATTAAATTTTAAGACCATAGCATAGTTCAAATCATAATTAAAGACGTAGGTGTTAAATTTCAAAGTCGTAGTCAAAGTTATAATCGAAATGATAATAGTTTCTGTTATAATTCACGTCAAAAATATAGTCATAGTCACACTTAAAACTATATAAAATCATAATCAAAGTCGTAGTTAAAGTCGTAGTTGCAACATAGTTCAAGTCATAATGAAAATCATAGTGGAAGTCAATGCTCTAAACAGCGACATAGTTATAGGTAACGTTATACTTGAAGTTTATAGTCGTAGTCAAAGTAGTAAAGTTCATACAAAATTAAAGACCATAGCATAGTTCAAGTCATCGTTAAAGACGTAGGTGTTTAAAGTCGTATTCAAAGTTATAGTCGAAATGATAATAGTTTCTGTTATAATTCACGTCAAAAATATAGTCATAGTTACACTTAAAACTATATAAAATCAAAGTCATACTGAAAACCATAGTTAAAGTCAATAAGTCAATGTTCCAAACAACGACAAAGTCATAGGTAACGTTATAGTCAAAGTTTATAGTCGTTGTCAAAGTAGTGAAATTCATACAAAATTAAAGACTATAGCATAGTTCAAGTCATCGTTAAAGACGTAGGTGTTTAATTTAAAGTCGTAGTCAAAGTCATAGTCGAACTGATAATAATTTCAGTTATAATTCACGTCAATTAATATTTTTTGTCGATTAAGAATATTTAATTCAAAGTTAAATTTAAATCCCAAATTTCTCTTAGGAATCTAACTCATATAAAGTATTTTGTATCAAATTAACATAAAGTGGGTTACAGATAAATTTTCTTCCAACCAATAACTATTTTTCAAATCATTTTACTACTTTTTAAGTTTTGCGAATTAGTTTTTCTTTATTTCTATATTTTCCAGCTAAATAACAAGTGTTTATAAGACAAGAATAAGAAAAACAGTTTACAGTTCTAATCATGGCTTTAACTTCCTCGTTAGCAAGAAAAAAAAAAAAACAACTCAGGACCAGTTTAGTTTGTGCTTTTTCTAAAGTAAAAGAAAACATTCTCTATTGGCGAATGCTAGATTTTCATTAATGGTATTTGGCCAACTTTTCTTTTAATGGCCAACTTGAATGTTAAACATATTTATTTTATGCTCATGGTGTTTTATGTTTCTTAGTTTTTCATTTTATCTATTTTTTCCTCAATTGAAATTGGGTTAAACTTAGCAATATTAAAATGCAAGTAACTGTGAGTGAGTGCAAGATAAAATTGTACAAAAATTTAGGTCATGATCGAATAAGAGCAATAGAAATTTCAACTGGATTTTAAGAAAGCTTAAGGAAGGCAAACAAAATTTTAGATTATTTTGCATATCAACTAATTTATTTTTTTAATTAAAAAAAAAAAAATAAAAAAATAATAAATCACAACCCACAGGCAAAATACCAAAGTTTTGATAACAAAAATTAATGTTTGAAAGTAACTAAGAAATTTTAGTAAAAAAAAAAAAAAAATATCTCTTTCATTCATTAAAAATATTTAAATAAAACTTGCTAAAGAAGACTTAAAATGGTAATTTAATCTATTTTTTTATGTTTTCATTATTCAATATTAATACATATGATTAATATATAAAATCAATAAATCTTAAACTAACAAACTCTTAATCGTTAAACAAATTTAAACTAAAACAACATAATGGTCAAGGTGAAAGTTGTGACACATGTAAGATTTTAATAAACAACAAAACAAATATAAAAAAAAACTTCAAAATGGCAAGATCAGTTTGCAAAAAAATATTTATGAAATTGTTTGCAGTTTTAGACTAGTTTTAGTGTAAAACTATTTAAATTAAAATGGATAATGTTACTAAAATGAAATATGATATGCATAGATGGACAGACAGAAGGACAGACAAATTGAGAGGCAGGCAAAACTACAATGAAATTGAAAATTATAACAAAGAAAAAGTAACAGGTTTTAGAAAAATTTTTTAAAAGAAACTTAACTTGAACAATTAATATGTAAATTTTTGGAAAATATATAATTAATAAACATATTATTATTTTTTAAATAATTATAATATTTTTAATACAAATTTCATTGGAACTTTAAATGAAAAATTAGCAAACTATTGGTTGTTATCAAAAACATCTATAGTGATTAGAAGTAAAAGTTATAGATAAAATCGTAGTTTCATAGTTAAAGATATAGTCAAAGCCATAGTGAAACTATATTCAAGAAATATTCAAAGTTAAATTATGGCCAAAGTCATAATCAAAGTCGTAGATAAAGTCGTTATAGTCATAGTCAAACCATAGACAAAGTCATAGTCGAGTTTGTACTCATAGTAATAGTCAGTGTAGAAAGGACTGTGCACGAAAAATTAAGTGCATACATTCAAATTTATAATCAAAGTCGTAGATAAAGTCGTAATCAAAATCGTAGTCAAAGTTATAGTCATAGTCAAACCATAGTCAAAGTCAATATTGTAGTTGTAGTAATCGTTTACTATTTTTAATAAGGACTGCATATGAAAAATTTTGTACATACATTCAGCATAAAAATGAGAAATCTTTGTTTTATAATGATAGGAAGGAATTTTTTCTGATGTCACTTTTTTGCGTACAAAATCGTAGTCTGCTAAAAGTGTCATTAGATTTTTTACACGATATTTATCTAATACATTTTCCATATCGTCTGTGATATGGAATTTACAACCAGAATGTTCTAGAAAAGTCCATCGGTATGTACTTTTTTACATTTTAGGTAGTTTTCGTATTTTTTTTAAATTAATCTCAATAATTTTTTCCATTTTCACATTTTTCCTAACGTTCCTATTAGGAACTTGTAACGAAGTTTTATGGTATTAAATGAATTTATACCATGAAACGTTTTTACATACATTTTATTAATTTTATCCGGATTATTTTATTTACTAATTTGTCATATTACATTATACACCTCATCTGTGAACACCCTTATTGTTGTTCTAAGAATTGAGATTTAATAATTCTCATTAAGTTTATACAATTATTCTCATAAGTACTCTAAGTTTGTATAGTTGCGATTTAATTTGCAAAAACCAAGACAGCTGATATTACAATATAACTTGCCTTATTCCAAGACACTTGATATTGTAACATCAGTCACGGTATCTCTGGTACTCGGATCAATTTAATTGTCTGTTTCGGACACAGCTGTTTCTGCACTGCAACTTCGGTCGTCAGTCTTGATAGTTTCGGCACTATGATCTCGGTTGTCAGTTTCGTCGCCGTGACTTCGGTTTTGGCACAGCAAATTGTATCGTCTGTTATTCTCATTAGATTAAATCTGAATTTTGTAAATTATTTTGTATTTAAAATTTTAAATAATTTTATTTAAATTAATTTTATTCAGAATAAATTTAATAAAATTGGTTAAAAAATAAAAATTTCCCGAAAATAGGTCAAATGATCATAAATAATTTAGATATATAAATATATTCATATTTAAATAAAGTTCATCACACATGAGTTTTTTCTAAGAAAAAACAATAATACTAAATTTCAAGAGGATCAGTACAGGAACCCTATCCCAAAATTGGTTTTTTGTAATAGTTTTTTGTAAAAATAAATCCCATTTAAATATTAATCTTACTTAATTTATAGTTAAAGTCAAAGTCATAACTATAATGTTATTAAAAATTCTAGTAAAATTCCTAATCAAAACATAAACCAATTTATAGCCAAATTAATAGTAAACGTCTTAGTCAAAAGTCTATATCTGAAGTCTTATTCAAATTCCAAGTTTTAATCAAAATTGTATTAAAAATTATAGTTAGTGAAAGCTTCAATCAAAGTCAAAATAATAGTTAAAAACCTATGAAAGCCCCAGTCAGACTTATAGCAAAAGTCGTAGTTAAAATCATAATCAAAGTCATAATTATAGTCCCATCCATAGTCCTTGTCAAAGTTATATTAAGTACAAGTCCCATTGAGAGTTATATTTAAAATCATAATTAAAATTATTATGATTGAGGTTATAATTAAAGTCGTATACAATGTCATAGTAAAAAATATAATAAAATTCCTAGTCAAAAATAAAATTCACATTGAATGCCCTAATCAAAATCATATTCAGAAAAAGTGTCATTTAAAATAATAGTTTAAGTAATAATTATAAAAAGTAAAATTAAAACTGAAAACCATAGTTAATATTATAGTCAAAATCATATATATAGTCCTAAAAAATCATATATACTTATAGTCCTAGTCAAAGTAATAGTTGACTATTTGTTAATGTCGTAGTCAAAGCCATAATATAAATAATTAAAGACGTAGCTAATATTACGGTATAAGAGTTATTTTTATAATAACAAAAGACACAGTAGCTTTTTCCTGATTATTTATTTATTTTTTCGAAATCGTTACCACTTGTTTTTAATAAACGCCCCCAAAGGGTTTAATTTTACACATATTAACTTTAGCAGTTAAAACGAAAACTATGTTAAATTTGTTTAAATGTTAATTAATCATAATGAACATAAAAATATTTTAAAATGTTAAATATTGACGTTTGTGTTTTGACAATTTTATGTAGAAACGATAGAAAACTAACAACCTCATCATCATTATAACCACCATCCATTAACATCATCATTCTCATGTATGATCATTTACAAGCAGCACAACGAATCTTTTAAAAACAATCAAGTTAAAAATTAAACTTTGTTTTTTTTTTTTTTTTTAAACAAAATGCTAAACAACACAAATTGTCTATAAAAAAAAAGCAACTTAAATACAACTTTAATGACTTCTTATAAATGGCAAAAAAAAAAAAAAATACACGATACTAGAAAAAAAGCTAGTTGGAAAAAATCCGCAAAACGCATAGCTGAAGGTCATTACTGGATAAACAAGTTTTTAAAACTTTTTATTTATTTTGTTTTATTATTTTTTATGTTCAAGTAAAAAAATAAATAAATAAAAAAATACATAAAAAATAGCTCCTCACATTTTATTGACCACTATTTAAGAAAATATTCCAGGTAGATGCGAATGAATATAAATGACACTTCACAATTAACGCTTTGAGAGCACAGCTTTTTCCAAAAAAAAAAAGTGTTCTTTATGCTACCCTAATGGGTTAATTTTGTTAAATCAAAATGCTTGTTCTGTATAAATTTTTGTTACTATTGACTTGTATTGAATTACAATTGTGCATGTGGTATTTCATCCAAAGATACTGGAAATCATGCAAACATGGCCAAGATAAATAGTTTTCTTTCATTCTTGATTTTCTCAGATTTACCGTTTCATTTTGTTTACATGTTAAAAAAAGAAGAATTTTTTTTTCTGCTATCAACGATTAACATATGCAAATGAATGTGAAGATAATAAACGGGGGAAAATAATAAGAGACATGGTCAGTCATATGAATACGAAGAAGTTGACTCCCAGACAGGCGCGGATACACGGGGAGGGAAAAAAGGAAATTTCCCTCCCCAAAATGAAAAAGCGTAATGAAAAATCTGTATTAAATCATACAATTTCAGGAAATAGTTAAGAAAATCATTCCATTTTCCTCCCCGGAACCGCGCCTGCTCCCAGATAACTTGAATACTTAAACTTATATTGATAGTTAAAGAAAATTATATTATACGGAAGAAAACATGCTATTTTTTTTCTTTTTTTTGTACTAGTAGAGGTCCGATCCCAGTAGTCCATAAAAATCTATACAATACATTTAAATAAAAGTCGTAAATTAAACGTCCATAAATAATGTACATATGTATGCAATCAAAAAAGGCAGAGTATGAAAGAAATATAAAAAATAAAATATAAGATTTTATGTTATAGAAGAAATACTTATATTGTAAAATAAAATATACATAAGTGTATACAAAAAAATTCCATCAAATATTTACGATTATTGTTGAAATGAAAATGACACTTGAGTTATTAAAGTTTTAAATGCCACTGGTTTTTATTTTTCTAAATGAAATAACAGTTAATGTTTATTTATGATTATTTGTTATGGAATTTTAACGGATTTCAAATTTACGAACTTACGTCATTGATTTTTTTAATTTATTCTAATTAGAGCAGGAATGAGATTTTAAAGTTACTTTTTAAGTCTGGCTAATGAATCTAATCAAGTTAATATTTTTTAATTAATTTATAACAGAATTGTGATACAAAATTTAATATTTTTACAGTTTTATATTCAAATCAAATTAAGTTTTGTTGATATTTTTGTGATTCCTTACATTTCATTTAAAAGAAAATGCATAAATTAAAGCTCAAAAGGTAATGGCTTTAGCTACTAATAATGGCCCCATAGTATCTACATAGTATCTCTACTGATACTATGGAAAACAGAAGCCTCTATACTCTACACGCTGAGAAAAAAACATGGTTATTCACTAGAACAATACTAAGTTCTCATTATTAATTTTCATTAATTTTAATAACACTGTGTTCGTGATAACAATGTTTTTGTTCAAGTTTTATCATTTAATGTTTGCATTCATAAAAATTTTAATATAGTTGACTACAAACATGTTATGTTCTTGAAAATTTTTACCAGAAGCAAAATTTTATTAATTATCAAACTTCTTCCTTGTTGTTAAATCATATCTTGTTTTTAAACTATATTAATATTATTATTCCCATAACAATAAAATGTTACAGATAAAAATAATACGTATACTCTTTATGTATATGGTTGAAAAATTCATAACTTATTTGTTTTTAAATATATTTGTGTTTAATGTTTGCTTTTCAACTTCATTATAATTCTCATTTAGTATAAATATAAATAGACAAGGTTTGGTTATATTCGGGGTGATTCAAACAATATGAGAAAATTGTTAACTACTATTAAATAGTTTAGTTAATACAAATTGTCTTAGTATTATTTTGGAAAACATATTATTTATAAAATTATATATTTTATAAAAATTAATTAACGAACTATTAATTAATAACGATTTATCATATATTACGTTTATATGCGCGATTATTGCAAATAGAAATAACTTGCAAATAAATAATTCACTGTTTATTCGCAAATTGCACAAAGAAAAGTATTTCCTAATTTGTCATGCCAGATGGGAAAAATGAAACTATTATCATCGAAAATTCTATGAACGTAAAAGGAAGTGGCAACGCCCTACGTTTTATTTGCAATTAGCTTCACTAATCACGATTATTTTTCGTGAGTTACTAACTTACAATTATAGTACTAACTCACTGTTTATACAGCAAAATTTTCATATCGCAATATTTTTAATTACGAGTAAATGATATCCACCATTTTAAACGTAATAATAGGAAGATTAATATAAATACATGAGTAATTTTGAACATGTTTAAAAATTTTTTTATTGTAAATTATAAAATCGTAACATAAGGAAATTTGATCATAATGTGATAAAACCTAATCAAACGTGATAACATTTTTATATACAATCTGATCACAATATGCTAGTAGATCGTTTTATGATTATTTTCATATTTATTATTTATGACCATGACAATTTTAACAGTAATAATATAGTCCAATCATTATATTTTGCTCTTAGATTATAGTCACCACAACTATATTTCTTCCTGTGTTGGAATTAACTTTTAACCTATGGTGTGATATCTTGGAGTTTATTGTGACTTGGGAAGAGCATGAGATTGGTACATTGCAACTAAGTGTTCTAACCAACATAATTAAAAGAGTTTAATTTAGACTAAGATCTTAACCAAGGAAAAGTTATGATCTTAAATTGGCACTCAGTTATATACGCAAAGAAAAAATATGATTCTATTGACCATAAACTAAAAGCAACATATTATGATTGTAATATATGATTTCAGTTAAAAATAAGTATATTTGTACGTAATTATTATTATGATTCTACTTTATAATTTTTTCATCATTTAATGATTAGATTTTTTCTTAAATATTGCTTTCAATTTCATCATGTTTTTATTATATAATAATCTCATTTTATCATATATATAAACTAATTTCATCATATATATAATCCAATTTTATCATATACAGTGGTGGCCACGAATTTAAGACACGACATGTAACGAACTAAGTTGTGATAATTATTACAACCCTGCAATATAAAATTAGATTTTGTTAATTTTTCAGTGTACCCTGTAATGTTAAGATCAATTACCGTTATTTGGTTTTGTTTGTGTATACATTTTGTTGCTGTTTTTATTATATTTTCGTAAAAACGTGCTTTTGAAGCTGGTCACGAATTTAAAACATATAAGAAATATTTGGTTTTTAAGTGATTTTTTGGTGTTTTTTGAAGCTGAAAGGTAAGTAATGAATGTTTTATTCCATTTAATGTTAGAATACATCAAAATATTTAGTTAGAAATGGCCAGAGTTGGAGTTCGGATGCCGAGCGAAAATTGATCCAACAAATGAATACTGATGGAAAAACAGTAATGGAAATTTCCAAGCTACTAAAATGTTCCAGATCCAAGATTTACAATGCACTGGAACACATCAAGCAACATGGCACTACCAAAAATGTCAAACAGCACCCTAGAGCCCGAAAAACTACACCCAGGGAGGATAGCTTAATTTATAAATCAGCTGCTAAAGATCCTTTCAAGAGCTCAAGTAAAATTAAAAATGAGATTTCATCGGATTTTGGTATTAATATATCGTCCAGGACAATAAGAAGACGTCTGAATGAGAAGAACTTACGTGGGTGTATTGCACAACGTAAACCACTTGTGTCAAAAAAAAATATTAAATCCCGACTAGCGTTTTCAAGAGAAAATCTCAATAAGCCGATGACATTTTGGAAAAATATACTTTGGAGCGACGAGTCGAAGTTTTGTCGCTTTGGTTCTGATGGAAAACAGTACGTATGGCGTCCTCCAAACCTGGAGCATCACCCAAAGTACACCCTTAAAACAGTTAAGCATGGTGGTGGAAATGTCATGGTGTGGGCAGCATTTTCCTGGCATGGTGTAGGTCCCATTCAGAAGATTATCAATAAAATGGACCAGCATATTTACAAAAACATACTGACAAGCATCATGATACCATTCGCTGAAGACAACATGCCTCTAATGTGGAAATTTATGCATGATAATGACCCTAAGCACACTTCACGCCTAGTGAAGAGTTGCTTAGAGGAAAATAATATCACAGTTCTGAAATGGCCAGCTCAATCCCCGGATCTCAATCCAATTGAGAACTTGTGGAATGATGTTGAGGAGCATGTACGAGCAGTAAAGCCAAAAAATTTGACTGATTTATGGGAAGAAATTCAAAAGGCTTGGTATGCCATTCCAAAGGAGCGCTGTATGGCCTTAGTTGAAAGTTTACCCAGGAGATGCGCTGCTGTGATTCAAAATAAAGGATTTCCCACCAAATACTAATATTGTTTTATGAAGCTGAGCTTTACTTTTGTGAATTAACTTTTATTTTGCCTATGTCCTAAATTCATGACCAGGCTTAAACTTGTATTAATCTGTATAATATGTAAATAAAAATTGGAAACTAAATATAGGTAACAAACTATTGTTGATTTTTTTTCATAACATTACTAGGATCTTTAAAAAATAACATGGATCTAAAATTTGTTCGATAAGATGTAAAAATTATCAGAAATATATAAGTGAAATGTCGTGTCTTAAATTCGTGGCCACCACTGTATATAATTAGTTTGGATTTTTCCTAAAATATGGTTCTATATAAAAATATTTAAATACATATTATAATTGCAGTCAACCATATTAAAATTTGATTGTGGGTAACCATTAAATTATCAAACAGAAACATAAACGTTGCTATCATGAACACAGTATTATTCAAATCAATGAAAAACGGCTATACAAATATTGAATAGTTGTAGTGATCATTCTGTATTCATGTTTTTTCTCTGCATGTAGTAATAAGTCATATAGTTTAAACCGAAATATAGGGAATTACGTAAGCTTGGTGTTGAAATGCATGCTAGTTGGCGAGGCTCATGGGATGGAAAGAGATTTAGAATACTCTCTTAACTAAGGACTAAGTTATTTGAGTTTTTTGTACTTGGCGTTGAAAGAATATCATTGAGGTATTAAAAATCTCAACATCTTTTCTAAAACAGATCAAAAATATGAAAAAAAAAACTCTAAAATTTGAAAATGTTTCACTTTGCAGTAGAAGATGAAAATGATTTTTTGTAGGCAAATTAATGATCGAATCATTCAACAGAACCACAAAACAAAATTGTCTCACATTATTTTTTAGTATAAGGACTGCGCAAGAAAAAATTTGTGCATATAACCAATTACACCTAACTCATCACCAAAGTTCCAGTTGGGAACCAGTTGACACCTCCACACTCACTAAATATCAGTTGAGAGTCAATTACCAAAAGGCATGTTAAGTGCGTAATTAGCAGCTCGTACGAAATAATAATCTGTAGCTGAGTTGAAAACTATAAAACGTAAGATACGTCAGAAGAAGGTGAGTTTGATTCGGGGTGCCGCCAAAAGAGTTTAAAAAGTATAAACATTTTTCTTAAAATTTTTTATATTAATCGATTATATCGATTATAAACATTGGACCAGTCCTGTGACCTGTTCTATGATCTGTCCCAAGGGCCTAATTAGCTACCTCCAATGACAGGTTCCTCCCATATAAGGTTCCGAAACTGAAACCGGTCACTAGCCCTGAGAACCTGTCGCGTGACTAGTTTTGAACCGGTTCTCTTTCCTCTAGAGCATAGCAGCACCATTTGTTTGATACCACTCAGCTACTTTTGTAGCTGATGTGGTATGATGAGATGCGAGATCAGTAGTGCGATTCATGACTTATTTTAACCATAATCGAATCGTTTAAAAAATTAAACAACAAAATTGTCGACTTTTCTATTCTGTAACACTTTTTAACGACATTCGTTGTCTACTTCTGTCGTTAACTAAACCACAGTATTTTTTGTCTTGTTTATTTTATCAACAAAAACAAATGTTTAACATACAAAATTAATGATTTTTTTTATAATAAAATTATAATTTTCGTCCTCTCCTTTGCCTTTACATTTTCTTACTGTGGGTCTTCAGGCTATCTTTTTGAAACTTTTTTGATAAAAAGTACTAAGCAATTTAATAATCGCGTCGCATTTCATCCAGAGATGGACTTTGCTTTAAAATACGTATTATACAGTCTATTAAAGAACTTTTTCTGCGGTTATCAGGGATCATTTCTTTGAACATGTACTATTTGTATTTTTCTTAACTCACCTGTACACCTACAGAAAGTGTATTGTCATCATTTGGTTATAAAATTAAATTATGTGTTTGCATGAATTTTGTTAAATTTTCATTTTAAGAAAAACTAATTATGCTACTACAACAAATTTTAGTATTCATTTACTGAGAATAAGAAATGTAAACAAGTTAACGGTGCCAACTTTATTAACGCATACTAAAAGTTATAAGCCTTAAAGCGTGCATGGATTTCTTTGTGCGCAGTCCTTAGTCGCAATTTATGCATCAATTTTAGTAAAGTCATAATTCATTTCATTTTTTATCCAGCTTTATGAAAAAAAATATCATTGAAACAATTAAAATTAGCATTAATAATAAAAACACTTTAACATTCTTTTTAAATTCTGAGAACTTAAAACTTGTTATAAACAATTTTTAACAACTAGGAATTTAAAAGCGGATGTTGGTTTAGCAATTTTGGTTTAAATTGATTAAAACAAGCAAATGTTAACTTCTTTTAGACTTTTTTTTAAATAATATAACATTGAAAACTAAAATAAAATAGTTTGCTAATAAAGATTAAATTTGTTTTAATAAAAAACGGATATAAAACAAGATTAAACGTTTTTGAGATCTAAAAGAAATATTATATTTTTCATTAAAATAATGAAAGCATTAATAATAATAGAAACATATATTTAAATATCTTATAGAACTTCTTAGGTATTAAATAAAACTGTATATATTGCTCCCTAAAGAAATTATCTAAAGATCTTTTTTAATAAGTGAAAGCTTAATTGTATTATGTTTCATTTAATTTATTATAATTTATTATACTACAATACCATAATGTTTTTAATATTAAAAAATATTACAAAAAGATAAAATCAATATTCCCCAGATGCTGACAACATTAAAACCACAAGTAAGCAACCAACAACAGGAGCTAAGGCAATTTTAATAACAAAAACTTTTTTTTATAAAAAATAAACAATTCTTACCACAAAAACCGGCAGAAACAATTAAAAAATAACTGTGTTTCTTTTCTTATTATGATTATTACTATTCATTCTACTATAATTCTTCTACAATTTATTATTAATAACATTATGAACAATATTTAATTAATTTATAGCTTAAAGCTAAATAAATTTCAACTTCTGAGCTAGAGTATATATTTTGATTAGAATTTAGAATGTTTAAATGTATAAGAAGCAGAAAAAAAAGTAAAGAATAAATAATTTAATTTGTAAAACTTGTACAACGTAATCTTAAGAATTTGAGTTGAGATCACGACGTGTTTTATTTGGTTTTTGAAATGTGGTCAGTTGGGGTCTAGGTTGTTGGTTGTTATTTTGTGAAAAGAACATAAAAATCAATCAGTTACAATTAAAGTATTAAAAAAAAATTATTAAAAATACCTTGTACAAATTAATGTGTGGAGTTTTAATTATTTTTAAACTGTTTTTTATGTTTTTATACATAGAACTCGTAACAGATACCTGGTGGTGTGAGTTGATACAAAAAATGGGTATAAACTTGAAAGTATACAAAGTCATGTTTATGGCTAAGATTTAAGACAATGACCTTCACCTTAGTTTAGATCGGTAAATGTAATTAGTTTAACAGTTGATTTAAACATATTAAAAATATATATTTTTTTAAACAAATTTATTATTATTTTAGGTCTAATAACAAAATTGTTTAATTTGAAGAAAGTTTTCGTTAAAATTAGTATCTAAAAAAGGGTCTATAATTAGTAAATTAAAACCACATATTTGACACATTTTCTATAAGAAAATTATGTAAGATTCTGACATATTTTCTACAAGAATATTATGTCAGATTCTGACATATTTTCTATAAGAAAATTATGTCAGATTCTGACATATTTTCTATAAGAAAATTTTATCAGATTCTGATATATTTTCTATAAGAAAATTATGTCGGATTCTGACATATTTTCTATAAAAATATTATGTCAGATACAAACATATTTTCTATAAGAAAATTATGTCAGATTCTGACATATTTTCTATAAGAAAATTATATCAGATTTCTATAAAAAAATTATGTCAGATACTGACATATTTTCTATAAGAAAATTATGTCAGATTCTGAAATATTTTCTATAAGAAAATTATGTCAGATTCTGAAATATTTTCTATAAGAAAATTATGTCAGATTCTGAAATATTTTCTATAAGAAAATTATATCAGATTCTGATATATTTTCTATAAGAATATTATGTCAGATTCTGAAATATTTTCTATAAGAAAATTATGTCAGATTCTGAAATATTTTCTATAAGAAAATTATGTCAGATTCTGAAATATTTTCTATAAGAAAATTATGTCAGATTCTGACATATTTTCTATAAGAAAATTATGTCAGATTCTGAAATATTTTCTATAAGAAAATTATATCAGATTCTGATATATTTTCTATAAGAATATTATGTCAGATTCTGAAATATTTTCTATAAGAAAATTATGTCAGATTCTGAAATATTTTCTATAAGAAAATTATGTCAGATTCTGAAATATTTTCTATAAGAAAATTATGTCAGATTCTGAAATATTTTCTATAAGAAAATTATGTCAGATTCTGAAATATTTTCTATAAGAAAATTATGTCAGATTCTGAAATATTTTCTATAAGAAAATTATGTCAGATTCTGAAATATTTTCTATAAGAAAATTATGTCAGATTCTGAAATATTTTCTATAAGAAAATTATGTCAGATTCTGAAATATTTTCTATAAGAAAATTATATCAGATTCTGATATATTTTCTATAAGAATATTATGTCAGATTCTGAAATATTTTCTATAAGAAAATTATGTCAGATTCTGAAATATTTTCTATAAGAAAATTATGTCAGATTCTGAAATATTTTCTATAAGAAAATTATGTCAGATTCTGACATATTTTCTATAAGAAAATTATGTCAGATTTCTATAAAAAAATTATGTCAGATTCTGACATATTTTCTATAAGAAAATTATGTCAGATTCTGACATATTTTCTATAAGAATATTATGTCAGATTCTGACATATTTTCTATAAGAAAATTATGTCAGATTCTGACATATTTTCTATAAGAAAATTATGTCAGATTCTGACATATTTTCTATAAGAATATTATGTCAGATTCTGACATATTTTCTATAAGAATATTATGTCAGATTCTGACATATTTTCTATAAGAATATTATGTCAGTTTCTGACATATTTTCTATAAGAATATTATGTCAGATTCTGACATATTTTCTATAAGAATATTATGTCAGATTCTGACATATTTTCTATAAGAATATTATGTCAGATTCTGACATATTTTCTATAAGAATATTATGTCAGATTCTGACATATTTTCTATAAGAATATTATGTCAGATTCTGACATATTTTCTATAAGAATATTATGTCAGATTCTGACATATTTTCTATAAGAATATTATGTCAGATTCTGACATATTTTCTATAAGAATATTATGTCAGATTCTGACATATTTTCTATAAGAATATTATGTCAGATTCTGACATATTTTCTATAAGAATATTATGTCAGATTCTGATATATTTTCTATAAGAATATTATGTCAGATTCTGACATATTTTCTATATGAATATTATGTCAGATTCTGACATATTTTCTATAAGAATATTATGTCAGATTCTGACATATTTTCTATAAGAATATTATGTCAGATTCTGACATATTTTCTATAAGAATATTATGTCAGATTCTGACATATTTTCTATAAGAATATTATGTCAGATTCTGAAATATTTTCTATAAGAATATTATGTCAGATTCTGACATATTTTCTATAAGAATATTATGTCAGATTTTGACATATTTTCTATAAGAATATTATGTCAGATACTGACATATTTTCTATAAGAAAATTATGTCAGATTCTGACATATTTTCTATAAGAAAATTATGTCAGATTCTGACATATTTTCTATAAGAAAATTATGTCAGATTCTGACATATTTTTGTAAGAAAATTATCTCAGATTCTGAGAGATAATTATAACAGATTCTGACACATTTGCTATAAGAAAATAATGTTACATTCTTATGTCAGATTCTGACATATTATAATTTCTTATTTGGCACACTGAATTGTTTTCAAAAAAAATTCTACAACATAATTAGTGTATTTAAAATTCGCCTAAACTTTTTTTATCTGCAACAATTAAATTCTTTATTATTTCTACTCTTTTTCAAGACCTGATATTTATCTTGTAAATTAAAGGTGTGTTTAATATTATTATTTAAATGTTATATTTTTTTATTATTTCACTTCAAAATTTACACGTTCTTAGAAATATTTTCAAAGAAAAAAACTTAATATTTACTACTCACTGGCAAATCAACACAACAAAATAATTCACCTGCATTATGAATAATTATTTAGTGCGGAAAAAAATATGTAATAAATATTTGAAAAAGAGAGAAAAAAACTAAAAACATATAACAAATGCAAGTGTTTATTTAATTGTAATTGTGCAGAATAAATTTTTAAAATGCATTCACAGAATGAAAATAAAATAATGGCGCCATAGAGCAGAGAAATAAACCTTTTAGGAGTATAATGAAAAAGAATTGAAATAATACTTAAGAATTTCTAAAAATAAAGATTCTTAAGGAAATTGTTTACTATTTAAGAGATAAACAGGAAATTTAATTAAATTTTGAATTACAATATATAAACTTTAAAATAATTTTAATAGCATTAAGGTAATGTAGAAAAGAAGCGATACTCATTACCGAGTAATCAGTTTGTGATATATAAATTTACCTTGTTATATATACTTCTTATTAAAAAATAAAAAAAGGGGTTTCATAAGCAGCATTTAAAATACATCCAGTAATAACCACTTATAACAGAATAATGATGTAGGTAACTACATTTTATTAATATATCAGATTGTTAAACTCAATTAAAAATTTTTGGTTATTTAATTTTGTTTAATTTTTTCCCCGTTAAATACTTAACAATTTATTTATTTTACTTTAAGCCAATTGTCTATAGTATTATTACTATTATTTATTATGATCTACTCGTGTATGACTAAATTTATTGTCAGCAATAACATTTAAGTAATTTAAATGATTTTCGTTTAGTTGTTCTTTAAAACAACACTCACCAATTGTTCTCTGGTTTACCTTGACTATTTAAATTGTTAAAATACTTGAGAATAATTTGTAAATTTTTAAGTAAATAAATATAATAAATATAAATAAATGCCTTTAAAACATAAAATAATTAAAGTGCAAATTATTTCAGTTTGTTAGATTTTGTCTAAAAGCCCTGGAGGAGGATAGATTAAAATGTTTTAGCACTTAAATTTCGTAGAAGAAAATTAAAAAAAAAATTAAATTAAAAATTAAATTAATCAACAAGAAAAAGGACTAAAAAAATGCTATTAAGAGTGAGACCGAAGAAATTTTAACATATATAAAATTCAATAATTTGGAAATGTTTGTTTTTAGAGTTTTGATTTCTTGGCTTCTAAATTTTTTGTACCATTTCTGTCTGGAACTTTGTATGTTTTCAAGCATGCATTGGCTTTAACTTTTCGCACCAAATAGTCAAAGCACTGAGCTAACCGGGCTGGTTTTCTACCAGATGTGTTTGGAGCTCTTTTTAATAAGCTATCAATTTTCTTAGCCTTCCCAATATCATGTAGACCTGGTTTCCTATCAATGGTCAAATTCTCCTGATACTATTTAATAATATTGGAAACTGTTTGACAACAGACCTTTAATTATTTGGCCAATTGTTTGAAACGTTTTAATAAATTTAGCACATACTTCTTTTTCGTCACTAATTTTAATCAAACTCACAATAAATAAACATAACCCGGCCTACCCAGAATACACTGCATGTTATTCTCTAGAGCAGGGCAATCACATAGAAGATGAGTTATTGACTCTTTCCTCTCTATATTATGACAACTTCTATAGTAGTCATTGTGATGAAGTATCAATCGACTTGCATGTTTAACGAACCTACAGTGTCCAGTCAGCAGCTCAATCATATTCCTAAGCCGCTTCCTACTAAGACCCAATAGTTCTAACTACTGAGCAGGAGTTCTCCTGTGACCATACCACCTAAGCCCTGCTTAAAAACAGTTGCTTCAACTGAAGCTTACAGAGCGCCAAAAGGACTCCACACAGACGATCAATGTGACCATCATCTAGCATTGTCCCTATTTTCGCCAAGGAATCAGCAACATCTTTGCCGTGTCCTTTCACCCAGATGAGTGTTATTTTTGTATGTCTCGCCATCTCGTTCAGAGATGCCGGAATTCATGGACTAGTGTCGAAGTGGAGTAGGCACCAACCAAGGATTTAATAGCAGGTTGACTATCAGTAACAACACGAATATTTCTATTAAAAATCCTGTGATACCTAACTAAATAAAAAACGAGAGATAAAGATATAGTCGGTCAAGCCCGACCATTTAATACCCTACACCATTGTATACATTATAATTCGGGGAAAGGTCTTTTATTAGACTTGGAGGCAAATATGGACCGATACCAATATTAATAAAACATACGAATACAGAATATTACGTTGATGCTAACATTTATATAAATTTATTCACTTTTGGATAATTCCCGAAAGAGGGCCTTATATGGGAGCTATGGTAAATTATGGACCGATCTTTGTAAAATTTGGCACTATTATTTATGATTATATAAAACTTATTTGTGTCGAATATTAACTTGATACTAACATTTTAATGGGATTTATGCTCGTTAAAGTGATTTTCTGAGAAGAGGTTTATATGGGAGTTATGGTCAATTATGGACCGATATTTCTAAAAACCGACAAACTTATTTAGAATTATATAAAAATTATATAATTCAAAATTCATTAAAATATTGCTATATTTAAGGGATTTATGATCGTTAAGCCCTTTTCCGGGAGGACATTTGTATGGGGGCTAGGTGAAATAATGGACCGATCATAATCAATTTCAATAGGCTTCGTCCCCGGACTGTATTCAAAATTGTGACCTGTAGTTTGATTAAAAGGTTTACATGGCCGGACAGACGGACATCGTTAAATCGACTCAGAAAGTGATTCTAAGCCGATTGGTATAAATGAAGGTGGGTCTTAGACCAATGTTTTTGGGTGTTACAAACATCAGCACAAACGCAAAATACCCTCCCTACCTATGGCGGTGTAGGGTATAAAAAAATAATAAATATTAACAGGCAAAATGTGTGTTAAGATTTTTTCGATCTCAATCCTTATGTTATCTTTAACAAGGAAAATATATGTCAAAATAATTATGCAACATGAAAAAGAGTAAAAAAATACTTTCAAAAACAAATTATATAAAATATCCCTTTAGAAGAAAAATATTCTCCAAATGAATACATGTTCTTTCATACAAAAAATATGCTTAATAAAAAAAAACATTCCTAAAAATATTTTGTATGTCTTCCGATTTTAATAATATTTGGCATACGCATACCCTATGGAGCCATTTAAATACCTCCATTTTTATTTTTTTGAATTTTGAAAAATTCGCTGATTTATTCGCGATTTTAATTTTTCAAAAAGTGAAAAAAATGACAAAAGTGTCTAACTTTAAACACCAATATCTCTAAAAGCTTTTAACGGATTTTAATGATTTAAGAAGAATAAGTCCACTATAAATGTAGTAGTTTAAAAATAATATTATCATTTAAAAATGCATTCATAATGCAAATGCAATTTTTTGTATGCATTTTTGAAAAATTTCTACCCTTTAAATTTTTTTCTTCTTCTGATATAAAAAACATTATTATATTTGCTACAAACTGCAATATAAATTGTTCTGGGACAAATAGGTTCACTATTTTAAAATATTTTTTTTAAATATTTCTTCAAATTTTTTCATATAAAAATTTTATTTTTTTTAAGTTTTTGTATTTTTTAATTTTTGTGAGCTTATTTTAAAATTAGTTTTAATCATAATATTTCATAATTTGTTATTTGTGGTAGAAAACCTATTTGTCCCAAATTAAGTGCTAATGTTTTATATAATAAACATATTTGTCTTCAATATTAAGCAAAAATATTTAAAATCAAAAAGATAGACATTTTTTAAAAATGCGTCCGAAAATTGCATTCTTTTCTTGAGTGCATCTTTAGCAAACAAATTATTTTTGATTTATACAATATAATTTACAATATTTGTTGTAATAAGCTTTACACTAGTTCTTAAATCAATAAAATCCCACGTATACTTAAGGAGTTATAAATATTTAAATTTACATATTACTAAAAAAGTATAAGCAAAAAAATTAAAAATCCAAATTTTTTAAAAAATTTAAATTTTTGTATGAAAAATATGATTGAAATTTTTTTAAAAAAATATTAAAAATAGTAGATTTTATGGACTTATTCTTCTTAAATATGCAATTTAAATCAATAAAAACCGTTAAGAACTTTTTGAGATATTGGTGTTTAAAGTTATACACTTTTGTCATTTTTTTCACTTTTTGAAAAATTAAAATCGCGAATAAATTCGCGAATTTTTCAAAATTCAAAAAAATAAAAATGGAGATATTTAAATGGCTCCATAGGGTATGCGTATGACAAATATGAACAAAATCGAATGACCCTCCGTAAAAAAATTGGTATTTTTTATAAATCTTTCGTGGAATTGACGATATATATATATATTTTTTTTTGTTTTTTATATTTTTGGAAATATTTGTTTTATTTCTTACAAAATGGTTTCTTATATTTTATATTTTAGTATTTAAAAGTCCATAAAATAATGAATAGCTAACAATTAAAGTAAAAAAATTATCTTTAATTTGCATCGTATTACAAAATATTCTTCAAAACCTTGTCTTAATTACAACCAGCTGAACAATCGCAACAAAACATTATACAATTTCAACTTAAAAATTTCAACAACTAACAACATTTGCCTCCAAAACTAAATTGATTTTGGCTTTTTGTCATTTTGATTATAAATCTACTCTCAATCAGAAATAATTTTTCAAATATAAAAAAAAAAAACTTCTTTAAATACTTTTACGTGAGTTGAATTCAGGTCAATTGACGACGTTTGTTTTGTAAAGTTTTTTTTTTTTGTTAATTTTGTTTCTTTATTCATTTTTTTTTTTTTTTTTTTTTTCAATAATTTTTTTATCATTTGTATTTATTTTGCATAATTGCAAATTTAGTTTATGACTCTGGTTGTCTTGCAGTTTACTTAAATTTTTTAACTCAATCGTAAGTAATATTGACAACAAATTATTTGGAAATTTATTGCCATAAGTTTTTTTGTTGATTTTTTTTAAATCTTAAATTGCGAAACATGTTTTTTTGTTGTATTCGATTTTTATTTTTTTTTTTATTTTTTGAGCAATGTGAACTTTATTGGGTTTTTACTCCCAAAACTAACTTTTAACAAAAAAAAGTTTGTTTTGTTAAAAGACGCTTAATAAAATATTGATGCAAAACAAAATTGGAGGTTAATAAACTTGATATGATTTTCTTGGGAAACTAAACAAAAGGGTTTTATGTTAAATAAAAAAAAAAAAAAAAAATAGTTTTTCTTTAATATTAAATTAAATTGAAATAAATCTGTATACTTTTGTACCGTATTTTTCCTTTATTTTATTATTATAAAAACCTCTAACTTTTAATATTAATTATACATTTTAATTTCTTTTCATTTTCAGTTTACTTCATCATCATTTCACTTTACATTCCACATAACAACGAGGAAAGGGTAAGTTAATTCACACAAATATTTAACTTTTACAATAAAAAAATGCAAAATTGCATATAATAAGTAGTACTGTAACAAATATTCTAATTATTACATAAAAAAAAAAAATAAAAGAAAAAAACAACAATAGAAAAAGAAAATAATTACAACTATAAATTACACAGTCTATCATTAATGTATGTAAGAAATATATATTAAATAACTTACCCATTCCAATATAAATTCCCCCATTCTCTATTTGTGTATATAATATTCAATTAAAAAGTTGCGCATGCGTTTGTTGTTTATTGTTAAAAAAAAAGAAAAAGAAAATTCCATCCACATTACGTTTTGTGGATAATGTTATAAAACTGTAAAAGAAAGCAAATAGAAATGAACACAGTTATTTTTCAATATATTTTAAATTAAATTTGTATTAAAATTTAAAACGTATAACACAATTTTTTATATGGAATAATTATGCAAGAAATCGATTTAACAGTTTAAGTTTATTCCTAAATTAATTAAGATTTAAATAAAATCCCGAAAAAATAATAATAATAAAACTAAAACTAAATTCGAATTTTTATATTTAAACAAAATTTAAGTTCTTTAAAATTTTAATTTGTTTTATATTAAAAACTTCGTAATCAAATTAACAGTTTTTTCTTTTCTAGTTTATTTTGCATAAATACATATGCTAAATAGCATTTGTTAACTAATTATCACCTGTATATTAAAATCTATTTCATTTTAATATTTAACTTTAATTTTTCTTGAAAGTTAATATATAAACACCACTCTTTTTTTTGCAAAATAACTTTAATTTATTCCATAATAGAGTGAATTGTTTAAAAAATTAGCAAACCTCAATGAAATTAAATATGTAGTTTTATTATTTAAATAAAATCTTCTGACCTATTATATCAATGAAGTTTCACAGAAAAAAAAAAAATATTTTCGAAAAAATTTCGATTAAATTATTTAAATAATTTTATAATTAAAAAGAATACTCAAAATTAAATATTCTAACAAATTAAATTTAAATTTACGTAGAAAAAACCTAAAATTTCAATTGCGAATAATAAATATTCAATTATTTTATTAATTGAAATTAAACTTATGAAAAAAATTTTATATTCAATTATTCAAATTATATAAACAATATTTAATAAATTTAATCGATTATTACGAATATTATCTAGTTCAACAACCAATACTATTGTGTGTTACGCATACGCACACGAAGAGAAAAAATATGGTTACAGCATGATCACTATAACTATTCAATGTTTGTATAGCTGTTTTATATTGATTTGAATAATAACATGATCATGATAGCAACGCTTATGTTTCTGTTTGATCATTTAATGATTACCCACAATCAAAATTTTAATATGGTTGAATGCAATGATAATAAGGAGTGAGATCGAAAAATTCTTAACATACATAATATTCAATAACTTGGAAACGGTTCATCTTAGAGTTTTCATTATTTTTTTAATAATTTGATAATTTAACACAGATCACAGATCATAATTTGTATGGTTCTAACCACTAATTATAAAATTGTGGACCATTTTTGAAAACCCTTTCTTTGGAGATTTGATAGATGCTTCAGTCACTTTTTTGAACAGTGTGCACATCTTCTGTTAAAATCTTCGGTATTTTGGGACACTTTTTTTGTGCTCTTGAATTCACTTTTCACAAGAGCTCAATATTTCTCCACTGGTCTAAGCCATGGACAATTTTGAAAATTGACCTCTCTTGGTACTAAAACTATGTTATTGATTTGGTACCACTCCAGAGCTTTCTTACCGTAGTGACATGATATCAAATAGGTCCAAAAACATGTGGACACGTTGTGCTTTCTTAAGAAAAGAAGAAGTCTTTTTTGCAAATATTCCTTTATGCATATTTTGGTATTTATAGATCCGAATGTATCAAATGACTTTCCTGTTTTGCCGCAACTGCAAAAAGCTTGTCATACCATGAATTTTGTAAGAAATTTTTGTTGCTTTTGGGTCTTAAACTTATCTCCAACATTGCTTCGAGCATTAGCAATAAAAAATTTTGAGACACAAGCTTCGAAGATTCTGCCAGCACCTACGTTTCTTCGTCAATTATACAGCTTGAGTATTTTTGTATGAAATTTGGTTTTAAATTCCGAGTCTATTTTTGGCATGTAATTTTTTTTGCAGAATTCCAGTTTGGAATTTTTTGAACTTTATATGTTATGAACTTTCCCATTAGCTTTAAATTTTCGCACCAAATAGTCGAAGCACTGAGAAAACTGAGCTGATTTTCTACCAGATGTGTTTGGAATTCCTTTCAATATGCCTTCAATTTTCTGGCCTTCCCAATATCATGTGGTCCTTTTTTCTTACCGAACTAGGTTTCACATCAATAGTCAAATTCTCTGTACGGACGAAATTTAATTTTGTGGTCAATTATTTGTAAGACCTATTTGGATTTTTTGAAATTTTTTAATAACTTGTAGGACGTAAATCTTTTTCGTCACTTATTTTGATGAAAATAAGGACAAATTAACATGGTTGTTATTAAAAATAATAACTGAAGTATTTTTTCATGATAACTAGATCAAAAAAAAAAAAAAAAAAAAATGTTTGAATATTGATTCCGAAAAAAGTTATGAGGCAAAATGTGTGTTAAGAATTTTTCGATCTCACTCCTTATGTATTTAAATATTTTAATATGAAATCATTTTTATGATAAATAAACTGAAAGAATAAACTAAATATTCTACAGCCATTCATTTAATTTTACAAATTTGGTTAATTCTACAACCATTAAGCTAATATTGTTATTTCCTAATATTGTTATTTGCTGCTATTTTTGTGTATCAGTCCAGTAGTTGCTTAGTATATTAATTCACATTTAGTTTAGATATGAAAAAATATAACTTGACAAGATTTGTTTCGTGGTACAAATCAATATAAATATGAAAACATGGTATTATACGTAAGATAACATAGGATTATATATATGATGAAATTAGTTTATATATATGATAACATGGGATTATTAAATGATAAAAACATGATGAAATTGGAAACAATATTTAAGAATAGATTATAAACCTTACTAAAAATTGTAAAATGGAATCATAATAATGATTACGTACAAATATATTTATTTTTAACTGCAATCATATATTACAATCATAGTATGTTGCTCTTAGTTTAAGTCACTAGAACCATATTTATTCTTAGCGTGCACATATTCAAATATTGTAAAATATTATAAATTAGTGATTTTAGTGAGGCCATTATATTATCTTTTTCAAAACTATTAATATAGAAGTATTATATATCATTAAATTAATAAATAAGTCTATTTTTATATTCTTTTAATATTTTATAAGTTTTTGGAAAGTTATCGGAGTTTTGCTTAAAATAAGTATTTTTTTTTTTTTTTTGGATTTTAATTTTTTTTTTTTAAATTATTTATATTCGAAAAAATATGTCAAAAATTGGTTTGTAAAACTTTTTAAATGATTTTTTTCAGCAATGAAAAATTGATATCTATTTTATATATTACATAAGAAACAATAGTGAAAATATTATGTTAATATGCTTCTTTGTGTAATTAAAAAATTTATTTAAAAAAAAATTAAATTTTTTTAAAAATCTGCTCTCCTGCATTCGTTTTTGGCTGAGCGGGAATCAATTTAGTGTCAAATTGATCTCAATATATTTCTTGACTAAATACCATCAATAAAATTTAAGAACTCTCATGACATTTTTTTTTTTTTTTTTATTAACAGATAAAAATCCAACTTTTTTCTAAAGTTCGCCATTTTCAACCAATGCTGGACGTAGGGTGCAAACCTTAATCAATTAAAAATTTCAGTGTTAACTATTTATGAAGCCTTTTCTTTTGTAATATGTAAAGAAACAATTTTTTATTAAAACAACTTTGAGAAAAAAGTGAAACAATATTACTATATTTTTGTAAAAAATAGCAATTTTTCATACTAATTTTAGAGTACTGAAATACGATGAAAATTTTTTTTCATCGTATTATTATAGAATATTTTCCAAATTACACAATATTTTAAATAATTTTTTCTCTCATATACCTCAGGACTTATTCCCGAAAATCGAAATAAAGTCGAGACAAAAAATCAATAATTCCAAATTCAAGCGTTAATATCTTTTTAATGGTAAGAGATAACTTAGGTGAGTAAGCTTATTTTTATCTTGTCAAGCTCTTTACAGAAACATAAAAATCTTATACCCGAGATAGTCAACTTCGGCACTCTGTAGTTTATCTCGTGTTATCACAGAATCAATACGAGATGATATTTCTGAAAGCTTAGGTCCTCTTCTGCAACTTTTCCATACATTTCTTTATCTTACTAAGTACTGTACAGAAATATAAAAATATTTGAAATTGGACTTAATTTGTAGAAGTTATGATTTTTTGAAACTTTTACATAATGTAGCTTATCTCGTGTTATCACAGGGTGACTACAAGATGATTTTTCTGAAAGCTTAGGTCCTCCTTTGCACCTCTTAAACACATTTCAATTCGATCTAAGCAGTAGTTTAGGAGATATAGATGTATAACCGAAAAAAAAATTTTAAACAAAATGTACTAGAATCGTCATTTTCAATCGCTAGTAAAGAACTAAAGATCAAAGTGGCTTCTCGAGACACTTTAAAGCCTAAAGATTCAAAATAGTTTTTGTGAACAAAAATTAGTTCCAGCTATTAATCTAATGTTTTTCTTGTACAATATACATACCCAGCAATAACTTGGTAATGGCATGTAGTTATAAATGTAGTTAATTTGTAATGACAACAACAACATACTGTCTGCATTACATAGAAGTTGTTTAGTAACTAATTATTTATAACCTGAGAGTAAATAATTATTTATGATCAGATTTTTAAAATATTAATTTTTATAATCATATATTTAAAGAAGGGATACCATATGACATAATTAGCATATAAATTAATTTGTAATCCGAAATAGTTTATTTTTATTACATTTATTTTAATTACATTTTTGGTTGTTGTTAAGTTTTTTAAATTTTTACAAAAAAAAAAAAAAAAAAAATATTTTATATCCTGACATTTCATTACTTATTTATAACCTAAAATGTAACTAATTCCTGTTGTTTTAATAAATCATGACTTCAGTAATGCTTTAAAATTAATGCGTTATTGAAATGACCTAAGTAATGTATAGGGTAAGTAGTTGCCTTTAAAGTCATCATAAAATAATGAGTTATTCAACTAATGTGAAAGTAATGAAGAGCCATTATATTAGCTTCTTAACTCATTGCATGGCAATCAAAGTTTTTGCTGGGTATGTATATGTAAATCATTTATTTAATAATTTCTGGTAAGTCAAATATGAATATGTTAAACATTTATATTTTCAGTATCATCGAATTGTTAGTAAACTTTAAGTATTGCAAATTTTCTTTTGAAATTTTCTATTTCTTTTTTTTTCAAATTCATTACAATGACCTCGTCTAATAGGGCCACAAGATTTAATTTTTTTTTTCTTATATTTAATTATTAAATCATATTATCATACATAATTCCAATAGTATTAAAA
This sequence comes from Protophormia terraenovae, assembly GCA_951394005.1. Taxonomy (NCBI): domain Eukaryota; kingdom Metazoa; phylum Arthropoda; class Insecta; order Diptera; family Calliphoridae; genus Protophormia; species Protophormia terraenovae. The sequence goes on along the minus strand of OX596073.1, from coordinate 171,127,444 downwards.
AAGCTCATAAATATTAGCTTGTGTAATACAAAACAATTCCATAAGAGAATTTTAATTTTTCACAAACTCATCATCAACTCAACAAATAAAACTAAAAGAAAATCATTGGCATGCGGAATTAAATAAAAACTATACACAACGTAATATAAATATTTTCATATGAGATTTTAATTAATTTTTATACCCACCATCAAAAAGATGGGGGGTATATTGATTTTGTCATTCCGTGTGTAACATGTCGAAGGAATCATCTAAGACCCCACAAAGTATATATTTTCTGGGTCCTGGTTAGATTCTGAGTCGATCTAGCTATGTCCGTCCGTCTGTCCGTCTGTCTGTTGAAAGCAGGATAGAGCTCGAACGGGGCAACGTAGGGTGACGAAATTCGGCACAAATATTTATCTTGTATAAGGTTTGTTTGGTATTAAAAATGGGCAAAATCGGCTAATAAACAAAAAAGTTATGGGCTAAAAACTAGAAACACAGGGTGTCCATTAAATACTTTTCTACTGATATTTCTTCAATTAAAGCACGTACGACAACGAAATTTTGTACGTATAGTTCGGGGGTCGATATAAACTCGGAAACCAAAAATGGGCGTGGTCCGCCCACTTTACCGCCCACCTCCCATATAAGGTGAAAAACAACGAAATTGTGTTCAAATAGTTCAAGGACCAGTGTAAAGTCGGAAACAAAAAATGGGCGTGGTCCGCCCACTTTATTGCCCACTTTACCGCCCCCTTTCATATAATTTTAAAAAGTTGATGGTGGGTATATAGATTCGGCCGGGCCGAATATATTCGAGCTTGTTTATTATTATTTTTTTTTTTTACAACAATTTAATAAGGAAACATAATAAATGAATTGAAAAAGAGTGTGAGTTATGAAGAAATATATTCTCAATAGTATTGCAAAATATTTCTAAAGTTTATTATTTACTTAAGTAAAAAAATATCTGCTAAAAACTTGATAGATTATGAAGCTCTTTTAGTTTACAGATTGACTGAAAAACTCCTTATTAAGCAGCAGCTAGTTTAAAAATTATTGACTAAATTTTTCAGCAATTTGTATGAAGTTTATTTGTATGTATTAATAAAAGAAAATAAGTGTATAAATGTATACATTTGCTACAAAGTCTCTATTAAAATTTTTAAATAAGTTTTTATGAACATCTGCTTGAGTTTTGTTTTTGAAGCCAACCAAATTTATTTTATCATCTTGAGCATAAAAACCACCAACCATTATCAAACAAGAAGAAGAAGAAGAGAAATGAATGCAAAATAAAAAAAAAATATATAATTTTAAGAAGATTTATATGGAAAACAGTGAAAGTGTTGTGGGTTATTATTGTAAGAAAGTTAAACAAACAAAAAAACATACAGCTACTTATGTATATACTCCTTCATTCAGTTATTCATTCATCTTTCCCCAGAGCTTAAGAAGCTGACTGTCTTTGAAATGAAGACGAGCAGCGCTAGTAAGTGCAAAAGTTTGTTTTTGAATGCAACTGCAAATTATGTATGTATATCAAAGTTTCGGAACAGAAGCTGTGGTTTAATGATGATTTTCTTTCCTACTCTTCTCATGGGTGATTGTTTGTTTACCATTTGCTTGAGTTGATGATGATGATGATGCTCATTCATATTGCCTGTAGGGAATGAAAAGTAATACATGCCCCATGTAAAAGAAAAATACTTATAAAAGACTTCCTTAGTTTTATTTAATATTTTGTAGCGTTTTTTTTTTTTTTTTTATGCAGTTGATAGTTAACAATATTTTTGGTTTGAGATTTTAGTGAAAAATTGTATGAAAATTTTCATAGAAAGATAAATTATTGAATATGGAACATTTTGTAAAATTTGTTGAAAATATTCTTTAAAAAGAAAATTTGTCGAAAATTTTCTTAAAATAAAAAAAAAAAAAAATTGAATATTTTGGATAAATATTTAAAACTTTCAAAGATTATATAAAAATTTTCACGAAAAGTTATCAAGTGTTCACAAAAAATGTAAAAAATATATATTTTTTATACCCACCATCAAAAAGATGGGGGGTATATTGATTTTGTCATTCCGTGTGTAACATGTCGAAGGAATCATTTAAGACCCCACAAAGTATATATTTTCTGGGTCCTTGTTGAATTCTGAGTCGATCTAACTATGTCCGTCCGTCTGTCTGTCCGTCTGTTGAAAGCAGGATAGAGCTCCAACGGGGCAACGTAGGGGGACGAAATTTGGCACAAATATTTATCTTATATAAGTATTTCACGGACACCCTGTGTTTCTAGTTTTTAGCCCATAACTTTTTTGATTATTAACCGATTTTGCCCATTTTCAATACCAAGAAAATGGGCAAAATCGGTTAATAATCAAAAAAGTTATGGGCTAAAAACTAGAAGCACAGGGTGTCCGTGAAATACTTTTCTGCTGATATTTCAAAAACAAAAAATGGGCGTGGTCCGCCCATTTTACTGCCTACTTTGATGGTGGGTATATAGATTCGGCCGGGCCGAATATATTCGCGCTTGTTTTTAATTAAAAAATTTATCAAAAATTTGTTTAAATAAAAGATTTATTAAAAAATTTATTGAACATTTATTTAAATAAACAATTTGTCCACACACAGAAAAAATATGGTCTATTAGAAGATTTATCATAGATAAACACTATTTCAGTTACAAAAGTTTTCTTTAAAATATAATAATAAACCATAATATTATTAACAATAAATAAATGTTTAATGTAAAATCTAATGATCTGCATTCATAATTAAATTTATGATTTAAAGAAAATTAAAAAAACTGAGTCTTTTATATCATAACGCCCACTTTTCTTCTTCAATTGCCTATTTCTATGTCATACAATAAAAGACACTCAAAATTTGTAACAACTTTATGCTCAGGGATCTAGTGGCCTGGTCTTTCTAAGAAAACACATCTGTTTTAATGTTTTTTTTTTTTTCAAATTCATTTGTTGGTTTGTCATGCAAATGTCAGCCTACAATATCAAACTTTTTCTATTTGTTTCTTTTTTATTATTGTTATTTTTGTTGTATGAAATATTGTAGCAATATGTTGCAAGTTGTTTTCAAGATTAACAAACAGCATCAACGAAATAAAATCGATACCGGAAAAAAAGAATTACAGAAATTGGAAAACATTTTTTGTTATATAAGAGTTGTATATAAATCTTAAGAATAGTGTCCAAAATTTTAAACTAAAAGAAAAGGCCAAAACTAAAAGTATAAAAATTACTTGTAGCAACTATCGCATAACATTTTTTTTTAAGTTTTTTTATTTTATTTTTGTAAAAGTTACAATAAAAAAATTGTGTTGAGTTCGCTGGAAATTGTTACCAAAAACGAAATAAAGAAATTGAAAGTTGAAATTAAAAAATAACAAAGTTTCTTTTTTTGTTTGTTCTTTTTGTGAGGGAAACAATGAAAAATATTGAATGAATGTTAGAAAAAATAAAGAATTGAAAGAAAAGTTTAAAATAGTTCAATACAAAACACATTTACTAAATTACTTTAAAATAAAAGGCATAAGGATATACTCAAGGTCATAAATGTATAAAGTTCAAAGTCTTATAGAAAAAAAAAGAAAAAAGTAAAAGAAAAAACTTAAAGCAAATTTGAGATAATTTTACTTAAAATAAACATTTATTTATAAAATTTGTTTGACCTAATGGAACATTGACCGCCCATTTTCTTTAAGTAAAAAGTTTATAGATTTTTTTATAGGAAATCAATTGAAAAGTTTATTAAAATAAGACATTTTTCGGAAAGGAAATTTAGACTTTTTTTATTAGAAAATTGATTTATAAATAAAAAAAGTTTATAAAAATTTTTTATAAAAACAGAATTAAGCGAAAATTGTTATCAATTTGGAAATTTATCATATATTGTCTTTCAATAAAAAATTTATCGATAATTTTCGTTAAGTAAGACATTTATCGGAAATTGTGTTTAAATATCGAAATTTGTCATTAAAAAAAGAAATTTATCGAAAATTAGCTTTAAAGAAGAAATTATCCAAAATTTAATTTAAATAGGAAAATTTTCGAAAAATTTTCTTTAAATAAAAATGAATCACAATTTGTCTTAAAATAAGAAATTTATCGTCTAATTGTCTTTGAAAAAATGCTTTTAACTACGAAATTTAACGAAAAATCGTTTTAGGTATGAAATTTATCGAAACTTCTCTATAAAAATTGAATTTATAGGAAATATCGACAAATAAATTCTCTATAAACCAATTTTTTTGTTCAGAGAACACTTTCGCTACAATTTTTTTTATAGAAAATAAATTCTGCTTTTATCGGTAATTTTCGATAAATTCGTTTTTTATAGAAAATTTATATATAAAGGAAAATGTATGCAAAATATTCTATTATAAAAGAAATTTATTTATTTTTTTTTTTCTTTCTCTAAAATTAAAATGTTTTCTATAGAAAAAAATTGTATCCAAAAAATTTTATTAGAAGGAAAATTTATATTCTCTAGAAAGAGCATTTATCGAAAATTTTCTCTAGAAAGAAAATTTATCGAAAATATTCTCTAGAAAGAAAATTTATCGAAAATATTCTCTAGAAAGAAAATTTATCGAAAATATTCTCTAAAAAGAAAATTTATCGAAAACATACTCTAGAAAGAATATTTATTGATAACATCTCTAGAAAGAAAATTTATCGAAAATTTTCTATGAAAAGAAAATTTATCGAAAATTTTTTATAGAAAGAAAATATATCGAAAATATTCTCTAGAAAGAAAATATATCGAAAATTGTTTATAGAAAGAAAATATATCGAAAATTTTTTATTGAAAGAAAATTTATCGAAAATATTCTCTAAAAAGAAAATTTATCGAAAATATGCTCTAGAAAGAAAATTTATCTAAAATATTATCTAGAAAGAAAATTTGTCGAAAATATTCTCTAGAAAGAAAATTTATCGAAAATATTCTCTAAAAAGAAAATTTATCGAAAGTATTTTCTAGAAAGAAAATTTATCGAAAATTTTTTATAGAAAGAAAATATATCGAAAATTTTCTATTGAAAGAAAATTTATCGAAAATATTCTCTAAAAAGAAAATTTATCGAAAATATGCTCTAGAAAGAAAATGTATCTAAAATATTCTCTAGAAAGAAAATTTGTCGAAAATATTCTCTAGAAAGAAAATTTATCGAAAATATTCTCTAAAAAGAAAATTTATCGAAAGTATTTCCTAAAAAGAAAATTTATCGAAAATATTCTCTAAAAAGAAAATTTATCGAAAATATTTTCTAAAAAGAAAATGTATCAAAAATATTCTTTAGAAAGATAATTTATCGAAAATATTCTCTCGAAAGAGTATTTATCGAAAATATTCTTTAGAAAAAATATTTATCTAAAATGTTCTCAAGAAAATTTATCGATAATATTCTCTAAAAAGAAAATTTATCGAAAATATTTTCTATAAAGAAAATTTATCGAAAATATTCTCTACAAAGAAAATTTATCGAAAATATTCTCTAAAAAGAAAATTTATCGAAAATATTTTCTAAAAAGAAAATTTATCGAAAATGTTCTCAAGAAAATTTATCGAAAATATTCTTTAGAAAGATAATTTATCGAAAATATTCTTTAGAAAGATTAATTATCGAAATACTTTCTAAAAAGAAAATTTATCGAAAATATTCTTTAGAAAAAATATTTATCGAAAATGTTCTTAAGAAAATTTATCGATAATATTCTCTAAAAAGAAAATTTATCGAAAATATTTTCTAAAAGGAAAATTTATCGAAAATATTCTCTACAAAGAAAATTTATCGAAAATATTCTCTAGAAAGAAAATTTGTCAAAAATATTCTCTAGAAAGAAAATTTATCGAAAATATTTTCTAAAAAGAAAATTTATCGAAAATGTTCTCAAGAAAATTTATCGAAAATATTCTTTAGAAAGATAATTTATCGAAAATATTCTTTAGAAAGATTATTTATCGAAAATACTTTCTAAAAAGAAAATTTATCAAAAATATTCTTTAGAAAAAATATTTATCGAAAATGTTCTCAAGAAAATTTATCGATAATATTCTCTAAAAAGAAAATTTATCGAAAATATTCTCTAAAAAGAAAATTTATCGAAAATTTTCTATAGAAAGAAAATTTATCGAAAGTATTCTCTAGAAAAAAAGAAATTCGATAAATTTTCTTTTTATAGAAAATTTTCGATAAATTTTCTTTCTAGAGAATATATATACAGAAAGAAAGTTTATCGAAAGTATTCTCTAAAAAGAATGTTTATCGAAAATATTCTCTAGAAATAATTTTCCCATAAAGAGAAAATTTATCGAAAAATTTTCAATAAAAAGAAAATTTATGTAAACATTTTCTATACAAAAATATTGCATCGATTGTTCTTTGAAAAGGACGATAGAAAATTAATTGTTTAAATAGAAAATTTATCAAAAGTTTTTGTTTTTATCTTTTTTTTTGTTATTTTTTGTAAAAAGCTAATTTTTCGAAAAATTTTAATGGAATTCATCGAACATTAATTAATTCTTTAATCAAAAAGTTTATCAAACATTTTCTTTGAATACAAAAATTTGTTGATAATTTTCCTTAAATAGTAAATGTTTGACAGTTTGTTTTGTTCGTCATTTCTTTGTTAAAAATAAAAAATCATCATTTTTGTCTTTGTCATTCACTTCACAATCAGTCAAAACTTTAAACCTGTATGGTAACCTCAAGTTCAGCAAAACAACGTTATACAAAAGTTTATGTAATCTTTTGTTTTTAAACCGTTCTTTTTTCTTTCTCTTGTGTATAAATGATTAATTAACTTTTAAAACAAGCTCATGATTTGCCAAGACTATAACCGCTTATCCCGAAAAAACAAAAAGAATACAAAATTGTTCCAGCTACTAAATGGACAAAGTTGTTTATATTTCAACTTTTTATGTTTTCTTTTGGCAAAAAGCTAAAAAAGTATTTAGCAATAGATAGAAAAAGTTCTAATTACTAAAAAGCTATAAAGCGCAGTTATATGAACTTTAATTAGTAATAAAACACCAACGGCAGGTAGTATTGCTTTAATTTCACAAAACCAGCGTCACCTGAGTTATTTGGCCGAACAAATGAAGAAAGACACTTTGAAGACAAAAGCTTAATTATATGGATTCTATTATTATTTTCAAAAGAGTTCAATGAACTTTTATAAACAAAAAATAATGATAATACCTAATAATAATAAGAACAAAGTTGACAAATGAACAGGATGAAATGAATATTAGTTTATGTAGGTGAGATACAATAAATTAAAATTAGTAAATTTTCTGTGAATTACAATATCTGCTTTAAATAGGTTTTTAGCTTTTTTAATAAATAACTAAAACTCATTAATTTATTACTGCAGTTTTCTTGTCACCTAAATATTTTTCAACTTTTATTTTTATAATTTTTTTATTATTTAATTTATGTATTTCATTTATTTCACAGGGTCTTTAAGTTGTCTTACGTCAATAAAAGCCCATTAATTCATACTGCGGGTTTCAAAAGTAAAAAGAGAAAAAAAAAATACACCAACAACTTGTTTTTCACTTACAACAGTTTGTTGCTCTGCAGAAAGTTAAATGTTGTTGAGGTGGCAAAAAAAGGTTAAAGTTGACTGAGATTTTCTTACGTTTAAAGTGTGGCTGACTGTTAGTTGAACCACAAAAATGATTTCAATACACAAAACTTTAAAATGCAAGAAAACAAACTAAAAGTGGTATAAAATGTTTTGCATTTAAATTTATTTGTTTTTTAGTGTTATTTTTTTATTTTTGGCTTTAAAAATAAAAAGTGCTATAATTTAATTTTTTTTTTTTCGAGAGCACGTTTATGATTTGTTTTTGGTATAAAATGAAAAATCGTGAGAAATTAAATAATTTATGTAAAAGATATGAAATAAAGGGGAATGCTTCATACATATGTATGTATAATAGGAGTAATACCCTACAGGAGGTTATGTATGGTTTAATAAAGATTTGTAGCAAAAATTTACAAATAACCTAATTTTTCTTTTTTTATTTATTAATTTTTTAATCTTTAATAAAAAGACAAATTAATAAAAAATATTTATTTCTAAAAAGTTAATTGGAAATATATATAAGTACCCTACGGGAAATTGGTGGCAATTGCAATAATACACACGTCCCTCAGTACCAATTGAGTACCAGTAGACACTTTAACTTGTCACCAAAGTTCCAGTTGATACCGCCACTCTCACTAAATATCAGTTGAGAGTAAATTTCTTTAATGCTTAAGTGCATTAAATCTTAGTGCCAAATTAGCAATTCGGGCGAAATAACAATCTGTGCATAACTGACTAAAGTTGAACTATAAAAAGTAAGATACGTCAGAAGAACGTGGATTCGATTCGGAGTGCGCTATCGACTTTAATGAAAAATTATAGAATAAAAATAAATATAATTTAATAAAAAAAATTAAAATTTGTATAAAATGTCTATATTTATATTAATCGTTGGGCCACTTCCAGTGACAACTTCATGCAAAAATTACAGGTTTCTCCCACATAAAGTCCCGGAACTGGAACCGTGAGAACCTGTTTCCTCCCTTTAGGGTATTTACAATATTAGCTCAGTTTTAAACACTTTTAAAATATAACTTATGCATTAGAGTGTCCCGAGGATAGCCTTTTTCGAGATTTCGATGTAGGAAGACCCCACAAACGATGCGATTTAAAAAATTTTAAAATTGGTCTTCAGTTCCCTACCAGCGATTGAAAAATCAAGGGTCCCATATATTTTGGTAAAAAAAAAGTTTCGATTTTTTAATCGATATGGGTATCAAAAAATTCTTAATTTTATGCTGGTTATGCTGGTTATTTATATTTTAGTCTTAAAGGGAACAAAATTATAAAATTCTTATCTATTTTTTAAGAAAAATATCGAACATTTTTTTTGGATGATGTACTAAAATGACGGTTTATGGACCAAGATTTTTGCGAAATTTTTTTTTTTAATATTTTTTATATATTAAGCTTATTTTTACGCATCGTTTGAGAGGTCTTCCTACAAAATTTTTGTCTACGGGACACTCTATTATGCATGTAATTCAAGACGCTCCACTTTGGGGTAAAATGTGTCAATGTGGGATTAATTGAATTTTGAAATTTAAATTTTAGTAATAAGGTTGGGTACAGGATAAAAGTAGACAAAATTATGCGTCAATAACAATTAAAATCATCAAGCTAGGTTCCGTTGTTTTCTTGTACGGAGCTGTCAAGTTTAATTTTTTTTTTTTTTACATTTTGTAAAAAAAAAAAAAAAATTTCATTAATTTTTGGTGTATTTATTTTAAATAAAAAGTCTTTCAAAGTAAAAATTGAAAATGCAACCATCAACTTTAGGTATTTAAGTGTACTTTTCTTCAAGTATTTGTAAATTATATTTTGTCAAATATTCTTATTATTTTTTTGAAAATTGTCCTAAAAAACATTAATTCTCAACTTTCATGGAATGTAACTTAAAATGTTACAGAATATTTGTTCTGAACATTTTCTAAAAAATAATACATTTTGTCTACCCGATTTAAGACATTTTTTTTTTTTTTTTTCAAAAAAAACTTCAGTAGCTATCATAGGAAAAACAACTCAAGACTTTTGTTTTATCAAACATTAGACCGTGTGGCAGAATCAAACATTTTTGAAAATAATTTGCCTGGTTGGTTTAACATAAAATTCTACACAGTTGTAGCAAAGAAGAATAACATTTGAAATTTGAAAGGAGGATCCTACATACATCCCAGGAGCGGAGCTATGAGGGCTCAAAATAGGGTACTAATGCCATAGAAAGTGTTTAACCAATTGTGAATTTTTATTCCTTACCATTTAACCCCATTGTTTATGGAGGGACGGACATTACCATTCTGCCTAAAAAAATCTCAAAAAATAAATTTTTATACCCTACACCACCATAATTGACTTAGAATCACTTTTTAAATCGATCTAACGATGCCCGTCCATCTGGCTGGCTGTCCATGTAAACCTTGTGAACAAAGTAAAGGTTACAATTTCGAAAATATTTCAATAAAATTTGGCACGTTAGACTTTTATAATCTATTAAAATTGGTTGCGATTGGTCTATTATTTCACCTAGCCCCCAAACAAATGTACCCCCCCCCCCCCCCCCCCCGGAATAGAGTTTCAACACTCAAAAATGCCATAAAAATAAGAATATTTTATTGAAATTCAGTGAAAAGAAGATTTGTATAAGTATCAATCTTCATACCAAATTTCATGAAAATCGGTCCAAAATTTACCATAGCTCCCATATAAACCCCTCTTCCGAAAATCACTTTAACGAGCATAAATCCCATACAAATGTTAGTATAAAGTGAATATTCGACATAAATAAGTATAAATCATTGTACTAAATTTTATAAAGAACGGTCCATAATCTAACATAGCTCCCATATAAGGTCTACTTCGGAAATCGCCTAAAAGTGCTTAAAATCAAATAAATGTTAGTATCAACGTAATAACGTTATTTATTCGTATATTTAATTTTACATTTAGTAAAAGTATAGGTCCACATTTGGCCACAGGTGTAATATAAGGCTCCTCCCCGAGTTTTGATGCACATATACGTGCAATAGTGTAGGGTATCAACGGTCGGGCTTGACTGACTACATCTTTTTTTCTCGTTTTTACTTAATAATAAATAAAAATATTAAACGTTTATTTTCAAAAAGTTCTAGTTAAAAAAAAAAAAAAAAAAAAAAAAAAAAAAACATTATTTCTTTTACAAGAACTACACTTTATTTCATTACCTTAATCTAGTTCTCTCAATAAAATTACCTCTATAAGTAGTAGTTTTCTAATATCACCAACACCCTTTACAATACAAATTCCTTTACAATTCTTCTTTTCAATTACAACATTTGGTTTAACATTTTTAAAACCATTTTTCTTACTTTGTTTATAATTTCCGCTATTGTGGTTTATTTTATTTTTTTGAAACCATGTTTTCTTTTTTTGTTTAAATTACTACTACTATGTAGTTGTAATTTAATTTAACTATTTACAGGAATTTCTCTTTAGAGTGTAATTAATTTAGAGATTTGTGGCATTAAAATGTTGAAAAAACAAAAGCTTATTTTCTTAATTTAAAGTCTTTGTTTTAAAAATAATTGTAGTAATGCAACAAAAGCTATAGTTTACATTACACTTTTGTTGGATTTTTTTACAAAAAGAGGGTTAAAAATAATTACATTAAGGTAACAGGGAATTGTAAATGGTTGCTGCGCTATTTGATCTTTAACTTCAGTTTGTAGTGGTGATGCCAGGCTGCATTTATTTAAATTTTAATACATTTTTCCTAGTCTAAAAATTAAACGTAGAATATGTTCAGTGAATATAAAAATAAAAAATAAAATAAAATGAAATTAAGTCACGTGCTGTTTTTTGTTTAAATATTCGTATTAGCTTTGGTCATGTTCCTCTCAACTCGTTTTAAGATTAAAATGTAAATAAGTGATTTTTTTTTTCTTTGATGAAGTTAACAAAAAAACGTTTTCAATTAAATGGGGTTTAAAAGAGTTTTTCAACAATATTTGGGTGGCCCATTCAAGGAAGAAGTAATACATAGGTACTATTTTTTATTTCAGGAAACAATTTTTGTTTCTTAATTGAGCTACATATTTTATTTAATACGAGCTTTAAAATAAAATCAATTATATGTGATAAAAATTTAATTTTTATATATCCATAATTTCAAAATAATAAAATTTTGTGTTATAGAAATCTATTAGCGTTGTTAATAAATTATCAAACATTGTACACTATAATGCATTTCTTTTGACATTGACTCTATTATTACATCATTCATTGTTTGTTTATATGTAATGAACCATAAATTTCTTATGTCTGTTTTATTTCATAATATTCGCTCGTAATGTTTATCTATTTTTTTTTTATTAATCTCATATTTTTTAATTTAAATAACCACAAAAAGCTAGATTAATTTAATAGATTTTCAACTACTGATTTTTTAAGCTTAAATTTTGTTTTTAAGTTTAACAAATAAAAAAATAATGATAAACTTAAATAAATCTTATTAACCCACGACTTTTATTTTGCTAAAACTCAGCTTTTAAGCATATAAAAATGCAAACAGACATAATGATTTAAAAATTTGAATATTAACTACTACAAAAAGCTTTTAAGATGTTTTAAATAAGGACTGCGCACGAAAAAATCCGTGCATGCTCTTGGGCTTACAACTTTTGATGTGGTGAAAAATTAATAATTCTGTTAACTGTTTTGTATTTGTTATTATGCTCACTTGCCATGTGCTAAGTTTCATGGTAATAGCAAAAATGGTTTTTCTTAAAATGGAAGTTTAACATGAAATCTTGCATTGGTCATATAAAATAATTGAAAGGAAGGCTGTTGTGCCGCAAAATACAGTTTCTTGGGTCATAATATTATACAAAAAAGTCATGATCACTGAATGGTAACCTAGTAATGGAAGACAAATAGTATCTTCAGGCTGTAGGACTCAGGCAAAATATAAAGGATTTTGAGAGAAAATCACCTCATCTCTTGAAGTAAAGTGTCACAAAAAGTTAATTGCTTTGAATATTTACCAGAAAATTTTAAAGAAAGTCTAGCCTGAAGACTTATAAAGTAAGAAAAAATCCTAATAGAAACGCAAGCAAGAATTTGGAGATAAAAAATAACATGAAAGAACGTCAAACGAATTTTTTCAGAAATTTTATTTCCTTGTAGTAAACGGTGAAGCGTTCGTACAGGGTAACTTCTTTCAACTTCCTAGCCTGGAATTTTATGTTGCAGATGCTAGAGGGATTATGGCAGAAAAAGTTCGTGTATCAAAGAAATCAAAATTCCCAAGAAAGTTTTTGATTTGGAAAGTCATATGCATACACAGGAATAAAGATCTTCATTCGTAAAAAATGGTGGTTGCATTAACATAAAAATATACGTGAATGAGTGCCTTTGGAAAAGACTTCTCCCTTTTGTTTTTCTGGCCTGTTTCCGCTTCTTCTCATTACAACAACACAACAATGGAGTTGTATCAAAGAAATTGTAAGAGTTTGTACCGAAAAAGGCTAATCCATCAAATTGTCCGAAACTGCAACGTGCAATTGAAAGATATTGGACTTTAGTAAAAAACAATTTAAAGGACATAAAAGCTTAGCATAAAATGAAACGGAGTTTAACAATATGTGGGCTTATTCGAGCAAAAAAGAGACCGAAACACAATAAAATCTTTAATTAGTATAATTCCGGAAAAGATCAGATATTTCCTTAAAAACCAACAGGAACTAATTTATTTCTTTATGTTTAGAACTTGAACATAACAGTCATTAATAAAAATATCACTTTAAAAAAATTCAACCACTGGATTAGTTTCTATAAGCAGATTTGCATGCACGGATTTCTTCGTGCGCAGTCCTTAGATTCATAAAATTGTAAATATTTTCTTCTACGATATAACACAAAAAAATAAAAATGAAAAACAGTTTTGAAATTAAACGTTTAAATAAAAAATAATAAAATTTTTTTACTCTTCTTTTTATTTTAATTATAAGTTGTTTTTCGGTTTAATTGTTTTGAGTCATTTCATGACATGACAACATCATGTTGTTGGTTTTTTTTGTTGACTGCACTTTTTGTTTTGGTATAGCTGTCAGTCTTTATTTTTTAGAAAAAAAAAAAAAAAAAAAAACACTTTCACTTGTTGTTGCTGTTTGCTTTTGGTAAAATTGCAGTTTATGTTGTTTTTGTTGTTGAGTGTGTGAAAATAGCTACTGTTTTTCGGAGGAGGTGTTCACTAATAATGTTAAAACGCTTGAATAGTTAGTAGCACTGAAACCCGAAACTAAATTGAAGGGGATAATTGGAAATGTTTTAGAACAGAGTTGAGTAGAATATTTAAAAACCCTACTTTTTATTAAAATACTACAATAAATAAGAACACAGAGAATTGATTTTACTATTTCTAGAAAAGTGTTGCGGAAGACATTTTCGACAGCGCACATTGGGGTAAAATGTATCAAAAGTGGTGATTACTTGAATTTTCATAATATAGTTGGGTACTCAATAAAAATAGACCCAATTATATGTCAATAGTAATTAAAATTATGAAGGATTGAACCAGCTAGGAGCTAAGAAATTTAAACATTTTTTACATTTTGGAAAAATAGTTAAAAATTAAATTTTCATCAACTTTCAGAATATTTTTTTTTTTTTTTTTTAATAAAAGAACTTTTAAACAAAAAAAAAAAAAAAAAAAAATTAAAATAGAACCATTAATGTACAATTTATCTTATATATATTTTATATATATATCGAGTTATATGCATTTTAAATTTCAACAATCTTAATTTTGTAAGATCTTGGTAAATTTGTTTCTATATATAACTCAACAACCGATTTTATTATATGCACTTTTTGTTAATAGTTAAAGATCAAAATTATCTATTGAATAAAGGAAATTTAAAGTCCATATCTTTATTAAGTCCAAAAATAAATAATTTTAAATTGAAAAATTTACAAAAATGAACTAACCGACGGACGAATGGATGGACATTAGAATTCTCTCAAGAAAAAATTTTAAAATTCCGAAAGCAAATTTTTTTACTTATCGATCAATATAAACTTAACTAAATGTAATTATTAAAATATTGATATCACTTTTCTCTGAATTAGGCGCCATTTGAAATCCATCCATCTAACCTAGGATTGCCAGACGGGCTTGAATGAACTTAATTGCCAAGATATTTTAGAAGTTGTCAAGTTACAAGTTAAAATGTAATTTGTCAAGTTGAAAACAGGCATATTTTTCAGAACAAGCTGATTACCATAAGTTAAACATAAATAGATTACTGTTTCCTCGAGACTTATTTGAAAACCGTATATTAATTCATTCTGTTACTCAAATTATAAAAAGTATTTTATCGTTTATTATGTCACTTAACGTAAGTTTATTGTAGTTTCGTATCTACCTAACCTAATAAACGCTTTCTACATACAACTTTTAGGAATTTAGCTTAACAATGCTTTGTAAAGCAGTGTTAAGTATTTTGTATACGGTCGTAAATGTTCAGAAGCAATATGTATTAATTAGGGAGATCGATGCGGTTTCCTAACCGTTTTTTTCTGTCAATGTGCTGTCGGTTTTTTCAAAATGTTCATTTTTCGAATGTCGAATAGACCGGTTTTTTTAAACACAAAAAACCGGTTTTAAAATAGCTTTTTATTTCAAAAAACACATACTAAATACTGATATTTGAATTAAAATTTATGAATATTTTTTTAAATATTCATAAAGTATTATTTCTAATGTTTTAAAAATATAGTTTAAGGTTAAATCGAAATTAATTCTGTAAGATTAAATAAATAAATTAGTAATAATTACCCTGAATGAAATTTATTTTATCTATTGTAACACCGCGGTGCACGGTTTCAGTAAAATTGATTCTGGCTTTTTTCATATTAATCCATGGTTTCTGTTTATGCTAAGTAAAAGTAAAATATCATTTTTGATGATTATTTTCTTAAAATTTGTATACCCTATACCAACAAAGTTGGGTATTATGCGTTTGTGATGATGTTTATTTGTACCAATCGGCTTTAAGTCGATTTAACAATGTCCGTCCGTCCGTCTGTCCGTTCATGTAAACGCAATAAATTAATGAAATTTGGCACACAGGTTGCTTATAGTCCAAGAACGAAGCCTACAAATAATCTCCCGGAAAAGAGGTTTAAAATCCATAAATCCCTTAAATGTAGCAAGAATCTTTGCACATGTAAGTTCCATATAAGTTTAAATCTGTGTTCCGAATCTCATTAAGATCGGTCAATAATTGACCATAGTATTGGTCCACAATTCCACAGGTGTAGAAAAAAAGACCCCTCCCCGACTTTAGATGCACACAATGGAGTAGAGTATTGTCGGGCTTGACCGTCTATATCTTTCTCTTTCTTATTGGGTTAATAGTTATTTCCAAAAATAAATATGTTTAATAAATTTTAACTTGAAAATTATAAGATTTATTGATTTTTCTTTAAAAAGTGTTAGAATAGAAATAATAACTTCTGCAAAAAAACCGGTTAACCGGTTTTTTCTGAATTTACAAAAGTGCAACCGGTTTTTTCAATATACCAACTATTCGAAAACCGGTTTCTCCAAAAAGTCGAATAATCGATCACCCTAATATTAATGGATATTGAAATATTTGTATTGAGTCAACAATTGCAAAAATCTAATATCGCATTTCTTAATATTTTTCGATGGCACAAATGGATATGCTATGTAAAGTCTTATTTTCGAAAATATTTAAAATCTTTATATTGTATATACGCATATAGGTTAAATATTTCAAGTTAGATCACAATTCGCATCTGGCAACCCTAATCTAGCCCCAATGGATAGACGGACATTACCATTCTGCCAAAAAAAGTCTTATAATTTTAAAAATGATCTTTTTTAATTACTAATAAATAGAAAAGTAAAATGTGATGATTATTAAAGTGTTAATATCAGCTTTCCCTGAGTTAAGTACAATTTTCGACCCATTTAAAGCCAATGTATAGACAGACGGACGGCTTTTTTGAGATTTCGTTGTAGGAAGACGCTTCAAATAATGGGTCAAAATGTATTTAATATTTTTTTTAAACTTGTTTTCAATTCCTCACCAGCGATTGAAAAATCATGGACTAAAAGTTTAGACTAAAAAAAATTTTCGATTTTTTTTTTTTATCGAAGTGGGTGTCAAAAAATCATAATGTGGTTCATGATAAAATGACATTGTACAAAATACAAACGAAAGCATATTTAACAAGTAATAAAATAACAACTTTGTAACGAACTTTTATTTTGTTTTTTACTCTTTTTTTATTTAGAAAATAGTTTTCAAATGAAAAAATATTGTCCAAACGAAAATCTTTAATTCTCTTTCTTTTGTATAAAAAGAGAGAGTACTCCTCTTTCAATAGGATGAGAAATGTATTTTATTTACTTTACCTTATTTTTATAGATTTCAAATCCCATTTGTTGGAAAAATTCGTTATATCGAGTACTAAAAAAATAAAGATTGTTCGTAATATAAGGTACTCAATGTTAAAAAAAACCGGGAAACCACTGTAATAACCTAGAAGAAAGAGAACCGGTTCAACACTAGACAAACGTCACAGCTTCTCAGGACTAGTAACCGGTTCCACTTCCGGAACCTTATATGGGAGAAACCTGTCACTTTTAATGGAGTTGTTGTTAACATCTTGGAACAAGTCACAGGACTGGTAAAAAAAGGGCATGTTCAGACTCGAATAATAAATAAAAATTTGAAGAACTTTTTAAACTTTTTGTATTTTTTAAAATTTAACTAAATTCTACTTTATAATTTTCGTTAATGTCGATGGCGGCACCCCGAATCGAGACCAAGTTCTTCTGACGTATCTTTTGTTTTTTAAACTTCAATTCTAACCACTCAGCCACAGATTGTTATTTCGCGCGAGTTGCTAATAGCGCATTTAACATAGATTAACAACTAGATATTTATGTGAGAGAAAAAAAATTAGTAAATTTTTTGAAAATTTAGTATAGGGTGGCTCTCACATAAACTTCTAGTTCTATTCTATGGCATTTAACATGTCTGTTAGAAATTTACTCTCAACTAATATTTAGTGAGTGTGATGATGTCAACTGGTTCTCAATTGGAACTTTGGTGACGAGTTAGATGTCAATTGATACTCAACTGGTACTGAGGGACCTGTCCATTACTGCAATTGCCACAAATTTCTCGCAGAGTACTTACTACAATGCAAATTTTCATTATTTTAGCCTTAAAAGGAACAAAATCACTTTAAATATAAATCGCCAGTGGGGAACTGAAGATCAATTTAAAATTTTGTCCATATAAAGCATTTTTACGCATTGTCTACGGGACACTCTAATGTATATTTTTAAAGTTTTAGTTAACCATATTCTGTGATATAGACTTTTTTCTAAATCCGATACAGAAATTAAAAAGCTTATTTTAAATTCATTGAACATTTTCACTACTTCAGTATCTTATCGACTCCTGGTCGAATTAAATAATTCACATGACATTAACCATAACAAACTTCAAAAGCAACGAATAATATCAAAAATGTCGAATGGAGGACTTTTTTAAAGAAAATTCTGGGCGAGAGGGAAAAAGAGGGAATTTTATGTTTTTTTTTTTATTAAATAAAGGGAATTTTAAATATGTTAAAATTTTTTTTTTACAAAAATTTTAAATTTTAAATTGAATCTGGCATCACTGCTACCAATGACAAACAGGTGTTAAAAAAAGAACTTATGCAGCTCTTTTTAGCCTAAGTACTTCCTTTCCATTACAACAAAATATTTAAAATCAATTCTTTTTTCAGTTCTTTTTTTGCTGGGATATTTCAAAGCATGTTACAAATTAAATAAACAATTTAATATACCACCTACACTAAACAACAACTTGAGTAGTAAATTTGTTTTGGATGAGTATTGGCGGGCGGGCAGACAAACAGTAAAGCTCAGGTCTTATTACCTTAAAACGCATATGAGTGGCAAGCGGCAAATATCATTAAAAGCTATATGCCAACTAACGGTTTTGTTGTTATTTTGAATATGAGTGTAGATGACAGATTAGACATGTGGCAAAAGCAACTGATAATGTTGGTGTAGTAAATATTTTGAAGGTGAAGGCGAGGAGTATGTATGTATTTAGTGGATGTAATTTAACATATTTAAAAGCAGACAAAGATTAGTAATTAATTTCTTAAGTTTAATTGTAATCGAATAAGCTTTTAATAGGATAATTGAGGGTTTAATTGTTAAGCCTTAAATAATTGTGTGAAAAATCAAATAAATTTTCTCACTTAAAAAAAAAAAAAACAGACTTTCAATATATTCAAAATAAATATATACATAGATTGCAATAAAGAGGGTTTTTTAAAGTTTCTTTAAGAGTTCATTGTCTTTTAAAGATGCTCCCCATTTTTTTGTTTGTTGGTTATTTAATTTCTTCCTTCTTTTTTTCTTACAAATCATGTTTTCTCATCATCATTTCATATTTTTCGTTTTGTTTATATTTTTCTTGTCTGTTTTTATTTCTTTCATTTAATTGCATTTTATTATTATTTAATTTATCTAGCTATCACTACTCATTGATGTATAAAAAATAAAATAAAACTCTTTTTTATGCGTTTTTTTGCTGCTTTTCACTGGCTGAATGTCAACAACATTCAACATTGGAAACATTCATTAATGAGCAAATGAGTGGTTGGATGAATGAATGACATCCCCACCGAACATTTAACAAACAATTTATCTGTATTTAATCTCCCTCACTCCCCTCCCTTTCCCTCTTTGCTCTTAAAATCTTGACATTGTCATGTGTTGTTTGACAGCAACGACATCAACCATAATCGAGGAGTCTAGTAGTAATAATATTTGTTGGTTGTTATATGGATTTGTTAAATGTGCAGGCGTCAAGTGTTGACACTTTCGCGCAAATGTTTTTTTACAAAAAAGTATTTGTTTAAAGTCTTAAAATAATGTTGGTTATTGATGTAGTTTTGTATGTATGTTTTTCTCTAATCATTAATACGTTTTTTTAATTATAATCGTTTTTTTTTTTTTTTTCGTCGATAGTTTTTGTATTCAAAATATGTATGTGTTCATCAACTTAAGTGTCAATCAAACTGGGATTTTTTTTTTCAATAACATGGTCAATGAATTTTGAATTTTCTTAACAAGTTTTTGTTTTTGCTGGGAGTTTTTTCTGTTTCTGTTTAGGTTGAATAATCTTTGTTGGCAAATATAAAAAATTAAAATGTTTTGAAATTTATTAAAGATTTGCAAAACGTTCAGGTAATTTTATAAAAGTGAGTAAAATATTGGCCATAAAAAAACTTAAGGAGAAATGTTAGTAAAATAAACATAAAACTAGATTTGCATAATTAATTTTACAAAATTTTAATTTGAAAATTGTTTACATTAATTAATCTTCAAACTTATCTAAAGTTTAATAAAAATCCAAAATGCTTAAATTATATTCTGTAATTATTCTTTTATTTTTTTTCTTAAATTTTCTCACATAAAATATAATTATTTTATAAAAAACCTTCAATACTTGTTTCAATAGTGCCATAAAGTTTTTTTTATCAAGAAATCTACAAAATACTATTTATTTAATTAAAATTTCTTTGTTTAACATTTTTGAATAGAAAAAAGTAAAATTCAAGTGTAACTATCAGACACAAACATATTTTTTCTTATAGTTATTTCTAGTAGTAAGTTTTCAAATGCTTGAAAAGCAACTGAAATGTTAATAAATGCACAATAGAAGAGAGATGACCTTTAACTACAACAAACATTAAATATAAAATAAATTACAACAACAAACAATGTAAAATATACATATACAAAAAATATATATATACTATATACTAGCAGTAACTACAATAACAATAAACTATTTGCTGTTTTTTTTTTTTCTTAGCAGCACAACAATACAAGTTATTAAGAAAATGTTAAATTTTTTTTCTTTATTCACTACAAAGTAGTAAGAAGCAAAAAAAAAAAAAAAAAATAAACTTAAACAAAATAATGAAATAAAATACTTAACAAGAAAATCTAAAGATTTTTACATATATACTTGTAATATGTAATATTACATACAAACATTTTATATTGTTAGTTAAGCCTGCTCAGTTCTAATTCATATGTTGTTCATAAACCAAAAAAAAAAGTTGTATAAAAATTATTCTAGACACATAAGTATAAATAAAATAATATTGTTTCTTACTGCCTGTTACTCACTATTAGAAAATATTGTTTGTATAAATATCTGCTTCAAAAGTATTACTTGTATACTACCTTGCCTTAATTGGTAACTTGTTTTACCAAGAATTACTTAATTTAATAAAATGTATGTGCTCATAAAAAAACAATTTACAAAAATTATATTAAAACAAAATTCTGTTTATGTGTAATAAGAAAAAATAAAAAAAATTTATATAAAATTATAAACAGTATCAAACTACTAACATAGAATTTTCTGTTATATTTTGGTCATGATAACAACTAAAGATACACATAGATACTTGTATATGAAAAACCGGCCATATTTATACAAAATATTTCGCATACAAGTCCAAGTGACCTTTAGAAATTTATAAAACATATACACTGATGGAAAGAAACAGATTTTAGTGCTGTGTAAATTGTATGTAAACTGTATGTAAACCGTAATGAAGACTATAGTTCAGATCATTTCAGACTATAGCGCAAACTATAGTCCAGACTATAGTGTAAACTATAGTGCAAGTTATAGTGTAAACTATAGTGCAAACTAGTCTAGATAATAGTACTGAATTGAGGACTATAGTTTACACCATATACCAGACTATAGTGCAAACTTTAGTCGAGAATATAGTGAAAACCATAGTGTAAACTATAGTCTCTATAGTCTGGACTATAGTTTACACTATAGTCTGGACTATAGAGACTATAGTTTACTATAGTCCAGACTAAAGCTCAAACTATAGTCCACACTAAAGTTTAAACTATAGTTTACACTATAGTCTAGACTATAGTGTAAACTTACACTTTAGTCTGGACTATCGTTTTTACTATCGTTTACACTATAGTTTACACTTTAGTCTGGACTATCGTTTACACTATAGTCTGGACTATCGTTTACACTATAGTCTGGACTATAGTTTACACTATAGTTCAGACTATAGTGTAAACTATAGTCCAGTTTTTTTTTACACTTTTGGGTGTAAACTATAGTCCAGATTATATTGTAAACTATAGTCCAGACTATAGACTAACCTATAGTCCAGACTATAGTGTAAACTATAGTCCAGACCAAAGTATAAACTATAGTCCAGACTATAGTGTAAACTATAGTTCAGACTATAGTGTAAACTATAGTCCAGACTAGAGTGTAAACTATAGTCCAGACTATAGTGTAAACTATAGTGTAAACGATAGTCCAGACTATAGTGTAAACGATAGTCCAGACTAAAGTGTAAACTATAGTTCAGACTATAGTGTAAACTATAGTTCAGGCTATAGTGTAAACTATAGTTCAGACTATAGTGTAAACTATAGTTCAGACTATAGTGTAAACGATAGTCCAGACTAAAGTGTAAACTATAGTTCAGACTATAGTGTAAACTATAGTCCAGATTAAAGTGTAAACTATAGTCCAAACTGAAGTGTAAAGTATAGTTCAGACTATAGTGTAAACTATAGTCTAGACTATAGTTTTAACTGTAGTCCAGACTAAAGTGTAAACTATAGTCCAGACTATAGTTTGAACTGTAGTCCAGACTAAAGTGTAAACTATAGTCCAGGCTATAGTTTGAACTGTAGTCCAGACTGAAGTGTAAACTATAGTCCAGACTATAGTGTAAACTATAGTCCAGATTAAAGTGTAAACTATAGTTCAGACTATAGTGTAAACTATATTCCAGATTAAAGTGTAAACTATAGTCCAGACTATAGTGTAAACTATAGTTCAGACTATAGCATAAACTATAGTCCAGATTATAGTGTAAACTATAGTCCAGACTATAGTTTCAAGTGTAGTCCAGACTAAAGTGTAAACTATAGTCCAGACTAAAGTGTAAACTATAGTCCAGACTAAAGTGTAAACTATAGTCCAGACTGAAGTGCAAAATATAGTCCAGACAGAAGTGTAAACTATAGTCCAGACTACAGTGTAAACTATAGTCCGGATTAAATTGTAAACTATAGTTCAGACTATAGTGTAAACTTTAGTCCATACTATAGTGCAAGCTATAGTCGAGAATATAGTGAAAACTGTAGTCCAGACTAAAGTGTAAACTAAAGTCCAAACTATAGTTTGGAATGTAGTCCAGACTGAAGTGTAAACTATAGTCCAGACTAAAGTGTAAACTATAGTCCAGACTAAAGTGTAAACTACAGTCCAGACTATAGTGTAAACTATAGTCCAGGCTATAGTGTAAACTTTAGTCCAGACTAGCCCACAAAATAATTCAGACTATAGTCCAGGCTATAATCCCAGACTATGATGTAGAATTTAGTCTACTTAACCTATAGTCCAAAGCATAGTATATAGTGAAGACTGTAGTCCAGCCTTTAGTTCAGACTACGCATTAGACTATAGTTTTAAGTATGACCCAATAGTTTTCTTAATAAGAAATAAATTCCCCCATTTTTTGTTTTCTGTGTATACATCTTTAAAAGAACATCTTGAACTTATACCTAGAATATCATACCTTCATTGTGACACATACAAACGTAAACTTGAATATTTTTGACAAAAATTTGACACTAGAAACAAAATTGTTAAGCTTCTTTTTGAGGTAAAAATATTCTATTCAAAAAAGCTTAACAAAATTCGTTAGAATACAATTTTTTTTCATCTATATTTTAGCAAAACCGGTATACAGTTTTGTTTAAATACATGAATAAAAAAAATAAAATAAAAAAAACTGACTCACATTTTGTGGTTGTCTTAATTTAAACAATAATCTCAATTGTTTTTTTTTTTTTTTTTTTTTTTTTTTTTTACACTTTTGGGTGATAAATACGCTATTTATGAGGTAAGCTTTTCATAAATCTTAAATAATATCGAAACTGATGGACTGACAGAATACTTAAGAAATATAAAATAAATTGACTATAGCAAACAGAAATTTTTTTATAAGAATAACAACTGTAAGCAATTTGCATAAAATTAAGTAAAACAATAAACAAGCTCGGTATAAAAAATATATTTGGAATAATACGAGTAAAACGCTTTAAAAATACACACACTTAAAAAAATGAAGTAGGTATAGCAAATAATTTTACAGCTTTAACTAAATTTTAATAAAGGTTTTTAAAGGAACAACAATTTTGACTGTAAAATAAGTTCACAGCTCTAGAAAAAGCTTTTTAATTTCATCAAATATTTGCGTAATGTGACTGCAGTTTTTCGTGGGTAATGAATGTATGAATTTTTGTTAAGTTTATTATGTTAACTATAAAATTTAAAGTGTTACCGATCTATCGCATTTAGAAGATTTATGTGAAAAATTACTGTTAAATTCTCTGTTTGCATAATAAAAATAAAATTCATATTCAAGGTTATTGAAATGGAAATTATTTCACTAACTTTAACATAAAAACTCTCTCAACATATTAACCTCATTATAAAATGATTCATAAAAAATACATCAAAATGTAATACCACAATTCATTTAGTCAAGTCAACAATTTGGTTGCCATAAGTTGCAAATAATTTTTGTGGTGTTGCAATTGGTATTTATAATGTTGCAATTTGCAATGTACATACATATGTAAGTACTTGAAGGAGCCTACTTGTCACTTCCTAATTAAGCATTTATTATATGACTTTTTTTTTTGTCTTTTCCAAGGAATTTAGAACACCGACAATATTTCTCTGTTTTGTTTTCAATATGATGGGGTTTCATAGTTTCTTTTTGTTTTTGTAGTCATTTTCATTATTATTTCAAAACAGAGACACATGAGGGCGCCATCAAGTTGTTTTTTTGTTAATATCTCAGTAGTGGGTTTTCTGTTTGCTGTTGTTCATTCACATATTCGTCTGAAATTCTATACCGACAATTCTTGGCACTTTTTTTTGTTATTTTTTTGCATATCATTATGATATATTAACACATGTTTTAGTAAATAATACATATGAGAAGTAGAGAGAAAAAAGCATAAAAATTTATGGATGGGATGGGTATAGTTGTATAGTTATAAAAGTTTTTAGATGGATGTGTTTGAAAATGTAATAGAACATAAACACATTCATATATAATGCATGTTTTTTCATGAATATACATACATGTAAAACTTTAAATAGTTTAAAAGTGTGTGTGCAGTAGAGATGGGAAAGTGAGTAAAATTGTAGACACGCTCAAAACAAAATTGCTGTTTAATAAAACCTTCCTGGTTTTTATTTAATAGCAATATTTGTTCTAATATTTTTTACATCAAAATGAATTTTATTGTCAAAATTCTGTTCACGTAAGAGAATTTTAAACCAGTTAGTGAAATTTTAAGAGGTATTAACATAGACATTTTTAACAGTAAAAGTTAAGAAAACAATGATTACGATTACTTTCTAATGAAGTGAATAAATAGAGATTTATTTGTCACGCGCTCATCTCTATGCTTGTTTTAAACTTTGTACCTTATAAACACTCAAATATATTGTTAAAAACTAAGCAACTTTTATTTTGTAGATTTTGCCTGTGATACTTTGCAAAAGTTTTGAAAATTTTTAATAAATATCACTAATAACGATGACATTAATTGTTTGTGTAAAGAATTTTACATTTTAAAACCTTGAGAACCAGTCTTACGAAGGAGGGTGTTAATTGCAAGTTAACACCTTAAAATTATTCAATTTAATTTAAAATTGAAGTTGAATTTTTCAATTATTATTTAAGCATTGGATATGCCAGTAATAATAGGGTAAATTTTCAAATCTGTAAGATATAAAGAGAATATAAAGTTTTTATCAGAAAAAAATGAAAGAAATCGAATTTCAAAAACTATATATAAAGTACTGTGCAGAATATAAGCAACAAAATTATTATTTTTTTATTAGTTATTCAATTTACAATAAAACTAATTTCATAACATTGTTAGGAGAAAAATATTGTATGTTCTCTATTTGAAAGTGTGCAAATCAAAAGCACACGCAAAAAAAAAAAAATATGATAAATAGCAACCATAACCGAGTACAGTCATATTATGGTTGGATTTTATGGTTGTTTGTAAATTATATTATGTTGAGATGTAGCACCATAATATGGTTGAATCACAATAATAAATATTGTTGGTCTGCAACCATATTTTTGTGGTATATATAATTGATTCATGTATATAGCAATAATATGGTTAAATTACAATAAAAATGTTCTTGATCTGCAACCATATTTTTGTTGTAAATGTACTAGATTCATGTATACGGCAATAATATGCTTAAATCCCAATAAGAATACTTATAGTGTCGAGTAATAATTATTATGCCTTTAAAAAAAATAAAGACAATTAATTTATCGTATGATAGTTGTTATTAAAATTAATTATAATTTAGTTATGTAAAATAAATTACTTTGGTATAAAAAGATACCACCGGTGAATGATGAAACCTGAGAAATTTCTTAAATACTCAAGGTGACACCTTTTTTTAACACCCCGAAGATAACTTATTATGTAGTGTTCTTTATATATTATCCATTTAAAATATTTTCACAATCTGAAACACTTATTTATTTCTAGTTTAATATTAATTAAAATAATTTATTTTAAATATTTCACTTTTTTAAATATACATTCATTATATTTTCTAATACATTTTTATTTTGATGACACCAAACTGAATAAAAATCATGTACTAATAATGTATATTGTTGCCAATACAAAACAAAAAGCTTTTGTTTTCAATTCAAAATTACAAACATAATAATATATTAAGGTATTAAAAACATTTTTTTTGTACATGGAATTTTAACAACAATAATGTGGTTCTAATTTAAACATATTGCTTAACATGTTGTGCCAACAATATAATTGTGAATTGAGAACAAATATATATTTGCTACAACAAAATTGTTTAAAAAATATATATACTCAACAATAAGAATGTTTGTGATAAAAAAATTTCTTTGCGTTGAAAATAATGTTGTTGGGGCAACCATTAAAAAAAAATGACTTTTTAGTGCATATAAAAGGACTTCGACTAAAAACTTAAATGTAATTGCCTTACATTTTTTAACCATATGATATAATACTCGGAATCAAGATTATGTTGAAGATTTTTTATGCGGCTTCAAAAAACCATTCTAGAGAAATTAACAATTTAATCGCATTAAAACTGCTTAATTTCACTGAAATAGCAAATATATAACAAAATGAAACATAATATCAACATGTTGCTATTGTCGTGAAGAATGTAGTGTTTTATTCCCGTTTTTGTTAATAGACAAAGTTAAAGTTCTTTTAAAGTTTGTGTTTTTATTAATCCTTAAATATGCATATAATTTCGTAAAATTATTTTGTTATTAACCAAATGTTGTAAAAAATAAAACAATTCTTAAACTTATCTGAAACAGATAAATAATTAAAAGTCTGGTTCCTTTAAGCTCCGAAAAAATTTTGATTGCCCTGATCACTACAAAAAAAAAAAAAAAAAAATATTAAAAAAATCATATATTGACAAACTGTTTAAGATTCCTTACAAACATTTTCATTCATAAACCTCAAATCATTTACAGCCTAGCATTCTTCTAAATTAAATAGCATTGCGTGCAAAATTATAAAAAAAAAGAAACCGACAAATCGATGCAATGACAAACGGAACGACCGCTGTAGCAAAACCAATTTAAAGGCGGCATTTCAAAAGCAATTTTTCTAAAATTGTTTTCCTTGATGTCGTCATGTCATATATGTAAGTATTTAAGTACTTACAGTTTAATTTTTATTGCTTTTTAAAGCTAAAAAGAATAAAACATATGATACTTTGAAAAAAGAAACAATTATCAACAAATTTAAGAATGTCAGGATTGTTATTTAAACTGTTAGGTTTAAGTTTGAAACATTAATTGATTTTATAAAATACTTACAACAAAAATTAAATGTTTAAATTATATACTATTCTCTCGATAACTTTTAAGCTGCTTGTATTCTTATACATTTAGCTTAAAATTAACAGAAAAAATGCTTTAATTTTTCAGCAGTTATGACATACTCCTGTACTACATAACTGCTGAAACATTATAGCTTTTGTCCTGCTGATATTTAGCTAAATGTATGACAATGGAAGCAGCTTAAAAGTTGTCGAGAGAATGTTATAATATCCGTGGACATTACAATTTTTTTATTATTTTTATTTATTTTCAGTAAAAATTTTTGTTTATTATGAATATTCAGAGGTAAATAAATAAACTTTTTAATAAATAGAATTGTGAATAAAGTTTTTTAAATTGTTAAATAAACTCTATTAGAAAAGTGAGGTCACTGTACTTATAAAAAAACTATGGTGACTGGGATAAGATCTGTAACGTTTAGTAGTAAAAAAGCAAACAGTTTTTTTTTTTTTTTACAGAACTGTAAAAAATTTTACAGAACAGATGGGCAATTCTCATTTTATGTTTACCTTTATAAAACCGACCTTCAACCTCAAATATTTTTTAACTTCTGATTTTTTTAAATAACTTTTGATGCGATTATGTTAACAACAGTTGGTGGTATAACAGAACAATAATTCAAGACCTGAAACGGTTTTATGTGATGCCGGCAAGCATTCAAAGTCAAAAAATCTAAAAAGAAGTGTTTGAAACTAACAATTTTTTTTTCATTTTTTTGATTGCTGTAATCGCGGATTTTAGCACAAGTGTCCAATTTGTGGAAAAAGACCAGCATGGATATAATTAGTGTGCCATTAACCAGTATCAAATTGTGTTGCGCATAAATCTGGAAACAAATTTTAAAAAAATTTTAAAATTTTACAGTTTTTTACTAGGAATTTTACGCCGTTCAAAACAGAGACTTATAGCTCTTTAAATTATGCATCATTTGACATATATCTCGTTAATGTGCCCTAAACAGAAATGCTGTAGGAGGTCCACAAACTTGAAGAGAAAAATGAGGTGCTTTTTTCGCGAGGCTTTTTTCGCAACGTTATTTGTGTGTGAAGCTAGAGTTTCGCGTTACCAAAGAAGGCTTCCAAATTACATTTTAAAGTCATTGTGGCTTTTTAAAATATTAATTTGCTAAAAGTGTATAGTTATTAAAAAAAATAAAAAAAATCAGAAATTTTGCATATCTTGTTATAGCGGATTTTGGCGTTATAAGTCAATTTTAATCTGAAATAAGTTCTAGTGATAAGTTTTACTTACGCAAAAAATATGATTTCACTGAAAATATTCAACAACGGTTTTCATGAGCTAAGAACGCGATGTTTTTAATTTAACATTAATCGTCGAGGCACACCCAAGGCACTAATTAAAACTGCCAATGATATATGTCAATCTGTAGCTGCTTTAATACCCTATATCAAAATCAATATGGCGTTCGAAACAAAAAATACTATTTTGCATTTAACGCAACTTTAGAGTGCAAATAAAAAATGTATATAAATGAAATTGTCTTAAGACTTATTTTTAAAAAAATATGAATTTTGCAAAAAATGGATTAATATGAACAAGACTACATCACTAAAAACTGAACTTTGCAAATTTTATAAGAAGGTTTAATAATTATTAAATCGCTAATATATCAGCTCATACTTAACATATCGCGATATTTTTAATTTGTATTTAAGATACATCATTGTAGAGTAAATAAATGCAATAATTTTTGATTTAGGACTATAAATAGAATTTTGGATATTTTTTATTATACATTTTTATCTTAAACCTCCATAACATTGACCCCGTTCGGTAAAAGTCATTCACGCAAACAGATCTGAGTTCCACTAGAGCCAAGGATTATTACTAAATAACGTTAATGTACCATTAAAAAATTTTCGAAATTTGTTTGAACCCCAAAAGCAAACGAGTTTGAAGAATTTCCCATATGTATATGTCCATAATATTTAATCCGATTGCATCTATAAATACTTATTAATATCGATTTATTTTAAAATTTTAATTAATTGTTATTTTCTCTTTATTTTATTTACAGATTAAAAATTTAAATTAACGTCATTAAACTAAAGGAATATTTTAAAAAAAGTTAGCTAAAGGTAAGTTTAAATTATAATTCTTTATTTTAAAATGTATGTATTTTATTTACATTACTTTATTATTACAAATATTTTTTGTTAACTTTTTTTATGTTGTAACAATTTCTTAAACATCTATAAATTACACAATCCTTCCAAATAGATACATGTTTTTAAAATTTTGTAATTTTTTAAGGTTTCCTTTTTTGTTTGCTACGTTTAGTTTTAAACTTATGTTGAATTTATAGTTTTTTATATAAACAGATGTTAGATGTAGTTTTTTTCTACACTTTCACATATTGAATAAACATATTTTCAAAATGACATTTGACCTTTATGTCAATGCATTCAACTCATCATTTTATACATGAACACAACATATACTTATTTCTGCAATTCGGTTGAAAATAAGAGAGAGTGCAAGTAAATAAAATAAAATATTTAACAGGACCAACTATTATTTCTATGATCAAAATTATTAGCGTTTTCTTTTCTGAAGAAAGATGTTACCTAGTTACTGTGTAACATCCCAGCAAACACTTTGTTTTCCTGGTAAGCTAGCAGGTATAATTGGAAACAAAAATGAACTACTTATTTTTTGGCTGAATAACTAGTTACTTTTATTCGAGTTGTTGTACCTAACTAAATAACAAGCGCGAATATATTCGGCCTGGCCGAATCTATATACCCACCATCAACTTGTTCAAATTTTACGTTATACGGCATTATTTGTTTCCAACTTTACATTGGTCCTTGAACTATTTGAACACAATTTCGTTGATTTTCACCTTATATGGGAGGTGGGCGGTAAAGTGGGCGGACCAAGCCCATTATTGGTTTCCGAGCTTATATCGACCCCCGAACTATACGTACAAAATTTCGTTGTCGTACGTGCTTTTATTGAAGAAATATCAGCAGAAAAGCATTTAAGGGACACCCTGTGTTTCTAGTTTTTAGCCCATAACCCATTTTCAATACCAAGACAAATAGCTGTGCCAAACTTCGTCTCCCTACATTGCCCCGTTCGAGCTCTATCCTGCTTTCAACAGACAGACGGACGGACATAGCTAGATCGACTCAGAATCTAACCAGGACCCAGAAAATATATAATTTGTGGGGTCTTAGATGATTCCTTCGACATGTTACACACGGAATGACAAAATCAATATATCCCCATCTTTTTGATGGTGGGTCTGTTGAAAGCAGGATAGGGCTCGAACGGAGCAACGAAATTTGGCACAAATATTTATCTTATGTAAGGTTTGTTTGGTATTGAAAATGGGTAAAATCGGTTAATAAGCAAAAAAGTTATGGGCAAAATACTAGAAAGAAAAAGGGTGTGTATCCGTTGTCGCTTCATTTCACACTTTTCAGCTGATATCTCTTAAACAAAAGCATGTACGATAACGAAATTTTTTACAGATCTATTTACAGCAATACATTTTTTTTCAGAAGAGATAGCAAAGGGACTTAGGGCAGAACAAAGGCAACATTTTTGTCAAAAAAAAAAAAAAAAAAAACGCAATAAATATAAAATTTGTTTAATTTTTTTTGGCAACGAAGGCGATAACCGATCCGTCGCTATAATGGGTAGTCGCGTGTAGTTAACTACTAAATTGTGGGAAACTAATTATGAAAAATGAGATAAAATTTTTCTTATTATAAACAGAAACCATGGCTTAATATGGAAGCCAGTTAGAATTGAACGATTCTGCAGGTAAAACTTTTTTAACACAACATCTTTAAAAAACGACAAAAATGTTGAATAAAAAAAGCATTAAAAATTTTAAAATTGGGTGAAAATATATTACAGGTTTTAGAAGAGATAAAACTAGTTTCATTCAAGATATGTAATTATTACTAATTTGTTTGTTTAATTTTACTGAATTAATTTAAACTATTTTTTAAAACAAAAGAAATCAGTCTTAATGAATATTAAAAAAAAAAGATATTCCTAAATTTCGATTCAAAATCGCTATATAGTACATGTTTTTTGAAATATAATGCTATTTTTAAAACCGTTTTTTTTGTGTTTAAAAAACTGGGGGGTTATTTTGTAACTAAATTCGAAAGGAAAATCTTTCGAATTTGTATACTTTATACATTAAATTTCGAAAGTGTTTTCTTTCGAATCGAATTACACAATAACCCCCCTGGTATATTCGACATTCGAAAAATTAACATTTTGAAAAAAAATTACAGACAGCTCATCGATTGAAAAAAAAAAAAAACTGTTTTAAAACCGGTAGGAAAACCGAGTCGATTACCCCAACTTCTATTTATCACAGGGTGATAACTAATGGGCTATAATGTTCTGTGGTAGTTTGTAAAACGTTAATGGCAACATTGAAAAAATGCAATTTGGCAGAGGGCAACATTTTTCAGTTCAGGAATAAAAACTTACCATTAAAATTTTTAAATTTACATGTTAGTTGGTCTCCTTTTTCTTTCAATCAAATAAAGATGAATTATAAATGATTTAGGGGGAGTCATCTAAGTTGGCACACCAACAGACAGGGCATCCCTCTGTGTGGCTTTCATAGCAACTAAATGCAATAGCAATTGTAAATATTAAATAATTTTGGTTTTGAAATGACATTATATGAGCACAATTGTCATGATTTAGTGACATTTCAATATTTAACAAACAAATAAGGCAAAAATTCACTAACAAAATAAAAAAATTTGAACACCAAATAAGGCAAAAAAAAATTTCATTACATTGAAAATCATTAAAAATAAGATATTAAGCAAATAACCAAATATAGTTGTAACACAAACAAAAGCTAACAAAATAATCAAAATAAAATTTTTGATTAAAACAATTTTCTTTCTTTTTTTTTTAATAATTAACAACTTCCTATTTAAGGTCTAATAAAGAAAAACTGGAAGCTGCTTGGTTTTTGTTTAAAAAGATAAACATTTTTGATTTTTTATATTTCAAATATGCTAATTCTTTTGCTTATGATTAAACTAGGGCAAACAACAAACACTCACATGAAATCTAAAATTCAAATATCAAATATTTAAGTGCTTAGAAAAACTAGCACGGCCGACCGACATTTGCTTAATTTATGTGTAACAACAAGAACATCAAAATTTTTGTTTTTGACTTTCAATTTGAAATATTTATGTAAATACAACTATAAATTATTTTCACAAAAAAGTCAGAACCATTAGTTCTTAAGGCAAACGTAGAGATATTGAAAAACCACATATAGAATATTTTAATGATTTACAAAATTTAAATTTATGATACTTAGCAATCACTGTGTTGATTCCCTGCCACCTTATTAGTTATTTAAAATAATCGGTTTCTTTTGTAAAAATTCATCTACAGACATAAATGGGAATTTATTTCTAAATCACATAATTTAGAGAGACAAACACCTACTAGATTTTTTTAAATTTTTCTCGGTGTCTAAATTGAAAACAAACACTAAATAATAAAAAAAAAAAAAAAAATTGGATTCTAAATTTATTTATTAAGTCGTTGTCTCAATGTTTAAAGTGGAAGTGGGTGATTTTGTAGGAATTTGTTGTAGTTGTCATATCATAGTTGTTGTTAATTATTGGGTACAACTAGATAAACAAAACCTCTAACAAAACTTTTTATGTCAAACACTGTGTCTCTTCCTCTTCTTTCTCCCTCTCTTTTAATGTTTGTGTTTTTTGGTACGATGGTGTTATTGACAAAGTTTTTGTTGTTTGTCAATTATCAGTTAATAATGTTTTACCAATTAAGCGATAAGTGTTCATAGGTGATACCACAAAACGTAAATAAAGGTATTAAGATAAATAAAGAAAATTTAAGTTTTAAAAAGTGATTGAAAAGAAAAATAATAAAATGACAAATGGAAGTTATAAAGAATATTAAAAAAAGGAAGAAGATTTTTTAAGCCACCCATTAAATCTGAAATTCGGTACTAATTTCTCTACTCAATATTTTCAATTGAAGTTTAAACAAGGTCAAGCTTAAAAACCACAAAACTTAAAACCACTAAACTAAATGTACAATTTTCTTGCTAAAAATATGACTCATAACATAATTTCCTAAATTTGGGTCATTCTTTAATACACATACATATTTAAAATAAATATTCACCTTTTTAATTAAGCCACACTTTATTTAAAAATAAAAATAAAAAAAATCATAACCAAAACTGGTTAAAAAGTTTTTATTTTTAACTCCTTTGACCACAATTCCTAAATACAACAAAATTGCAACAAGTTTTTTTTTTTTTTTTATAAATTTAGAAAGATCTTTCTTCTTTCTCATAACTGCTCGATCTGCATTAAAAACAATAAATTCTAAACAAGTTTTGAATTCGTTTTTGGAGAAACTCAAGCAAAATTAAAAATTGTGTCATTTGGCATGATTCCCTGACTGAGTTTAGCAAAAAAAAAAAAAAAAAAAAAAATACCAACTCCAATACTTCAACATTCTCTGAATAAAATAATGCAAAAAAAAAAAAAAAAATCATGAATAATACAATAAACATTTTCTTTATCTTTATTTATATTGACTATAATATTTTTTCCTTTAAAATTGCATGGAGTGTGTACGTTTTGTTGGTACTAGTGAATTCCCATATTTTTCTGTTGGTATTAGAGAGAATGAGAGCTTTTATATGGGTTTGTGTGTATGTCTAGTTATAAGATTAAATGCAATTTATACTGCAACTCCACCTTGACGCCTGCAAGCACAGATTTTGGCCAAGTGTTTTCTTTGATTTTAATTTTTGTTAGTGCTGTATTTTACGATGATATTGGAGTTTCAAGTGAATATTTTCAGAACGACTTAGAAATACTCTATAAAACTGAAGTTTTTAATAGAAATTTTCTTTAGAGAACTAATGGATTAAAAAAAATTTTATATAACAAAATTATCGATAACTTAAATTTTCTATAGAAAATTTATCAATAACATGAATGTTTCATTAACAAATTAATAGATAACTTTAGATAACTTTATTTTAACGATAATTTTTTCTATAAATTTTATCGATAACTTGAATTTTCTACAGAAAATTTATTATTAATACTCAGTTTATCGATATTTAATTTTCTACACAAAATTTATTTATAACTCATTTTCAACTTGACAAAATTTATCGATGACTTTTGTTTTCAATACAAAATTTATCAATAAATAATTTTCCATAGAAAATTTATCGATAAAATCAATTTTCGATTGAAAATTTATCGATAAAATCAATATCCATAGAAAATGTATCGATAACTTAAATTTTCTATAGAAAATTTATCGATAACCTGAATTTTCATTGAAAATTTAACGATAACTAAGTTTTTCTTGAAAATTTATCGATAACTTCAATTATCCATACAAAATTTATAAATAATTTCCTACAAAAAAATTATCGATCATAAATTTTACATAAAAATTTTATTGATATTTATCGATATCTTTAATTTTGAATACAAAATTTATCGATAATAAACAATTTTTTTGTAGAAAATTTATCAATGAAATTAATTTTCTATAGAAAATATATCGGTAACTTAAAAGTTCAATAGAAAATGTATCGATAATGGTATCTATAATTTTCCATAGGAAATGTAGCGATAACTTAAATTTTTCTAGACAATTTATCGATAACTTGAATTTTTTTCTTGAAAATGTATCGATAATTTTAACTCTTTTATACAAAATTTATTGATAAATAATCTATAAAAAATGTATCGATAATTTTCTACATAAAATTCCCGTAGAAAATTTAACGAAAATTAAATTTTTCCTTGAAAATTTATCGATAACTTAAATTTTCTATACAAAACTGATCTATAAATATACAAAATTTATAGATAATTTTAGTTTTATATATAAAATTTATCGAGAATATTTATTTCTAAACACAATTTATCGATAACTTTAATTTTCAATACAAAATTTATCAATAACAAAAAGTTAGCTAAAGCTAAAGAAAATTATCAATATGGTGATTTTTCTATAGAAATGTTGTCGATACCATAAAATTCTTTTCGATTTCATTGGAAATTTAAATTTCCTATAGAAAATTGATCAATGATTTTAATTTTTCACAAAAAAATGATCGATAATATGAATTTTTCATAGAGTTTTGTAAATTAAATTTCCTATAGAAAATTTGTCGATAACCTTAATTTTATATGTACAATTTATCGATATTTAATAAGTCTGTTATAGAAAAATATCGATATGGTATTTTTTTCCATAGAAAAGTTATCGATACCATACAATTTTTTTTTTGAGTTTATCGATAATTTGAATTTTCTATAAAAAATTAATCGATAATATGAGTTTTTAATAGAAAGTTTAACGATTACTTAAATTTTTTCTTAAAAATTTATCGATAACTTGAATTTCCTATACAAATTTTATCGATAACTTCAATTTTACCCTAGAAGAAAGGGAACCGGTTCAAAACTAGTCACGTGACAGGTTCTTAGGGCTAGTAAGTCACCGGTCACTAGTAGTGACCGGTTCCAGTTCCGGAACTGTATATAGGAGGATCCTGTCACTTTTACATGGGGTTGTCATTGGAGGTGGCTAATTAGCACCTTGGGACAGGTCATAGGACGAGTCGCAGGACTGATCCAAGAGGACATGTTAAGAATCGATTAATAAAATAAAAATTTGAAGAAAAATCTGCTTTTAAAACTCTTTTTTTTATAATTTTTTGTTTCTTTTGGTTTAATTTTATTTTTATTTCTTTTGATTTATTTTTATTTTTTTAAATTATATTTATTTTTATTTTATAATTTTCCGTTAATGTCGATGGCGGCACCCCGAATCGAACCCACGTTCTTCAGACGTATCTTACGTTTTATAGTCTTCAACTCTAAACACTCGGCCATAGATTGTTATTTCGCACGAGCTGCTAATTGCGCACTTAACATGCCTGTTGAAAATTGACTCTCAACTGTATATAGTGTGTGTGGTGGTATGAACTGGTTCTCAACTGGTGTCAATTGGTAGTCAATTGGTAGTACTGAGGGACCGGTCCATTAGTGCAATTGCCACAAATTTCCCGCAGGGTATATATAAAATTAATCGATATTTAATTTCCTAAACAAAATTTTTCGATAAATAATCTTCTACAGAAAAATTATTAATGACAAAAAATTGTCTGTAGAAAATTTATCGATGACATTAATTTTTTATAAAAAATTATCGATGTGTTAATTTTTTATAGAAAAATTATCGATAAATTAAAAGTTCTATAAAAAATTTATTGACAAATTGAAGGTTTTATAGAAAATTTACATACAGCACAAATTTCATTTTGAATTTACCAGCTTAGAAAAAATATAGACCTATTTGGCAGTTAAATCTTTTACTTGCAAAACTTGAAATTTGCAATGGGTATTCAATTATGTATTTAGATCAAAGTATAATAAAACACCCAACCAACAATCTCAAAAAACCCTAAATTACTTTAATGCTTTTTGTTTTCCCTCCAAAAAATGTTATTTACTAGCCATAAGACAAGTTTTGTCTTTCTTTTTTTTTTTCATAAATTTTCAATTTTCTAAAAAGTTTTTCCTTGTTGGCCATAATAATTGTTCAAAGTTCATATTTGGTAACCAACAAAATAAAAATCTAAACAGTTTTTTCAGTCTTTCATTATTTGCCATTTTACGTCGTTTTTTTGTTGTTGGTGTTGTTGTATATGTATCTATCTTATGTTTTGTAAAAAAAAAAACAAGTCATTGTTGTCTTGATGTTTTGTCTTTTATTGTTTCTGAAGCCCACAATCTCCACCTCCTATTCCTGTTGTCTTTATTATTAAGTATTTTTTAGTTGATTCATATTCAATGAATGTTGGCTATAAGTTTTAAGTTTTTCTTGTTTTTTTTTTTTTTTTTGCTTCCTGTAAGCTTCTTAGAGCTGTATTTGTCCTAAATATTTGTAGCATTAGTCTGGTAAAACTTTTGCTAAAGAATTAACTTTTTTCTTTTTTGGTCGCTGGGTTATTTATTGTTTAGCTATTAGTTTGACAGATACATATTAAAATTTGAATGGAAACAAAAATAAATAAAATATAATCAATATAATGGAAAGTAATACATATTGTAAAACAGAAAGAAATAAATGTTTACATGACATTTACTTTCTAGGTAATAAAAGTAAAATATTTTTCAATTAAATTTCTAAATGAAAAAAATGTATTTGAACTTCCATTTCATTGTAACAACTAAGGTAAATTTTTAAAATTATTACAGACTACCTTCCTTTAATATTCTATTTATTTTTTCTATTTTATATTAACTAACTGACCTATTAAATTAATTTTCACCTCCACAAAAATGACGTTAAAAAATTAAATATTTGTATGACCCAACATTTAAAGCCGTTAAATTTAATTTACAAAGTCTTAAAAATATTGTATAATTGTGTTAATTGCTGTTTATAAAAAAAATGAGAAAAAAAACAAATACTATGTATCTTAGCAAATTCAAATTCAGGGTGTGAGAAATGGAGCAATATGCAAAAATATCTTACAATCTCTCATACCTTGTTGCATAGACAAAAATCAGTAGACTAAAAATTTACATACAACACAATTGGTTGTAGGTTGGAATGTCTAAATGAATGAATGAATCTCTTTAAACGTAATACCACCATCATAGCCAGACATTGTGTGTATTAATACCATTTATTAAAAGTTTAAAAAGAAAAACTGAATATTTTAGTAGTACAAAAATAGTTATAATGTAGTTACTTACACGTAGGTATCTTAAATAAAAATGTATGTATTTTTAATGTAAGAAATTTAACCATAAATATACAGGTAAAGAATGGAGAGTATAGTGAGGTTAAAATTGTGTAATAGAAATCTAAAACAAAAATGGCAATAAGTATTCATATGAGATTGAATGTAAATTAACTAAAATTTTTATATAAATGTCTACTAGAGGTAAATAGAACGAGTGCTGTGTAACAATTAAAATCTTAAATGATTGTAATACAAAAAAAAATTAAACAAGTCTCTTGGATTTTTAATATAAATTTAATCGAAAAACTAAATTGTTAATCAAAAAAAAAAAAAATTATTGACGATTTAAGTTTTCTAAAGTAAATTTATCGATAACTTTAATTTTTTAAAAAAGATTTATCGATAAATTGGAATTTAAAAAAAATATCGACAGCTTAGATTTTATAGTGAAATTTTATCGGTAACTTATATTTCGTAGGGAAAATGTATCGGTGTCTTAAAATTAAAAAAAAAGTAATCGATATTTTTAATTTTCTACTTAGATTTTCTATAGCAAAATAATTTATAACTCAGTTTTCTATAAAAAATTTATCGTTAGCTTTAATGTTCATAAAAATATTTCTCGATAACTATTATTTTATGTAGAAAAATTAGCCGATAACTTAAATTTTCTATAAAAATGTATCAATAACTTTAACTTTCTACAGAAAAATCATCGACAACATCGATTTGCTACAGATAATGTATTAATAACTTATAATTTATATAGAAAATTTATCGATAACTTGTATAATAATAATTTTCTATGCAAAATTTATTGATCTATATATAGAAAAATTATCGACGACCATTTTTCTCTATAGTAAATTTATCGACAAACTTAATTTTCTTT
This sequence comes from Protophormia terraenovae, assembly GCA_951394005.1. Taxonomy (NCBI): domain Eukaryota; kingdom Metazoa; phylum Arthropoda; class Insecta; order Diptera; family Calliphoridae; genus Protophormia; species Protophormia terraenovae. The sequence goes on along the minus strand of OX596073.1, from coordinate 171,088,062 downwards.
AAAAATCTGATTTTGCTATAGAGAATTTTTTTTTCTATACATAATTTAACAATCATTTTAATTGTCTATAGATAATTTATTGATAATTTACCAATAATTTTGATTTTATAGAAATAATTTTGATTTTATAGAAACTTTAATTTTCTATGAAAAATGTATCCATAATTTCAATTTTCTATGAAAAATTTATCGATAATTTTAATTTCCTATGCAAAATTTATCGATAACTTTAATTTTTTATCGAATGTTTATCGATAACTTTAATGTTATATGGAATATTTATCGGCAACTTTAATTTTCTATAGAAAATTATCGGTAACTTTAATTTTTTTATAGAAAATTTATCGATAACTTTAATTTTCCATAGAAAATTTATCGATAACTTCAATTTTATATAGAAAATTTATCGATAATTTTAATCTTATATAGAAAATTTATCGATAATCTTAATTTAATAGAAAATTTATCGATAATTTCAATTTTCAATAGAAAATTTATCGATAACTTTAATTTTCTATAGAAAATTTTATCGATAACTGATCTTATATAGACATTTTATCGATAACTTAAATTTTCTATAGAAAATTGATCGATAATTAGTTTTTTTATAGGAAATTTATTGATAACTTTAATTTTTATACCCTTCACCACAGGTGTAAAGGGTATATATAAGTTTGTCATTCCGTTTGTAATTCCCACAATTTTCGTCGGAGAGCAAAAAAGTTTACATTTTCGGGATCCTTGTAAGAAATGATGACGATAGGACCATGTCCGTCCGTCCGTCCGTGTGTCGGTTGAAATGGCGTTTATGAAGCCCACCGATAACTGACATACATAATATATATATCAAACGATCGGAAATGCTTTCGAGAATTTTGCTATTGGAATTCAGCAAGATCGGTTTATACAATGCAGAGATATGTTAAGAAAACCGGTTTTTAGAACCGGTTTTCCAGTTTCTGAAGCCTCTGTATACAAAGAAGTCTCGGACATTTTTTTCTGAATTTTCGTTCTGAAAAAATGAAATAAATCGGTTCAATAGTAACTGAGATATCGGACAAAACGCATTTTTTATTTTTTAAAGCCCTGGTTTAAGCTATATATTTTTATTTTTATACAGATCGGTCACAAATATTTTTATAAAATTTCGGTTTTTTGAATCAACAGGATCGGTTTATAAATGGTGGAGATATGCTTTAAAAACCGGTTTTTGAAACCGGTTTTTCAGTTTCTGAAGCCTTTGCATATACCAGGGACTTCGAATTTTCAAAGGAGGTTCGGAAATTATTTTCTGAATTTTTGTTCTGAAAAAATTAAATAAATCGGTTCAGTAATAACTGAGATATTGGGGAAAACGAATTTTTTATTTTTGAAGCCTTTGTTCAAGCTACAGATTTTTATTTTTATATAGATCAGTCATAAATGTTTTTATAAAATTTAGTTTTTTTTTAATAAACCAAATTCGTTTATAATCAACAGAGTTATGGCCCAAAAACAAATCTGTTAAGAATATAAATACACACACAAACATGTATATTAAGCATTGTAATGACTATTAGTGACGTTTTTTGTTTTTTGTATAGACAAGTAGTTTAGTTAGAAACAGCAGTCATATAATGAATAACAGTGTTGTTGTTGTTCTTTGTATATGCAGTCTGTACAAAAATAAATAGATATGGAATTGTTGTTGTTTATTTTTTAAAACTAAAACATATCTGTTAAGAATATACATAAATACATACACAAACATGTATATTAAGCATTGTAATGACTATTAGTGACGTTTTTGCCTATAAGACAAGTAGTTTAGTTAGCAACAGAAGTAATATAATGAATAACAGTGTTGTTGTTGTTCTTTGTATATGCAGTCAGTTTGTATATACACACATAAAAAAATAAATAAATATGGAATTGTTGTTGTTTATTTTTTAAAAGCAAAGCCTGTGAAAATATGAAAGCATACGTTAAGGCGAAAATTTTATTATTTGTCGGTAATATGGTAATATGATGTCGATAAGATAGTAAGATGGTAATATGGTAATATGGTGAAGGGTATCAAAGATTCGGCACAGCCGAATCTTTTTTCAATTTCATTTTATTGAAAATTTATCGATAACTTTAATTTTGTATACAAAATTTATCGATCTTTAATTATTTATAGAAAATTTATCTATAACTTTAGCTTTTTTATAGAAAATTTATCGATAACTTTAATTTTCTATAGAAAATTTATCGATAACTTTAATTTTCGATAGAAAATTTATCGATGACTTTAATTTTCTATAGAAAATTTGTCGATAACTTTAATTTTCTATAGAAAATTTATCGATAACCTTAATTTTCGATAGAAAATTTATCGATGACTTTAATTGTCTATGAAAAATGTATCGATAACTTTAATTTTCTATAGAAAAATTATTGAGAGCTTAGATTTAAATGTTAAAGTATTTTAGATTAAATTTAGAAAATTTGTCGATAACAAAATTTTCTACTGAAAAATGGTTGATAAATCGATAACAAACATTTTTTTAAGAATATTTATCGAGCACTGTTTAGAAAAAAATTGTGAATGATTTTTTTTTTTATTTTTTTCGAAAGAAAATTTATTTCAAAAATTCGATTTAGATACCTAAAACTTAAATTTTTAAATTTAATTAACAAATAAATTTAGTTTAAAAATATTATCGATTACTTGAATTTATATCGATAAATTCAAAAATTTGTAATAAAAATATTTTTATTTTTTGTATTATTCAGTAAATAAATTTCCGATTACAAGATCTAAGTTATCGATTTAATTCAATTTATTATCATGTACCTTCCAACCCTGCTAAAATATGCCATAAATACTGTTACAATAGCAAAAACTCCAAATGGACCAGCAAAAAGATGCTAAAACCTTAATTGGCTAAAAAAAAGTACACACATAAAAAGAACTATCATCAGAATACTAGAAGACTTAAATACGATACTCGTAACTTGTTGTATAGACTCATAAGAAGTTAAATAAAACAAATACAGGCTGAAAGAAGTCTACTGCATCAGCAAAGCAACTATAACATAAACTCAAAGTTACAACATTTTTGTTTTTCCTTGTTCCACTCAACTAAAGATACACGTAACAATAAATAGTATTTCTGTTTTTTTTTTGGTGGCATTACTGTTTGGTTTAAACGACGTTGCAAGAAAATAGACCTTAAATATTTTTGCATAAATCTTTTGTGATGTTTTGAATAGACACCATTAGTATAAAAACAGAAATTTTGTAAAGCTAAAGTAGAGAGCACAAGAGAAGATCAAAACTTAAATGATAAAAAAAATGGTTGCAATAATGACCTAAAAAATATCGAATAAAAAAAGCTAACAAGATTCTGTGTGTGTCTGTTTAAATAGTTAATAAACAACACAAGTAGCCAAGTTAGTAAATAAAGTAACAAATGTTTTATTAATGTTTTTATTTTACAACATCTCATCATCACCAGCAGCTACATCACCATTTTCGTAATGTTAAAATAAATGGTGAAAAAAATGGTCTACAAAATAACGAATGTGTAATTTCAAATAGTAAATTTAAGTGCTAGATTAAAAAAAAAAAAAAAACAATGCATAAAACAATTATAGAATAATAATGATACGAATATTGCATAAATTTTAATTATTGTACAAAGATCGCTAAACCCCCTTCTTTTGTTTAATTTATGTTAATAGGTATAACCGAATTTTAGACAAAAAAACAATTAATTCACTTCGATTATTTCAACATAAATTACATACTTTGTTATTAAAAAGTTTCTCTAAATATTTTCTTTAAACATTCAAATAAGTAATCTTTAAGAACGATAATAATCTAATTTATTGTACTGTTCTATTTAAAAAAATAAAGATATTTCTTTCAATATCCATAAACTGTTTAATAAAACTTCAAAGAAAACTTTTTTTTAACACTATAATTAAATAATTTCAATTTCATTCACCCATAAAAATGAACAGTTAAAAGTGAAATTCTTAATCCCGTTCACTGCTGCAATCAACAACCTCTTTTGCTCTCGACCCTATAATTTCCCAAATATTTATAATTTTTGGTCATTTCGATAAAAACCACAACACTCTCAACATTTTGACCACATTAAGACATAAAGAAATAAATAAAAAAAAAAAATAATAATTTCCATTTAAAAACTAATATTCAAAGTGAAATGATAAACAAAGAAAAAAAGTTAAAAGAAGAATAAGACGGAGGAATATATAAAGTAGCAGAGTCAAAGAAAGAGAAATAAAAAAAAGTTCATTACATTAACTTAGTTATTCACAGTCGAATGATTTGGAAAGTGTAGGTTGTTGGATGGCTGACTGGCTGGCTGGCTGACTAGATGATAGTTGATTTACAAATGATAAGAAAATGCAAAAGAAACGAGATGAGATGAAATGAAATCCAAATAAAACTTAAAATAAAATGCACCAACGACAACTTCTATATCTGTGTGATTTTATTTGAATGAAGTGTTTGTGTGGATGATGGGATTGTTTGATTTAAAGTGACAAACAAATAAACAAATAGATGTTGATAATGGTGATTTGTTTTATGTATTTTTTTCTCTTAGATTTCAAGAACAATGGTCTTCCAAAAGTAGTTGAAGTAGAAAGACAAAGATATGAGAAAATATACAAATATTTATTCGCTCATTCTTTCCCAGAATTTATAGAAAAAGTTTGAAAAAAAAAAAAAAAAAAAATACAAGAAAGTGTTTTCTTACAAAATTACATTTTTTTAAACGATACTTCAGTGCAAGGCTTGAGAAATTAAATAAAACAATTGGAAGAGTTAGATAATATTGATCAAGACTCCGTAGACTTAAGATCAATTTTCTGTAAAATTAAGATAAATTTTCTAAAAAATATGAGGTATCGAAAAATTTATTTTAGAAATTCTAAGTTTTCAATAGATTTTTTCTAGAAAATTAAAGTTATCGATAAATTATCTTTGCAAAATTAAAGTTATCGATAAATTTTCTTTAGAATTCTAAAGTTATTGATAAATTTTCTATAGAAATTCAAAATTATCGATAAATTTTTATCGATTAATTATCGTAAATCGATAAATTTTCTATATAAAATTAAAGTTATCGATAAATTTTCTGTGAAAAATTAAAGTTATCGGTATATTTTCTATGGAAAATTAAAGTTATCGATAAATTTTCTATAGGAGGTTAAGGTTATCTATAGAAAATTAATGTTATCGATAAATATTCTATAGAAAATTAAAGTTATCGGTAAATTTTCTATAGAAAATTAAAGTTGTCGATAAATTTCCTATAGAAAATAAAAGTTATCGATAAATTGTCTATAGAAAATTTAAGTTATCGATAAATTGTCTATAGAAAATTTAAGTTATAGATAAATTTTCTTTAGAATGTTAGTTATCGATCAATTTTCTACAGAAAATTTAAATTATCGATAAGACAATTAAAGTTATCGATAAATTTTCCATAGAAAATTAAAGTTATCGATAAATTTTCTATAGAAAATTAAAGTTATGGATAAATTTTCTATAGAATATTAGTTATCGATAAATTTTCTATAGAATATTAGTCATCGATAAATTTTCTATAGAAAATTAGTTATAGATAAATTTTCTATAGAAAATTAGTTATCGATAAATTTTCTATAGAAAATTTAAGTTATCGTAAAATTTTCTATAGAAAATTAGTTATCGATAAATTTTCTATGGAAAATTAAAATTATCGATAAATTTTCTATAGAGAATTAAAGTTATCGATAAATTTTCTATAAAAAAGCTAAAGTTATAGATAAATTTTCTATAGAGGATTAAAGTTATCGATAAATTTTCTATAGAAAATTAAAGTTATCGACAAATTTTCTATAGGAAATTAAAGTTATAGATATATTTTCTATAGAACATTAAAGTTATTGATAAATTTTCTATAGAAAGTTAAAGGTATCGATAAATTTTCTACAGAAGATTAAAATTATCGATAAAAAATATTTATCGTCAAATTTTCCATAGAGAATTAAAGTTATCGTTAAAGTTTATATAGAAAATTAAAGTTATCGATCAATTTTCTATAGAAAATTAAAGTTATTGATAAATTATCTACAGAAAATTAAAGTTATCGATAAATTCCCTATAAAGAATGTATGTAGTTATCTATAATTTGGATTTTCTAATGGAAATTTATTGAGATTTTCTATAAAAAAATTATTGATATTAAAATTATAGAGAAATTTTCCATAGAAAATCTAATTATAGATACATTTTCTATAGAATATTGAAAATGTTAATAAATTATCGAAAAACTCTTTAGTAATCGACACATTTTCTATACAAAATTTAAGTTATCGATAAATATTATACAGAAAGATTTGATAAATTTCATACAGGAAATTTATTTTCTAAAGAAAATTTTTCGACTTAGAAAATTAAAATATCGATAAATCTTCTATCGAAAATTACAGTTATAGTTTCTGTAAAAAAAATTTAAGTTATCGATACAATTTCCAAAGAAAATTTAAGTTTTCGTGAAATTTTCTACAGAAAAATTAAAAATTTAATTTATCGATAAATTTAATTTTCTATAAAATTAAAGTTATCAAAAATCCTTTTCCAGCTTTTTTTTTTTTTTAATTATAGTTATCGGTAAATTTTCAATATCTATAACATTTTCTTTTTAAAAGAGAACTTAAATTACATAAATGTTTGGACTCAAATTAAAAAGATATAAAAATCTATTATATGCTGCTGATATTTTTTATTTATAGAAAATCTTTCATATTCAAAGTTTTGCATGTCTCAAATTAGTAATTTCATAAAAAGTTCTTTATGCAAATTGTTTTTAGAACTTAAAATCTTTTAAAATTTCATCACGTCTTAGGGAAGGTATAAAATTTAATTTAATGAAATTATTAAAGAATTTTAATTTAATTGATGAGTAACAACAAGCCACTTGGGTTATCAATAATAACAATTACAACTCTTATAATAAAATAAATCACAAAAACATTTTGTGTTTAAATTTAAGCCAGTCCAAACATTAAATTGACCCAAAAAAAAAAAAAAAAGATGATTTTATTCAATAAAGTTTTGACCCACGACAAAAGCAAAAAAGAAATATAGATACAAAAAGTTAATTTAATTTATTATAATTGTATTATAACATACGACTGACTGACTGAATGACTGACTACTCATACGCAATCTTATTTTTTCTTCTTTCTTTACAATTATTGCTTATAAAAGGAAAAATATTTTTTATATTTCTATATTGATTGATACGTTTTTGGTTAGTCCATTGGGGACAAAAACAAAAATATAAAGAAATGAACTTGGGGAGGAAGGGACAAACAAATGAAATTTAACAATAATAAGAAATAATTCAATGTTTTATATTTATATGTAGGTACTTATTACATCAATGACTCAAAACCAAGTCGAAGTCTTCAAAGTACTCGAACAAAATTTATTTTTTGTAATAAAATTTACCACCACCAGCATGTAACACACATCATAAAGTTAGTAAATCTGTCTGTCTGTCTGTCTGTCTATCTATCTCTCATTCAGTCAGTCGTTGTAGCCTAACAAAAACTTAAAGCATTGATTATGATTTTCAGGTCGCATTATTATTCGTATGTATCTTTTTTTACAATAGATGGCTGGATAAATACTTTTACAATGTTTCTTTATTTCTTTGTATAAAAACACCTTTCTCAGAGTCATGCCCACAGATGAAGTGTGATGTGATGGTGGTCAAGCAATTTTAAGCGGATACTACGACTAAATGCTTCTGCTGCTAATCATATCGAAGAAGCAGTAGAAAGAGGAGCAAACATAAAGTGACTGACAGAGAAAGTTAATTGATTATTGTTGTTAAATATGTCAATAAGTGTATTTTTTTTTAAATTAAAATGTTGGAATGTAATGGAAAGAAAAGAAAAAAAATACTTATTCCCATATATCTTAAAAATTATGTAATCTTACAAGACCCTGATGGAATGTTGTATATTGAAAATTACATAATGAGACATAGTACATAGCATGATATAAAGAAAAGAAGGTAGTTCCAATCAATATTTTGTTTACAAAAATAAGGATTTTTGAAGTTTTATTTTTGTAAACATTTTTATCAAACATTGCCAGATTTTTAAAATGAGTTTCTAATTTCAAAGAATTTTTGTAATAAATTTGTGTAACGATATTATAAGACAATTTTGGAATTGTTGCAAATATACTATAAATGTTTATTATAATGAATATAAAAAGAAATTTCATTTTAACAAGAATATATTTTAAGATAATCAGAAAATGGATGTTTTGAAAAAAATAAAAGAAAGCACTACAAATAAACACCCAAACATAGTCTTTCTGCGAGATTTCAATCCATTTAATGCAAAAAAAAAACAATTTCAAAACTACACAGTCTTCTAGATATCGCGTTTATTTTCGAGAATTTCTTCTATGGATTGTACTATGTCAGGATTATTTTCATTTCACTGCCTCCCATTTAGTTAGGCTAAATCTTTTAGCAAACAATAATTATTATCCAAAATTTTGTACTACAGTGGCAGTGAGCATGGGAGTATATAGCAAAGATTACAGGCACTGTTTTATTTAATTGTTTTTCAATAAATGGGAACTATCTTTTTTCGCCGATTAATAACTATTCCCTAAGGCAACATAATAAATGGTTTTAAATTTTTATTGATTCAACAAAAAGACATGTTCACTCTCATAGTGGTAATCCATTAAAATCAAAGTATATGCAAATCCACTAATGTATTTATGCCTATGAACCAAATTGCAAACAGCTTCTTACTTTTGGGGAATTAAATTTACACATTGCTGCACTTAATGGTCTTATATTTTGCTGGTTACTCTTCCTTGGGCTCCACAGATCTTAGGCTTTGACTGCATTTCATTCAATATTTAGAAAACAATTTATCAATTTCTATTTTTTACAATTTTAAATAATTTTTATTTTTTAAATTTATTTATGAAAAAGTCAAATTTTATTTTAATACGGTAGCTTTAATTTAACTAAATGTCATAATCCTTAAGCATGTCAGAAAGTGATATTAAAATAATATAAACAGAATGAAACTACCTTCTTTTCTTTATATCATGGTACATAGTTAGCTTCTTCATATAACGGAAGTAGAGAACAGTTAAGTCTTGAAATAAAATTAAAATGTCTAAAAATAATTATCATAGGATTTGCAGAGCCATTTATACTTATCAATCCATTTTCTTTATTTATTTATCGTATGGCATTTAATAATCACAAATTTGTTAAAAAGAAAAACAAACATAAATATTTCACAAAATTTCAATTTCAATATTACTGCCAAATGGGAAGGGTCAAATATTAATATCTAAATCCGAAAGCTATTGTATTGCTGCTAGACCAGCGCCGTTGAGGTTCAATAAATCTCCTTTAAATCTTCTTCGGGGGCATTCCGTTGTCATGTGGTAGACTATTTGTACAACGTCATCATCACAATCGCAAAGAGGGTTATCTGAGGAACCCCATTTATAGAGGGTTGCAGCACATCTACCATGGTTTGTCCGAATGCGATTCAACCTGGCCCATAGAAGTCTAGCGAGATCATATTCAGGAGGAATTCTTGAAAGATCTTCAAATTGAAATGGCTCATTCTGCGATGCCATGGTCCACTAGTCTCTCCATATTGTTTGAGAATCAAAACTTCAGTGATTGGGCGAGTCTCAAAGGGGAGTTACGTGATTTAAGTCGTTCTCTCATGGACATTGCAATATATCCGTGGATTGGAAGAGCTGAGTTGGATGTAATTTTTTCATATTCACGTCTTATTAATTCGGGAAGTTGAATGTTACTCAATGCCGGGAGGAATCTTGTTGGTGTAAATGATATAGTACCAGTTATTATGCGCATTGAAAAGTTCAACTGTGAATCTATTTACGTTACGTGGGGGTTGTTAAGCCACACTGGAGCACAGTATTCAGCAGCTGAGTATACGAGATCAAGAGATGCAGAACAAAAATTACACGCAGTAGCTCTTTTGTATAATATTATTTCGTGTTTTAAACTTCGCTGCTGTATTCTCAATATGCCTTCTAAAGGACAAAGTTCTGACCAATGTTACGCCCAGGTATTTAGGATAGGGGTTGTGGTCCCGGGTTTTGTTAGTAATCTGAACTTTAAGCTTAGTATTAGCCTGATTAGTGTTAAGATGGAAGCAGAAAACTTCTGTTTCAGTATGACTAGGACATAGGCACCATTTTGAAAAATATTGGATCAGGTTATGTAGATCACTTGTCAGGACCGGTTCAGATTGCGTCATATCAGGGTGTTGTGTCGCAATAGAGATATCATCTGCGCAGATAAATTTCCTTGAGATTGTTGTAGGCATATCATGGGTATATAAATTAAATAGTAGCGATGCTAGCATGGAGCCCTAAGGGAGACTATTGTTGAGTTTGCACAGGCTGCTTGATCCATCATCTAGATAGATTCTAAAATGTCTATCACTCAACATATTGTTGAGTAAGGTAGCCATCTTGATAAAGGGTATTACATTCCAATAATTTGTATATTAGACCGTCTCTCCAAACAGTATCATACGCTGACTTTAGGTCAAAAAAAGCAACAGATGTCTTAAATTTTTGCTGGAAACCGGATTCAATATAAGTAGTTAGTGCGAGCACCTGGTCAACACAGCTACGGCCAGATCTGAATCCTGCCTGTTCCACAGTTATAATTCTGTCCAAGGTTGGCTCAATTCTATTCAATATGAGTATTTCCAAGAGTTTGTATATTACACTCAGTAAAACTATAGAACGGTAATTTTCCAATTCTTCAAAAGCGCCACAATTTTCGACCTCTTCAGGGAGCTGGTTATATAACCAGTAAACATAATATTGGAGTAGAAACTTGATAGCCATTTCCTGAAGTTAGTGTCGCTATGTATAATAAATTCCAGAAATATACCTTCAGTACCTGCGGATTTCTCCTGTTTCATTCGTTATATAACGCTGTTGATTTCATCCAGGCTGAATGGCTTGTGTCCTTCGCTTTAGGGATCTAAATTTTCTTCTGATATCAATAGTTATTGATTTATCGGTTACTTGAATGTAGTCATTGCAATAGAATCCTGATTGATTACGGACTTAGGCACAGATATTGGCGTACTTGTTCCAAGTTTACACAGTAATCCCCATGCTCGTCTGCTAGAATGAGAAAAGATAACATTTTCAACAGTATGACGCCATTTTTCCATGCGAAAATCTTCAAGTGACTTTAGCAGCACATCAGCGATCAGCGGGTCCTCTGTATGCAGCTATTCAGCATAGAGAGCATAACTCTGTTCAGTCCAATCCGGAATATATTGTTTGCGTAAGCCCCTTGGGATATGTATTTTAGCAGTCGCAATTTTTCAATTTTAAAGCTTAAGAAAAATTTATAAATTTAAACAGAGAAAAAAGTAAAAATGGACTTCAATTACGAAATTGCTTATATTAATTAATTTTTAATTGACTTTTCTCCAATCACCAAATGATAATATTAATAACTAGAATAATTGATTTTATTATTATTAGTTTTTTTTTTAATAGATGCAATGAGCTGAACATTGTTGGAAATTTGAAATTTGAAATATTTTTTCTGTGAATTCAAGAAAACGTTTTTATATTTTGTCCACTAATTTCTTTTTCTTTTCTCTTTTTTTCAGATTATGGACTTATAGTGTTTACTGTATTCACTATACAACAATAAAATTATCCTTTCACAATGTCCTCGTCCATTTGTACACATTTTTCACAAAATGCGTGGAAAAAAGATTTATGCTCGAATTGCTTTAAATCCAAAGATGAACATAAACAAGCAGCAGCAATGGCTGCTTCTTCCAAATACAAATCACTCTCCACATCTTTAGCAACATCAACAACAACCGCGTCTAGTTTAAGTACGAAAACTGGCAGCAGCAGCAGCAGTAGTGACAGCCACAAGACTGATTATCCCAATAAAAATAAGAGACCAGCTAAAAGTATAATTAAGAAATCAACTCAAACAACTTCAGTGAAATCTAAACACAAAACAAAAGTTAGTTTTCCCAAAAATCTCTCAGAGGTAATAGGTTATGGTGGTGAGTGGTCTGATGATTCAGATGATGATCATGATTTTATGAATTTGGCCAATGATAAAGATGATGACAAGGCTTTGGGTACCGATGATGAAGAGTCATTGGAATTGAAACGTATTACTAGAGCCAATACTGATTTTAATATGAATAACGGTAATCTATTGGGAGATGCTCAAGAGAATATTAAAAAATCTTTTGCTGCTCTCAAATTGGGTGCTCCTCAGGTGGATAAGGAGGGTAAAAAACAAACATTACAAATAAATGTTATACCTTTTGGTTGTTCGGGTGAAATGAAAGAGATTTCAAAAAGCTCTTCAACAAGTCAATTAACAGCCAGTGCATCCACGGTAAAGGCTAAATTTGAAACCAAAACTATGGAAGTGAAAACCGAAAAGTCTTCCTTGACTGGAGCTATTAAGAAAACTACTACGAGTACCACCACTTCTACAGTGGCGTCAACAATTTCATCTTGTACAAAACCTAATCCTGAATCTCTACCCTCTCTGGAAAGTGATGGTAAAAATAGTCCACCTATAGAAAGAGCCATGGAGAAATCTTTGCTGGATGAAATATCTGAGACTTTGGAAAAGAATCAAAATGAAAAGTTGGCTTCCGAAACCAAAGCCTCAAACACTTGCTCTTCATCCACATTAGCTACCAATTCAAAGATTAAGTTTGAAATTGGCACTTTAACTGAATCTTTGGATAACAAGACATTTCTCGACCTTAAGAAACCGATCGTTCGTCATTCACCCATTACCAAAGACCAGGTCAAACCCAAAGTAAATGTCTTCCATAAATACTCAGATAGCGATAGCAACTGTTCGGATACTGAAAATGGTGTTTCCGCCTATTATGATGTGGTGGAAACTTCACAAACGTATGAAAATTTACCTGATGGTAAATATGAAATTAAAGAATCTTCTAAAGTAGGCAGCAAGAGTGAACAAAAGGATCAATCTAATATTTTCTCTAGTTCCCAATATATAACCGATATGCTGTTGTCTTCCAAAACCAGGGCAGCTTCTTATAATTTACATGAGGGCAACTTTATGACCAGTAAAATTACCTCAGATGGTTTGATAGTCACCAAATGTAGCTCCGATGATGCTTTAGACTCTACAGCCAGTAGTTTTGATGGCAGCAGTGATGAGGAAACTTCCTACAATATGATACGTAGTGAGTCTGACTCGGGCATTGGCATTAGCATAGGCCATGATTATAAGAATATCAATTTGACGGAAAAAGAAAGAGATAGACTTAGGGTGGAAAAGAAACTTAGTGCCAGTACAAATAATTCAGATTATGAAGATATTCAAGTAACCGATCAAAAGCCCATATTACCAGTCAAGGATATTAAAAGTTCTTTAAATAAGCCTAACTTTAGCATGAACAAATCAAGAGAATTGCATGGAGAACCTGATGGTAGTGCGGATCCTGATGGCAGTTTAGAAAATCAAGATTGCCAACAATTAGAGTTACCAGAGTTACCTAAATCTCCACCTCCCTCTTCTAAGGTCATAGATGCTCGTCCTTCTTTCCTGCATGGTTTGCAAAAACAACATCCTCCCGTTTTGTTAAAGAAACCCGATTTACCCGCTAAACCTTTGGTGTCTCCCTTACAAACTCCCATGAAAACATTTATGAGTAAAAGAACAACAACAACATCATCATCATCATCATCGACTACTACAACAACAACTGGCGCTGAACATCAACAAGTTATTTCTCAACTACAAATGGTTATGTCGAAAGCGTCAGAGAGCTCAGATAATGATTCATTAAAAGATGACGCCAAACTAAAAAAGGGAAAAGCACCTAATCCACCTATGGATGTGAAAACAAGCGCACCTCCTACACCCGAAAGAGACTATAATATGGAGGCAGAGTTTGAAGAACAAGTCAAAAAAGAAACACAAAATCAACAACTATTACAAACACAAACGCAAGCTCAAGAGCAAACAATAAAAGCTGAAACACAAACAAATAATTTAGACAACAAAAATGAAGAAGATTTGAAATACAACAAAACAGAAACTGACAATTTGACATCAGCAACCGCAGCGGTATCATCGTCTTCATCATCAGCATCTGTAGATAATAATAACTCTTCATCTACTATTTACACAAGGAAAATTGTTTCCAATAGTGGCACGGTGGGTAAAAATTCAGCAGCCGCCTTGATTAAGGAGAAAGATAAAAGAGAGAGAGCCACTATTAATCCTAAATTTCGCAGTCTCAATACCTTTGTTACACAACGCAGCAATGCCATTAAAAATTTACAGCTGCAAAATGCTGTGCCTCCTCTAAATTTCAAACAATCCATGACGCCAGAACCAACACCCAGAAATCCCAAAAATCTTTCCCTATCCGAGGAAAATCTATCAGAAGTCTCTTGCAGCAAATCGGTAACTACTTCCATGTCCATAACCAATTTAAATGCAGCCTCACAACATGACAAGAAATCGGCGGCAAATAATAAAACAAAAACAAAATTCTCCATTAAGAAATTCCTGCGCATGGGCACCACCAAAACTACCGAAAATCTAACCAAACAAAAGGAAAGTATTTATTCGGAAATATGTACGGGCGACGAGGGTGTAGGAGTAGCCGGTAAACCACGTTTAGTCATTATACATCCCATTGACATTAATACCACTGCCGTGGAAGTTGTTAAAGATATAACGAAAACCAATGAAACAGTCAATGCCCAAACCGTGGCTGTAGTAACGGCCAAACCTCCCGCTCCACCTTTACGATCACTCGATAGTCAACGTAGTCATGAGGTTAATAAACCTGCCAGACCACCACCACCAAAAAGTGCTGAGTTAAGGAGAAAACAACAAATATCTGTGGCCACCTCAAATACTATATCAAGCAATAATAATAACAACAACAATTCAGCCACGGGCTATGGTAGCAATAACAGCCATAATGTTACATCAAACGCAACTACAACAACTAATACTACTGCCACAGCAAATAATTTAAAAATGTTGACTTCCTCACCCAAACCTACGCCAGCAAATAACATCCGTATTATTGGAGAACAAAGCGGTTCGATTAAAAGCAAGTCTGACAATGTTTATGCCAATTTAGGTAAGTACAATAATACATATTTACATTCTCTTGTTTTTTTTTTTTTTTTTTCGTTCTGCATTCTTGTTTTATTGTTTTTTTTTTTTTTGATGTTGGAATAGAAAAACAGTGAAAATGGATGCTAAAGATATTTAGATTTTATTTGTTAAACTGAAGAACTTAGGAATTTGTTACAAGAACAGCAAAATTCGCTTTTTTAATAAAGATAAAGGTATTCACCTCAGAAATTTGCAACTTTGCAAGACCCTTGCAAAGTAGAAAATTGTACATCAATTTCTGTAAACACAACAACAACCACATAGAATAAATTTTGCACAACTTACTTTGCAAGGGTCTAGCAAAGTTGCAATTTCTGAGGTGAATACCTTTAATGTAAATTTAAGTAAGAAAATAAATAGGATCATCGAATGTTGAAATGTATAAAATTGTTCATTTTTATCTTAAAATCCAAAAAATCTGAATCCAAACGATTTTTTTTTTTTATGAAAACATTTGCTTTCCACTGTTTGGAAATATATATTATCTCTTCCTTTAACAAAACAAATTCCTGTTCACGGTTTTTTTTTTTTTTTTTTGGTATTTCATCTTTACCATCTTTACATGGCAGACTACTTGGGCAATTGCGTGTTAAGCACGCATTATGATCTTTTCTCAATGGACGTTTAACTTCATTTTAGTAGTTATTTTTTTGTTTTGTCTTGTAACCATAATACTATTTGTTCGTATTTTATAGCCTTAAGTTTTTTACATTCTAGTTTAGTTTATTCCCCCATTTAAGAGACGTAAAAAAACGACGTTGTATTATCGTTTAAATGCAATTAATTGCATGAATTTTTTCTAAAGGTTCTACTTCATCATAGTGGTCGCCAACTCGCTACCAGCACACCATCATTATATTATACTTGGTCATGAGAGTCCATTTTAGCTAGAAGCAGAGATTTAAAAGAATGAATTTAAGGAGCTTGTTATTCATGTGATATCTTAATAAGTATCATGAAAAATATGTTGCAGATATTGTAGGTATAGTCACCCCAATCACCAGGAACATTTTGGTTTTTCTCCATAACATCACATTTTTAACCCATTGAGGACCAAAGAAAATATGTTCACCTGAGGAGTTTTTATGTAATAAAATTTTCTGGTCAAAAACATGGTACTAAGGTGTGAGATCGAAAAAATCTTAACACACATTTTGCCTCATAACTTTTTTCGGAATCAATATTCAAAATTTTTTTTTGATCTAGTTATCATGGAAAAATACTTCAGTTATTATTTTTAATAACAACCATATTAATTTGTCCTTATTTTCATCAAAATAAATGACGAAAAAGATTTACGTCCTACAAGTTATTAAAAAATTTCGAAAAATCCAAATAGGTCTTACAAATAATTGGCCACAGAATTAAATGTCATCCGTAAAACTGTTTCTAATGTTATTAAACAGTATCAGCAGAATTTGGATATTGATGTGAAACCTAGTTCGGTAGGAAAAAAGGATCACATGATATTGGGAAGGCCAGAAAATTGAAGGCATATTGAAAGGAACTCCAAACACATCTGGTAGAAAATCAGCTCAGTTTTCTGAGTGCTTCGACTATTTGGTGCGAAAATTTAAAGCTAATGGGAAAGGTTGATAACATATAAAGTTCAAAAATTCCAAACTGGAATTCTGCAAAAAAAATTACAAGCCAAAAATAGGACTCGGAATTTAAAACCAAATTTCATACAAAAATACTCAAGCTGTATAATTGACGAAGAAACGTAGGTGCTGGCAGAATCTTCGCAGCTTGTGTCTCAAAAATTTTTATTGCTAATGCTCGAAGCAATGTTGGAGATAAGTTTAAGATCTAAAAGCAGCAAAAATTTCTTACAAAATTCATGGTATGACAAGCTTTTTGCAGTTGCGACAAAACAGGAAAGTCATTTGATACATTCGGATCTATAAATACCATAATATGCATAAAGGAATATTTGCAAAAAAGACTTCTTCTTTTCTTAAGAAAGCACAACGTGTCCACATATTTTTGGACCCATTTTTGGATCATGTCACTACGGTAAGAAAGCTCTGGAGTGGTACCAAATCAATAACATAGTTTTAGTACCAAGAGAGGTCAATTTTCAAAATTGTCCATAGCTTAGACCAGTGGAGAGATATTGAGCTCTTGTGAAAAGTGAATTCAAGAGCACAAAAAAGGTGTCCCAAAATACCGAAGATTTTAACAGAAGATGTGCACACTGTTCCAAAAAAGTGACTGAAGCAACTATCAAATCTCCAAAGAAAGGGTTTTCAAAAATGGTCCACAATTTTATAATTAGTGGTTAGAACCATAAAAATAATATATTTCTGTGATCTGTGCTAAATTATCAAATGATTAAAAAAATAATGAAAACTCTAAGATCAACCGTTTCCAAGTTATTAAATATTATGTATTTTAAGAATTTTTCGATCTCACTCCTTAGTCATGTCTCTAACTTGTAAAAATTAATAATTTCCTATAAAATCATGGAAAAAATTAAGGGGTAAGGAGTGAGTGTAGAGGGTAAATTTGTATTTGATATAACTAATACAATCACAAAAACTACATGATGTTGTAAATGCAGATCTCAAAAATAGTAAAATTTTTAAAATACCAAAAAAACAAAATTCTAAATTAAGTTAACAAAGTTAACAAAAAACGAGAAAAAAAAAGGTATAATCGGTCAAGCCCGACCATATGATAGCCTACACCATTGTGTACAATATAATTCGGGGAGGTCTCTTTTATTAGACTTGAAGCCAATTGTGGACCGATATTCATATCAAGTGTAAAATGAAACATACGAATACAGAATATTACGACCGATCACAACCAATATTAATAGGATTCGTGCCTGGGCATTAGGAAACCTGTGTGCCAAATTTCATTAATTTTTGTTCAAAAATGCGACCTGTAGTTTGATTAAAAGGTTTACATGGACGGACAGACGGACGGACATCGTTAAATCGACTCAGAATGATTCTAAGCCGATTGGTATAAATTAAGGTGAGTCGCATAATACCCTCCCCACATATGGTGGTGTAGGGTATAACTATAGGAAACATTCTAAGACTAAATTTAGTGTAAAAATGACACCACAATTTTAAAAGAAATTATGTTTTTATTTTCAACTTGTAAGGAACCTCCGATTATCCTAATTTTCAGCTGGGTTAAAACTCAGTCACATCCAAGGTTCTCACATAAATATACTGTTTAAGTTGTATATTTTATACCTTATTTTTTATTTCGTATTTTTCTTCACTTTTATAATTTTATTGAGCCACTTATATTGAAAGCTTTTTTTTATTGAGAACTGTGCTGTTCGGTGAAGCTTCTGTGATAGCGGTTGTTGCATCGAACCTTCCTTTTTTGTTGACTTCTTGTTGTACGCTTCTATAACAATTTCGTGATCTGTGTGTGAGTTTACGTTTATGTGGCTTCTTGTTTGTTTGCTTTGTCTCCTTTTGGCTTGCTGTATTTTAATCTTCCCTCTGCTTCTCTGTTCGCTATTATTCTTACACTCCTGTGTATTTCTCTCTGCTGCTTCTTCACTCTACATCTGCCTTTTCTCACTGCTACCTCCATGATTCGTTAGTTCTGCTACTCGCCTGCTCAGCTGTGACGATGTAGGCATTAATGTCTTCACTTCGGCTATTCTCTCTGCTGCTTTCTACTGCTACTGCTTCCTGCTGTGTTTTTCTATTTTTAACCCTTAAATGACTAGCGTCCCATCTAAGATCAAACCTACCACCTGTCCCTGACTAGAATGATTTTCCTCCTGTGTACCCCATCGACCTCCGGAACATCTGAAAGGAGAAGAGGAACATAGGCGAATGCAATTCTCCCCCAATATAGATGGATGTAATCCATCTCCCTACCAATAAAACGCCCATAGATCGTTTTATTATCTTTTACAATTAAAAATTATTCTTAATATTTATGTGAGCCAAAATTCCAGAAATTTTTGGCCCTCACAAATTTCATAAAAAAATATATGCATATTTATACCCTGGTGTTTGGGGTATTATCTCGCCCCCGTACATAAACTCCTGGGAATAGGGTTCTAACACTAACTAATGCCTTATTTATATCACTATTTCAATAAAATTTGGTACGAATAAGTTCTATATAAAGATAAAACGGAGTGCAGAATTTCAGGAAGATTGGTCATAAATAATTTTAATATTAGCAGAAATCATATTAACTAATTTCATAAGGTTCGGTCCACAAATAGCCATAAATACGATATTAGGTTCATTTTCGAAATTTTCTCAAATCTTTTTAGTGTAAAAATGCATCGGTGTGACGGTTACTAAATTGTCGAGCTTAATCGACTATGACTTTCTCGTTTTTTCTTTTTTTTCTTAAATTAGGATTTAAAGACGTACTATTTCTAATTTTTGTTCATACCAAAGTAGAATTCCATATACTATGATATAATCTCTCAATAACAGCGTTTTGGTGTAAAAGCTTCCATTATTCTTCGCTTATTTCTGCCAATTTTCAAAAACCCAAAAGAACAATTCTTAATCTAAATTATAATTCTTCATATGAATTAGAATTTTTTTCTTCTGAGATTTTAGAATTAATTCCTTTTCTTTTTTTTTCCATTTCACGAAAAAAAAAAATTGCGTAGTAGCTTGTTGTTCTTGTTCTTGTTTATGTTGTTTTTGGTTTTATTATTTTATTTTCTTGATTTCCAGGAAATATGGCGTGTTGAAAAATTGATAGTATTTTGTAATACAAGGTTGCCTACAGGAAGTTGCAAGGAGGTTAGATAACTTTTTGTTAATGAATACATAATTCTAGTTATATACATATGTGAATTTGTATGGTGGTATGTACATACATATATAGGAAATATGTTTATCAAAACTCATGAAGAGGATTTTGAGACCTGAAAATGTAGAAGCAAAAATCAGATCAAGGAAAAATAAATTCTAGAAATCTTAAATGAAATTACAACTTGTTTTAATGAAAAAACTGACCACGCAGTTGGTTTTGTAAGAAATGGCTTACGATAGAATAGGTTGAGAGCAAATTGGTCATAACAGTAACAGAGCTAATTAATAGTTTATGAGAGACCTTGGCATCATTCTTGAACTATTTTGAAGTGTGTTTAAGCTCTTCACTCAAATGTTTTGATCTTCAGAGAACCTACCAATTTATGAACGATTTATTTCATTTGTGAATCTTTTCTTAACTTAAATATACGCAGCAAAAAAAAAAAAAAAAAAGAACTTAACTTTAACATCGTGTTGTCATTGGAAGGAAGTACTTAGAGGTGAAAAAGTGCTGCATTTAAAACATGGCTGTCATTGGAAGAATGTTATTATTTTATACTTCTTGATCATTGCTTTTGAAGTACTTCTCTTAAAACTATTTTTATATAATTTTTTTAATAAAAATTCTTGTTTTGCCCTATTAAATAATTATAAAAATGCTTTAAAATTTGTATAATTAAATTTGTGATAGAAATTATTACCATTTTTCCCGACTAAAAATGTATTTATTTTTACTTTTTTAGAAGTAATTATTAATAACTTACAAAAAAGTTTTACATATATACTTTGTTCCACTTTTGATGTTGTAAAAATGTTCTTTTTTTGGAAGAACTTTATTTGCTGGGTATAAGTGGGATCAGGGATGATTAATGAGATTTTCAGTATTTTACTATATTGAATATAAAATTGTACTTTTTGTGCCGTAATTGTAAAATGTTAAAAATTTCTTTTGTCCAAAACTTAACAATATTTTTGATCGGAATATCTTAGGAAAATTTCCTTTGAGGTCTAAAAATTAGAGAAAAAATGAGTACATTTTATATCCATCATTACATCCCATCATTAGATGGGATTTCCATGAGATTCTACTTAAAAGTAATGTTTGGAAAATTTCCATAAAAGGTAAGGACGAGCGAATTGTACTGAAAAAAAAAAAAATACAATTGTACTGAATTTATCATCCCTGAGTGAGATAATGAAAAAGTTGAGGAGAAAAGAACTAAGAACAATAGAAAACAAGTTTAGGTTAGGATAATCTATAGCGGCTTAGAAGTTGGTTTCTACCAAATTAAACTAAAAGTGTGTCTCGAATTTAATCTCGAGATGACGAAGATGTGGATCTCATCCAGATCACTGGCGAAATTACAGTGAGCAACCTATAAGCGATAACGTTTAGTCTCGAATTACGAAAAGCCAAACAATACCAGAGAAGATATTCGGGTATATTCTCCTTACTGTTATAGCTTATGTAGTAATCATTATATGTGAATTTTATTCTCTTGATGCTAGTAGACCAATTGCATTATTTTTCTATTCATATAAAATAAGATCTTTCAGTACAAATGGTTTCTCTTTCTGGTCGTTTGTTGTCTTTAACATTTTAAATTAATTGTAAATTTTCTTTACATGATCTACACCAGTTCTAGAACTGGTGTAATCAGAACCACTTTAGATTCTTTAATAACATCCTTAGAAGTAGTGGTGTTGCAACCAATTCTGGCACTCATGGGTTAAAACATTCTTATGATTCCAAATTGGTTTTAAGGAATGTTTTTGTGAACTAATTCTGTACGATTTCTACATCACTTCTATGAATAAATTACTGGTTTCTAAATGATTTCCTAGAACTGTTAAAAAATCTTGAACAAAAAATTGTAAAAAATTTCAAAGATAAAAAAAAAAAACTGTTTAACAAAATTAAATTTATTTAAAAAGTTGTATTTACGAAATGCCTCTGTAGAATATAAAATAAAAAAATAGATTATAAAACTGTTCGCTAACGCTTTTATGAAATGAGTTCTGAATGAGACAATTTCGAAGAACTAGTTTTAGATAACGCTTCTACATAACTAGTTCTGGAGGTGACAATTTCAAACAAAATCATTGATCGTATCGCCAAAGTATAATAAATACAGGCTATTTGCATGCTTTCTGAAACAAGTTGTAGAACTTAAATTTTTTTTTTTTTTTTTTTGGGTTTACAGCAAAGACTATATTCTACCCAAATTAAGAAATTTCTTAAATTTTAAATCATAATCCACATAAAATCGTCATTAATATTAAAACCTTAGAAATTAAACTCTTAAATAATGCATTACACTTATTATATCTAATTTGTATAAAATTTTGCTTAACATATAAAAATAACCATTCCATTTAAATATTTATATTTACCAGTAAATTAAAACAAAAAATCCTTTGTAAAATTTCCTTAAAACTTAAAGTTCTAATGACCTCTTACTGGGTCACATGTAAATAACCAACAGCAGCATCCATAGCATCAACAGTCATAAAACCAATCAACAATTTTACAAATTATTTCCAATTAACCCTTAAGGCAACCTTTTCTCAACCTTCAAAAATAGCTACAGCAAAAGTTCAATATTTAAACAACAAGTGAAATTTTACTTTAAGACCTTTTTTTCTGCAGCAGCAACAACCCAAAAAGCAAAAAAATAAAATATAAAAAAGGTTGTGATTTATGACTTCTTTGAAATTTTATCAGTAGCTCAGCATAAAATTTAATCATTTAACTTTTCATCTTTCACATAAATATTTATATACATACTTTCATACTTAGAAGTATGTAAGTATTTCCTATTAAAGCCTCCAAAGTGTGGCAAATGCAAAAGTGTTGAATATTTATTGTGTAAACACAAAAGCCACCTGTAAAATATTACAAAATTTTTAAAGATTTCAAACCATTATTACAAAAAACTCTAATTGACGTTTTGACCCACATTAAAACAAGACCCATTCCGTTAAGACATTTTTTGTGGCAAGTGTTCTTCTTCTTTGGTTACATGTATGATGTAGTGCTTTGGTCAGTTGTTTGGTTTTGTCCATAATGTCAAGGCTTATTCAATAACAGTTTCATTATTTTAATTTACAGTTTATTTGGTTGGGCTACAAACAAGAATTTATTATTAATTTTTGATTCTAACGAGAAATTATTCATATATGTTGGTATTCAAGTACCATAATCTTGTTGAAATAATATTGGGTAGGGGAAAAATGTTTAAGTCTTCACTTCAAGGATTTCAAAATAAAGTAACTTTCTAAAATGGCGCAGTCATGTCTGTTACATTTTAGGAATAATCCCTCCGTTTTGTAAAAAAAAAATCCCATTATTTTCCCAGTTTCCAAAAAAAAATAAACAAATTTTTCCTCCTCCCTAAAGAAAAAGATTTAATGAAATAAGCCAAAACACTAAATACCGTTACCTAGGGTATCCAATTATTCGGGTGTTCATATTAATCGGTTTATTCGACAAATAATTATTCGAGGTTAAAATATGATCGGTTAGTTACCGATTATTTATAAATTATTCGATTAACCGAATAACCTTAGTTTACTTAGAAACATGATATAAGTTCAAATTTTTCTACAAAGGTATCATTTCGTAATCATTTTCTCCTATTTGTATGAACAATTTTAATTTTTTTTTAGCTAATACTATAAAATATTCTCCTCCTTTATTTAATTCATTTTTCATGTAAGTGTATTTTCCGTGTAAATATATTTTGTTAAACGAGTCTAAATTAATATTTTTTGGATACATTTAGGAGATGATAATTAAAAGTATTATGACTAGTGCAACTTTGAATTTACTTTACTCAAAGTAATGTTTTAAGAATTTCTATTGATACAAGTTTAATTATTTATGAAGATATAATATTATTACCTTTTCTTGTCGCTTTTTATAAAACATTCTATCCCAACAAAAAAAAAAAGCATTCAAAGAAGTCAGTAAGATACTGAACTTGTGATTTAGAAATAGTACAAATTCGTATAATTTTCAATGAATTGAATTTTTTGATAGCTGTGTTATGTCATGTCATATTCACGATTTTGTGCAAAATTGCAATGAACATACAAATTTTTTTAACGGCTCAAGGAAATTAGTTTTAATTTTTATTATTTTAATAAACAAAATTAGGCATAACATTGTTTTTCATTTGTTTCAGTTTTTTTCGTTTTTGTAATGATAACATCCGAAAATCAACGTCTTATAGCAGAACACATCGTTTAAATCTTTCCATATACATATATTGGATTCTGATTTATTACTTTTAAAGCAGAAGGAAAAGTAACAAGCGCAAATATTCGGCCCGGCCGAATCTAAATACCCACCATCAACTTTTTCAAATTTTGCGTTATAATGAAGAGGGTGGTAAAGTGGGAAGTAAAGTGGGCGGACCACGCCCATTTTTTGTTTCCGAGTTTACATTGGTCTTTGAACTATTTGTAAACAATTTTGTTGATTTTCACCTTATATGGGAGGTGGGCGGTAAAGTGGGCGGACCACGCCCATTTTTGATTTTCGAATTTACATCGATCCCCAAACTATACATACAAAATTTCGCTGTCGTACATGCTTTTGTTGCAGAAATATCGGCAGAAAAGTGTAAAATGGACACCCTGTGTTTCTAGTTTTAAGCTCATAACTTTTTTGTTTATTAACCGATTTTGCCCATTTTCAATCCCAAACAAACCCTATCCTGCTTTCAACAGACGGACAGACGGACGGACATAGCTAGATCGACTCAGAATCTAATCAGGACCCAGAATATATATACTTTGTGGGGTCTTAGATGATTCCTTCGACATGTTACACACGGAATGACAAAATCAATATACCCCCCATCTTTTTGATGGTGGGTATAAAAATTATTTTTATTTATTTTTACTGGAATGTAACAGACCTCTTAAAAAGATGTAAATTTATAAATTTATAATAAAAATAAAAAAATTTCTAATTTACAACTCAAGAAAGCTACATTTCGGTTAACCGGTTATTCGACACAAATTATTCGGTTTATTCGTTATTCGAAAATAGACAGTTTTAAATTATTCGAACAGTTAATCGACAAAAATTAACCGGATAACGGAATGACGGTTAATCGATTGGATACCCTACCGTTACCGTTATTTTTCGGTTTAAGAATTATTTTTGTTTTTAATCAAATTAAAATAAAACTTATAATAATGTTATGGGTATCCTAGAACGACCCTGTAACACTTAACCACTTTATATTTCCTGGTTATGAACCGATAATTGAAATTTCTGAAACTTAAACTATCATTACCGAAATAGCTCGAAATACCGATAACGCTTAAATACCGTTACCGAAATAATAAAAAAATACCATTACCTTTTTGAATCGGTTACCAAACTTGGTAAAAAGAAAAAAAATATTTTGTAAAAAAAGTACCAAAAACAGGTACGATTTTTGCCCCTTTAACGTTCGAATTTCCAAAAAGTACTAAACTTGTATTCGCCAATTTTCGATAAGGTAATAATGTGATGCACATTTAATTTCTCCACTTACTGCATTAAAAGATAGATAGGGTACCAAAATACAGTTTTTACCCGTTTTCTCCCTAAAAAAAACGAATTTCAAAAAAGTACCAGTCACCTATCCGTTTATTTTGAAATTAATAATGACTCTTAAACTTTTTTTGTATTTATATTATAGCGTTTTCTTTTCTGAAGAAAGATGTACCTTGTTACTGCGTTACCTTGTTACTGTGTAACAGTTTTTAAGGGTTACCTTCACCCTAATAAAATGGTACCTTTTTTATGATTACAATAGAACAAAAAATCTGAGACCAGTTCTGTAATTGTGTTATTTTTAATTCAATTGAGAAAAATCGGATTTTGGATTTTTGGTAAATCTTTAAATTATTGGGGAAATTTTTAATTTTTGTTGAAATTTTAGATTTTTCGTAAAATATTTAATTTTTGGTGAAATTTCGAATTTTTGGTGAAATTTTCCATTTTTGGTGAAATTTTGGATTTTTGGTGAATTTTCGGAATTTTTGTGAAATTTCCATAATTTAGTGAAACATAAATTTCTTTTCGCTGAATATTTCAGTGTGCTGCTAATAAAGTGCATCATGTTCACTCTCTACTTTTTTTTGAAGGTTAACATGTAACATATTTTTTAAATTTAAAGGCAACACTATTATAAAAGAACATCCGACCCATATAAAGTATCACATTTTTTTCAGAGTAGTACACAAAAGAGGGCATAGGGCAGAATAAAGGTAACATTTTAGCCAGAAAAGAAAACGCTATTAGATTAGGAGTTATATGGTTACCGAATTTACCCGTTTCTAACTTTTTTACCTCCTAAACCTTCGAAGACAAACCAAAGGACCAAATTTCATATTCTACCTTCTGTCGTTTGGGCTGGACGATGTTGAATCAGTCAGCGAGTCACTCAGTAACGTTACTCTTTACTCGAGTTCGCAAATTGAAAAAAAAAGTTATTTTCAATCCCTGGAAAAATATTAACAAATAAATATCTGATTCTTAAAAATTTTATTAAATTTCATCACAAAACCGTTAATTCTTTCATCATTAAAAAAAACGCACACACCTTTTTCCCTCCCCAATATATTTCATATAACTCTAAAGAATATTCTATTTAATTCAACCTTTTGGGTGTTAAAAGTTTCATTTAAAAAACTTGTATAATTTTTGTAGTTGCTGTTTGTTTATTTCTTCTTTACTTACGTACATCTTCGAAACGAAAGCAGGTGTAACAAGTTTTTGAAAAAAGATTATACAGGTTCGTTTTCGTCTTCTCTTCTGCTGCTGCAATTGGATTTTGCTGCTTTTGCCAACTGCAACTTCTCTTAACGCTAAAAGAGCTTGTTTTAGTCAGTCTTCTTTGGTTAAAGCTTTAAATAATTTCTTTTAGTTTTTGGCTTTTTTAGTTCAGTTTTTAAGTTCAACATTTAAATGTGTCTTTTTCTTTAAATTTCATTATTTGTCTTGATTCTTACTTTTTTTAGTTTTTTCTAACTTTTTTGTTTAAAAATGTATTTGTGTAAAAGAGGTATGTATGTGTGTATGATTTTATGAGCTTGTATATCATAGGTGTTTGGTTTAAGTATCTTTATAATCTACTTAAATACATAGATATTTTATTAATGTATGTGTTTGTAAGAGTAGTTTGCACTTAACCCACTTTAATCTTCCAAAGTCAAAACATTGTGTTTTGGAATTCATGGATTTTTTTTATTGTTTGTTGCTGTTGTTGTTGCCTATAATTCTTACCATTTACTACTTTCTTTATTTGGTTATTTGGTTTTACCGTTATAGTTGATTAAAATGCGTGGCTCATGTTGATAATAATGATTTTGGTGGATTTTCAACAAACGCAAGAATGTTTGTACATAAGACACTTGAGTTACAAACACTCCAGAATATTTTACAAAAAAAGTGTGAGATCATAATGATGATGTTACCTTGTTATGGTTATTTACAGTAGAGTTTTTGTGTGTGTGTGTTCCAGCTGTTTTAGTTTATGATTCATTATTTTTGCTATTGAATGAAGTAAAATTTATTATAAACATAAGAGTTGTTGCAATTACTTTACGCTTTACAGTGGAAACAATAGAAAGTGAGTGTTTATTATTTTATTTCATAATGTATACATTTATTTTTACTATTTTGTTTAAACTTAGCCCACTGTGCATTGCTTCTTAAGATGATGATTATGACCAAAAAAAATTAATATTGGTTTGTTGTATATTTTTGGTATGCGGCATTTAGATATTGTCTCTTTATTTCGAGTGTTTTAGTTGTTGTTGCTGCTGTTGTCTAAATGCTTGAGTGCCTTGCCTGCCTTGTCTGGTTTAGTTTGGTCTGGTCTGCCTTCTGCCTCCTCGGTTTAAGTACAACGAGTACGTACGTACATATGTATGTTTGTATAATTTTGGTATTTTTGTTGCCGGTTTATTTTACGAGCATATTGAGGTTAATGGGTAAACTATTCTTGAAGGTCGTACCATATTTATGTTTTTGTTATTACTGCTGCTGCTTCTTCTTCCGTTGCTAATGTTGTTGTTATTATAGAATTTGTACGTTTAATAACACAGTAAAATATTGCTGCTGCTACTTCTGGTAAAATTATTGTTGGTTAAGAATATTTTGCGTTCTGCGAGATTATATGTCTGTCTGTCTGTCGGACCGTGTTATGTTCTGTTCTATTCAAGTGGTCGGAATAAACGTGATTGAGGTTAGAATATTTTGAGAGAAATTCAGGTACATAACAACCATGACGGTTAGTTACATTTGAATGTTTGTTGGCATGCAAAAATTAATAAAATTAATTGAATTGTTTTATGGCATTTATTTAAGATGGGAGAGAATGGGATGGAATATTCGTTTGCGATTCAAATTAATAAATATTTAATTAAACATGGCTACAGCAAAGTTTTTAAAATAAACAATTATATTAAATAGAACAAACAGCAAACACATTTCAATAATGTTCATTTTTAATTGGGGGAAATTTGTTGTTTAACCAAAAGAATTTAACCATAAATGTGGAAAATTTATTAAATGTTTTAAATTATATTAATTTAAAATTAACGCAAATATCATTGTAATATTCTCTGTTGAATTTTTATGAAGGACAAGACCAGGAAATTCCGTTAATTCCGTTATGTAGTTACACTAAATTATGTGATTTTAGACCAAAACATATTCTACCTAAAAGATTTGCACCAGATTCATAAAAAAATCTTTCGAACTGAAATAAAAATAAACCGGATCTAAAAACGAATTGAAAATTAACAAACATCAGAACTTAACCTGAACTAGAACTGAACTAGAACTAAACTAGAACTATATCTGAACAAAAACTGAACTTGAACCAAAAATGAGTTTGAACTGAACTAGAACTGAACAAGAACTGAACTAGAAATTAATTTGAACTGAACTAGATCTGAAGATTAAATGAACTGAAATAGAATTTAAGTGGAACTAGTTCTAGGAACTAAACTAGAACTAAACTAGAACTGAACTACAAATGAAATAGTACGGAACTAGAACTGAACTAGAACTGAACTAGAACTGAACTAGAACTGAACTAGAATTGAACTAGAACTGAACTAGAACTGAACTAGAACTGAACTAGAACTGAACTAGAACTGAACTAGAACTGAACTATAACTGAACTAGAACTGAACTAGAACTGAACTAGAACTGAACTAGATCTCAGCTAGAACTGAGCTAGAACTCAACTAGAACTGAACTGGAACTAGAACTGAACTACAAATGAAATAGAACTGAACTAGAACTGAACAAAAACTGAACTTGAACAAAAAATGAGTTTGAACTGAACTAGAACTGAATTAGAAGTAAACTAGAACTGAACAAAAACTGAACTTGAACTAAAAATGAGTTTGAAGTAAAACTAGAACTGAACAAGAACTGAACTAGAAATTAATTTGAACTGAACTAGATCTGAAGATTAAATGAACTGAAATAGAATTTAAGTGGAACTAGTTCTAAATTAAAATCTAAGCTACAAATGAATTATTATTCATTTATACTCATTTTTATTTCCAATTCTCCTCTATTTCAGGCGAAATTCGCTCATCAATCGCGCCACGTAAACCAGAACGTACAGCCAGTATGCGTGAACGTGAGGCTCAATTGGAATTGGCACGTAAACGACATATGGGAGGAACACAGCAACAGCAACAACAAAACCAACATCATCAATCAAATCAACAACAACAAATTAACAAGGAAAACGGTGATACTATCTCGATTTGCTCGTCAAATGGGGAAAATGTATCAACGGAACAACAACATTCCACTACTTCAACAACTAATTCGACAACCACTAACAGAAATGTAACACATTTAAAAACCACATTAAGTCCACAACTAAGCAACAACTCAAATCGTTTAGAGGGTAAACCACCAACTGGCAGCCGCACCAGTACCTTTGAACGCAAGAAAAATGAAGCCAAACCTACGATTTCAAATAAATTGGAAATTTTTGAAAATACTCCATCATCAACAAATTCATCTAACACCGAATCACGACCCAGTAGTTTAAAGGATTCCGTGCGTAAAATCAATAGTACTATTGATAGTTATTTGAAAGATAAACGAGACTATGAAAATATGTATGAATTTGTTAAGTCTCCACAGTCACCACCTCCACCACCGGCCCGTTCAGCTGATATGCAAGCGGGTCAACAAAGACACATGCAGACAAGAAGAAATAATTTGCAATTGGACAATATATCGGTGGCTAGTTATACGAGAAGTGAATATGGACCGACTAGAAATTATGGTCTAAATACTAGTTTGGGTAAATAGGAAAAATCAATTAAAATTTTTTAATTCTATAATAAAAAGTTTTCCTTTTCAACAGCAAACATTCCACGCATGATTTCGGCTTCATATTGCGGCAGCGAAATGGGTGATTTAGATATTTATTCGCCTTATAGTTATTATGGCAGCGAAAATGGCGGCGATATTACAGGTGATATAAATGATAGTGTTTGGGGTATACCATCGGTAAGTGTTTAAAAAAGTTGGTTACAATTTCTTTATTAATTTCTTATATAAATATCTATGTTTTTTTTTTTTTTTTTTCAAGGGCATTAAAAGCCGTGCCAAAACTACAAATCGTTTGAGAATGCGCAAGGGTCGCAGTGTGGTTCATAAAACTATTGAAGATAATTATTCGGCCGTTGTGGGTGCTAATCATGAAGCTTTAGCACAAGTTTTAGAACAGGTGAGATGAAAACCAACTTTTTAAAAATCTACTTACACTTATGCGCATAAAAAATTAGTAAAATTACCTGAAATATAGAAGGAAAAAAATAAATTAATATTGTACGAATATATTAGATTTAGATTAATAGTGAATCCAGAAATTATGAACTCAAGAACTGGAAATAAAATAGTATTATATTTTAACGCAACTTAAGTTGCAGCAGAAAGAACTAAAACTAAGCTAGAACTGAATTAGAATTGAATTTAAACTGAATTAGAACTTAACAAGAACTGAATTCAAACTGAACTAGAACTGAGCTCAAACGGAATTCAAACTGAACCAGAACTGAACTAGAATTGAACTAAAACTGAACTAGATCTGAAGTAGAACTGAACTAGAATTGAACTAAAACTGAACTAGATCTGAAGTAGAACTGAACTAGAACTGAACTAGAACTAGAACTGAACTAGAACTGAACTAGAACTGAACTAGAACTGAACTAGAACTGAACTAGAACTGAACTAGAACTGAACTAGAACTGAACTAGAACTGAACTAGAACTGAACTAGAACTGAACTAGAACTGAACTAGAACTAGAACTGAACTAGAACTGAACTAGAACTGAACTAGAACTGAACTAGAACTGAACTAGAACTGAACTAGAACTGAACTAGAACTGAACTAGAACTGAACTAGAACTGAACTAGAACTGAACTAGAACTGAACTAGAACTGAACTAGAACTGAACTAGAACTGAACTAGAACTGAACTAAAACTGAACTAGAACTGAACTAGAACTGAACTAGAACTGAACTAGAACTGAACTGGAACTGAACTAGAACTGAATTAGATCTGAACTAGAACTGAACTAGATCTGAACTTAACTGAACTGAATTACAACTAAACCAGAACTGAACTAGAACTCATGTAGAAGGGAAGTAGAACTTTTTTTTAATCTTACTACAACTAAAACTGAAATAAAAATTAACTAAACTGAAATAGAACTAACTAATTTTTCCTCACACTAATTTGCTTACAATTTCCTTTTTTTTTTGTCCTTCCAGTTACAACAAACTCCCATCATACCACCCGCTTTAAGACCTCTAGCCAACGCCATCAATTTGCGCTTCGAAGATTTCACCATACTGGAAGGAGCTCAAGCATTTGTTGTGGGTAAAAAAGCCTTCCATGCAGCTATATGGACTACAGCTCCCGTTACTTTAGCTCTCTCGGCCGACTGCAATCAATTGGCCGGAGTAGGTGGAGAACTCAATCAATTGTCAGGCGGTGTATCGGGTGCTCTTAATCCCATAACAGAATTTTGTGATGTAGTGCCCAGTTATCATTTGCCATTAATGCCAACCACAGAGGTAACACTACTACAGGCCACCATATCGGTATTGCCACGCCTACAATTGGATACTTTACAATCGATAGGAGCCATATTGAAGGGTAAATCACAAGTATTGGACAAGAGCAATTTTAATTTCCGAGGTTCGATACCCAATCTCAATGTTATTAAAGATTCAAATGGTGCCAATAACATGAGAAATGGTGTGTCTGTGCAAAACTTAAGTACTCTGAATGAAGAATCGTCTGACAAAGGATATACAGGGGAAGGTGGTGAAGCGGCGGCTACACCATCTAGTGGTATACCAGCTTTTGATGATGTCATGAGTCGTGAAGTGGCCTTTATTATGTTGCAATTGATAAATGGCATGAAGAATTTACAAGTCAAAGCAGTGGAAGAAATGCCTTTAAGTCTATCTAATGTGGTGCTTTCCAAGGAATACGATAATAAAGATGCCCAAGCCAGATTATGTGTATTACAAGGGTGAGTTATAAAATATTAAATTCTGAAATTGAAAATTTCTTTAATTTCTAATAAACCAAAAACCTTTTATCTTTATCAGCAGCAACAATTACGAAGATGAACCCATGGGCACTCTATGCAAATGTGCCCATATTGCCTTAACCGAAATGTTGCCCACCACCAAAATGACACCAATTTTAGCCGACATTTTATTGCAAGAAAGATCCGAATCACTTTCAAAATCAAAATCTGTTTTAGAATTTATCTTATGGGGCCCTTCGGATGTAGCTTTAACCGGTTCAGTAAAAGAGCGTGAAACAGTTTTACAAAGATGGTTGGATTTAGAACGTGCTACAGTTTTACATGGTCTTGTGCGTACACGCATAGAACTAACGGTATACGATGAATGTCATTTAATGTTTTTAGTACGTTCAACGGCTAAAATTATGAATGATGCTGCCAAAATAATTAATAATTATCAAGAACAACAACAACATACGAACAATCAACAGGATTGAAATCTTTAAGAAGAACAAATAAAATTTAATTTCATTTGTCGCTTTTAAAGGGTCTCTAGTTTTTTCAATTTCATTTAATATTATTTAATATTTGTTATTATTTAATTAAATCGACCTTTGGAAGCGTGTGCCAAATTTTCAAAATTACTTACTCAAAATTTAAAAAATTATGTAATTTTTATTTTTAATTTTTTGCGTTTTTTAGTTGTTAAGCAAAAAATTTTTTAAAAAAATAGTAAAAAGAATTAAAAATTTTGTGTCTCATAAATGAGTTAAAAGAAAATTGAAGTAATTGTAATACTTAATTATCATTATTTTTTTATACTTAAAGAAAAAAAAAATATAAAATAATTATTATTGTTTCTATCATTATTATTATTAAAACTATAATATTGTGTATATTTATGAATTTGTGAATTAATATTAAATTTAAAACACAAAAAATCAAATTACTTATTATTGGTGTTTGCGAACAAAAAAAAAATATATATATATATAAAATAAAATATGTGTATCGAATTGTAGTTTTACATAAAATTATTGTGTAATAAAATAAAATATATATTTATATCATTATTATTGTATAAAATTGTGAGTTTTATTTAAAGAGTTTCACTTAATGACTGATTAAACAAGTGAATCGTTAAGACCGCATTTTGTAGTAGAATTTGTACTTTAAATGGTTCAAAAATTTATGGAACTAAAACTGAATTATAATTGAAATAAAACAAAAATAGAACTGAGCTATAACCTAAATAGAAATGAAATAGAACTTAACTGGAACGGAACTTCAAGTGAACTAGAAGAGATTTTGAAGTGAACTAGAACTCAACTAAAACTATAAAAGAAATTAACCAGATCTGATTTTAAAGAGAATAAGAACCGATGTTAAACTAAACTAGAATGAAATAGAACTTTACTGGAACTGAAATAAAAGTGTACTAGAATTTATTTTGAAGTGATCTAGAACTGAATTAAAACTGAATTAGAACTGAGCGAAAACTGTAATAAAAATGAACTAGAACTGAACTAAAGCTGAACTAGAACTGAACTAGAACTGAACCAGAACTGAACTAAAACTGATATAGAACTGAACTAGAACTGAACTAGAATTGATTTAGACTCTAAATTTTAGAGCTTAACCTGAACTGAACTAGAACTAAATTAGATCTGAACTAATTTTTATTTTTTTTATTAATCATTTATTAACCAGAACTGAACTAGAACTGAACTAGAACTGAACTGAACTAGAACTGAACTAGAACTGAACTGAACTAGAACTAGAACTGAACTGAACTGAACTAGAACTGAACTAGAGCTGAACTAGAACTGAACTAGAACTTAACTAGAACTGAACAAGAATTAAACTAGAACTGAACTATGACTAAACTATAACTAAATTAGAACTGAGCTAAAACTAAATTAGAAATGAAATAGAACTTAACTGAAACTGAACTAGAATTGATTTAGACTCTAAATTTTAGAGCTTAACTTGAACTGAGCTAGAACTAAATTAGATCTGAACTAAATCTGAACTAGAACCAGAACTGAACTAGAACTGAACTAGAACTGAACTAGAACTGAACTAGAACTGAACTAGAACTGAACTAGAACTAAACTAGAACTGAACAAGAACTGAACCAGAACTAAACTAGAACTGAACCAGAACTGAACAAGAACTGAACTAGAACTAAACTAGAACTGAACAAGAACTGAACTAGAACTGAACCAGAACTAAACTAGAACTGAACTAGAACTGAACTAGAACTAAACTAGAACTAAACTATAACTGAACTAGAACTAAACGGAGCTAAACTAGAACTGAACTAGAACTCAACTAGAACTGAACTAGAACTAAAGTAAAACTGAACTAGAACTGAACTAGAACTGAACTAGAACTGAACCAGAACTAAACTAGAACTGAAGTAGAACTGAACTAGAACTGAACTAGAACTAAACTAGAACTAAACTATAACTGAACTAGAACTAAACTGGAACTAAACTTAAGAACTGAAATAGAACTGAACTAGAACTGAAATAAAACTGAACTAGAATTGAACTAGAACTGAACTAGAACTGAACCAGAACTAAACTAGAACTGAACTAGAACTCAACTAGAACTGAACTAGAACTAAACTACAACTGAACTAGAACTGAACTAGAATTGAACTAGAACTGAACTAGAACTGAACTAGAACTAAAATAGAACTGAACTAGAACTGAATTTTGCTTAACCCATTAAGATATTCACCATTATTACGAGTGTCGTTGTCGTTGTCGTAG
Source organism: Protophormia terraenovae (assembly GCA_951394005.1). Taxonomy (NCBI): domain Eukaryota; kingdom Metazoa; phylum Arthropoda; class Insecta; order Diptera; family Calliphoridae; genus Protophormia; species Protophormia terraenovae. The sequence goes on along the minus strand of OX596073.1, from coordinate 171,052,662 downwards.
TCGTTTAAAACGACAAAATCGATGTTAATTGCATGTATTTTTTTGTTGTTTACGACAATCATAATACGAAATTAGAGGAAACGACAGGTTTTCGTCACGACTACGACACTCGTAATAAGGGTGATTGACAATTTGTATATTAAAATTCCAAACTGAAATCCCAAAATATAGCAAAATACTACACTAAGGGAAAAAATTCGATTCAAATTCAACAACGGTTGTGCTCACATTGGTAATTTACGGTAACAGCTTTTTAATACCTTTCGTTAACAAATTTAATAGAAAACATATGTAATTTAACAATTTGATACCGAAATGGTTTCAACTTGGTGCCAATTAGGTATCGATTTTCAATAAGAATTGAACACGCAGTGTTTAATTTAAACACATACGGTGTATATTCACTATTGACACAGAATGGTATTGTTTTCAACACCTATGTGATTGATATTTCTCTGGGTGTATTGTTGATGATTTAATTATAATTAAAAAGTAATTATAATACATTAAACATTTAAGCTGTACAAACAGCTATAATCAGTAATGAAAATTTAATAAATAAATTAATAAGGTTATCAACACTGCTCGCAACACACGTTCTAAAAATTAATAAAAACAAAAAGCTACCTGTGCAAGATCAAAGCTTGTGAAAAAAAAAGATAAATAAACAAATTAAAAAGCTTTTTCCATGAGCGTAATACTATGTTGAGCTCACAATTGAAAAAATACAAAAATAGTACGAATCTGTTAATAGAAACGAGAGGTTGTTAAAAGAAAAAAAATATATTAATTTAATTTAATAAAATGTTTAAACATAAAAATTACTCTTATATATTGAACAATTTAGTTTTAGCAAAACATAAAAATTTCTGCAAAAATACAAATATAAAATGTCAACTAAATGTAAGTAAAATTAATGCTTTATAAATTTTCAATAAATTTATTTATTTTTTTCATTTAGCAATTAAGATTTACATCAAGTATTTCCTCAGTAATCAGTGAACAAAATGACCTTAGAACAACCCACTCTAAGGAATGGCAGTTAGCTAAACCTTTCAATGAAATTCCCACTATGAGTTCGTTAAAATTAATTAGAAATTTCTTACCCGGTGGTAAATATAGTAAATTTGATTCGAAACAATTTTTACTCGCTCTAAGAGAAGACTTGGGTAGTATTTGTAAATTACCGGGATCATTTGGTCAAACAGATATGATTATAACACATAATGTTGAGGATTTTGAAACACTTTTGCGGAATGAGGGTGTATGGCCTAGGAGACCAGGAATGGAAGCATTAAATTATCATCGCAGTGTATATAGAGCGGATTTTTTCCAGGGCATAGAGGGCCTATTGGCAACGTAAGTGAGATTGGAGTTTATGCATGAATGAGTTTTTTAATATTTTATTTATTTATTTTTTTTTTAATTAGGCATGGAGAACAGTGGGGTTCTTTTAGATCAGTTGTTAATCCTGTTCTAATGCAACTCAAAAATGTAAGATTGTATTTGGGAAAAATGTCACAGGTTAATAGGGAGTTTATAGAGAGGTAAGTTATAATTAAAAATTATAGAGAATATTAATTAGGTATAAATTAAAAAAAAAAAAAAAAAGTTGCTTCTTATGCTGTTTACCCTTAATAATCAATGTGAAATTTTGCACTTATAATTTGTAGCGGATTGGTCCCGTAACTCAAAGCATGTCATAGGGACTGGTTCTAGTTCTAACACTTTGTAAGAGCTAGATCTGTCACTTTAGAATGGCGTTGGCCTAGGAGGGAGAAATTGGCCTTTTTTAACTAGTTTCGAGACCTGACAAACTAACTCATCCAAGAGGACATCGATTAATATAATACAAATTTGGTAAAAATTTGAAAATTGTTTTTTTTTTTAAACAATATTTTAAACAAGCCTAATACTAAACATTTTTATTTAAAAAATGTCGATTTCAATTTTCAAGAAGTGTCAGTTTCCAAGAAAACAAAAAGAATAAAACCCAAATTTTTTAAAATAACTTCCAAAAAAAAAAAAAATTAAAGAAAACATCAAATTTTAAAATTCTTTAAAAAAGACGTTACCTTTTTTTTTGAAAAAGTACAAATTTTGAATAAAAATAATAATAATAATTATAAAATTTCATAAAATAGCTCTAATTTAAAAATTCACTTAAAAAACGAGATCTAGTGCCATATTCGACTGTGCCGAATCTTATATACCATTCACCCAAGTTGGGATGTTATATAAAATATATAAAAAATATAGTATATTTTTAATGAAATGAAACAACAACACCAAAAACATTAATTTAAATAAAGTTAAACAATAAAGGGGTATTTTGAAAATACATGGACCGATTAATTGACTTAAAAATTCGAAAAAATATTTGTGAAAGATCTGTGCAAGAACGGTCTTCTTCCGGTTAATACCGGAAAATAACTCGCTTGTTTATTTAGAAAAATATCTGTGACCGTTCAATATACAACAAAGTCTAGCTTATATAGGATATTAAAAAAAAATTAAAAAAGCGTGTTGGCTGATATCCCAGCTACTAATGGACCATTTGAGTTTATTCCTAAAAAAAAAATACAGAGGCTTCTAAAGCTTGAAAAACTCAAATTTAATATAGCTTGTTGTTGTTATTTTTATGGGCACTGAAAAACAACAAAACAATTAGAAGCAGCCATTAAATAAATTAAAAAAATATTTGCCAATAACTCGGTTGTTTGTGGATCAATTTTTTCGATTCAGAAAACCGATTCTTTTTTTTTTAAATGTTTATTAGCAATCTGTGCAAGAACGAAACCCGTAACTCATATAGGAGATTCAAGAAGTCTAAAAATGCGTTTTGGCTGACGTCTCGTATGTTTATTTATTCAGCAAAAAAAAAAAAAAAAATGAAAAAGATTCTGAATTATCCGCACAAGAACGAAGTTGCTAGCATAGGAGCTTAGAAAAGCCGACAACAAAAACGATTTTTGGAGGTACAATCATCGGTTTTTTGGCAGTATCTCGACCATGGTGAAATAAGTACAAGGTGATATTGTAAGCTTAGCTGATTCTTTTTTGCTTAACTTTGAGGTGTAAGACTGAATTTTTTTTTGTTTGCATGTATTGGTTTGATTACAATCAAAAGCAAATATTTTCGGTGTTGAAATTAGAAATTTTAATAAACAAAAAATGCGTAACTTGTAAAAAGAAAGTTTGCAAAAAACAATAATATACAATTCATTTTTATTATTTTTCAATTTCAACAATAATTGTTTACAATTTGCAAGTGCTTTTTTCTTTTCTTTTGTTTGACGCTTCAGTCTTATTTCCAACGAAAAAAAATGGCTGTTATTATTGCATTGTTGTAGTTGTTGCCATTATGCATACACCTTGTACTCATTTCGCCATGATATCGTCTATTTATAAACCGATTTTGCTCATTTTTATTAGCGTTCTTCTAAGGAATATTTCCTACAATTTGATGTATAACTCATATATCTTATAACTTAGGCTTTTTAAAAACTGATTTCAACAGACAGACGGACATCGTTATATCGACTTCCCTATCAATAAGGATCCAGAATATGTATATTTTTTGGGGTCTTAGAATGAATATTGTAGAAATTACAAACGGAATGACATATATACCCTTATATATACCCTTTACACTTGTGGTGTAGAGTATAAAAAGTAACATTAAAAAAAATTAAATTGAAAAAAGATTCGGCACAGCTGATACCCTTCACCATCTTACCGACAAATAATAAAATTTTCGCCTTGACGTATGCTTTCATATTTTCACATTTATAAATCTAAATTTTTTTCCAAACTACGAACATTTGAATACGAAAAAAAAAAAAACAGTCATAGCAAGCATTGCTTTAAAAAAATAAACAACAACAATTGCATATTTATATATTTTTGTAAGTATGTACATATATACAAACTGACTGCATATACAAACAACAACAAGAACACAATGTTAATCATTATACATATCGTCACCGAAAATGCAAAACAACGTAACATCAAAATTTTAAAATTTGTGTTTTTGATGAAATATAGTTTATCTTTCTAAAATACATGTGATCACAAATTTTCAGACTTGTAGTTCAAAAAATAAAGATTATATTAAAGAAAACAATGATTTTTTTTAAGTCAAAATAACCTAACATCACATTTGTTAACAAAAAAAAAAATAATTTTTTATATTTTTTTTACGAATTTAGATTGCAAATTATTAAAAATATAATAGCTATTAAAATTTTTTAGTAAAAGTTATCAAAAATCATTTGAATTATAATTTTTCTAAAATTTTTATTGATGTTACGTTTTTTTGGCTTCATAAAATTGAAATCTTGAAAAACGTAAACCACATAACTTAAAAATTATTTAATAAAAATTAAATTATTCATCATTAATATATTATATTATTTAAGCAATATTTAAGGATGTAATAACCCAAAAATCTTGTTTGTAGGACGATTTGTTTAGATTTTAGAAAGTTTTTTGTGCCTCCTGTGAAGTTATGAAAAGTGATGTTACGTTGTTTTGCATTTTCGGTGACGATATGTATTACTGTTGTTGCTAACTAAACTATTTGCCCATACATAAAACAACAAAAATGCTTAATATAAATATTTTTGGGTGTATTTATATTATTATACCCTACACCACCAAAGGTGGTTGGGATATTATGTGTTTGTGCAGAAGTTGTAACGCAGAGAAAAAATCATCGGACCCCCACCTTAAAGTATACCGTTCGACTCAGAATCACTTTCGGAGTCGATTTAACGATGTCCGTCCGTCTGGTCGAATGGCTGTACATGTAAAACTAAAAAAAAACTGGGAGCTATGGTCCATAACTGACCATAGCTCCCATATAGACCAAATCTCCCTAAAATCTCTAACGTGCATAAATCCCATACAAATGTTAGTATTATGTTAATATTTAACACAAGTAAGTTGTATATAAGTAAAAACAAGATTATGTGGATGGTAATGTTGTAGGGTATCATATAGTCGTGCTTGACCGAAATAGCGAAACCCGTAGCTTATATATAGGAAAAGTCTAAAAATGCGTTTTGTCCGATATCTCCGATACTAATGGACCGATTTTTCCAGGAAAAAAATTTGGAGAAAGATTTTGAATTTTTCGTGCAAAAACGAAGTCGCTAGCTTGGGAGTATCTTCGTTTTTTTTGCCGATATCTGAGTTATCTAAGTTATTTCAACCGATTTTGCTCATTTTTATTAGTGATTTTCTAAGGAATATTTTCTACAATTTGATGTATAAAACATATATATCCGATAACTGGGGCTTTCTAAAAACTGATTTCAACAGACAGACGGACATCTTTATATTGACTCCTCTATCAATAAGGATCCAGAGTATATATACTTTTTGGGGTCTTAGATGAATATTGTAAAAATTACAAATGGAATGATAAACTTATACAGTGGCTGCCATGAGGTTAGCACACTTGCTACTGCCTATCTTTAAAAGCAAATATTTCCTGTATTTCTTTTTTTTTTTTTTTTAATATTTCTTTTATATACGTGTAACATGTCTTGCTAAGATCACATCACAATATTTTCAATGTCATTCCTATATACATCTTTGCTGTTTTTCTGTTCAGAATAGAATAACCGTCAAAAAACACTGGACAGTATTTTAGCACAAAATAAAAAAAAATTTATTCACATATAAAAAAAGTAACAAAACAAAAAACTTATTTCACTATAAACTTAGTACTTAGTTGGGTATCCATTATTTTTTATTACAGCTGCCAATCTCCTTGGCATACTTTCCACAAGTCCCATACAGCGCTCCACTGAAATAGCATACCAAGCTTTTTCAATTTCTGTCCATAAATCGGCAAGCAACTCCTCACTAAGCGTGAGGAGTGTTTTGGGTCATTGTCGTGCATAAATCTCCACCTAAGTGGCATGTTGTCCTCTGCATTGTATTTATTTAGTAGTATATTCTGGTATACATATTGGTCCATACGTGTATCAATCTTGCATTATTTTATTGTTTTAGAAGTGTACTTTGGATTGTGTTGCATGTTTGGAGGACGCCATACATACCTCTTACCGTCCGATCCGAAATTACAAAACTTGGATTCATCACTCCAGAGGACATTTTTCCAAAAAAGTAATGGCTTTTCCAAATGCTCACGAAGCACAACCGATCCCGTAGGTTCTTATTTGAAACGTGTGGCTTATGCTGAGAAATGCATCCACGTAAATTTATTTTATTAAGTCTTCTTCTTATTCTTCTGCATACCATATTTTCTTGAAATTTCCCTCTGGATTACGGTGGAACTTTTAAAAGGATCTTCGACAGAGGTTCTATATATTAAAGAATCCTCTTTACGTGACGTTTTTCTTGGCCTAGGAGCCTGTGTAACATTTTTAAATGTTTCATACTTCCGAATATGGTTTAGTGCATTATAAACCATCTTTCTAGAACATTCCAAAGTATTAGCAATCTCACTTATGCTTATTTTTATTATTATTTATTTAATTTTTTATCTTCATTGATGAAATAACATCTAAACTTATCAATTAATTATTTATATTCACAAAAAACATATAAAAAATTTAAATATACTTGCTTGTGCTAAAATTGTGACCAGCTTATTTTGCCTATTAATGCACTTAAATCAAAAATTAAAAGAGAATTGCGATAGAATGCAAAAAAAAAGTAACGGGACTTATTGCATACACCATAAATAACACTAAAAAGTAAAAATTTGAGTAAATAATTGTAATGATACGAAATAATTTTCTTTTAAAAACAGTAGATATGATGTGTGCTAACCTCATGGCCACCACTGTATATACCCTTTACACCTGTGGTGAAGGGTATAATAAGCTTGTAATGATTTCCAAATCAAAATCAATTTGAAAAAATGAAACGATTTTATAAAACAACAATTAAAAAAATTAATAACATTTAAAAAAAAATATATAAATTTTCTAAAATTTACTATTTAAAAAAATTATTTTTCTGCAAAAAAAAAAAAAAAAAAATGCTTCAATAAATTACACTTACTTTTCTTCCTAGCTCATCCCATTCATCTTTTATTTAAAAATATGTATGCCTTATTTTAATGCATGCCTTATTAAAATAATGTCCACAAAATTTGTAGAATATTTTAAATAAAATCATATTTAAAAAACCATTCTTTTAATTTTTATTCAATAAATTTCCCGTTGTAACATGTTGTCATTGTGCCGATCACTGTTTTCTTTTGTTTTTAAAACAGCCAAAGGCAGAAAGAGGCACATAAAAATTTCAAATGATTTTTTCATTCTAAATTGCTTAGCTTCGTTAACAATCGTGTTGTATATGTGAAAATGCAGAAAACACTCGGCTCCGGTGTGATATGGGTGCTTTTGCCTGTTTTAAAATCATAATATAAAATAACATTCGAATTTTAAGAAAACAAATTGATAGTTCATCATCTTTCTTTTCAGAATTCGTCAAATCAGAGATCCCCACACTTTGGAGGTTCCCAATACTTTTGAAGAGGAAATAAATCGTTGGACTTTAGAATCTGTTTCTGTAGTAGCTTTAGATAAACAATTGGGTTTAATCAATGAAAATCGTAATAATCCATTGGCAAAAAAAATGTTTGCAACATTAAATGAATTTATATCACTTTCATTGGACATAGAATTGAAACCTTCAATATGGCGTTATTACAAGACGCCAACTTTTAAAAGACTCATGAATTCTTTGGATACATTATTAGAAATAACTACTCATTATATAAATGAGGCAATACAGCGTTTAGAACAAGAACGAGCAGATGGAGTTCTTGAAAGAGCAGAACATGAAAAAAGTGTTTTAGAAAAACTTTTAAAAATTGACAAGAAAATTGCAACAGTTATGGCCATGGATATGTTAATGGCCGGTGTGGATACAGTAAGTAATAATAAGTAAAAAAAAAAAATATAACATTATTAATTTATTATAATTCTAGAGCTCTTCTACTTTTACCGGCATTTTATTGGCTCTGGCTAAAAATCCTGAGAAGCAGACGAAACTACGTGAAGAAGTTTTTAAAATTTTACCCCACAAAGATTCTGAATTCACTGAAGAAACTTGTAAAAATATGCCTTATTTAAGGGCTTGCATTAAGGAAGCCTTACGTGTATATCCCCTTACGGTAGGCAATTCAAGAGCTCCTGCCAGAGACGTAGTTCTAAGTGGTTATCGGGTACCTAAAAATACCCGTGTTACCATGGTTTCTATAGCCTTATTAAAAGATGAACAGCATTTTTCTCGTGCCCATGAATATTTACCCGAACGTTGGTTACGAATGCCCAAGGAAAATAAGTTCAGTGCACAGTCTTTAAAGCCTAGCTGTCCATTTGTTTATTTACCTTTTGGTTTTGGTCCACGTACATGTATTGGTCGTCGTATTGTTGAAATGGAACTGGAATTGGGTATTGCTCGTTTGGTGCGTAATTTTCATATAGAGTTTAATTATCCTACAGATAATGCATTTAAGAGTGTTTTAATGAATGTTCCAAATATTCCTTTGAGGTTTAAATTTATAGATGTAGAAAAATGAGATGAAAAATGAGATGTCATATTTTTAAGATAAAATTAATTAATTATGTATTAGAAGCAAAATTATATGATGATTAGAAAAAGTTATGAAATTATTGTAAAACCAAAATGTTTAATTTAAAAATAAATTGAAAGGTAAATTAAAAAAATAATTAACAATTAAGTCGTGGTAAAATTATTAATAATTTTCGCTGACTTAACTTTATGCAACAGTAACCTTTGGGGTATTACGTGTCAAATTAATGATGCACAGTGGTCCTAAAACGATTTTTTTATTTTTGAAGTTCGCCAGAAATAATATACTTTCACTTTTACATTTTTTTTTTTTTAACGTACGTAAATGCGTTTAGAGCAATTTTGTTTGCATTTTTTGGAAAATAATGTAAATTTTTTGCTAATTTAAGCAAGTAAAGGTATTCCAATGAAATTCTGATACAATGTAGATAAACAATTACAGCTCTCACTATAATAGTTCCTTAGATATAACATTAAGAATATTTACTTTGCATGAGGGTAGCATTTTTCCTGGTTCTACCCGTCCCATTTTCAAACTAAATTATGGCAGTTTAATATTTTTTGTTGTAAAAATTCTTAAGATATACTATATTTAATATTACCATGGTATGGGGGTGAGGTGTACTATTCTCCTTGATCCTACCCGTCTCATTTCATTTGAATTATGGATATTGAAAGAAAGTTGTTTTTACAAATTGTTAACACTTTCGGTATAATAGTATTTAATTCCCATAATTAGTAGTTAATTTGTATGGTGGATGCTTTTCCTCCTGGTCCTATCCTTATCATTTTCATTTCAATTATAAAGGATGATAAGGAACTTATTTCCTCAAAATTGTCAGACTTTTACGAAAATAGTTCTGAAGTTATGAAATAATTAATATTTTAATTGTATGAGAGTACCACTCCCCCTGCTTATATTGAAAAATAAAATAGCCTATTTTAATTCTGGGGCTCACAGGATGATACTGTGAAATTTGAAAAAAATCGGTTTAAGGGTCTATGTTAGAAAAAAATACATTTAATTTTTTTATATGAGTATAGACGGACTAAAATGCTCATTAGGAAGGATCTTAGTGCACTAACGGATCTACTATCTATCTATCTATCTATCTATCTATCTATCTATCTATCTTTTTTTTTTTTTTTTTTTTTTTTTTTTTTTTTCGTTGGAGGTGTGGAATCTTAAAAAGATGTATCCAACCCGTATTGGAAAACATGCACGACTCTTACGTACTAAACCACACCCCCGGTCATTCCAGAACCCCGCGGCACTGCCGATTGGTATTACTTCGCGGGGCTCGACGGCCATTTATAGCCTATACACCATTTATTGTATCACCCGATTCCCCACGAGTGTGTGAGGCCTTACGGATGTTTTCCGCTTTACTGAGTTTCAAGTGGACTGCCGTGAGAAACGTGTTAAATGCATCCCAGTTTTCTTGGGATTTCAGTATTACGCCAATAACATTATCTGCTGTTATGTTTTCGCCAATATGAATCGACATTCTTGCTCTTAAACTTTCAAATCGGGGACATTTGAATGTTACATGTTCTGCATTTTCAATTTCTTGTGTGCATTCTGGACACATAGGAGAGGTGTCATGTCCGAATCTGTGGAGGTAGCTTCTATATCCTCCGTGTCCTGTGATAAATTGTGTCAGGTTGTAGTTTATCTCACCATGACGGCGGTTTATCCATGTCTCTATGCGTGGGATTAGTCTGTAGGTCCATCGACCTTTAGGAGAATTTTCCCATTGTCTTTGCCAATTTTCTACCGTCTTTTCTTTTTCAGTTTTCCGAATACTGCTTCTGGAGACATTGTCATTTTGAGAAAATTGTCTGTAGACGTTTGCTAGTTCTTTGGCTAAAATTTCTATTGGAACAGATCCCGATACAACACTTGCCGCTTCCGCTGATATAGTTCTATATCCGCAACAGACTCTTAGGCAGCTTCTTCTAAATACTGAGAGCATCTCTTTCTTCGAGGAGTTTCTTAGTCGGCCTTCCCAAATTGGTGTACCATATAGTAGTACTGAGTTGGTAACTGTAGAAATCAGCAATCTGCGACTTGGTCGTGGTCCCCCGATATTTGGCATCATTCTTGCTAATGCATTCGTAACTCCAGCTGCCTTATTACATGCGTATTCCATTTGCCTTTTAAAATTAAGTCGGTCATCGATCATTATGCCCAAATACTTTATGGCCTCCGACGAGGTTATTGAGACATCGCCTACCCTCACGGTTAGATGTTCTCTCTTTCTCTTACCGCTAATTAGTACTAACTCCGTTTTGTGTTCAGCTAGGTTGAGGTTCATTGATGACAACCAGTTTCTAATAGTTGCGATTGCCTCGTTTGCATACAGTTGTACTTCGTCTAAGAATCTTGCCTGCACTAGTATCGCGATATCGTCGGCAAAGCCGATCACGCAAGCTTCCTCAGGGATTTTTAAGTCAAATACTCCATTGTACATAATGTTCCACAACAATGGCCCTAGTACAGAGCCTTGTGGGACACCTGATGTGATGTTATACGTCTTTATGCCGTTCTCTGTTTCAACCAACAGAGTTCTATTAGAAAAATAATTTTTGATTATTGTTATAAGGTACTCTGGTATATTTATACGTCTTAATGATGATATAATGTGGTTCCATCCGGCAGAGTTGAAGGCATTCTTGATGTCAAGAGTTATGACAGCACAGTATTTCCTGTCTTTGCCACTTCCGCTTATTGCCCGCTTGGCTGACTCAGTTACAAATGATATGGCGTCTAGGGTTGATTTCGCTCTCCTGAACCCGAACTGTCTCTCGGAGAGACCATGCATGCTCTCAACAACTGTCGATAGTCTGTTATATATAATACGCTCCAGGCACTTGCCTATTGTGTCTAACAAACATATGGGTCGATACGATTGGGGGTCTCCTAGGACTTTTCCTGGTTTAGGTATGAGTATGAGTTTTTGTTTCTTCCAGTTGTCCGGAAATATGCCTTCCATAAGACATTTTCGAAAGATCCTGATAAATAATGTTGGTTTCAGCTTAAGGGCTTGTTTCAAAGCCTTATTGGGAATACAGTCTAAGCCTGGGGCTTTATTATCCCCAATCTTTGAACATATATTGGTGATTTCCTCTTCTGTTATATGTATATCTTGTTGCGGGGAACTGATCGTTATATCTGTGCATTTCTCTCCGTCTGGAAATAAGACCTTCACTATTTTATCTATGAGACGTGGGCAAGAAATCTGAGGGGACTTTGCCCCTTTAAGACGCGACATTACAATACGATAAGCGTTACCCCACGGATTAGAATCCGCTTCGTTACATAGCTGTTTAAAACAATTGGATTTGCTACTGTTGATGGCCCTTTGTAAGTCCTTTCTTGTCTGGTGATATGCCTCTCTCATTGTCAGATGGTTGGGACGAGATCTGCTTCGCTGGTACTTTCGTCTAGCCTGTAAGCACTTTTTTCTCAATTCTGCAATGGTATCGTTCCACCAGTAGTTTTCTTTCCTCCTGTTGTTTGACCGTTTTAATGGCATGGATGCATCGCATGCGGTCTTTAATGCTTGTGAAAGTTGTTCGATCATGTTGGATATCGTTCCATCTTCGATATATTGGGTACCGAACGATTCTTCAAAAGTAACTGGATCAAATTTTTTGTTTGCCCAGCCTTTGAATAGTGTTTTCCCATGTGGTAAACGTGCTGGTCCTCTGGTTTTTATAGTAAACAGAATAGCTTGGTGGTCGCTGTGAGTATATCGTTCGCTGACCTGCCAATTCATGTCTCTAGCTAGGCATGTACTAACAAAGGTTAAGTCAACTATTGACCCGATACCTGCTCTTCTAAACGTATATGTTTCTCCACAGTTTGCAAGAGTTACATCCAGTCTTGAAAAGGCATCTAAAAGTACTTTACCCCTTTCGTTTGTTCTCCTGCTACCCCAGTCTCGGGCCCAGGCATTAAAATCACCACCAATGACAACTGGATTGTGGTCTGCTGCGTCCTTTACAAGGTTGTCTATAAGTCTTTCGTAATCCGACAATGGTATGTTTGGAGGCATATAGCAGCTGTAGATATATATTCCCCCAATCTTTGTTCTAACAAAACCTTCTTCCGGTTGCTTTGAGCCTTCCTCTATGGCTATGTTCCCACAAGCCCATACTGCAGATTTCGCTAGTAGATCGTGTTCCCAAATATTTTTGTTCAAATCTTTGTATTGTTCGCAAATAAGTGCGACATCTATTTTTTCCTCGAAAATTGTCTGTTTTAACAGATCTTGAGCTATGGCACAGTGGTTTATGTTGAGTTGGATGAATCTCATATATATTTGTTATTTAATGCTTTCTGGAAAATTGGACATCTATAGCTTCCTGCTACATGTTTTAAATCCAACTCTCCGTAGGCTTTGCATAGCATGCAGTTTAGTTCTCCGTTACAGTTTTTCGCGATATGACCTTCTATCTATCTATCTATCTATCTATCTATCTATCTATCTATCTATCTATCTATCTATCTATCTATCTATCTATCTATCTATCTATCTATCTATCTATCTATCTATCTATCTATCTATCTATCTATCTATCTATCTATCTATCTATCTATCTATCTATCTATCTATCTATCTATCTATCTATCTATCTATCTATCTATCTATCTATCTATCTATCTATCTATCTATCTATCTATCTATCTATCTATCTATCTATCTATCTATCTATCTATCTATCTATCTATCTATCTATCTATCTATCTATCTATCTATCTATCTATCTATCTATCTATCTATCTATCTATCTATCTATCTATCTATCTATCTATCTATCTATCTATCTATCTATCTATCTATCTATCTATCTATCTATCTATCTATCTATCTATCTATCTATCTATCTATCTATCTATCTATCTATCTATCTATCTATCTATCTATCTATCTATCTATCTATCTATCTATCTATCTATCTATCTATCTATCTATCTATCTATCTATCTATCTATCTATCTATCTATCTATCTATCTATCTATCTATCTATCTATCTATCTATCTATCTATCTATCTATCTATCTATCTATCTATCTATCTATCTATCTATCTATCTATCTATCTATCTATCTATCTATCTATCTATCTATCTATCTATCTATCTATCTATCTATCTATCTATCTATCTATCTATCTATCTATCTATCTATCTATCTATCTATCTATCTATCTATCTATCTATCTATCTATCTATCTATCTATCTATCTATCTATCTATCTATCTATCTATCTATCTATCTATCTATCTATCTATCTATCTATCTATCTATCTATCTATCTATCTATCTATCTATCTATCTATCTATCTATCTATCTATCTATCTATCTATCTATCTATCTATCTATCTATCTATCTATCTATCTATCTATCTATCTATCTATCTATCTATCTATCTATCTATCTATCTATCTATCTATCTATCTATCTATCTATCTATCTGTTTATAAAATCTCAAAACAAGCTTTTCATTAGCTACTTAAATTGCAATCAAATCAATTTCGTCTACTAATAAAATAATTTAACTTTTAGTTTTATTCTTTGTTGGGGTTTCAAATACAAAAGATTAGAACGTATATATTTTTTAATGATAATATGGTCTATGTTGATATTATGACCACAGTGTTATTTAGTACGAAATTAAGCTTTCGAGATTGAACTTCACAAAAGATGACGGAAAATTTACTACTTAATTATAAAAAATATCAAAAAATATATTCATACAACAACATTTTTAAAACACTACAGGTATGCTAAATAAAAAATATTTTAAATTAATTTAATATAAAAAACAACAAAAAATTTATAGTCTCGCTTCCAATCAACTGCTGCTGCTGCTTTTAAAACAACAACATCAAGTGGAATCAATTCTTTTAAACAAGAATGGGAAAATGCCAAACCTTATGATGAGATTCCGGGACAAAATAAATTTCTTGGTTTGCTTAAATTTTTACCGGGTGGTAAATATTACAAACTGGATCCCAACAAATTAATGTTAGCTATTAAAAGAGATATAGGCAGTATATCTAAGTTTGATGGCTATTTTGGCAAAAAAGATATCGTCATTACGCATAATGTGGAAGATTTTATAACAATTTTACGTAATGAAGGAACTTGGCCCATTAGACCGGGTTTAGATTGGTTGGAATATCATAGAAGTGTATATAGATCTGATTTCTTTCAGGGTGTAGAGGGTATTATATCAACGTAAGTAGGAAAAATTATTATTTTTATTTATTAAGTATGTCATGTTTTTTACTTTAGACATGGTGAGAAGTGGGCTAATTTCCGATCAGCTGTAAATCCAATATTAATGCATCCAAAAAATGTTCGCTTGTATATGCATAAAATGTCTCAGGTGAATAAGGAGCTGGTAGCGAGGTGAGAAAAGAGTTTCCAATTTAAAGAAAAATTATTTTGTAAAAACAAAAAAAAAAATATAATAATAATAATAATAACTAAAAGCTTTGTTTAGTGCAAAAAAAAAAAGTTTAATAAAGTGATATAATTTTCGTTTTAAATTTTTATTGAAATATTTCTTAATTAATATGTTTTTTGATAAACTTTTTTTAAAACAAAGTATTTTTAACTAAAATTTAAATTCTGAAATTCTTTTTAGAATCATTGATATACGTGACCCTAAAACATTTGAAGTTCCTGACACTTTTGAAGATGAACTTAATCGTTGGACGTTAGAATCGATTTCTGTTGTGGCTTTAGACAAACAATTGGGTTTAATCAATAAAAATCGTGACGATCCTCTGGCTAAAGAACTATTTCAAGCTATAACTGGTTTCTTTCAATATGGCATGGAAGTGGAATATCAACCTTCCATCTGGAAATATTATAAAACAAAATCCTTTAGAAATCTTATGAAAAGTTTGGATTCCATATTGAATACAACCAGTGCTTATGTTAATGAGGCTATACAACGTTTAGAAGAGGAAAGCAAGAAGAAACAAACTGAAAAGCCAGAACATGAAAAAAGTGTTTTGGAAAAATTAATAAAAATTGATAAGAAAATAGCCATGGTTATGGCCATGGATATGTTAATGGCGGGAGTGGATACGGTGAGTAATATAAATTATAGTTTTCAAACAAAATAATAAAATAAAAATATATTTCCTTATAAAGACATCTTCAGCATTTACTGGTCTTTTATTGTGTTTGGCCAAAAATCCTCATAAACAAGCTAAATTGCGTGAAGAAGTTATGAAAATTTTACCTTACAAAAATTCCGAATTTACTGAAGAATCTACCAGAAATATGCCCTATTTAAGAGCCTGCATTAAAGAGGCTTTACGAATGTATCCAGTTGTTTTTAGTAATACACGAGTACCAGCCAATGATGTGGTTTTAAGTGGATATCGAGTACCTAAAGGTACCCAAATCTCTATGGTCTTTACAGATTTAATTAAAGATGAAGCACATTTTCCTCGAGCTAAAGAATTTTTACCCGAGAGATGGTTAAGAACAGATGAGCCAGAGAAAAATTCAAACTCTACAGAATGTCCTCATGCTTTGAAAGCCAGTAGTCCTTTTGTTTATTTACCCTTTGGTTTTGGTCCACGCAGTTGTATTGGTCGTCGTATTGTTGAAATGGAATTAGAATTGGGTATTGCTCGTGTAATAAGAAATTTGCAAGTGGAATTTAATTATCCTACAGAGAATGCTTTTAAGTGTCTGCTGATAAATGTACCAAATATACCATTGAAATTTAAATTTACCGATATCGAGAATTAAGAAGGTTTTTATATATAATAAATAGAAATTGTATTTACTAGATTTTTAATATGTGAATAAAAAATTATGAAAATATTTAATCAAGAGTATTAGAAATTTCTTCATCCACAATTTGTGATTATTATAGTAAAAATCGTGGATGTATAAAGCAGATAATTAGCCGCTAAAATCCATATTAATACAGATGAATTGTTAAGAAAAAAAGAACTAAAATAGGTCACTGTTTTAAAATCTTTTAAATTTGTCCAAATGATTCGCATATGAATATTAAAGAAACTTTAATTTATTAAAAATAATAATTAAAAGCTCATTAATTAAATATTAATATTAAAAACACAAGAATTAATAACATTTGGTAGCAAAAATTCTTTAGTTTAAATAATATTATGCTCTGATTTCAATATTGTTCTCTTCTCTATCTCTCTCATTTAAAAGCTTTTTATTTTGTTTAGAGAATTAATATGTAAATAAATAAACTTAGTTGATGAGCTTTTTTCAGCAAGTTCAAGTTCAATGAAATATTAACAAATTATTTAAAATAGTTCTATTTAAGGCGGATTTGATAAAAATAATTTGAATTTAAATAAAATAAAAAAATACATATTTAGAATTGAAAAAAAAAAATGGAATAATTTGTATCTTTTAAATTTTTAATTGTCTTTAAAAGGAGGTAATTAGTTCTGAAAAAGTGCTGCCTAAATACTTTTTTTTAACCCATGGTTGTCATCGGTAGAGGTTCTTTTTGTGATTCTTCTTCATTGCTTTTGAATTTCTATCTTAAAACTTAAATTTTTTACAAAAAAAAAAAAAATAAAAAATTTTAAATATGTGAAAATTCATTTTTTAAAAATTACATTTATTTTAACATTTTTTGGAGGTAATTCTTTCAAATTAGTGCACTATGATTTTGCTAGATATACTTATAAAATATTTTAAATATAAAGATTTCTTGTTATTTTTTAATAAACTTATTAAAACAAGCATTAAAAAATATTTTAGTTAAACAATTTTTGAAAAATTCCAGGGAGTCATAGAGCCTATTTATATTGGGGATTACAGCAGCGTTTTCTTATGATATTTACACATATTCTAAAAAAATGTTTGACTAAAAACAACAAATCAGAAAAATTAAAAATAAAATTAAAAAAATTTCATGAAATTTTTGGCTTTTCTACGACGCACGTTGGGGTAAAAGGGGTTGAAAATTGCAATTAATCAGGGAGAGATTATATAAATATTTTAATGACGAGGATATATTTTTATATTTATTATTAGATAAAAAAAATTATTTTTAGAATTTTATGATTTTTTTTTTTTTGGGATTAAATGGGTCTAAAATCGCCGCTTTATTCAGAGAAAGGTGATATAAATATTTTAATGATCATGATTTAATTTTTTATTAATTAGTAAGAAAAGATATTTTAAGAACTCTTGAATTTTTTTTTTTTTTTGCAGTCCGTCCGTCTGTCTATACATTGTGACAAAATGGGTCTAAAATGGCCGCATAATTCAAGAAAAGGCGTTATCAATATTTTAATAATCCCAACATGTTTTGTTTTTTATTAGTTAGTAAAAAATATCAATTTTAAAAATACTCCAATTTTTTTTGGCAGAATGGTAATGTCCGTCCGTCTGTCTATACGTTGGGATTAAATGGCTAGAAATAGGCCGCATAATTCAAGGAAGGGCGATATGAATATTTTAATAACTACAACTTGTTTTCTTTTTTAATAGTTAGTAACAAAATGCACTACTAGATCTCTATGATTTTTTTTGGCTGAATGGCAACATCCTTCCGTCTGTCTGTACATTGTAAAAAAATTGGTTTAAAATGGCTGCTTACTTCAAGGAAAAGTGAAATCAATATTTTAATAATTACAACTTGTTTTGATTTTTACAAAATTGACCCAGCAATTTTTGCTGGCTGTTACATTCAACTGGCTACATTAGGGTACCATTTACTAACTACGTGACTAGTCATTTTTACATAGGCTTGTCCTAGGTAGTCTATTGCCACCTCAAAGACTACATGGTGTCACTTTTTTGTCACAAAAAAATTGAAAGCATATAGAAAAGAGCTCCAAACACATTTTGTAGAAAAACTGCACGGTTAGCTTAGTGCTCGGACTATTTCCTGGTCCTGGTTAGATTCTGAGTCGATCTAGCTATGTCCATTCGTCTGTCCGTCTGTTGAAAGCAAGATAGGGCTCGAACGGTGCAACGTAAAGGGACGAAATTTGGCACAAATATTTGTCTTATATAAGGTTTGTTTGGGATTGAAAATGGGCAAAATCGGTTAATAAATAAAAGTTATGGGCTAAAAACTAGAAACACAGAGTGTCCGTTTCATACATTTCTGCTGTATTTCTTCAACTAAAGCATGTACGACAACGAAATTTTGTATGTATAGTTCGGGAATCGATATAAACTCGCAAACCAAAAATGGGCATGGTCCGCTCACTTTACCGCCCACCTCCCATATAAGGTGAAAATCAACGAAATTGTGTTGAAATAGTTCAGGGACCAATGTAAACTCGGAAGCAAAAAAATGGACGTGGTCCGCCCACTTTACCGCCCCTCCCTTATAACGTAAAATTTGAAAAAGTTGATGGTAGGTATATAGATTCGGCCGGGCCGAATATGATTCGCGCTTGTTCTAAAATGAGGTCGATTAAACAGTTACCGTGAATGGTATCGCAAGATGATAATGGACATCTTATGGTCAAAACTTGAAGATATGAACCTGGACGATATGTGGTTTCACTTGCTACACAATCAACGAAACAATGGCTCTTTGGCCGTGTTATCTAACGTAATGGCGATGTTAAAACTAAACGATTTTGAAATTAAAAATGTCCAAAATTAACAAACAGTCGAACAAAAGGGCCCCTCAAAATTCTGTCTAAAAAAATATTAAAATTGCAATAATAATTTTTTTTTTCTTATAAAATATAAAATTAAAAAGTAAACGTTAAAATATTGATACCATCTTTTCCTAAATTAAGCGCCATTTTCGATTTGTTTTAGGCCAATGTGCGGTGCTTCATAAGAAAAGCTCCAGAAAAGCTAAATAATATGTAGGAAAAATCTAAAAAAAAGTTTAAAAGAACACTACTAACTATTACATGCATTATTTGTAGAACGTCTCTGTGAAAGTATACTCAGTCTAAACTTAAGAGCTTAGGCAGAATGTTGTAGATTTGTTAGAGGCAAAATGTTAAAATTAAAAAATAGCTGTATCACTTTAAACAATATAATCAATTTAAATCAAACGACATTCAAGTGTCTATTAATAAAACAGCAACAAAATATATTAACAGTAAGTAAACAAATTCAAACAAATATCAAATAAACTCTTAAGAAAAACCAATAATAATTTAATTTTTATCAGTTACGCTTAAAATCCTCGATCTCTGCTGCCGCTTTAACCAGTAAAGAATGGGAAAATGCTAAACCATTTGATAAAATACCCACCATTGGCAAATTAGCTATGCTTAAGAATTTTATGCCTGGTGGAAAATATGCTAAATTAGATTCTACCAATTTAATGAATGCCTTTAAAAAAGACTTTGGTAATATTGCACGTTTACCTGGTTTCTTTGGTGAAAAAGATACAGTATTGACTCATAATGTAGAAGATTTTGAAATAATTTTTCGCAATGAGGGTATATGGCCCAATCGGCCGGGTGGAGAAGCTTTACAATATCATCGTCATGTATATCGTAAGAATTTTTTTCAAGGCATTGAGGGTCTTATATCAACGTAAATTGGCAATGAAATAAAAAAAATGATAAGAATTATATCCGACTTTTTTTTTAAATTTCAGACAAGGTGAAACTTGGGGTACTTTTCGTTCGGCTGTAAATCCGGTTATGATGCAACCGAAGAATGTTCGTTTATATATGCAAAAAATGTCCCAAGTTAATAAGGAGTTTATGGAAAGGTTAGTTTTAATTCATTAATCAAAAATGTCTATTAAATCATATGTTGTTTATAGAATTCGTCAAATAAGAGATCCACAAACTCTTGAAGTTCCCGAAAACTTTGAAGAAGAATTAAATCGTTTTACCTTAGAATCCGTTTCTGTTGTAGCTTTGGACAAACAATTAGGATTGATCACTAAGAATCGTGATAATCCCATAGCTAAAGAATTGTTTAAAGCTTTGAATGACTTCTTTTTGTATTCGGTGGATATTGAATTTAAACCTTCCATATGGAGATATTATAAAACACCTACATTTAAAAAACTAATGAAAAGTTTAGATCAAATTGTTGATATCACTAGTTCATATGTTAATGAAGCCATTGAACGTATCGAACAGGAACGTAAAAATGGTGTACCAGAAAAGCCAGAACATGAAAAGAGTGTATTGGAGAAATTAATAAAAATTGATAAAAGAATTGCCATAGTAATGGCCATGGATATGTTAATGGCGGGTGTGGATACGGTACTTTTTTACAAAAACATTAATTTTGGTTATGCTATGAATATTTAATAATATATTTACATCTTTTCAGACTTCTTCCACCTTAACTGGTTTAATGTTATGTTTAGCCAAAAATCCCCAAAAACAGGAAATACTACGCCAAGAGGTTTTAAAAGTTTTACCCCAAAAAGATTCAGAATTCGATGAGAATAACATGAAAAATATGCCCTATTTGAAAGCTTGTATTAAAGAGTCCCAACGTTATTATCCTTTAATTGTAGGTAATGCTCGTATACCCGTTAAAGATGTGGTTATTAGTGGCTATAGAGTACCTAAAGGTACTCAAGTCTCCATGAGTATTACATCTTTAACACGTGATCCTGAACATTATCCTCGCCCTAATGAATATTTACCCGAACGTTGGCTAAGACCCAGTATTAAAACGGAAAATAGTTCAGAATGTCCACATGCTCTTAAGCCCAGTTCTCCCTTCTTACATTTACCATTTGGTTTTGGTCCACGCAGTTGTATTGGACGACGTATTGTTGAAATGGAATTAGAATTGGTTATTGCTCGCATGGTGCGTAATTATCATATTGAATTTAACTATTCCACGGATAATGCTTTCAAAAGTCTTTTGATTAATATGCCTAATATTCCTTTGAAGTTTAAGTTTACGGATTTAGATTATTGAAATAAATATGAATAAATTATTTTAAATAAGTGTTAATCGCTACTTCGTTAGCATAGATTTTTCTAAATAAAAACCATACTATGTTATTAATTCAAATTGTGTTAAATTATAATTTTATAAGGAGTGAGATCGAAAAAATCTTAACACACATTTTGCCTCATAACTTTTTTCGGAATCAATATTCAAAATTTTTTTTGATCTAGTTATCATGGAAAAATACTTCAGTTATTATTTTTAATAACAACCATGTTAATTTGTCCTTATTTTCATCAAAATAAGTGACGAAAAAGATTTACCTCCTACAAGTTATTAAAAAATTTCAAAAAATCCAAATAGGTCTTACAAATAATTGGTCACAGAATTAAATGTCGTCCGTAAAACCGTTTCTAATGTTATTAAACAGTATCAGGAGAATTTGACTATTGATGTGAAACCTAGTTCGGTAAGAAAAAAGGACCACATGTTATTGGGAAGGCCAGAAAATTGAAGGCATATTGAAAGGAACTCCAAACACATCTGGTAGAAAATCAGCTCAGTTTTCTCAGTGCTTCGACTACTTGGTGCGAAAATTTAAAGCTAATGGGAAAGTTGATAACATATAAAGTTCAAAAAATTCCAAACTGAAATTCTGCCAAAAAAAAATTACAAGCCAAAAATAGGACTCGGAATTTAAAACCAAATTTCATACAAAAATACTCAAGCTGTATAATTGACGAAGAAACGTAGGTGCTGACAGAATCTTCGCAGCTTGTGTCTCAAAAATTTTTATTGCTAATGCTCGAAGCAATGTTGGAGATAAGTTTAAGACCCAAAAGCAGCAAAAATTTCTTACAAAATTCATGGTATGACAAACTTTTTGCAGTTGCGGCAAAACAGGAAAGTCATTTGATACATTCGGATCTATAAATACCAAAATATGCATAAAGGAATATTTGCAAAAGCGACTTCTTCTTTTCTTAAGAAAGCACAACGTGTCCACATATTTTTGGACCCATTTGGTATCATGTCACTACGGTAAGAAAGCTCTGGAGTGGTACCAAATCAATATATGTTTTAGTACCATGAGAGGTCAATTTTCAAAATTGTCCATAGCTTAGACCAGTGGAGAGATATTGAGCTCTTGTGAAGAGTGAATTCAAGAGCACAAAAAAGGTGTATCAAAATACCGAAGATTTTAAGAGAAGATGTGCACACTGTACCAAAAAAGTGACTGAAGCAACTATCAAATCTCCAAAGAAAGGGTTTTCAAAAATGGTCCACAATTTTATAATTAGGTGGTTAGAACCATAAAAATTATATATTTCTGTAATCTGTGCTAAATTATCAAATGATTAAAAAAATAATGAAAACTCTAAGATCAACCGTTTCCAAGTTATTGAATATTATGTATGTTTAGAATTTATCGATCTCACTCCTTAACTATAATTTATTTAATAATATTTTTAATAGCTTAAACACAATACGTTTCGATACCCAATTGTATTGAAATAAATTAAAAATATCGAAATAAAATTCAAAAACTGATAGACTAGCAAACACAGATTCACTTTTATATAGATAGCATTTATCCCGATCTTGCAGCGCTCCTACATAGCCCAGATAAAACAAATTGGTTTCCTTTTATTTAAAAGAAATACCAAAAATTAAGAAATCCGTAAAATTCATCTGTGATTCCTATCTCCCATGGGAAAAGTTATAATATTGGTGTTCTGCCAGCATTGAGAACAATAAACTTTTTAAATATTTTAGTTACCAGTTTCTTACATTTTGAACGTCGAAGGTACAATGGAAGGTTATTGCTATTATTATACTTTAGTAGAGAAGAATGTGACCAATAAGGTTTGTGAACTGAAATTATTTAAGTCGAACGTGTTTTATTTTATTTTATGAAATACTCCACAAATTTGGTGACCCCATGTCCTTACTACATTCTCCGACTTCTCCTGCTGATCAAGCACAGCCGATATAATAACTGGACATGTAGCACGCAACGTTCTCCAAGATGATTTGGTAATACATCCAGAAGTCGCAGTTACGTCAACAGCAACACTACAAAAGCTTCCACCATTTTGGACAGAGCAACCACAATTATGGTTCATTCAAATTGAATCATTATTTCAATTATCAAGAATTTCTCGAGATGAAATTAAATACTCTCATGTCATTGCAAGTTTGCACTCTTCATATTTAAAATTTATTAGTGACATTTTGTTATCACCACCAGCTACAAATAAATATGAATCCATAAAAAGCCGATTGATTAATTCTTTTTCAATTTCTGAAGAAGCTAAACTAAAAAAATTGTTTAGTGGATTGGTTATTGGAAATCAGAAGCCATCACACTTTTTAAAAACTATGAAAGTATTGGCTGCTGGTAACGATGTTGGCGGTAATGTTCTCAAGACACTTTTCTTGGAACAGCTTCCTGAAAACATACATCAATTTTGGTAACTAGTAATGTAGCACTCAAGAAATAATTTTAATTTTTGTACTTTAAAATGTTGTACTCAAGAAATAATTTTTAAAAATTTTTTATAAAATTTATATAGCAACTTTTGGTTTTAATTTTATTATAATTTTTCAATAAAACTTTTTATTTTTGTTGATTTTGAAATTATTTAAGTCGGACGTGTTTTATTTTATTTTGTGAATAACCCCACAACATAATAAAAATAAGTGCCACAAGTAGCCTCTTATGTATTTTTATTCACTTAGGACAATAAAAAGTACCATTAGAAGAGTAAAAAAATACTAAAAAGACCTCCCCCGTCTTTAATGGCCATTAGAAGAACGTAAAAGTACCACAAGTGCTCATTTATTGATTTTCATTCACTTATATCTTTAAATTCATGATTTTAGATTAAATATTATAGAGAATTTAAAAAGTACTATTAGAAAAACAAAAGAGTACCAGGAAGTCACACCCCTCCCCCTTCAATTATTACCCACATATATCTATATAGTTATAATTTCATGTTTGCATGTTCAATATTTTAGAAAATTCACAAAGCACCGTTAGAAGAACCATAAAGTAACATAAATCCCCTTTTCTGAATTCTCAATTACTTAGGGTCATAAAATAACCGCAAAGTTTCCTTCTTCAATGATTAGCTACATGTATCGTTATTTCATGTATTTTTAATTTCATGTTTCTAGGTTAAATTTTGTAGAAAATTCAAAAAATTCCATTAGCAGAATGAAAAAGTACCAAAAGTCCCTCTCTTCAATTCTTATCCACATAGGGCCATGTATCTTTAATTTCATATTTTTGTAGAAAATTCAAAAAGTACCTTTAGAAGATCAAAAAAGTACTACAAATTCCCCACTTGTGAATTCTCATTCACTTAGGACTACATGTAGTTGACTTCCTGTTTTTAAGTTTAATATAATAAAAAAATGCATTATTTAATTTGAATAAAATTTAAGATTTTATCTCCTTTTTAGTACTTTCTATTACCCCCTAAATTAACAAAGATTGTATTTTAATGAACAATCTGAATTGTACTGGAATCTAATGTTAAAATATTCATACACACAGAAAAAGAATTAGTTAGAAAATAGTTACAGCTATGAAAATATAAGGCTTTAGAATGATATTTAATTAAAACTATTAAAATTTAATTTATTCAACTTAAGATTTGCATTGAGAGCTGTAAAAACATTAATATAAGGAATTTTCTGTTTGTACTATTGATAAATTAGTTCCTACAATCAATATATTTCTAGACTAAAACATATTATTGCGACGTAGTAGAGGCAACCAAATTTAATTAAGAAATATAAATCTCAATAGCATATATTGGTTATAGCAATCAAAAAATCATTTGTGTTGAACAATACATTAAATTCGTTATTCTCAAACGATAAAAATGTTAAAGAATTTTAACATACAAAAATAAATTAAAGAAGAAATTGTGATAATTTTTTAATTGTTGAAAAAAATTCCAAAAATAAATGTTTAAATAATCCTACAATAAGTGGAAAGATTAACAAAAATAAAAGGTACGTTACATAGTTAATTGATGCTAACATTTCATTTGATATTTTAACTTATTTCAGATTTTTTTCTTTAAGAAATAAGAAGACCCAGAAAGAATTTTATGTAGTTATTGGTAACAGTTATTGCTTGGGACATATAGAGCTATGTCTGTTTATGCTTTTAAAGAAATCATCACAGATATATACCTATGTAAGTGAACTTTTTCGGACAAACAGTCCTAATTATTAATATTATTTTCTTGTAGTCCAATGAAAATGTTCCTGCTAAAATACTCTTACGGTCTGGTCTTTAGAGAGAATCAGATTGATGACATACGAACGCACATTACAATAAAATGCCATAAATCCGTCCGATGGAATTATCTTTTTGTAGAAGTCCACTGTGTTATATGTTTAAAATGCCATTAGTATTGAGAAAAACTGCAATATTTTATAATTTAAAACTTTTTACATTTCTTTTGTTTGTATTTTATATATTTTTGTATGTAATTTTTTATTTCAAATAAACGAAAATAGAAAAAAAAAATGTCAAATATTTTTATCAATTAATTCACAATAGTCATTTAATAATATAGTACTGCATACCATATCCATTCGGTTATTGCAATCGAATTGTGAGATAGTACTTGCAACTAACCAAATTCGTTTGGCAAAAAATTCGGTTGTGATGACGAATCTGTTTTCTCTGTGTATGTATGTGTCAGTAAAAAAAAATAAATATTTCGTAAAAAAGTACCAAATTCAGGTACGATTTTTACGTCTTAGACGTTCGAATTTCCGAAATGTACCAAACTTCTATTCGCCAATTTTCGATAAAATACTAATTTGATGCACATTTTATTTCTATGCTTATTGGATTAAAAGATAGATAGGGTGACAAAAAAGTATTAAAATAGAGTTTTTAATTGTTTTCTCCTTAAAAGAGCCTAATTTCAAAAAAAATACCAGACACCTATACGATTATTTTTTAAATGAATACGGATAACTATTCAACTTTTTTTGTATCTCTATTACTTTAAGAGATATAAGTTGACCGATTTTACCCTTTTTTACCCCCTAAACATTCGAATTTCCAAAAATCCCATCTTAGTGGATCTATTCAATAGAAAACATACATACTCGATTTAGTTAACTTTTACACCCTGTAGCTTATCTTAAGCTAGAAAAGATGATTTTTCTGAAATCTTAAATCCTTACCAATAGTTTAGGATATAAATGCAACCAGTAGTTAAAGAAATAGAGATTTATTACAAAATATTTTGCTCTTGGCCCCTCTATAGGATGAATTAGTCCCAATATTCAATTTACGTTTTTTTTTTTAGAAATTAAATATGTATTAAAGAAGTGAAAAATGCAATCAAACAAATTGTCATTAGAAAAATACATACATGCATACATATGTCATTTATTATTTTATATAAAAATAAACAAAAACAATTAAAAAGCTTCTTCATTAATTCTAATGCTTATTGATATCACTAATATGTTTTTTTTCTGTTTGTTTTATTCTGAATATTCATAATAAACAAAAAAAAAAAAAAAAAAGCGATCTGATAATTGTAAACAAAAAAAGCTTTTCTAAACATGGAGATAAAAACTATATAGTTAAACCGAAATGTATTAAGAAAATAAAACTAATAGGTAAAAGCTCTCCCTTTTTTTAATAAATCTATATAAATATTTGTTAATATTTGCAAATTAAAAAAAAAAAAAAAATAGAATAGAATACTAGTGAAAATGTACTCAGTCCAAATTTGAACGTTTTAACATAAAGTTGTAGTTTTGTTCAAGTAAAATGTTAAAATTAAAAAATAGCTGTGTCACTTTAAATAATATAATTAATTCAAATCAAACAACTTTTAAATTGTTATTAATAAAACAACAACAACAACAACAGACAACACAAATATTAACAGTAAGTAATCATTTATAAACAAAACTTTAGGAAATAATTAAAAATATTTTATAAAAAACAGTTACGCCCACAATCCACTGTAGCTGCTACCACTTTGGAAAATGATGAAACTTTAGCCAATAAAGAATGGGAAAATGCTAAACCTTATGAAGAAATTCCAACTATTGGTACCTTAGCTCTGCTTCGAAATTTCTTGCCCGGTGGAAAATATGCCAATTTAGATACTACCAATTTGATGAATGCTTTTAAACGAGATTTAGGTAATATAGCCCGTCTACCGGGTTTCTTTGGACGCCAAGAAACTGTTATTACTCATAATGTCGAAGATTTTGAAAAAGTTTTACGAAATGAAGGTATATGGCCCCAACGACCAGGTTCAGAAGCTTTACATTATCATCGTCATGTACATCGTGCTGATTTTTTTCAAGGTGTTGAGGGTCTTATATCAACGTAAGTTTTCCTTTTAATGATTACAACTATGATAAGTAAAAGTTATTGTGTTACCTAAATAATTTATAGTCAAGGCGAAACTTGGGGTATTTTTCGTTCGGCTGTAAATCCTGTTATGATGCAACCTAAAAATGTACGTTTGTATATGCAAAAAATGTCACAAGTTAATAAGGAGTTTATAGAGAGGTAAGTTTTATTGCCAAATTTGTTTAACGCAAATTTTTCTTTAAAAGCCTTATCATTTAACGTTATCGGTTTTGTTTTTGCTTAATAAACACTTGTAATTATAAATAAAATATCTGGGAAATTACAGTTTTATTATCAACTTTTTTTTAACTAAATTAGTTAACGAATTTCAAATAATAAAAATTAAAGATAATGAGCCATTTTAACACATAAATGTAAGTTGATGTTACAAAGAAGACCTTAAACATATATTTTAACTATTTATATATTAACCCATTAAACAATTTTGATTTTGCCCACAGCTTGCTTATTTCGAACAGTTAAAGTTTAATTTCGTAAAAAAGCTTAAAGTTTTCAAAAAAATTTCAATTATATTGGTCCTCAACAATTGTTCATCACCACTAAAAATTATTAAAATCTCAATTTCTATCCGATTTATAGAATTCGTCAAATAAGAGATCCACAAACTCTTGAAGTTCCCGAAAACTTTGAAGAAGAATTAAATCGTTTTACCTTGGAATCAGTTTCTGTTGTGGCTCTGGACAAACAATTAGGATTGATCACTAAGAATCGTGATAATCCCATAGCTAAAGAAATGTTTAATGCTTTAAATGACTTCTTTATGTATTCGGTAGAAATTGAATTCAAACCTTCCATATGGAGATATTATAAGACACCTACATTTAAAAAACTAATGAAAAGTTTAGATACAATTGTTGATATTAGCAGTTCATATGTTAATGAAGCCATTGAACGTATCGAACAGGAACGTAAATATGGTGTACCAGAAAAGCCAGAACATGAAAAGAGTGTATTGGAGAAATTGATTAAAATTGATAAAAGAATTGCTACAGTTATGGCTATGGATATGTTAATGGCGGGTGTGGATACGGTATTTTAAACAAAATATTTATTTCCATTGTAATTTTAATTAATTTTTATTTAAAATTTTCTAGACCTCTTCCACCTTAACGTCTTTAATGTTATGTTTAGCACAACATCCCCAAAAACAAGAAAAATTACGTCAAGAAGTTTTGAAAGCTTTGCCACAAAAGGACTCGGACTTTGATGAGAATACCATGAAAAATATGCCCTATTTAAGAGCTTGCATTAAAGAGTCTTTACGTTATTATCCCTTAATAGTGGGTAATGCCCGTTTACCCGTTAAAGATGTAGTACTAAGTGGCTATAGAGTCCCTAAAGGTACTCAGGTTTCAATGAGTATTACATCTTTAACCCGTGATCCCGAACATTATCCCCGCCCTAATGAATATTTACCCGAACGTTGGCTAAGACCCAGTGTGGAAACAGATAATAGTTCAGAATGT
This sequence comes from Protophormia terraenovae, assembly GCA_951394005.1. Classification (NCBI taxonomy): domain Eukaryota; kingdom Metazoa; phylum Arthropoda; class Insecta; order Diptera; family Calliphoridae; genus Protophormia; species Protophormia terraenovae. The sequence continues at coordinate 171,023,288 of OX596073.1, read as the reverse complement.
CCTCATGCTCTAAAGCCCAGTTCTCCCTTCTTACATTTACCATTTGGTTTTGGTCCTCGCAGTTGTATTGGCAAACGTATTGTTGAAATGGAATTGGAATTGGCCATTGCTCGTATAGTGCGCAATTTTCAGATCGAGTTTAATTATCCCACAGATAATGCTTTCAAAAGTCTATTAATTAGTGTACCCAATATTCCATTGAAGTTTAAATTTACAGATTTGGAATGTTGAATCATTTATTTTAGAAATATGAAGGTGTAAGTTCTATAACAATTGTTTTGCGTATTTAATTATTAAAAATGTAAATGATTACACTGGTCGACAAAAAAATCTTTTTCGAGCTCCTTCAAAAAAAAAAATATGTACACTAGATGAAATTTCGCATGCTAGACTCGAATCTGCTTTCAGTTTTTTTCCATCAGGTCAGGATTTTTTTTATGGGCGTGTCTAATATTGTGCCCTAAATATGACGATTACTCGAGTATATTTCACTATTACTTGAGAACGGTATGCACGATTTATATAAATGATATACCACGATATGCGAAATAAAATTAGCTTTAAATCGCTCTACTTTTCCGTCCAATAGTTTAGGAGAGTGCCGGAAAAAAAGTTTTCCATGCAAAATTCAAGATTTCTTTTTTTTACTAAAACTTTTTTTTTTAAGTGAAAACATCAAAAATATTTAAGTTTATCACCTTTATCTCAAAGCTGGCAAAACTACGAGTAAATAAAGCCACGTATTATAAAAATTGATGCACAAATCTTGATTGGATTCACAGTAGTGGAAATGCACTAGTGGGCAAAAAAAATTTTTTTTTTTTTCGTCTTAAATAAAAAAGATAGGTGGATTAGATGGAATTCAACGTGCTAAATAAGAATCAGCTTTTATTTTTTTTTTTCCATCACGCATTGATTTTTTTTTTATGGGCATGACTACTATGACCCCTCCTTTAGGCAGTCACTCTTGTATATCTCGAGAACAGTTTGTCCAATTAAGATAAATTGAACTTTAATATATAGCGACCTAAATTGTCTTTGAGCTGAATTTATATAATTTTTTGTCCAGTTAATATTTCCGTAGTTATTCGGTAATTAGTACCGAAAATTTTAAAATTTATTTTTTTGAAAAGTGGTGAAAATTTTGATCCATAACTCTAAAATTCTTGAGCGAATGAAAAATATTGTTGAATTAGATTGAAGACAATTTTCGTATGCATCTTTTGATGTATCACTTATCAAAATCGTGTAAAGGGTTATAGCCTAAGTTTGACAAACCATTCTCGAATTTTATAGTGTGACCGCTGAATAAGGTGATGCTATTAGTCATGCACATAAAAAAAATCAGTACCCGATAGAAAAAATGTGAATGCAGATTCTTGTTTAACTTGTCAAAATCCACCTAGTCCACCTATTTTTGTTTCAAGAAAAAATAATTTTTTTATTTTTTTGCCCACCACTGTATTTCTACTCAATAAAATTTAGATTTCTGCATCAATTTTGAAGACACATGCCTTATTTTATTCGCAGCACTACCAGCTTTAAGATAAAGATGATAAACTGTAACATTTTAGATGTTTTCATTTATTAAAAGAAATTTTAGTAACAAAAAAATCAAAAATTTTGCATGAAAATGATTTTTTTTCGGACATTTATTTCAAAATAACTCCGAAACTATTGAGCACATAAAAAATTAAGTTTGGGGAATTTGAATTCACACCGTTCTTGAGTTATAAGGCCTTACTATGGACGAAATATTAGACACGCCCATAAAAAAAATCCAGATCTGATGAATGAAAAATCCAGACATAAAGCAGATTAGTGTTTAGCACATCAAAATACATCAAGTCCAACTATTCGTCTATGGGGGAGGATTTTTTTTGTTGACCAGTGTTATTTTTATAAAATTGCATTATCATTTTTAGATTACAAATTATAATTTATATGATAAGATATCAATTATTTGTGGTAATTTGCAAAGTATATATTATTGTTTATTTTATATTAGTGTGTTACCAAATATTATTAGCTAGAAATATTGATATAAAAATAAAAAATATTTTTTTTTTTTAAAGTTCATGAACTATGAACGGAACGAATAAATCCACTTATACTTTTTGTTTCTTTTTTTTTTTCAAACAACTTTCTTAGGAAATTTTCCGTTTTGCAAATGAAAAAAGAAAGGTAAACAAAAATCGCAGTTGTATGAAAAAAAAACTGTTTGCCTTTTACAACTAAACACTAGAGTTCTTATCCCAATTACCATATTTTTCACTTAAATTTTTTAAGTACAGTGATCCCACTTTTTTAAACATAACTAAACAAGTTAAGTTAGAAAACAATTTAAAAAGCTTTATTCACAATTCTATTTATCAAATTTATTAAAACGTTTTCTTTTTTCTTTTTGTTTACCTCTGAATATTCATAATAAACAATTATTTTTTACTAAAAAGAATAAAAACTTTAAAAAGATTTTCTAAAATTAAGAGCAAAGAACCAAAAAAACAAAAGCTTTTTTTTAACCCTGTAAAGTTGTACTTTTTATTACAAAAGCAGTATTTTGAAAACTGTATTTATAGAGAAATTCCATTTTAAAAAATTTCGAACCTTAATTACACTATGAAACAAATTGATGTTCATAATAATAAACCCTCCAAAGGATTTTTCGCTTGTAGGCAAAATTTTTGTTTTATGACCTTTTAAACTTTTTTATTTTTGCACCAAAGTAGTTTTAGATAAATAGAAAAAAATAATATAAATATAGTTCGAAGCTCAAATATTCAAACATAAATGTTTAGAACATTTAAATGGCAATACTTCATTAGAATCTTCTATTCATCTATCTGTGATTATATGGGTCATTTCTAGTCCGTTTAAATAAAATTAAATTAAAACTTGATTAAAACTTGATTTTAATGAATTAAAATATTCTACAGAAATTTTCTACGACGAATTTCACTAGGGGTCACCGAAGGTCCAAAGTTCATACGGTTAAGCGTTTATCCAAAGAAATGAAATTGATGAAATTATTATTAATTTTGTTTACGATTTGTACAAAACTTTTAATTTTATTTTATATTTCATTGCATAGTTTAAGGAGTTTATATAAGAAATGTAGGAAAATTTCATAATTTTCTTTTTGAAGGTACTTCAGACGATAATATTTAGTATTAGGATTTTTCGACAATAAAATATTACGTATTTCATCAGCATGTCAAAAAATCCAATAGAAAATCCTAAAATAGTTTACACGGTAATACATAAATTGTATATTATTTTTGCAAATTCTTACCTTTATGAAATTCATGACGAATATTGATTTAAAATTTCTTTAATAAATATTTTATTGTTTTTACTTTTTGTTTATGAAAAATATAACATGAAAATCAAAAGTTTTTGAAAAATTTCAAAAATTTAAAATACCATTGGTATTTTCAAAAAAATCATAAGTAATTTTTCATAATCAAACAATTTGTATTCAGACGATAAGTAAATATTTTATTATTAAAATTTTTGACAAATCTTTATATTAAATATTATCGTCTGAAAATACCTTTAACAACATATAATTAGTCGGAAGAATTTTTTATCTTTGGAGACCCCTAGTAAAATTTTACGAAGAAAATATCTTTAGAACATTTTAAACCATTAAACTCAAGTTTAAATCGACTTTCATTTCATTTCCTTAAAACGGACTAGGAATGACCCCTTACACAGTGGGGTCAAACGCAAATTTTTTGGTAATAAATCTGTATCTTCTAAACTACTGGTTGGATTAAATTGAAATATATGAAAGAGTTTCAGAGAAGGATCTAAGCTTTGAGAAAAATCATCCTGTAGTCACCCTGTGTCAAAATTTACTACCTCGAGTATGTAAAAGTTTAAAAAAATCGTAACTTATACAAATGAAGTCCGATTTTAAAGATTTTTATATTTCTGTAAAGTGCTAAAAAATAAGCTTACTCACCTAAGTTATCCCTTACAGTTAAAAAGATATTTGCACTTGAATTTTGAATTTTTGATTTTTTGGCTCGACTTTCTTTCGTTTTTCGGGAATAAGTCCTGAGATGTTTGAAGTAAAATTTTTTTAAAAATATCCTGTAATTTGTTATATATTTCAAAATATCATACTGAAAGAATTTTTGGATTATCTCAATGCGTCTAGACGTGAAAAATATTCAAATTCAGCACTCTGAAGCTGGTATGAAAAATAGCTATTTTTTAACAAAAATATAATACAATTCTTTCACTTTTTCCTCAAAGTTCCGTTTAAGAAAAAAATTCTTCTTTATATATTTCAAAAGACAAGTTTTCACAAATGACTAATATAGAAATTTTGAACTGATTTAGGCTTCCACCCTACATTAGGCATTGGTCGAAAATGGTGAATTTGGAAAAGGTTAAATTTTTTATCGATTAATATAAAAAATGTCACTCGAGCTTTTTTAAATTCTTTGATGATATTTCATAAAAAAATAGATTTAGAACGATTTGACACTAAACTGATTCCCGCCCGGCCAAAAACGAATGCAGGAGAGCAGATTTCATGAAAAAAGTCAATTTTTTAAACGACTTTTACTAATTGCATGAAAAAGCATATTTGCATGATATTTTCGCCATTATTTCTTAAGTAGTGTATAAAATATATATTGATCTTTCACTCCTGCAAAAATCATTAAAAAAACTTTACAAATAAATTTTTGGCAATTATTCAAAAATAAACAATATTTAATAAATGTAAGCGATTATTGCGAATATTATCTCGTTCAACAACCAAAACGTGCCAATACAATTGTTTGTTATGTATACGCACATATGGAAATATTGTAAATCAGTGAATTTGGTGAGAGTTGACCTAAGTTGTCAGTTTTGAGACCATGATATAATGCTTTTAAAACAATCTATATATACATATTATACATCAATGTATTGGTAAATAAGTCTATTTTTATATTCTTGTAATATTTTATTATTTTTTGGAAAATAAGCGGAGTTTTGTTTTACAAAACATTATTTTTTTGGTTTTTATAACTTTTTTATATTTTTTAATTTTGAAAAATTGCCAAAAATTTATTTATTAAGCTTTTTTAATGTTTTTTGCAGAAGAGAAAGATCGATATGTATTTTATATACTACATTAGAAATAAATGTGAAATTGTTATGCTAATATGCTTTTTTATGCAGTTAAAAAAAAGTCGTTTAAAAAATTGACTTTTTCATGAAATCTGCTCTCCTACATTCGTTTTTGGCCGGGAGGGAAGTAGTCTAGTGTAGAATCGTTCTAAATCTGTCTTTTTATAAAATAACATCAAAAAATTCAAAAAACTTGCGTGACATTGTTTTTATTTATCGATAAAAATTTAACTTTTTCCAAAATTCACCATTTTCGACCAATGCCTGATGTAGGGTGGAAGCCTAAATCAGTTCAAAATTTCTCTATTAACCATTTCTGAAGTCTTATCTTTTGAAATATATAAAGAAAAAAGTTTTTACTTTAACGAAACTTTGAGAAAAAAAATTAAAGAATTGTATTATATTTTTGTAAAAAATAGCCATTTTTCATACCAGTCTCAGAGTGCTGAATTTGAATATTTTTCACGTCTAGACGCATTGAGATAATCCAAAAATTCTTTCAGTATAATATTTTGAAATATATAGCAAATTACAAAATATTTTTAAAAAAATTTTAATTCATATACCTCAGGACTTATTCCCGAAAAACGAAAGAAAGTCGAGCCAAAAAATCAAAAATTCAAAATTCAAGTGCAAATATCTTTTTAACTGTAAGAGATAACTTGAGTAAGTAAGCTTATTTTTTCTTTATCTTGCCAAGCACTTTACAGAAATATAAAAATCTTTAAAATCGAACTTCAGTTACGATTTTTTTAAACTTTTACATACTCGAGGTAGTAAATTTTGACACCCTGTAGATTTTCTTGTGTTATCACAGGGTGACTACAGGATGATTTTTCTCAAAGCTTAGGTCCTCCTCTGAAACTCATTCATACATTTCAATTTAATCCAACCAGTATTTTAGGAGATACAAATTTATTACCAAAAAATTTGCGTTGGACCCCACTGTGCCTTATAAGGTAAGATAAATGAATTTAAAGTTCTAATGAAATATTTCCCGTTAATTGCTTTAAACATTTATGGAAAATTATTTTAGCTTCGAACTATATTGATATTATTTTTTTCGATTTATCTGTAACTACCTTGGTACAAAAATAGAAAAGTTTATGTGGTCATAAAACAAAAATTTTGACTACAAGCGAAAAATCTTTAGGAGAGTTTATTACACATATCAAGAGCTATCAATTGCAATCGGAATGATTCCGCTCCCAAAATACTGTTGCATAGTGTTACCGATTTGGATAAAATTCGGAGGATTCATGTAAAATGAATTTTATTAATTTTTATTTTGAAAACTGTGGCAGCTCTATAGCTTTAAAGGCGATTAACAGATTTTTTTGAATGGGCAAAACTTTTGTTGTATAAAAGATATCAAAATATTTTTTTTGCTATAAATTTGTCAAAGTTTGCTATAAAAAGATGTCATATAAAAATTTAATAAATATTTTTTTGAACACATTTATCTTTAAGACCTTTATCTTAAAAAGTCCATCTTAAATTTTTTTATAATTTTTTTGTAGGAAGCTCTATCGGTATACTAACTATAGACAACATTTCAGAGAGGTCTAATATTTTAAATTAAAAATGAAATTACCCTGTAATAAAAAAAAAGGATAGAAAACATATTCTCATAATTTATTTAATTTTATTTAATTTCAATTAAATAAACACACAAATATTATTAATATTTGTGTGTTATATTAATATATGCAAATTTAACCCATAGCTGACTAACCAATATTAATTTAAACATCTAGAATTTTTGATTTATTTAGTTTGAGGAAAATGTTAAATTTAAAGAAAAGCTGTATCATTTTAAATAATGCAATTAATTTTAATCAAGCAACAAGTTATTATTAATAATACAACAATAACAAAAATGAAAGATATTAACCGTCATTAAATATAATCAAATTTAAGTATTATAAACAAAAACATTATTTTTAATTAATTAATAGTATTAATTACACAAGATTAAAAATTCGTATTAACTTTTAGACCTGATCAGAGGAGAACTAATTATACCCACCATCAAAAAATGGGGGGTATATTGATTTTGTCATTCCGTGTGTAATATGTCGAAGGAATCATCTAAGACCCCACAAAGTATATATTTTCTGGGTCCTGGTTTGATTCTGAGTCGATCTAGCTATGTCCGTCTGTCTGTCTGTCCGTCTGTTGAAAGCAAGATAGGGCTCGAACGGGACAACGTAGGGGGACGAAATTTGGCACAAATATTTGTCTTATATAAGGTTTGTTTGGGATTCAAAATGGGCAATCGGTTAATAAACAAAAAAGTTATGGGCTAAAAACTAGAAACACAGGGTGTCCGTTTTATACTTTTCTGCTGATATTTCTTCAACAAAAGCATGTACGACAACGAAATTTTGTACGTATAGTTCGGGGATCGATATAAACTTGGAAACCGAAAATGGGCGTGGTCCTCCCACTTTACTGCCCACCTCCTATATAAGGTGAAAATCTACGAAATTGTGTTGAAATAGTTCAAGGACCAATGTAAACTCGGAAACAAAAAATGGGCGTGGTCCGCCCACTTTAATGCCCACTTTACCGCCCCCTCCCATATAACGTAAAATTTTAAAAAGTTGATGGTGGGTATATAGATTCGGCCGGGCCGAATATTCGCGCTTGTTTTAATTTCATTTCGTTTCGTTTATCAAGATTGTAACTCTAGCAAATGTCAATGTAAACGGTAACAAAATTGAGTCACTATTCCCCAGCAAAAAAGGAACTAAAAAAAGAGCTGAAAAAGTAATGAATTTAACATTCCCAGCAAAAAAAAAGAACTAAAAAAAGTCATGATTTTAACGTTGTGTTGTCATTGGAAGGAAGTACTTTGTGGTGAAAAAGAGCTGTAGAAGTTCTTTTTTTAACACATGGTTGTCATAGCGCATGAAATTAAGCATCAAAAAATCTACTTAGGTGTAAAATCTCATTCAAAACTATTAACTAACAAGAATTTTATAGCATAATTAAAAATTAAAAATATTCAAAAAATCACAAATCCATCCTTTCTCAGTGTTTTTTGCAAAAAGTCTGCAACAAATTTTCGTATTGTATTTTTTATACATATTTGAAAAGAAGACAAAATTGCAGAAACTTAAGTAAATTTTTATATAACGGAATCCTCCAATATAAAAATCTTTCAAATCGGTTCAGATATAAGGAATCAGGATAGTTTTTAAGAAATTTTACACCCGAGGTGTCCAACTTTGGGACCCTGTGGACTCGCCTCCTGTAGGTATATATGGTTCAAGTTCAAAACTTACACCTCTACTATCACCATATGAAATTTCATGGAAATCGGAAGAGCCGTTCCGAAGATCCATAATTATTTCCATTTCATTTTTTGAATCGCAAACTGTGTGACGTTTCACCTTATATGGGAGGTGGGCGGTAAAGTGGGCGGACCTCACCCATTTTTGGTTTCAAGTTTTATATCAACCCTCGAACTATCTGTACAAAATTTCGTTATCGTACATGCTTTTGTTTAAGAGATATCAGCAGAAAAGTATGAAATGAAGCTACAACAGACATTATTTTCCCCATAACTTTTTTTGTTTATTAACCGATTTTGCTCATTTTCAATACCAAACAAACCATATATAAGATAAATATTTCACCCAAGTTCCGTTCGAGCCCTATCCTTCTTTCAACAGAAAGACAGACGGACGGACATAGCTAGATCGACTCAAAATCTAACCAGAACCCAGAAAATTTATACTTTATGAGGTCTTAAATTTGATATTTTCTTTAAAAATTCCCTCAAAAAGGTAAAATAGTTAATCAGCTGGTTGCATTTATATAAAATTTCACATAGACGTACAAGAGGAGAGTAAATTTTTAAGTTTAGAGGAGAACATTACTCACATTTCAGGAGCGGAGCTATGGGGGCTCAAAGTAGAGTACCTCTAACATTTTTAACCACTAGAAATTTTTTCTTTCTTACCCGAAACTATTATGCAATTTCAATTATCTAAATTTTTACAAGATCTCGGTCAAATTTTATCTATATATAAGTCGACCTTTTTTGTAATTAGTTAAAGAAAAAAGTTATCTATCGAATTTCAAAATTTTAAAAAATTAACAAACAGATGGACGGACATCATAAAATACCGTTTTCTTATCAATGAAGTAAAAAACAAAATGTAAACATTAAAATAAATCAGCTGTTTCTGAATTAAACGCTATTTTCGATCCCAATATGCGAGGGCATGATGAGCCCCAGTTGTTTGACTGTAGGGCGTGAAACAAATCCCAAATAATACAAACGATTCAATTTGTCAGATCTTTTATTTCGACTTATCACTTTTTGTTGAAAATCGGGAGCTATTTTCGGCTGTGCCGAATCTTATATACCCTTGACCTAAGTTGGGATGTTATATAAAAATTAATATAAAAGTTAATGAAACAACATCAATACAAGTCCCAAATCTTATAAGTCCCAAAACTCGTTTTGGCCGATATCTGGGTTAATACTGGCCAATAATTTGTTTGTTTATGAACCGATTTAATTGATTAAAAAAACCGAAATTTTAGAAGAATATTTATGACCATTTAATATAACAACAAAGATTGTAGCTTATATAAAGCTTTAAAAAATCTAAAAATGCTTTTTGGCTGATATCTCAGTTTATTGCTTCAGAAAAAAATCTAATTTTCTGTGAAAAAATATAAGGTCAAGTTTGTTTTTTTCTTTTTGTTTTACTTAGAATATTCATAACAAATCAAAAAGCTTTCTTGAAATTACTAACAAAGAAATAAGAGCGGTATGTGTAGTTGTCATACATAAATAGATTAATAAATTTCTCAAAACAACAACTAAAAAAAAGCACTTTCTCTTTTTTTAAATGCGGAAATATTTAACATGTAGTTTGCAAAATTATAGAATTTTGCTATTCAGTGATGAATTTAAGAAAAAGCTTCATAATATGAACGTCATTTTATTTTAAATAATAAAATTGATATTTAACATCCCAACAAAAAGATTTTCTATTCTTCTAATTGGTATGTGGTAATACCGCTCGCATTTTACATTAGGTGCGTTTGTTTAAATTAAAATTTTTCGCTCAAAATCACTTGTAAACAAAACAGTAAAATAAGTTTGGCAGCTCGTGGCAAATAAACACACATAAAACAAACACAAAAGTCATCAGACTTAGTGAAATATATGCAATTAAGTAAATAAAAACTTAATTTTTCCTTTTGTTATAAATATATTTATTGTTTTTAAATACAATGCTAAATAATACTATTTTTTTATAATTTTTCGTAAATTTTTCTCTCTTTATGTTTATTTACTTTTTGTTTTGTTCACTATATACAACCATAGTTAATAGTCAAAATTTTTAGATTAACGAACGCAACTATTTATCAAAACACTTTGTAAATCGGGGTTCACACATAGCAATTTTTTTTCTTTACCTCTATTGCCTACGAATTCAGAATCGTGACAAGAAAAATTGCTGTGTGTTAACCCCTACTAATAAAAATAAATAAATTATAGATTACGAGCTGTAAAAGCGGACAGTTTTTACAAAAACCATACTATATAACACATTTAAACTAAGATTCTTAACTCCCATGGGAACACTTTTAATAATGGTGTTGTGCCGGAATTAAAAACAATAAACTTTTTAAATATTTTACTTAAAAAAGTACCAAAAATTACAATGAAAAAAAAAAAAAAAAGGATTTCGAAAAGTACAAAAGGCATGATTGATATATTTCTGACAAAAAAAAAAAAATATATAATAATAATAAAAAATATTTTAATTTATTTCTATGCTTTGGTTAGAAAGTACGTAGCGTGCCAATTAGGTACCAATTTTTAACTTCTTTAACGTTCGAAAGTTAAAAAACGACCAAATTATTTCTATTATTACTTTTTTGTATAAAAGAATGTGATTAATATAGCTTGAGAATTCTCATCCATAAATAACAATATCTCTTTAATCTCAGGTTTCTAATATTTGAATAACGTAAAATAAATATTAGAATAATAAAAAGTATATTATAATAAGGACAAAGTACCACAAATTAATTTTTAAGGATTCTGATCCTCTTAGGACCTTACATCTATGATTTTATGTTTCTAGGATGAATATTACAAAAGAACAAAAAAGTACCACAAAGTCCCCCCATGGATTCTCATTCATTTTGGACCAGGGTTTATTTTTAATACTATATTTATCACATTTTGCAATAAATATCTGCTGCTAGCAAAAAAAATACTAAAAATATTTTTTATCGTTTCATTTTTGTTTATAATTGCAACTAAAATTATTTTTCTATTTTGCAGTATTGTCAATAAAAATTGCAGCGTTTTTTACAATTTCTTGTAGCATAAACAAAAAATATTCAACTCGTACATAAATTAACATAGAAAAATAATACTTCGTATTTTAGTCTTGTATACATAACTTTTAACTTTTGCAGCAAACGAACAATTTTTCTTCGTTTGCTGCAAAAATTTTTTAGCAAATTTTCTTTGTTTTGATTTTGCAGCTATAGTTTTTTTTAGTATTTTTATTTAAGCAATTTTGTTGCTACTAAAATTTCTTCTATAAAGAATAAAACAGATGTATATCGGAGTATGTATGTATGTGTGTATTTATAACAACAAATACATGCCTTGCCCTTAACATACCTACTTCAATATACATGTGTTTTATTCTTCATAGAAGAAATTTTAGTAGCAACAAAATTGCTTAAATAAAAATACTAAAAAAAACTATAGCTGCAAAATCAAAACAAAGAAAATTTGCTAAAAATTTTTTGCAGCAAACGATGAAAAATTGTTCGTGTGCTATATGTGTCCGAAAAAATTATGTGTACGAGACTAAAATACGAAGTTTTAGTTTTTTTGATGAGCAATATTTTCTGTTTGCTGATAAAAATTGCAAAGCCGATTTACATTGTTACTAAAAAATTCGAAGGTATATTTATAATAATTTTAGTTGCCGTGTGTAGTAAAAATAAAACGGTTTAATATTGATTGCAGTCATAAGGAAAGAAATTTTGCTGGCGCATAATATTTAAACGCTGTTTAGGACTACATATCCTTAATTTCATGTTTCCAAGTTCATAATTATAGAAAAGTCAAAAAGTACCATTAGAAGAACAAAAAAGTACCACAAAGTCCCCTCTTATAGATTCTCATTCACTTAGCACCACATGTCCCTAATTTCATGTTTCTAGGATCATAATTATATAAAAATTAGAAGAACAGTACCACAAAGTCCCTATCTTGAATTCTTACCCACAGGATCATGTATCTTTAAGTACCACAAATTCCACTCTTGTTAATTTTTATCCACAAAGGACTACATTTACTTAATTTCATGTTTCTAAGTTTAATATAATTGAAAATTCATTATTGAGTTTGAATAAAATATAATATCCCGCTCTTTCCACCTTTATGGTACTTTATATTATCCATTGAGGTATCAAAAATTGTATTTCAATGAATTTCTAATTTGTAGTGATATCCCATATTAAAATACTGATACGAATATTTCAATAAATATAAAAAAAAAAAATGTTTTATGAAAAAAGTACCAAAAATAGGTACGAGTTTTACCCCTTAAACGTTCGAATTTGTAAAAAGTACCAAATTTGTATTTGTCATTTTTTGATAAGTTATGAATACGATGTAAATTTTATCCGTATGTTTATTAGTTTCAAAGATACATATGGTGCCAAAAAAGTACCAAAATACAGTTTTTACCCGTTTTCTCCCTAAAAAGGCCGATTTTTAAAAAAGTACCAGACACCTGTCTGATTATTTTTTAAATGAATAATGATAACTACTCAACTTTCTTGTATCTTTATTAGTTTGGGAGATATAAGGTTACCGATTTTACCCTTTTTTACCCCCTTAACAATCGAATTTCCAAAAATACCGTCTTAGTAGATCTATATGAAGGCGCTTAGTCTGTGGGATGATGAATCAGTCAGTCACGTTACTCTTTTATATATAGAGATAAATCTAACTTAAGAATAATTGAAATAAAACACACATTTGTAATTACGTTTAAAGCTATATTTTTTATTTATTTACTTTGTTTTACTTTTAAATTATTTTTTTGATTTTTTTCTTAATTTTTTTTACACAATACAAGGTTTTATTTACGACAAAAAAATTTTACAATGATTTTCATTTAATATTTATAATTAATATTTTGTGGAATTTCCTTTCTTAATATAATTTTTTTATTTTCTTTTTTTTTTTTAGTTCAGAAATACCAATTCCTTTTAATAAAATTTTGTTCCAAATTATGTATGTAGCTGCAAGGGAAAAGTTTTATTAAATTTAAAGAAATTTTGAATTAGTTTTTATTTCTTCTACATTTTCTTGTTTTAAATCTATTGATAATTTTATAGTTTTTTTTTTTTTTACTATATTCTTGTTTTACTTTTTTTTCTTTAATAATTTGGTCCAATTTGTAGGTTTTTTATTATTATTTGGGGGCTAATTGGTTCATTTTCTTTTAATTTCTTTTCAATTATTTTTTTATTTACAAACTAATTATGATTTTCATATAGTTTCTTCAAGGCTACTTTTTTAAAAATCTCTTGCTTTCAAGGAGATTTTCAAACTTGTTTTTTTTTTTTTTTTTTAGTCCATATAAAGATTTTTATAGTTATTTCAAAAAAGGAAAATGTTTATAATGTCCCCTTATTTAACCGTTAAACTTATGAACATTTTTCATAACAAAGGGATCATATACAGCAAAACCAAGAATCTTGAGAAGAACTTTCACTTACGCAAGAAAGAATATGTTAGTTTTTATTTATTTATTTTTTTCTTTCTATCTTTGCTTAAGGCTTATGGTAATTGCATTAAACACAATTCAATTTTACAAATTACCAGGAATACTAGGTAATGCAGAGAAAAACATTTAAGGTTTCAATGTTTCTCATACAAATGCTATGTATTGCTGTCAAAAATGAAATTATTGTCTTTTGCTGTTTATAAACATTCCTTAATTTTAATTATTTTTTTAATAATTTCCTTTAACAAGTTTGTTTTATTTTAAGCTATTTTATTTGTTTTTTAGTATTTTTTCTTTCTATTTAACATTTACACTTAATATTATTTAATAATAATTTTATTAATAATTATTTTTCTTAGTATTTTATTTGAAAGCTTTTACAAAGTTTTTTTTTTTTTTTCTCAACACACTTAATTAGTTTCTAAAAATTTATGTTTACAATCTTTTTTTTTTTTTTTTTAATTTAAATTATTTTTTCTTATACCACTCTTAAACACACATTAATATTTATAAATGATTCTTTCAAAGAAATCTTCTAAAAAATTTTATTTTTATTAAATTATTTAATAATAATTTATAAGTTTTTGTTAATATTCAGTACATTCAGTCCTAAATTTTGGATATGAAATTGTTTTTTATTTAGTTTAACTTTTATTTTTTTAAAAAAAGTGATAATTTATTCATTCTGTTTTCATTACTTTAAAAAAGAATTTTTTAATTTTGATTTATTTTTGTTTCTAAAGCAAAAAAATCAAAAACAAAAAGGGGAAAAATCATAGCTGAGTGTTAAAAATTAAAATAAAATGAAAAATGAATGAATGAACATAAAGCAAAGTTAAAAGGAATGAATGAATTTTTATTAATGTGTAGGTTTATTGAAGATATGATGAGGTGTTGTTCTCCAAGGAAATTACTAAAGTTTTGCAATAAACACTTGAATAAATTTAAATAAAAAGTTACTTTAAAAAAATTAAAATATAAACACATACACACACCAAAGTTACCATTGAAAGAGTCTACACGAGCATAAAAAATGAAATGAAAAACAAAGCATACTTTAAGGCAGACAAAAAAAATTAAACGATATTAAGGTATCAAAAGTAAAAGCAAACTATAAGCAATATAAAATCTTTTAAGCAGCATCTGCTGTTTTCAATCGAATTTTAAGGAAATCTGCTCGAGTTTTTACGAAAAATTTCAAGCAGAATCTGCTTGATTACATAAAAAACTTCCACAGAATCTGATAGAAAATTTTCCATAAAATATAATTTCCAAAAATAATTTTTTATAGCATAATTAAAAAATAAATTTAAGTATTTATTAATTGTAGTTTTCTGTAGAAAATTTTACATAAAATGTATGTACGAGGGCGGATCAATATTTCCGTGACTTTTCGAACTTCCCTCGTAGTTATATGAAATGCAACACCCTCGTGTATTTTTCTAAAAATGAAAAAAAGTGAATTTTAAGTGTTCATTAAACATAATTTTTTGCGAAAAAAAAAAAAAAACCTTCAATCAAACCAAGGAAAAGCTCGATAAATACTATGGGGACTATGCACCATCGATTTCAATGGTAAAAAAGTGGTTTACTGACTTTCGTTGTGGTCGCACAAGTACAAATGACGCTGAACGTTCTGGACGGCCAATTGAGGTCAGTACACCCGAAAATGTCGAAAAAAATCCATGATTATTGACCAAACAAATGCCTATTTTAAGGACCTCGAAAAATCCTACTTTTTGGAAGGGATACAAAAACTGGAGAAACGTTGGACTAAGTGTATTGAGTTAAAAGAAGATTATGTTGAACAATTTTGAGTACAATTTATTAAATTTTGCATTTTTTTTTTTTAGAAATTTTACATAAAATCCCAAAAATTTTAAATAGACAATTTTACTTAAAATTTGTGTAATTTTTTTTTCTTTTTTAGAAAATTTAGCACGAAAAATTATATAAGAAGTTTAACACAAAATTTATATAATATATATATATATATATATATATATATATATATATATATATATATATATATATATATATATATATATATATATATATATATATATATATATATATATATATATATATATATATATATATATATATATATATATATATATATATATATATATATATATATATATATATATATATATATATATATATATATATATATATATATATATATATATATATATATATATATACATATTTTACAAAAAATATAATAAAAAATCTGTATAATTTTCAACAGAACTTTTGACACAAAATCTGTTTATTTTTATAAAAAAAAAAAAATTAACACAAAATCTGTGTAATTTTCTGCAGAAAATTTAACACAAAATCTGTGTAATTTCTCTTTTTCTCTACAGATAATTTAACAAAAAATCTGTGTAATTTTGATTCTACGGAAAATTTTACAGAAAATCTGTGTAATAATCTATACAATATTAAACTCAAAATCTGTGTAATTTTCTACAGTAAATATTATAAAAAAATTAACATAAAATCTGTATAATTTTCCACAGAATTTTTAACAGAAAATCTGTGAAATTTTCTAAAGAAAACTTGACAGAAAAACTCTATAGAAAATTTAACACAAAATCTGTATAAATTTCTACAGAACTTTTAACATAAAATCGTTTTTTTTTTTTTATAAAAAAAAAATTAAAAAATTGAATACTAAATGTGAACAATTTTTACATAAAATTTTACACAAAATCTATGTAATAATCTATAAAATATTAAACTCAAAATCTGTATAATTTTCTACAGAACTTTTAAATAAAATCGTTTTTTTTTATAAAAAAAAAAAAAAATTAATACTAAATGTGAACAATTTTCTACATAAAATTTTACACAAAATCTATGTAATAATCTATAAAATATTAAACTCAAAATCTGTATAATATTCTACAAAAAAAATCTGTGTAATTTCTTTTTTTTTCTGATTCAGATTTTTTATACAAAATTTGTGTAATTTTCTAAAGAAAACTTTAAAATAAAAATTCTATAGAAAATTTAACACAAAATGTGTGTATTATTCTATAGAAAATTAAACTCAAAATCTGCGTAATTTTCCACAGAAAATTTAACACAAAATCTGTGTAATTTTGTTTCTACATAAAATTTAACACAAAATCTGTATAATATTCTGTAGAAAATTAAACACAGATACTGTGTAATTAACCAAAATCTGTGTAATTTTCTAAAGAAAACTTTACCATAAAAATTCTATAGAAAATTTAACACAAAATCCCTATAATATTCTATAGAAAGTTTTGCACAAAGATTTGTAATATTCTACAGAAAATTTAACACAAAATATGTGTAATTTTGATTCTAAATTAATTTTGAAAATTTTTACTCAAAATCTGTGTAATTTTGATTCTACAGAAAATTTAACACAAAATCTGTATAATATTCTGTAAAAAATTTAAAATAAATTCTGAGTAATTTCCTATAGAAAATTTATGTAATTTTATATAGAAATTTTGGAATAAGATCGTGTAATTTTCTATAGAAAATTTAACACAAAAAATCTCTGTAATTTTCTCCAAGAAATTTTACAAAAATCTGTGTAAATTTCTATTAAAAATTTTCATAAAATCTGTGTAATTTTACACAAAATCTGAGTAGTTTTTTATAAAGAAGTTTGAAACAAGAAAAATCAAAGTAATTTTCTATAAAAAAAAAATTCTATTAAAAAATTGTGTTTCTATTAAATAAATTGACACAAAATCTGTGTAATTTTCTATATAAATTGAGTAATTTTCACATAAAATTTTATATAAAATCAGAATAGTTTCTGATTAATTTTCTCTAGGAAATTTTACAAAAATCTGTGTAAATTTCTATTAAAAATTTTAATAAATTCAGTGTAATTTTACACAAAATCTGAGTAATTTTCTATAAAGGAATTTGAATCAAGTAAAATCCGAGTAATTTTCTATAAAAAAAATTCCATATAATCTTTGTAAGTTTCTATTAAAAAATTTACACAAAATCTGTGTAATTTTCTATATAATCTGAGTAATTTTCACATAAAATTTTATACAGAATCAGAATAATTTTCTGAAAATTAAGAAAAAAAATGTTCAATTAAGTATTTGTAATTTTTTGTAGAAAATTTTCAATTAAATCTTTGTAAATTCCTATACAATATTTAACTTAAAATCTATGAAATTCTCTATAGAATCTCAGTAATTTTAATATAAAAGTTGCAAGAGAATCTGGTTAATTTTCTTCTACAAAATTTGGTACAAATAATTTCATAACATTTTTTTTAATTTTGTAGAAAAGTGTGGACAAAATCTTTCTCATTCATTTTCTATAAAACATTTCAAATGGAATCTTTTTTATTTTCTATGTCATTTGTTTTGCTTTAAAAAGACAAATATACTTGGCTTTCCTTAATATTTCTTTATAATATATAAACTTTTTAATAAAATAACTACGTTTAGCATTTGTTGCTGTTTTTAACTAAAAACTTAATTAAATTCTTTCCAATTATTACGCCAATGTCTGTTTACGAAAGCCAACATAACTGTTTCTTCTTATATGTTTTCATTGAAATGGTTTTGTTTGCAATTTTATCGAAAATAAAGTCTCATCTTCTGACAGGATACGTCACTATACAGAAGAAAAGCACTGAAGCAGGGTGTTGCTAGTAAAGACCGAGAAAAAATGCATAAATGTTTATTGTTTTTTTTTTTTTTTATTTTAGTTTCAGAAAACTTGAGACAACAATGGCAAAAAAGTTTAACAGATTTCTTTGTTGCCTTTTTTAACAGACTGTGAAAGCAGCTTATATTGGAATATTGTGATGCAAAAAATAACTCATAGTAACAGCTCGTAGTTATAACGACAACAACAACAATAATAGTGACGTTGACAATATTTTCTTTACTTTTTTCTTGTTATTCCTGGCTGTATACAAAGGATTTATTACCACAGAATGCCAAATAATGTACATTCATGTTTATACAGTGTACAAAGAAAATATTCGTATATTTGAAAAACACATAAGAGAGGGAGAGAAATTAATTTATTTAGAATTAAAAAAAAATATATTTAACATAAGCAGAAAACTGATTCAACTTAATGTACAGTGTATACATATTAACATTTTAAAATGTGTTTATAACCCAATTGACCATGACTTCAGACACTAGAATAATTTTTCGTAATACTTAAACAAAACGAGTTTGTATACCAGCTACATTACAAAATAATAAAAAAAAAACATCAACATAGAAATGTTAACATATATTTGTAGCCCATGGAAAAAATTTCCATTGTTTTAAGTTCAAAGAGGATTCCGTATTTAATCTTCTTCAATATTTTATATACTAACGATTGCAGAAGAAGACTATTTGGCCAATTGATTTAATGTATAAACACTAGAGTGCTCCAAAAAAACGAAGTTTCGAATTTTGCCCGTCCCCCCCCTAAAATTATTCTATGGGTTATAAAAATACGTCGTGCAAAAAATTAGGGCAAAATTAGGCAAAAATTGAAAGGTTTAATAACCAATTTTTTTTATCAATTTGCTGAACCTTTCAAAAAGGGTTAATACCCAATTTTTTGTTATCAATTTGCCGAATTAATGTGACACCATATTCAAAGAAGGGTTAATGCCTAATTTTTTTTTATATTCTGAATTAATGAGATTGCAAACGGGTTTTATTGAAATATATTCAAATTAGCATGTTTTTAAAACATCGGGGTTATATTGACCCCAAGGCCGTTTAAGGGTTAATTTCATTTTTTTCATTGTAAATATCGGTTGTTAATAAATAAATTTCTTAAGTCTTATGACAATCTACCGAAAAATAGATAAAATTTCGACAAGTTTCCATCAAAAATTGCAAAATTTGACCTTTGACCTTTGACCTTTAAAGTTTATGGGTTAATGTCGTCCAAATTGTATGAAACTCTTGATTTATATTAAGAATTATGTGGATTATAAAATTTTAAAAAAAGTTCCATTTAAAATTTACAACAATGTAATAAAATGGCTGATTTGCCAAAATATTACATAAAAATGGGTTTTTTCTCGAAATCCGCCGAATTCAAAATGCACGTACAGGCAAACTACAAGAGGTATTGACCTAATTACTCCAATGTCTGTTTACTGTTTTATTCCGTGATCTGTTGTCCATAAATCCCTATGAGATCTCCCAAAAATATTGAAATTTGTTCAACAAAGTATCAAAAAACTGAAATTTGAGTTTTGAAACGACCGTTAAAAAGTATCAAAAAAAGATTACGGCCTGTAGGATAACATTTTTTTTCCTTCATACAAGCTTGGAGCAGTCTAATAAACACGCATTTATGCATGTGGGTGTCTGAACAAAACGTGAATGAAACAAATATATAAACTTATTTTTAGAGTATTTTTCATTTTTATCTTTGTCGTTCCTTTTTTTTTCTCCACATTTCTACAACTCATTTCATTATGAATGTGCGAAGGATAAAAGTAGAATCCCATGCCGTTGGCAATCTCTTCACATTCTCAAATACACGTACACTCGAACGCATACTCTCACAAATTAGACACAACAACAATTATTTTAATGATATATTTTCTTTTAAATAAAAATATGAATTTCTTCTACAAAAAAAAAAAAAAAGTAAAAGCAACACTAAAAAAGGAACAAAGACATCCACTACTTATATTGTTAAATATTCATATGGAATGATACCAACAAAATTTAACAGTAAATTCTGAAGAGAAATTTGAGACAAAATCTTTTGAGTTTTAAAAAACACAATTACCTTTACGAAATTTGTGAAAATTTCTATACAATTTTCTACAGAAAATTTTAGTCAGAATCTACACAATTTTCTGTAGAAAATTTAACAACAATTTTCTGTAGAAAATTTAAGAACAATTTTCTATAGAAAATTTAAGAACAATTTTCTATAGAAAATTTAAGTCAGAATGAAACAAAATATGCACAGTTTTATACAAAATTTGTTATGTTCTATAGAAAACTTGGGAGAGAACCCGTGTCAATTTGTATAGAAAATTAGAGGGAAAATCTATATCATATTCTATAGAAAATGTTAAAAAGAGAAATAATCTGTGTAATTTTCTTTAGAAAATTTGGAAGAGAACTTGTGTGATTTTCTTTGAGAGAAATTCTGTGTTATTTTCTATAGAAAATTGGAGAGAAAAGCTATTTTCTATAGAAAATTTGAGAGAGAATCTGTGTGATTTCCTACAGAATATTTGGAAAATAATCTGTGTCATTTTCTATAGAAAACTCGACAAAAAATCCTTATAATTTTCTACAGAAATTTTGGGAGAGAACCTGTAGAAAGTTATAGATTGAATCTGTGTTATTTTCTATAAAAAATTTAAAGAAAAAATCTGTAATTTTCTATAGAAAATTTTAGTGAGAATCTACACAATTTTCTGTACAATTTTCAATAGAAAATTAAAGAACAATTTTCTATAGAAAATTTAAATCAGAATGTAACAAATTTTGCACAATTTTTTATACAAATTTTAAGACAAAATCTGCAAAATTTTCCATAGAAAATTTGTGACAAAATCTCTTTGAGAAGAAATCTTTTATTTTCTATAGCAGAAAACTTTAGAGAGTATTTGTGTGATTTTTTATAGAAAATTTTGAATAGAATCTGTGTGAGTTTCTATAGAAAATTAGAGAGGAAATCTGTGTCACTTTCTAGAGAAATTGTATATAAGAATCTATGTTATTCTCTATGGAAAATTTGAGAATCAATTTGATTTTCTATAGAAAATTTAAGAAAGAATTTGTGTAATTTTCTATATAAAATTTGAGAGAAAATCTGTGTGTCAAAGAATCTATAAAATATTCTGAACAATTTTGGAAGAGAATTTGTGCATCGCACAGATTCTCCCAAATTTTCTGTAGAAAATCACTCAGATGATCTCTTGTTTTTTACAGAAAATAATATAGAATTTTCTGTAAAATTATAGAACGAATCTGTGTCATTTTCTATAGAAAATTTTAAAAAGAGTCTGTCATTTTCTATGGACAATTTTATTGAGAATATGTGTTATTTTATATAGAAAATTAGAAAGAGTATCTGTATAATATTCTATAGAAAATTTGAGGGAGTATCTGTATAATTTTCTATAGAAAATTAGAGAGAGAATATGTGTCATTTTCTAGAGAAACTGTAAGTAAGAATCTAGTTATTTTCTATAGAAAATATGAGAGAATCTGTGTGGTTTTCTATAGAAAATTTGAGAGAGAATCATTTTGATTTGCTGTAGAAAATTTAAGAAACAATTTGCGTAACATTCTATACAAAATTTGAGAGTAAATATGTGTAATTTCCTACAGAAATTTTGAGAAAAAATCTTTGTAATTTTCTATAGAAAATTAGAGAGAGAATCTGTATCATTTTCTTCAGAAAATTTGAGACAGGATCTGTTTTATTTTCTACAACAAATTTGAGAGAGAGAATCTGTAGTTTTCTATAAAAAAATTTATTGAATTTTTGTTATTTTCTATAGAAAATAAGAGAAAGAATATAGAATATAGACATATTCAGTTTTACTTGCTATAGACAATTCAAAACAAAATCTGCTCTGTTTTCTTGAAAAAATTAGTTGGTCCCATCATTCACCCCATCTAAGTTTTATTTTAAAAATGCATTCATACATGTATTGACGTGTCATTGTTTATGTTTGACAAAGTGTTTTTCTTTGAGACATGACTTAATGCTGCTTAAAACTGCAAATGGAAGGAAACAGCAGCAACAACAACATTAATAACACAATATTTATTATAAAAATATTTAAGAACAACAGATAACAACACAAAAGATCTGAAATAATAACAGGACAAACTAAATGAAATAATATATTATAGATAAAATATAAGAAGAAAAATACAAAAAATAAATTAAGAAAATGATAAATTGATACACGTGTAGTAATAATTTGATATAATCCTTAAAGCAATCTTTTAAAAGACAGCAACAACAAGAAGAAAATGAAAGGAAATTAATAAAGAAAACAAAAATAATGAAAAAATAAAACAAAAAGAAGAAAAACATTTATTAAACAACAAAAACGAAAAACAAAATACTTATAGCAAATAAATAAGAATTTAGGTGTTTATTAAATTATTTGCAAGAATAAAGAATATAAAAATATCCCGGTTAATAAGCAGCAAAGAAAAGGAAGTAAGAAACAAATAAAAAAACAAAAGCATATCTTTAAGGCGCTTCTGTTAAAATAGAGAAAAATACAGGTTTACGTTTACGTACTTTACTCTTTAAGAGTATATAAACGTTAAACTATGTGATTAAGTATTAGAATATTGTGTTATACTTAAGTGTGTTTATCTGTTTTCCTACTAAATATTTAAATGTAAAAGTATCATCTAAAATAGGAAAAATAGACAATTTGGTTGTTTGGCCTACATTATTATTAAAGTGGATTTGTGTTAGGCTAATAAATTAACAAAAAAGAAAGTCAATTTTATATACTTGTTTACCAATACATGAAATGTGTGTAGAAACAAATTTGACTACAACGAATTGATAAAATCGTTGAATTTATTGTTTTTCTTGATAAAAAAATTTATATTATTAATTTATATTTTTTATGAAAATTCTCATAACCACTTAGCATGCAATTTTCTTGTATAATGTGTACAACAACTTGAAGGTATAATAAATGGTTTCAACATTAAAAACAGTTTGTACTTTGAAAATTGTGACAAAATTTGCCAAAATTTAATTTTCTATTGGAATTTTAGGACAAAATGTGTCTTATCTTTAGACAGAATCTGATTGATTTTCGATAGAAAATTTGAGACAAATTGTGTCAGATTTTCTAAAAAAAATTTGAGACAAATTGTGTCGGATTCTCTATAGAAAATTTTAGACAAATTGTGTCGGATTTTCTATAGAAAATATGGGACAAATTGTGTCTTATTTTTAGGCAGAATGTGATTGATTTTCGATAGACAAATTGTGTCGGATTTTCGATAGAAAATTTGAGACAAATTGTGTCGGATTTTCTATAGAAAATTTGAGACAAATTGTGTCGGATTTTCTATAGAAAATTTGAGACAAATTTTGTGAGATTTTCTATAGAAAATTGTGTCGGATTTTCTATAGAAAATTTGAGACAAATTATGTCGGATTTTCTATAGAAAATTTGAGACAAATTGTGTTGGATTTTCTATAGAAAATTTGAGACAAATTGTGTCGGATTTTCTATAGAAAATTTGAGACAAATTGTGTCGGATTTTCTATAGAAAATTTGAGACAAATTGTGTCGGATTTTCTATAGAAAATTTGAGACAAATTGTGTCGGATTTTCTATAGAAAATTTGAGACAAATTGTGTCGGATTTTCTATAGAAAATTTGAGACAAATTTTGTCGGATTTTCTATAGAAAATATGGGACAAATTGTGTCGAAATTTCTATAGACAAATTGTGTCGGATTTCTATAGAAAATTTGAGACAAATTGTGTCGGATTTTCTATAGAAAATTTGAGACAAATTGTGTCGTCTTTTCTATAGAAAATTTGAGACAAATTGTGTCGGATTTTCTATAGAAAATTTAAGACAAATTGTGTCGGATTTGAGACATACTATGACTGATTTTCTATAGAAAATTTGAAACACAATATAATCTGATATTCTATAGAAAATATGAGATAGAATATGTACTGTTTTCTATACAAAATATGCGTATTTTCAGGCAATTTAAAAATCTGTTATTTTTCTTTAGTTTTACATATTCCTGTCACTTAAGGTCATTTCTAGCATATCAAACAAAACTTATTTAAAAAAACGTTTTTTTATACAAATTTTTATTTTTTAAATCTAAATCCTTCAAAATTTATATATTTTATTTAATTTTCATAGTTTAACCAACTTTCTATTTTAATGTTTTTCCATTTTTGTTAATATAATTTCTACATGACTTTCATTTAGTTTTACAAAGTTTTTTTCCCTCCTGCATGTTTTTCATTTTTCAAAAAGACATTAAAAAACAGCTAAAATATTGTTACAAAATAACTACAAGTTCGTGACCTGCTTTAAGTGTTCAACACCATTAAAAAGTATATACAAAATGCAAAAGAATATTGTTTTGCTATATATGTATTTGAAATGGCAACTAAGCGAGAACCAGGGCCCAGAGTGAAAAGGGGCAGCAGTCATACGCCAAACAAAATATGAAGAAACCCTAACCTACTAAATGCAAGGACAACTAAGTGTGTGTTTGTGAAAAAAATTAACAAATATAAACACATTTTGAATTTAAATGAGAGATTGTATAGGAATATGTATGTGAATGTTTGTTTTTTTCCTAAGGATAGAGAGTGAAAACAGCCACTAAATGCACACAATATATTTATACATATTGTCATTTCCACATAAATACTTGTTCTCTCACTCTTCCACATTCACAACATTAATGATGAATGATTGATACAAAATAAACACAATATTGTCGTCTGTAGGGACTGACTGTGCGAGGCATCAGAATCAAAAGAAAAATACAATGCTTTCTTTCTTTATGTTGCAGGGAAGGAATCTATTTTTTCTATTGAAATTTGGGACGAATTCAGTCCTCTTTTCTATAAAAAAGAAAAAAAAACTGTGAAAGATTGCATCTCAAATTCCTACTAAAGAAGAAAAATATATATTATATTTTGATAGGAGTTTGGGACAGAATAAATTATATTTTAAGTAGAAATAATGTGTCATCCTTTCTAATGGAAATTCTATAGAAAATTTTAAACAGAATGTGTCATATTTTTTATAGAAAATTTGTGACAATTAGTGTATGATTTTCAACAGAAAATTTGGAACAATTTACTTCGAATTTCGGACAATTTACTTAGAATTTCTAACAATTTTTTTAAGATTTTCTTTAGAAAAATTTAGACAAATTGTGTCAGATTTTCTCTAGAAAATTTGAGAGAAATTGTGTCAGATTTTATATAGAAAATTTGAGACAAATTATGTCAGATTTTCTTAGAAAATTTGTGACAAATTGAGTCAGATTTTTTATAAAAAATTTATGACAAATTGACACATATTTTTTATAAAAAATTCGTGACAAATTGCGTTAGATTTTATATAAAAAATTTGAGACAAATTGTGTCAGATTTAATATAGAAAACTTAAGACAAATTGTGTCATTTTTTATAGAAAATTTGAGACAAATTGTGTCAGATTTTCCATAGAAAATTTGTGACAAATTTTGTCAGATTTTCTATAGAAAATTTGAGGCAAATTGTGTAAGATTTTATATAGAAAATTTATAAGAAATTGTGTCAGATTTTCTATAGAAAATTTTTTGAGAAATTTTGTCAGATTTTATATAGAAAATTTGTGAGAAATTTTGTCAGATTTTCTATAGAAAATTTGTGACAAATTGTGTCAGATTTTCTATAGAAAATTTGTGACAAATTGTGTCAGATTTTCTAAAGAAAATTTGTGAGAAATTTTGTCAGATTTTATATAGAAAATTTGTGAGAAATTTTATCAGATTTTACATAGATAATTTGTGACAAATTGTGTTAGATTTTCCATAGAAAATTTGTGATAAATTGTGTTAGATTTTCCATAGAAAATTTGTGACAAATTGTGTTAGATTTTCCATAGAAAATTTGTGATAAATTGTGTTAGATTTTCCATAGAAAATTTGTGATAAATTGTGTTAGATTTTCTATAGAAATTTTGTGACAAATTGTGTTAGATTTTCTATAGAAAATTTGTGACAAATTGTGTCAGATTTTTTATAGGAAATTTTAGACAAATTTTGTCAGATTTTCTATAAAAAATTTGAAACAAATTGTGTTAGATTTTCTTTAGAAATTTTTAGATTAAAGTATGATAAATTTCCAAAGGAAAATCTTAAAGACGTCGCAATTTTATTAAATGTTGTTAAGCTAAAACTTTACTATGTTTTGTTTTATTTAAAACTTAAATTCACCATTAAGACAACCCATAGTGCATTTTTTTTCTGCATGCATATTTAAAATATTGATGTGACCATGTATGCTCTTGACATACTCTTATACTTTTACAATAAATGACAGACACCACAAAATAGCGACAGAATGTGAAAGTAAAGTAATAATAACAATAATGATAATGACTTTGAAACACGCAAATTGATTTAAAAATCAATTGGGAAAAATAGTTTATTTAGTGTGCAGGAGAAGAAAAAAAATTTTAATAAAGAAAGTAGTTAATTTTAATGAAAATAATGAAGTCACCAGCATTTAAAAAAATAAAAAGAAAAAACAAAAAATTGTATAACATAAGAAAAAGATGTTATAACATAATAAACTGAAAAGAATTATGAAATATTAAAAAAATTATAAATAATATAGGTATTACTTGATGAAAATGTTAAAAATATGTTTAAACATTAAAAGCATAATAATGTTTAGGTTAAAAGATGTGTTCAGAGCAGCTATGATTTGTTTACTTTCCCTTTTTGTATTTCTGCAGTTTCTTAATTATTATTATTTATTTTTTTTTTTTTTTTTTTTCAATTTATACAAAAGTTAATTAATGTTCTTTTAGTTTAAGGGGATTTTAATTTATTATCTGTAGTTATTTGTTTATGTTCGTGATTTATATTAAGGGGTTCTTAAATAATATGCAATATTGGAAAGTTTTTAAATGTTTGTACTTAGCACAGTAAGTTTTTTAAGAGAGTTCAATAATTTTAAATTAAATAAAAAACGAGTTACTGTTATTTAGTAAGGAATTTGTCAAATTGTCTTAAAATTAATGTTCTTATAAATCTTTATACTATACAGGTCAATTATTATCATTATTTTTTTTAAACAATTCGTTTTAACACAATTTTGCAAGTTCAAATTAAGGTAACTTTATTTCTATTATACATAATTCTCTGGAAATTTATTAGTTAACGTTAAAAAAATTCCTAAAAACTTGGCCTAGTAATAAATTTCAAATATTACCTTTAAAAATAACCCACTGTGCTATATTTATTTATAATTACTAAACGGAATAAGTGGCATTTTTAATAGTATAACAGTAAAAAAAGGGAAAGGTTTCTTGGAAAAAATAATATATATAAGACTAAACTAAATGCTTATTTAAATAAACTCTTGCTTCCTTTCCTTTTATATAAAGTTCAAAGTGTTTTTTACCCCTTAACACGTAAAATTGTAATAAATTTGTAAAAAAAAATATATAGTTAATAATAGAAAAATAAAATAATATTACTAAGTTATGTTATTTTTATAACAAAAACTATTCTTAAAATAAACCCCTATTTCAAAATTTCTTTAAAAAATACAATTATTTATTTTGTATATAAAAATAAAAATCCTTGTCTATTATCATAAAAAGAAGACTTTCTAAATTAAGACAGAACAATAAAAAATCTAAAAAGAAAAAAAAAAAACTTTACCTGAATTTTGCAATTTATCGGCAACGTATGTAGGTTGGTGAGAAATGATATTAATGTTTGATGTTTTTGTTTTATAATTTCTATTATTGTTGTAGTTGTTTTTGTTGTGATAGTAAATAATATTTTTTTTATATTCCATTTGTTCATTTAATATCTTCGTCCAATACCTGGTCCGGGATTTAATAAGCGACAAAAATGTGGCGTTGTCACGCGACAATCCACTTGTATATGATGACGTTGTTGTTGTCGCTGTTGTCGCATTGACATTGGTCATTGTCGAGACATACATGAATTAATAAATTCACCGTGTTTTTGTACCTGTGAGTTAGAATAAAAAAATAAAATAAATGAATGTCAATAGTTCTTGCCAAGTTAATTTAAAACAAATTTAAATATTAAAATTTTATTTGTTTTTTTTATAACTTACCACATCAGCAACAATTGGTTCCTCAATTTCAAGGCCTTGTAGAGCTTGTTCTCTACTTAAATGAACTTCATAGGATGATGTTGGCGTCACAAATACAACACGATGTTTACGTGTTTGCAAAATATTTGCAATAACCAGCTGTAATAATAAAGAAAAATAAATAAATAATGAGATTAATTTAAACAAATATTTAAGGTAAAATTTATAAAATGAAAAACTAAAAAAAAAAGTTTTTAATAATTATTAATAAAAACTGAAACATACTTTCGAAAATAATTTTAACTGATTTGATAGAAAAACACGATCTTCAAAATCGGCTTTATTTTTAACAATTTTATTTATCTATAAAAAGCTTTCGTAGTGCTTACTAATTACATACTTAGAAATCTTACTGCATTACTTTGTATCAATGACAATTTCTATATATAAGGTAAAAGTTAAATACTTTTTATACCCCACACCACAATAGGTGGTTGAGGTATTACGTGTTTGTGCAAATGTTGTAACGCAGAGAAAAAATCTTCCGACTCCCACCTTAAAGTATACCGTTCGACTCAGAATCATTTTCTGATTCGATTTAACCATGTCCGTCCGTCTTGTCGGCTGACTGGCTGTCCTTGTACAGCTTGTGCGCAAAATACAGGTGGCAATATTGTTGATAATTTTATGACTTTTGGTACATATGATTTTTTTGCACAAGGGCGAAGCCTATTGAATTTGGTCATGATCGGCCCATTATTTCACCTGGCCCGCATATTAATGTACTCCAGGAATTGAGATTTAACCTTGAAAATAGGAATATTTTAAAGAAATTTGGCACAAATAAGTTTTATATAAGTATGCCAAATTTCGCGAAGATCGGTCCATAATCATATGAACTCTTCTTCCGAAAATCACTTTAACGTGCATAAATCCCATAAAAATGTTAGTATCAACTTAATATTCGACACAAATACATTTTTTATAAGAATAAATGACAGTTACAAATTTTATGAAGATCGCTTCAAAATTTGCAATATAAGACCCAATTTCAGGAATCACCCAAAAGTGCATAAATACATGTGAAATCGGCCATTATTTCTTATTGCAATTTTTGAAAAATTGGCAAAAACTTATTTGTAAAGCTTTTTAAATGATTTTTGCAGGAATAAAATATCGATATATATTTTATACATTACAAATGAAATAATGGCGAAAATATTATGCTAATATGCTTTTTTATGCATTTAAAAAAAGTCTTTTAAAAAATTCAATTTTTTCATGAAATCTACTCTCCTGCATTCGTTTTTGGACGGGTGAGAAGTAGTTTAGTGTCAAATTGTTCTAAATCTATTTTTTTGATAAAATATAGTCAATAAATTTAAAAAAGCTCGCGTGGCATTTTTTTGTTTTTTTATTAATCGATAAAAATTTAACTTTTTTCCAAAATGCACCATTTTCGACCAATGCCTGATGTAAGGTGCAAACATAAATCAATTCGAAATTTCTTTATTAAACATTTATGAAGCCTTATCTCTTGAAATATATAAAGAAAAGTGTTTTTTCTTTAACGGAACTTTGAGAAAAAAGTGAAAGAATTGTACTATATTTTTGTAAAAAATAGTTATTCTTCATGGTAATTTCAGCGTGCTGACTTTGAATATTTATTCACTTCTAGACGAATTGAGATAATCCAAAAATTATTTTAGCATATTATTTTGAAATATATACCAAATTACAAAATATTTTGAAAAGAAATTTTACCTCAGAACTTATTCCCGAAAAACGAAAGAAAGTCGAGTCAAAAAATCAAAAATTCAAAATTCAAGTGTAAATATCTTTTTAACTGTAAGAGATAACTTTTTCCTTATTTTGCCAAGCACTTTACAGAAATACAAAAATCTTTAAAATCGGACTTCATTTGTAGAAGTTACGATTTTTTTAAATTTTTATATAGTCGAGGTAGTCAAATTTGACACCCTGTAGCTTATCTTGTGTTATCACAGGGTGTCTACAAGATGATTTTTCTGAAAGCTTAAGTCCACCTCTGCAACTCTTCCATACATTTCATTTTAATCCGAACAGTAGTTTTGGAGATACAGATTTATTACCAAAAAATTTGCGTTTGACCCCACTGTGCGTTGGTCGACAATGGCAAATTTTTGTAAAAAAGTTTAATTTTAATCAATTAATAAAAAAAAAAATATCACTTAAGTTTTTTTTTAATTTATTGACGTTATTTAGTGAAGAAATATATTGAGATTAATTTGACACTAAATTGCTTCCCGCCCGAACAAAAACGAATGCAGGAATGCAGATTTTATGAAAAAAATAAATTTTTTAAACAACGTTTTTTTTAATTGCACAAAAAAGCATATTAGCATAATATTTTCACTATTATTTTCTAGGTAATGTATAAAATATATATCGACCTTTCATTCCTGCAAAAATCATTGAAAAAACTACAAAACCCATTTTTGGCAATTTTTCAAAAATTTAAAAATTTGTTTTATGAATTTTTTTATTTTCTTAAAATTAGATCTGATTTAAAATTTTTTATTTTTTTGGAAATTATTATAATTTTTTTCGAGATTTGTACTTTTTTGGAGGTAAATTGCTGCTTTTCTTAAAATATTTTTAAAAATTGGTACTTTTTCCATCACTACATAGTCATCAAGTGAAATTTTAGATTTTTTGTAAATTTTCATATTTTTTAAGTTAAATATTAGATTTTTTGGCGAAACTTCAAAATTGTTTGTGATATTTTAAGTTTTTATTGAAATTTTACATTTTTGGTGAATTTGGTTATTATTAGTGAAATTTCGAATTTTTCGTAAATTGTCAGGTTTTTAGCGAAATTTCGATTTTTTTTTTTTTTTTTTTTTTTAATTTTTAAGTTTTTGGTTAAATTTTAGAATATTGATGAACTTTCGAAATTTTGATGAACTTTTGGTGAAATTTATAATTTTTGTTGAAATTTTGAATTCGGCGGGTTCAATTTGGGTCCAAAACTCAAGAGCATGGAGATTTATAAAAAATATATTGTTATGCTTAGTCACGGCAAACATATCACGTTAAATTTTTTTCTTAATACTATGGTCACTAGAATCATCTTTATAATTGCATCAATCATATAATAATTGCAGTAATAAAACTTTTGTTTCCGTAACCAAATTATTGTTGTAGTAAATCATAAATTTGCAATTTTGTTTCAATAAATTTAAATCGCAAATTAAATCATTTATTTTTTTTTATTTAGCGTAATAGAGAAACTAACAATATGAAAAGACATTTGACCTCTTTTTGACAATGTTCTTAAAAATCACGAAAAATAAGCTTGAAACATACATGCATTTGTATTTCTAGATGATCTAGAACTATATCCAACCTTAACCTTTCTATACCGCGTACTGGTCAACCAAATATGAGCTTTTTTTAACGGAAAACGTTAGCGTTTTGGGATCAAAATGATCTCAATGTTAACTATTGTGAAAATTTTCAAAAAAGTGCTAACAAGAGCTGATTTAAAAAAAAAACAAAACGGTTTTGTTGTACAATCATATCAAGTTTTGCGAAAAGGTGCTAAAATTAAAAATGCTTATGAAAAGTAAAAACTTAATATAAACAACATTTTTAGCATGAATCAACCTTTCGCCACACGCAAAGAAAAAACATGGTTGGTCAAACCATAATCGGTAACTATCATTAATGTTTAGGTTTATGATTCCCTCAATCATATCAGTTATTATACCCTTTCGTGAACATAATATTGTCCTATCCAATATTAATATAATATGGACCTCATAATCATAACATTTATATGTGATAGTCCTCACAACCATACTGCATAAATATAACATGATCCCTATATTAAATATTATAATACCCCCAATCATAATACTATGCATACGGTTAAAATGTATTTTTATTTATTATTATTATTTTTTAATTTAAATTTTGTGAATAGAAAATAATTAAAAAACAAATACGACAGCCTTCACTGGACGATTTCGTTCAAGAAAATTCATCTTCACATTCACACACCTAAAAGAAAATTGTAGAAATACATTTTTTTATTATTATTTTTATATTTGACCGCACTGAATTATTGATATTTATTGTACTTACCGAAAAATATTTCCAATTTGAAATTTGGCCATTGATGATTTGCTCCGTCAGCACTCGTTATTAAAAAATAATAATAAAGTTTTTTAATAAAAATTTTGTGAACTTTTTTAAACGTTTTTCTTCACTTTGCGTCCGTCACATTTAAGATTTCATTACTGAATGAGTAAATTATTTCGAAAGAGAGACAACAATAAAGACGAGCATATTATTGTCACCCCTCGCATTAAAATATTACATATAAATATTTCATTGAAATAATATGTTACTAGGAAACATATTATTCTTTTAGTACACCGACTTTATATTATTACAAAGCATCATATGTTAAAATGATCAGAACAAAAAATAATCGATTCAGCTTAGTCTAAAACACAATAATTTGATTGTGTTAGCCATATAAACTACTTAGGAACATCACTTGATTTCCGCGAGCATTTCGAAATCATGTTTTTTCTTTGCGTACATCTAAAGATGTATAGATCTCAAAATATTAATAGCTGAGTAAATTATAAAACTGTTCAAGAGATTCTATTTTTATGCAACTTAATCTAAAATTAACTACATCATTCAATAATGTTTCACTCATACAATTTTAATTCTTTCAGTTGTCAAAAAAGTAAAAAATAAGTAAAAAAAGCGCTAAAGGAGCTAAAATATAATTGCTAAAAGCGCAAGATTTGCGCAATTTTCAGTTTCGGGCTAAAAAATATTTTTCGCGTTTTGAACAACTAAAAGCGGGATAAATCTAGTTCGAAAAGGGCTAAGTTGGCATCACTGGGTGTTACATTTTAGTGTAGGTTTTATTTTTAGTAATTTAAATTTATTTAAATACTCTTTTATTATTAACACATATTTTATTTTTATACATTCTAGACAATCAAATCAAAAAAGAAATCCGCAAACATCGTTTTTGGAAGCATGATTAAAGCCTTTAAAAAAAATTTCATAAATGACCAACCAGATAGCCAAGACACAAACCTGTCTTTATGAGATTGAATGAGACCAATACTTGAAGTATGAAATTAGGCTTCTCTTGATATTATTTTACGATTTAATACAAGTTTTTATAACAATTAATATAAAAATTATATTAATTTGTTAAATAATGGTTATTCATTTTGGCGCGGATATACGAAAGTTAAGAATATTTAGGATTAAAATTATTCTTTTTAGCGCTTTTAAAAAATATATTTTTTTATTTTCCTGTTCCTACTACAAAACAAGTTTTTTCGTCTACACTCTTTATTAATTTTCTAAACATTATTCTATTATAACAAAATAAAATTTAAATAAAAAAAAAACGTTCAACATTTTCAATATAAATATTTACTACACATGTTGTAGTTTAATAGTAAATATTTATTTGTGTATCTGGGTGTGTGTTGGTATATTTATCAAACATTTATTCCTCTCTCTTTCACCCTCACTTACAATTCCATTGCCTGCAAATGACAAGTGTTTAAAATGAAATTGTTAAATAAATACAATGGAATAGAATTGTTTGCATTTATATTTCTAATGTTGATAGAAAAAAAAACATAAATAAAATCAACAAAACAACAAAAATTGTTACAATACACAGCAGGACGTTAAGTGTTTTCAGTTTTTTTTTTTTTTTATCCTTTTTTTCCTCCTTTAGCTGTTTCACTCTCAACATGTGTGTTAAGCTATAGATACTTATGAAAGTATTAAATTTGCATGTATTTCATTTTATTTGTGTAGAATTCGATTTATGGTGAATATTTAAATTTAGTTAGAAATTTAATTAATTTGTTTTTTCGATGTAAAATGAGATGAGTAGGAAAATGTATATAAACATTTTTATAATTTAAATAAATATTTATGAAAGAGATTTTAAATTGTGTTGGTTTTAAGTCAGATATTACAAGAATTAATAAATAGTATATTATTTTCAGAAAAAGTGAAAATATTTTATAACCAAAGGCACAATATTTTAATTTAAAATTGATAGATAACACTGGTCGACAAAAAAATCCTCCCCCATAGACGAATAGTTGGACTTGATGTATTTTGACGTGCTAAACACGAATCTGCTTTCAGTTTTTTTCCATCAAGTCTGGATTTTTTTTTTTTTTTTTTTTATGAGCGTGTCTAATATTTCGCCCTTAGTAAGGCCATTACTTTAGTATATTTCCTCATAACTCAAGAACAGTGTGTACGATTGTCATAAGTGATACACCAAAAGATGCGTACTAAAAATATCTTCAAATCATCAGAACATATTTTTTTTATGTGCTCAATAGTTTCGCAGTTATTTTGAAATAAGTGACCAAAAAAATTTTTTCGTGCAAAATTTTAGATTTTTTTACTAAAATTTATTTTAATAAATGAAAACATCAAAAATGTTACAGTTTATCACCTTATTCAGCGGTCACACTATAAAATTCGAGAAAGGTTTGTCAAATTTAAACTATAACTCAAGAACCGTTTACACGATTTTGATAAATGATACACCAAAGATGCATACGTATGTTAACAATATTTTTTATTCGCTCAAGAATTTCAGAGTTATGGATCAAAATGTTCAAGATTTAAAAAAAAAAATATATTGTTCACTACTAAACTACGGAAATATTAACTGAATAAAAAAAATTATGTAAATTCAGCTCAAAGACAATTTAGATCACTGTCTACTGAAGTCTTACTTATCTTAATTGGACAAACAGCTTTGAGATAAAGATGATAAAATGAAATATTTTTGATGTTTTCACTTGTAAAAAGAAGTTTTAGTAAAAAATAAAAAAGAATTTCTTGAATTTAGCATGAACAAATTTTTTTCGGACACTTATTTCAAAATATCTTCAAAACTGTTGAGCGGATAAAAATTTGTTAGTAGAACGACTTAAAGGCAATTTTATTCCACATATTTTGGTGTATTATTTATATAAATCGTGCATACCGTTCTCGAGTTATAGTGAAATATACTCGAGTAATCGGCTTATTTAAGGCGCAATATTAGACACGCACATAAAAAAAAAATCTCGACCTGATGGGAGAAAACTGAAAGTTTAGCTTGCGGAATTCCATCTAGTCCACATATTTTTTTTTATTTTATTTTATTTTTTTTTTTTTTTTTTTTTTTTTGAAGGAGCACGAAAAAAGTTTTTTTGTTGGCCAGTGTAATTTGTGAATCTTAACATTTAAACATGTAAATTTGTTAAATATAACAAGCGCGAATGTTATATACCCACCATCAACTTTTTCAAATTTTACGTTATATGGGAGGGGGCGGTAAAGTGGGCAGTAAAGTGGGCGGACCAGGCCCATTTTTTTTTTCCGAGTTTACATTGGTCCTTGAACCATTTGAACACAATTTCGTTGATTTTCACCTTATATGGGAGGTGGGCGGTAAAGTGGGCGGACCACGCCCATTTTTTGTTTCCGAGTTTATATCGACTCCCGAACTATACGTACAAAATTTCGTTGTCGTACATGTTTTTAATGAAGAAATATCAGCAAAAAAGTATGAAACGGACACCCTGTGTTTCTAGTTTTTAGCCCATAACTTTTTTGTTTATTAACCGATTCCCATTTTCAATACCAAACAAACCTTATACAAGATAAATATTTGCGCCAAATTTTGTCCCCCTACGTTGCACCGTTCGAGCCCTATCCTGCTTTCAACAGATAGACGGACAGACGGACGGACATAGCTAGATCGACTCAGAATCTAACCAGGACCCAGAAAATATATACTTTGTGGGGTCTTAGATGATTCCTTCGACATGTTACACACGGAATGACAAAATCAATATACCCCCCATCTTTTTGATGGTGCGTATAAAAATCAATGTTTTAATGTAAAGAAATAAAAATCAATACCATTCAAACTTAAAATTTCTAAAATATTGCCTACATAGTACAGTTTTGTTCCCCAGCATTCTCCTAAACTGAACAAAATAAACTCAAGTTTTTTTTTTTTTTTTCGTAACCGCCTTTTTAATTTTAAACATGTTACACTTCCAACCATAAATAAAACATTTAGATAAAATCAAACTAAAATTTAATGCTTAAATACAAATATCCACAAAAATCACAAACAACAAAAACTTTATTGCCTATAATTTTTTAAACTAAATGTAGTACATATTTCCATTTGAATGTTTCTCCCATTTGTAGTAAACTTACCTTATGTTTATATTTACTCAAACTATCACGAGCTTTTGTAATCAATAAATTTTCATCTGTTTCCAATTTAAATGAAACAACAAATGCATGTGGCACCCAGAGACTGACTAAAGGTGCCAACATTTTTGGCACTAATTGTAACGAAATTGTAGGAGCACCTTCACCCGACTGCATTTTATGGGTGGGCTGAAATTACATCAAAAAAATTAAATAAAATTAATATTTTATTTGAAACAACTGAAATGTAATAATAAATAAATAATGTTGTTGTGTATTAAATATAATAAATTTATTTTAATAAACATACAAAAACATAAAAACTCTCATATACAAATATAATCAATGGCATTCATTGAGAGTGAGAAGAAGTAATGGATACTTGCACACACACACAAGAAATATTTAATGTCACTTAAATATTTACATCCTTTAATATGAAATATATAACAAATAAACACAACTGAAAAGGAAATAAAAGTAAATAGTATAAATCAGGGATGGATAATACAATTTAAAGCTATAGTACTACAAAATTTATATCGTAAGGAGTGAGATCGAAAAATTCTTAACACACATTTTGCCTCATAACTTTTTTCGGAATCAATATTCAAATTTGTTTTGATCTAGTTAATTTGGAAAAATACTTCAGTTATTATTTTTAATAACAACCATGTTAATTTGTCCTTATTTTCATCAAAATATGTGACGAAAAAGATTTACGTCCTATAAGTTATTAAAAAATTTAAAAAAGTCCAAATAGGTAATTGGCCACAGAATTAAATGTCGTCCGTAAAACCGTTTCCAATGTTATTAAACAGTATCAGCAGAATTTGGCTATTGATATGAAACCTAGTTTGGTAAGAAAAAAGGACCACATGATATTGGGAAGGCCAGAAAATTTAAGGCTTATTGAAAGGAACTCTAAACAGATCTGGTAGAAAATCAACTCAGTTTTCTCAGTGCTTCGACTATTTGGTGCGAAAATTCAAAGCTAATGGGAAAGTTGATAACATACAAAGTTCAAAAAATTCCAAACTGGAATTCTGCAAAAAAAAAATTACAAGCCAAAAATAGGACTCGAAATTTAAAACCAAATTTCATACAAAAATACTCAAGCTGTATAATTGACGAAGAAACGTAGGTGCTGGCAGAATCTTCGCAGCTTGTGTCTCAAAAATTTTTATTGCCAATGCTCGAAGCAATGTTGGAGATAAGTTTAAGACCCAAAAGCAGCAAAAATTTCTTACAAAATTCATGGTATGACAAACTTTATGCAGTTGCGGCAAAACAGGAAAGTCATTTGATACATTCGGATCTATAAATACCAAAATATGCATAAAGGAATATTTGCAAAAAAAAACTTCTTCTTTTCTTAAGAAAGCACAACGTGTCCACATATTTTTGGACCCATTTGGTATCATGTCACTGCGGTAAGAAAGCTCTGGAGTGGTACCAAATCAATAACATAATTTTAGTACCAAGAGAGGTCAATTTTCAAAATTTTCCATAGCTTAGACCAGTGGAGAGATATTGAGCTCTTGTAAAAAGTGAATTCAAGAGCACAAAAAACGTATCCCAAAATACCGAAGATTTTAACAGAAGATGTGCACACTGTTCCAAAAAAGTGACTGAAACAACTATCAAATCTCCAAAGAAAGGGTTTTCAAAAATGGTCCACAATTTTTTAATTAGTGGTTAGAACCATAAAAATTATATATTTCTGTGATCTGTGCTAAATTATCAAATAATTAAAAAAATAATGAAAACTCTAAGATCAACCGTTTCCAAGTTATTAAATATTATATATGTTAAGAATTTTCCGATCTCACTCCTTATACACACATACACATACTTAAGTGAACTTAATTATTTGTAACGTATACGCATAGTTGAACATTTGATATTTCGATGTAGGAAGACCCCTCAAACGACATGTACACAGAAAAAAGTCACCAATTAACAAATATATATGAAAATAATTCATTCAATTATTAACTTGTTTGAATTTGCACCTCTCACCAAAATGATTGTAACAATTACTAAAAACTATAAAAAATACAAAACAGAAAAAAATTCCCAATTAATAATTTAATTAAATCAATCAAGTAGATGATTGAATGAATTAAAAATGTGTATATGAAAAAAAATCATACCAAAATTTATTTTTTATTTTATTTTTTCTTGAACATATTTATTAAATTTTGATGCAAAATTAAACAACTTTTAATTGTAAAAAAGACGGTAATAATTTTTTCTGTGTATTTATGAGCTGAATATGGAAAAAATATTTGAATTTTTTTTTTTTTTTAATTTTTTTAAAGTTCCCTACCAGCAATTAAAAATGTCAATTCTGATTCATTTTGGCCAAAAAAAATAAAAGATGGTTTGAGTTTTTTTGCGAAATATGTCTAAAAAATTCGTGATTTCAAGATTGTTATGGAAAAAAAATATTTTAAATCTGTTTACCATGCGATTTTGTTCCGCTACAGGACTTTTTAGTGCATTTTGTTGGAAAAATATTTTTTTTTAATAAATTATTATGGACCATTGCACAATGGGGCAGAATGGAAATTTTTTGGAAATAAATCTGTAACTTCAGATCGGCGGGTTGGATTATCATGAAATTTGGTATATGAGTAGTAGAGGAGTGCACAATGTTAAGTTTGGAAGGGGGACCGAACAGACCCCTCAGGGGCGGAGCTAAAAGGGCTCAAAGTTGGGTACCTCTGAAATACAAATTTTTTAATCGCTAGCCAAATTTTTGTTTCTCTTCTAATTTCAAATATTTGTATACATTATTGTAGGCACTGATAAGACCTACAAAAAACATGCTTTCATGTTCTATTTATCTCTTATAATTTTTGAGTTATTTGCATTTGAATTTTTAAGTACCTCAAGTTTGCATGTTCTTGGTCCACTTTTTTTTTCATATATCCTAGTGTTTCCAACCGATTTCATTTGTTTTTTCTTTGAATAAAAAAAAAAAAATTAAAGTAAAATAAAAAGAAAGCCCAAAAACTGAAACGATCAAGGAACACCTTTTTTTTTTAATTGTTAAAGAACAAAATTATCTATTGAATTAAAAAAAAAATATCTTTACCGAATTTGAAAATTGCAAAAATTACAACTTTTTGTGTTTTTTTTTTTTTTTTTGCCGAAATAGTAGCTACACTATTTTTTTTTCTCTAAAATCAAATTTTCTTTAACAACTTGAGTTACACAAGCCCAGTAACTCAAGTGGTCAAGGTACACACCCTCCCGAATTTGACCCATTCCATATGAAAGTTTTGAATTTAATCTATATTTCCTAAAATCCCCAAGTACGACTGTAATATATTGTTAAAAGTTTTCAAGATTTAGAAATAATTGTAATTAATTACACTTTTAAATCTTTTAAAATTAAATTTTATCAAAATGCTGTTAAAAAAAATTCAACATACGATTATTGTTTCCGGTAATTTTGTATATTTTTAACGTCATATAATCTTTATTTTTTTGTAATTGTAATTGAAAATTTCAATTACAAATTACTGGTTAATTGTTATTGTGCATGTAATAGATTACCTAAAGTAATGATTACCCCCCAACCCTGCTCCAGAATTGTTACAGATAAAGTACTTAGATTTTGTGGAAAAAGTTTTATTATCAATATACATATTTGAGATGGTAGGTAGGTCTAAGGGGAGAGATAGCCCCCATACAAATAAAATACTAATTAGCGGATAACTTAAATACTGTAACAACAAAAGTTAAAAAGTCGCGTTAATATCTTTCTCATCAACTACCAAACTTTAAAATGAAAATGGAATGGATAGTACCATGACAAATGGTGTACAACGAAAATATTAAATATTGTACATCTCAGGAAACAATACAGCAAAAGTTTTAACGCTTTGTAGGAATAACTTTCTTAACAAACTTCATAAGTTCAAGTGCAAATGGAATGGGTAGAACCTGGGGAAATAGCACCCCCCATACAAAGCAAATATTCTTAGTGAAATATCTGAAGAATTATTATAGTGAGAGTTCCCAAATTTTGTGGAAACTACTTTCTTATCATATTGCATAAATGGACGGATAGGGCCAGCGAGAGGAATAACCCACAATACTTATTTGATTTATTGAAAGTCTTAAAAAAATTTATAATTTTCATATCAAATTTTTAATAGGGAGGACAAGTCGAAGGGGAGTAGTAGCTCCCATAAAAAATTGATTTTAGTTAACGCATCAAAAGGGGTAGCGAAACTCACCATGATAAGCTAGTTTATTATTATTTTTTAGTCTTTTTGTGAATTGTTCATTATTTCACTTTTATTTTTCTTAAATAATTCAATATTTTTAGTATTATGAATGTACTTAAAAAAAACATATTTTCCAACTTCGATCTTTAATATAAATTTATTTTAACATCCATTAAAACCCACACAGTCATACGCTGAATACAACCAACACACTATTATATTCTCTACATTCACCAACGCATTAAAATTCAGTTTTATTTAAGATGTACAGTGAGTGCTGATTAAATATAAAATGATTTCAAATAACCAAATTTCTATACATACTCTTTCGATCTAAATTAACTAATATTTACTAAAGACTTTAAGGAAAAATGAATATTTCTTTATTTATTCTTAATCGACTCCACTGTTATCTTAATATAAAACAAAACCAAACAGATGTTTAAAAATATATGAGTAAAAACTACAGTTGGCTTATATTTCATGTACATTTCGTTAAGGTTTGTTAAACATACAAACAATATCAACATCTACCCACAAAAAACACATTAAATGCAGCATAAAAATGTTCAATATTATGGTAAGAATGAGTATAATGAAGAGTTGTTCTTCTTTTTCAATTGTTTTTCTAGAATTTTTTTTAATCTTTGCTTAAGTTAATATGAATAATTTATTTAGAGAATATTTCAAGTACTTATTTAATACCTTAATACAAAAAAGAAAAAATAAATCTAAAAGTGACTTTGTCTAACTTAAAAGTGAATTAAGTCCTTTAAATACCAATACAACTTCCCAGAAAATTGTTATTAACAAATAAAATGTTTATTAAAAACAAATATGTAGTTAAATTGTTTTATATAAAATCTGCATAAAAACTGAATTTTTCAATTAAACTAAAAAAAAAAAGAAAACATATTTGAATTCAAAACAATTTCCTGTTACACAAAACCCTATATAGTTTAAATATTTATATTTTACTCTCATATACATACATATGTATATGTATTTATGTCTGTATATCTACACAAACTCTTGCTCATAGTTAAACATTTAAAATAACATTTAAGTCTTAGTTTATTTACTTTTTTATTTTACTAAAAATACAACAACAATAACATTTATTATTTTATGTATGTGTGTGGTTTTACAATGTGTGTTTAAAATCGAGAGAAAGAGTAAAAGAAAAAATATTTTTATTGTTGTTTGTGTGGTTAAAATAGTTTATTCAAGGATTGGCTTTATTATGATGATGATGGTGATGACGACGAATCATTATATTAGTTTGTATTTTA
This sequence comes from Protophormia terraenovae, assembly GCA_951394005.1. Lineage (NCBI taxonomy): Eukaryota > Metazoa > Arthropoda > Insecta > Diptera > Calliphoridae > Protophormia > Protophormia terraenovae. Next base: position 170,980,715 of record OX596073.1, on the reverse strand, counting down.
GTTTTATTTTCTGTTTTTTCTCTTTAAGCTGTTTTTATTGTTATTTTAGTTGTTTTCATTTAGTTTTAAAAGAACAAGATGTTTTTAATTGGCATTTAAAATTTATTTTTTAAACAGAATTTTTTATAAACAAGTGGTGCGTATACTTAATATTTCTTATATTAATATTAAGAATACGTTTAATGCTCCACTGATTTTAAGTAGAAGATTAAAAATGTTTAAATGTCAAAATAAGATTATTTCAAATAAAATTAAATTCAATAAAGCGGAAGTAGATTCAAGAATTATCAGTTCTAGTTCAGTTCTAGTTCAGTTCTAGTTCAGTTCTAGTTCAGTTCTAGTTCAGTTCTAGTTCAGTTCTAGTTCAGTTCTAGTTCAGTTCTAGTTCAGTTCTAGTTCAGTTCTAGTTCAGTTCTAGTTCAGTTCTAGTTCAGTTCTAGTTCAGTTCTAGTTCAGTTCTAGTTCAGTTCTAGTTCAGTTCTAGTTCAGTTCTAGTTCAGTTCTAGTTCAGTTCTAGTTCAGTTCTAGTTCAGTTCTAGTTCAGTTCTAGTTCAGTTCTAGTTCAGTTCTAGTTCAGTTCTAGTTCAGTTCTAGTTCAGTTCTAGTTCAGTTCTAGTTCAGTTCTAGTTCAGTTCTAGTTCAGTTCTAGTTCAGTTCTAGTTCAGTTCTAGTTCAGTTCTAGTTCTAGTTCTAGTTCAGTTCTAGTTCAGTTCTAGTTCAGTTCTAGTTCAGTTCTAGTTCAGTTTTAGTTCAGTTCTAGTTCAGTTCTAGTTCTGTTCTAGTTCAGTTCTAGTTCAGTTCTAGTTCAGTTCTAGTTCAGTTCTAGTTCAGTTCTAGTTAATAGCGCAACAATCCCAAATATACTAAAAACATCTATAATCAGACCAATATACAAAAACGGAACCAAAAACGACTATAACAATTATAGACCGATTGCAATACTTCCAATTATTGAAAAAGTTTTGGAGGAAATCATAGTTAGAAAGCTTAATGAATTCCTACAAAAGTTCAAAATAATTAATGCTAGCCAATACGGATTTCAGAAAGGCAAAAACATAAATAAGCTATTAGGAAACTTTGCTAATCATATAAACAAATGCCTTAGCGAAAACAAACACTGTTTAGCTTTATTTATTGATTTTAGTAAAGCATTTGACACCCTAGAACACAGCAATCTTTTGGACATTTTGGAAAGATACGGAATACGAGGTAATTGCCTACAATGGTTCAAAAATTATTTAGAACTTCGTACATATAGAGTTAAAATTGGTAATTGTCTAAGCGAAGAAACTTTATCTGGTGACAATGGTGTACCCCAAGGTTCAAAGCTTGGCCCTGTCCTTTACCTTATATATGCCAACGACATGCTTAGTATTCTAAATAATAGCACTGCCTTTGCATATGCTGATGACACAGCGATCATGGTATGCAACAACAACATTGAACAAGCAAGCAGAACTATGCAAAATGAACTTAACGTAATTGCAAAATGGTGCCATGATAATGGGCTTGTTATCAATGCATCAAAAACCAAACTAATGCACATTAAACCACCTCACCTTCCAAATTATGAAATTAAACTGAAATTTCATTCCCAGCAATGCTTACACAACACAAACCCTTCTATACCAGACACATGCAATACATTTATAGAAATCGTAAAAACGTTCAAATACCTAGGAGTACATGTAGATGACAACTTTAAATGTTTAACACACATACAAAATCTCCGAAAAAAACTAAGAAAAGCAGCATATAGCCTTTTTCATTTGAGCAACTGCACACCTTTCGAAGTTCTTAAGCAAGCTTACTTTTCTCTCGCCGAATCTTACATATATGGCAACGCAAGCAACAGTAACGTACACGTAAACAACAACACACACATAAACGGCAACACAAACGTAAACAACAACAACAATTACGTAAACAACAACACACACGTCAACAACAACAGTAGCAATTACAGCAACATATACCTTTACAACAACAATACACATGTCAACAATAACTCAAACGTAAATAACAATAACGCATACGTATACTACAACAGTAACTACTACAACACACACTTCTACAACAACACACACTTCAACAACAACTCAAACGTAAACGTAAACAATGCATACGTAAACAACAACAACACACACTTCAACAACAATTCAAACGTAAATTTCAACAACGCACACGTAGACAACAACGCGCACGTCAACAATATCATGCCTGTCAACAACGACTCAAACGTAAACGTCAACAACGCATACGTAAACAACAATGTCAACTACAACAACATATACTTTATCAACAACTCACACGTAAATAATAACTACGCACACGTAAATAACAACAGCAACATCAACACACACGTAAGCAACAACAACATAAATGTATACAACAGCAACACTTACGTAAACAACAACATGAACGTTAACAACCCCATTACAAATAACAACACTATAGTGAACAGCACCAACAACAGTCACGTAAACACAAACAGATCCATATCTACAAATAATATAGCCACCAAGTTACATGTGTTAAACGTGAAAAGTATATTTAGCATCACTATGATTAATGAATTCTTTAATGACCCTAGATTCCTTGTGCCAATCGACCATATATACAACACAAGGCGACGAGCAGAAGGAAGATATCAGGTGGAACGATTTAGAAATAATTATGGGAAAAACTGTTTAAAAGTTGTACTACCAACAATATTTAATAAAATACCCACAAACATATTGAATGAACAAAATACATATAAAAGAAAAAAATTGTTAAAATTATACTTTACAAACTCGCAATGAAAACAGAATTTATTATAGAATTATTCTAGATTAGTCTATCCTGCAGATAAGCCGAATGGCTTCGCGGGACTAGCTTTAAGAAAACTTATGAAATACTTTATTAAATAAATAAATAAATAAAAAAAAAAAAAAAAAAAAAAAAAAAAAGTTCAGCTCTAGTTCAGTTCTAGTTCAGTTCTAGTTCAGTTCTAGTTCAGTTCTAGTTCAGTTCTAGTTCAGTTCTAGTTCAGTTCTAGTTCAGTTCTAGTTCAGTTCTAGTTCAGTTCTAGTTCAGTTCTAGTTCAGTTCTAGTTCAGTTCTAGTTCAGTTCTAGTTCAGTTCTAGTTCAGTTCTAGTTCAGTTCTAGTTCAGTTCTAGTTCAGTTCTAGTTCAGTTCTAGTTCAGTTCTAGTTCAGTTCTAGTTCAGTTCTAGTTCAGTTCTAGTTCAGTTCTAGTTCAGTTCTAGTTCAAGTTCAGTTCTAGTTCAGTTCTAGTTCAGTTCTAGTTCAGTTCTAGTTCAAGTTCAGTTCTAGTTCAGTTCTAGTTCAGTTCTAGTTCAGTTCTAGTTCTAGTTCAGTTCTAGTTCAAGTTCAGTTTTATTTCAAACAGTCTCCGTCTATAGAATAATAATACAATTGTTAATGAAACAAAATGTCACATTACAATCTTTTGTAATTAATATAATCTCAAATGAATGGCAATTTTTCTAAGAACCATTTCTTAATGTAATGAATGTAGAAAATTAAATCCTACTACGCAAAAAAGTTCTATTGGTGGATAAAAAAAGTTCTTAATATTTTTTCCATTATTTTTAATGAATTTTTACGAAAAATTCATGACACAGAATTATATTCTTGTAAAGCTCTCATGGGATTTTTATACTAAATAATAAACGGAAACATTAATAAAGTTTAACTGTAACAGATGTAGCAGCAAACTTTTTCTTTTATATTTAGTTTCTTTTTTGTCTTTGTGTCATTTGTTTAATATCCCTTTTCTATCAAGAGTTCAAATAACTTTAAAGCTATTCAATTATTTAAATATTCTGACATGGAAGATAAACGTCAATAATGTTTTTTCTATTAGTTTTCTGTATTAAATTCAACTTGTTAAGAAAAAACTGATTTAAAGTTGGCAAATCTTTTTAAAATGCATCAAATAATAGATTTAAAAATTTATACATATTTTTTTAATCTTTTTATATTTTTGGCAAACTTGAAAAGTTGTTAAAATCCATTATTTTGTCATCCTTATAAACTTGACTGATGGCAAAGTTTTTAAACCAAAAAATAAAATAAAACCAATAATAATGAGTCTACTCTAGTCTGTCAGTCGTTTGGTTTTCTCTTGTCTTGTCTTCTTGTCTTGTCTATTTCATCGCATGCAATAATCATTTCTAATAAAGTCCATTTTATTAACATTTTTCAAATATATTTTCTTTTCAATTCTCGTCATCGTCATCGTAGGGAATATTTCTTCGAAAGTAATAATTTTCCAAATATGAAATGATAGACAAGTCAAGACAAAGATAGACTGATGTTGTCAATATTCTTTTATTAAATTGTCAATAAACATTGAAAATAAAATTTTCATTTGAATGTGTTTGTGTGTGTGTTTTTTTTTTTTTTTTTGTTGACTAAATAATAGATTGTAATCATAATTTATTATTATAATAATTATAAGTATGACAATGATGACATTAAAAACATTAAAAGCTTTTAAAACTACAGGATAATATAGAATAAATGTATACAAATTTGAATAATTTTTTTGTGAATTTTATTCAAATTTTGCGAATATAATAAAATCTGTAAATTAACATAGCATTTAGTGAATAATATAATTTTAAAAAATTTATTCATTTTGAAAAATATGAATGAATTTTGCATAAAATATGGTTGAATGCAAAAAACGAACATTTATTTCAGACGAAAGTATACGTTGGCGTATGCTTAATATTGAAATTAAAATACACGTCATTTAAGTATAAGAGTGAGTCATGATGACAATGTACAAGTTGAATAAAGAAAAAAATGGTCAACCGTTCATAAATTGAATAAGAACCCTACAGTTTTGTTGGTGGCAATTAATCCGCTTTTAGACAGTAAGATTGTCATACCTGTCCCACTCCATCCGTCACCAATGAGCGTATTAGCTATTGCCACTTTACTGACTCTATGGTAAGCGGGAAGAAGACGAAAAGAAGAATCACAAAATTTTTAACTGACTCATTGTAACAATCAAAGTGGTTGTGTTTGAAAAAAAAGTGACTTGTCCTAGGACAAGCCCATTTTAAAGTGACTACTCACGTAGCTAATAAAGTGACTAGTGGTACCCTAATGTAGTCGGTTAGGTAACTTGTACGCAACTACCACCATAGACTGCGGAGGACTGAGCGAGATTTCAAACAAAAGTTCAACTGAATTTTCCATAACACTTTTTTATTTTAATATTTTTTTATATAATTTTTCAAGTATCTTTAAATAAATTTGACATATTTTATAACCATAACATTTTACAATTTCCAAAAATAAATTTTCTTGACGAAAATAAAATTAAAACATAAATTTCATAAAATTCTATTTAAAACCCGCAAAGTAATAGATAATATTTTTAAATTTATTACAAAAATATCTCACGTTTTTTTCTTATAGCCCTTAATACAATTTAATATCTATATAACAACAAATAACCTCATTTATATTAATACCCTTAAATAAAGGGCTTTAATCCTCTTTAAAAAATTGTATGTAATGATTTATATTTCAACGTACAAAAATACACAAACATCATATAATACATATACAATGAAAAACTCATTATAATCCCAGAACGATTAAAGTTATTAAATAATAAATTTTATGACATTACAAGTGACACACCTCTTTGTAACACCAAACAACAATACGAACGAATTTGAAATAAAAACACATTTAACAGAAAAATAAAAAAATAAAAACAAATTTAATTCATTTTTATATGAGTATGTATATGTAAAGAAAATATTTATAATACCATTACACATTCTTACTCAAACATACCACCTTTCAACAACAAACAAATATCCTTACATGCCAATGTAACTAAGAAAAGTATGAACAACAACAAGACAAAAAATAAGCAATATTACTAAAACAAATAAAATATTCAAATTTCAAAATTCACCTTTCAAATTAAAGTCCTTAAAATACATATTACAATACACACATCATCACATGACAAACACACACTACATACTCTCAACTTAACTCTCTTTGCCGTTCTATCGAATGAAGAAACAAAATCCTTATTTATCCTTTATAGCAATTACGTGCAAAGTTCATAAAATATGGAAAAGGTAAAGGGAGTGTAGTGGCAAAATGAAAAATAATTTATATGGAATCAAGAATCATGAGAGAATTCAAGGAGGGAATCCCTAAAAACATGTGTAGGGTATTAAATTTCCAATAAATAAAAAAAATGTATACCTACATACACATCTGCTCAAAATTATAGATACACCTATGTTAGCTTTATGGAAGGGAAAAAAGGCACGTTTTCGTTCATTAAAAAAATACAAATCAGGTCCATACTTATTTTTATCAATTAAAAAAGTAAAAAGAAAGAAAAATTAGTCATAAACTATATAGGATTATATGTTAATTTCATAATTATATTACTATGTAAGCATTTTTGATGCTCATAATAATAGATACATTTAAAAGAAAAATACATAAATTAAAAACTAGTTAAGTTTTTATTATAAATTATTAGGTAATATTAAACAAGGACTAAATCCTGTATATATATGCTTTCTAAATTCTTCTGAACAAACTAGACATCATCTTCTGACAAGTTTCCAATAGAGTCTTGTACCATACTTTTCTATTCATCTTTATTTTAAAAAACTTCTTTCGCAGATTTTTCTTCAAATCATTCAACAAGTTATCTATAGGATTTAGATCCGGAAATTGACTTGGGCAGCTTAAAACACGGACATTATTCTGAGAGAACCTTTTCTCAACTGAACTCAAATTGTGTTTGGAGCCAATATCTTACTGGAATGTCCAAAGAGAATGGCATATTCTCTACGGCATATAGAAATATAACAATATCCAAAATAACCCTGCACCCTTTTGCGTTCTTTGTATTTATCAATACTATAAATAAGACCAACACAATTCCATTAAAAGCATTCCCAAACCTTTATGTCCTCACCTCCCTGTTAAACAATCATCTTTTTGAGTTGAACGTGGAATTCTTTCTTTTAGGACGGAGGACACTTCTTTGGTAGTCGTTTCCAAAGAAATGAGTTTTCTGTCTCCTTTACATTCGGATTAAAGTAAATGTTTTTTAATAAGTTTTAAACGTATCTTAAAATATTGTATACGAATTGATGGAATTTTTCCGGCAATTCTTTCCGGAAATTTGTCTTGCGCAAAACGAAGATGGACTGTTTGCGTACGTCGCCGACGCTAACTCATACCGGCTTAAAAGGCTGAGAAAAGCCGCCAATGTTATCGGCTTCGCTTTAGGCAAAACACTGTTTTATTAAAATTAAAATTTAATACTGCCCTCTATACACACGTTTGCCTAACTACACAACTGTTTATTTATTTTTGTATTTTTTTTTTTTTCTAACACAAGAAAAACTGAAAAATACAAATAAAAATTTACTGAAACCTGCATATCCCAGCAAAAACTTTGGTTGCCATGTAATGAGTTAAGGAGCTAATATAATGGCTATACACTACTTACACATTGGCTGAATAACCCATTATTTTAACACAGTGATGACATTAGAGGCAACTACTTACCTCATGTCATTACTTAGATGTCATTAGAAGAACTAATTACTTTTAAGTCGTTCAATAACTCATTGATTTTAAAGTATTACTGAAGTCATTATAAGTTAAACAAGAGGAATTAGTTGCGGTTTTCTTAATTTTATTAAAAATATTAAAAAGAAATCATACATTAAATATACTTCAATTAAAATGCTTCAATTAAAATACATACCATAACCTTCCAACAATGGTCTTCCACATACTTTCGGTCTGTGCCGTAGTTGAGTTAAAATCCAGACCGTGGTTGTAATCTGTTTGCCATCATGTAAACAGAATTATGGTACACTGTTTTTTGGGGTACTTTCATCTTAGGATCTGCTACAGAATTAATCTCCACGCAGAAGCCCAAAACTGAAAATGTTTAAGAATTCAATCAGTTTTAAGTGTTATCTCAATATAACGAATGAAATATTCTTACCTTATATAAAACATGGGAAATCAGGGAAATTTTTCGGTATAGAGTTTTCTCCTCTGCATTTAACAAATTTGTGCCTGTTATAAAAAGAGCAATAAAATTTTTACGATATTTTGAAATAATATTTTGACACTTACCATAATTTAACAAGGATAATCAACAAATTATTTAGAATTGTAAAAATATTTTCATATCTAATTTATTTGATTTATTTTTAAAAGTCAAGAATTTTTATTTTTAATATTTTGTCAAATATTTTGTTTATGAATGTTATTTTTTTAAGTAAATTAATAACAAACACTTTTTATCAAAGACAACAATTTATCCAGTATTCAAACGTTTTATACGAAATATAGTTAAAATAGGCAAATTTATTAATTATATCATATTTGTATAAGACTATTGAAATAAGATAATTATTTAACACCTTTCAGGTGGGATGAAAATATTTTATAAATTTTCACTTAAAAAATTTAACGAAATTTAAAAAATTTAAAATTTTAAAAACTAAAAATTAATTTAAACTTTGTCTCATTACGTATTCGTTAAATATGTTAATTGGTAAACTGAATGAAAGCCAATAAAACATTGATCACAAATAATTAATTACATGTCGGGTTATAAATAAGTGGTGACTAAACTACTTCTATGTAATTTAAATGGTATGTTGTTGTGATTGAAAAGTAACTACATCCGTAACTACATGCCATTACCAAGTTTTTGCTGGGATATTAAACGAAACTATTAGTTTTTTTTAATATACATTATAAATGTGCTTAATTTATGTAATATAATACAAAGAAAAACAATTTGAGCCGATAAATAAACCGCCGCCGATCCTACCTTTTGAAAGTCATCGCCGACCAAAGTAGTCCACGCAGCCGCCGCCAACAATTTCGCATCGGCTTGGTTCTTTCGTCAGAATACTATTTCTTTACAATTTGTTTTCAACCTAAATGCAACTGTTCTTATCTTATTACGTAAAAACACTCAAAAAAAAAAAAAAGGACAATAGAATTCGATTTAATATAAAAAAATTTACAAATTAATTTAATTTAATTATTTTATTGAGACTTAAAAATTTCATTATACAATGTTTAAAACACCCCATAGACACATACTGCATAAGATCAAGCAATAAGTATGTATTAGTAAAATTGAGAGAGCTTTTGAATGTGTATGTCACACCGACAATTAAAGGACTGCGTAAGACATCATTTTTCTTAAAAGTGTCATAGGCAAAAATTTGATGTTGTGCTGTGTTATGCATTGGCTAATGTAGTGTTATGTTGTGTCATGCTTTGGCTAATGAAGTGTTATTTACTGTCATATCGAAATACGCTTACTGTCATCGCATGTCATGGTAATTTTGTGATATGCTTTTTCTACATTCAGGTAGTGGAAGAAATTGTTCTGTATGGTGGTGCATGCTAACATTTGAGTTTGTATGCAGATTTAAAAAAACTACCACCAAAGATAGTATGTATGAAGTGTTAACATTTGAGATTCGATGGTGATTGAAAAACATTTTTAAAATCAAATAAAAAAAAAAAAAATTTTATAAAAAGTAAAAGAACATTTCCAATTGTTTAGTACAAAATATAATAAAATTTAAAATCTTAATATTATTATACTGATTGTTTCATTGAGTTGCAGAAATATTTAATTAAAAGGCAGTTTATTGTCTTTCAATTACTTGTACTGTTCGTAGAGTTGAGTTGTCTTATTTTTATGTAGTAAAAAAAAATGTACAGGTAGTTATAAAATTTTTCATAAACAAAAAGGTTAATGGAAAATCCAATGAAAAAACTAAAATTTGTATTTTCTTCTTTTTAGTTATGTACTTTTTATTACCTAGCATCATGGTACCCATAAAAATATTATGTTTTTTTTTAATTTCTGCGAATTTTATGTATTTTCTTACTTTTTTCTATAAAGTATTATTAGGGAAAACAAAAATTTTCAATTAGGTTATTCTTTATTTTAAATAAATTCATTCAACACAAAAAGGGAATTCATTTGAACAGAACAGAAACTTGTCGAAAACGAAAAATATTAATAGATTTGAATTATAGTAGTTTTTAAAATAAAAAACTTAATTTCGTCCAACACAAATTTTTTCCATAATATTCTAAATTTTCTAACAACGATTGCATTAAGTTATGCAATATATTTACATACATAAAATTAAGATATCAAATTACAAAAATATGTATAATTTAAACCACGTATTCCCTTAAAAAATTAATAATTATTGTTTACCCGTTTTTAAATATTAGTTATTTATAACTTAATTTAAAATGTATGATTTATTTCGCTAAGGAATAATTAAAAAAAAGCACACACACAAAATTCCTTTATGTAATTGCCTACCTACGATATACCATATAAAATGTGAAAATGTCGCAAGTGTCACACGTGTCGCATGTGAGACAAAGTCACTTCAAACGTACAATGCCTTTCTTCGTTCATGTGTGACACTTCATTTTTAAGTTGGTGTCTGTGTGTGTCTTTGCTCGTATTTTAAAATGCCTTCGTATGCTATGCAATCAAGAAAAAAGAACATAGCACAACATAACAATGTTAGGTGTCGCACTAATATTCATAACACGAATGTCATCCATCGCTGTTATTTACCGACAATGCAGTATGAAAAATCAAAATCGTTTTGATTTCAAAATGAACTCATACTGCAGACAGTTTTTTCGAATGAATTTGATATTTTATTTATCATTTATGAATATTATTGTTTGTCATTTTAAAAGACATTAAAAAAATATTTTAAATTATTTTAGTTTTAAACGAATTTTTAGACAAAAATAAAATTTTGTTCATTTTTCATTCATCGGCAGTAGCTCTCTGCAGTATGTGTATATGGGCGCCTTAACATTTTTTTTTATGGAAACTTAAAATTATACAGTATTATTTTAATTACAATAAAATTATGCAAATGCGCCTAGCTTAAACAAGAAACAAAAGATAAATTACATAAAAAAGTTTGTAATCACTCAAATAATTTTCAGTGTTTGCTCCCGACACTTGTAGTAACTAATAGAGTATGATCTATTTAAAATAAAATTAAAACTAAAACTTAAAACTAAATCTTACAACTAAATCTTATAATTAAAATTTACCCTCTGTGAGTGCCAAAAGTAGTTTTATAATAAACATTTTGTCCAGGAACATTCCCAAGTTGCTCCCGTAAAATGCCCATAGCAGAAAGATAATTTGTATTTGACCAACTTAATTCAGATTCACTATATAAAATGTTTTGCATTATATTACCGTCAAAATTGTTTAATTTATCAACAAATTTTCTCATTAAATTAAGTGCATATTCAAAAAGAGGTGAAATTAGTTCTTCATTATAAATAAAATTAATTAAATGTATCTATTATTTTAAGCAACAATTATTGGTACTTAAATCGAGCGTAAAATGTTGGCGTAACATCCAACCGAGATTTAACATAGCCTATAACCACCTCCGGCAGTTGTACTATCTTTGTGTCAAATTTCGTGAAAATCGGTGCAGCCGTTTAATAATTTTAAAAATGTGAGCGTATCATCCAATCGAGATCTTACATAGCTTATAACCACATCCGGCACAGGTACATACTATCTTTGTGTCAAATTTCGTGAAAATCGGTTTAGCCGTTTAGACGTGATTGATGCACAAGCAAACTTACACTTCATTTTTATAATATATACGAGCTGAATGCCCCTGCGTTGCATGGGATTTAAAAATATTTAGAAAACGTTAAACAACAGCTTTGCCCAGCTATCAATGTTTCTCGTAAAGCTTTTTCCATTTAAACTTCCAGTTTTAACAAAATATTTCGAAGTTAAAAAAAACTGCAATATTTTCGCTATTTTCATCAATTTAATTTCATCAAAATCGTTTCAGGCGTGATTGCGTCACTAACAAACAATCAAATAATCAATCAAACAAACACACATTTAATTTCAAAATCTAAATCCAAATTTAGATCACGTTTGGATGTGGAAAATGAAGTAAGATTTGATTATCAAAAATTTCTTTCAATTTTAAAAAATTAGGTAAAACATTTGTTTTTTGGTAATTTTGGTAAAGCTATTTTATTTAAAATAAATACCTTATGAGTTTTTACCAGGGACCGAAAATAACTGTTATACAGAAAATTTAAATTAAAAAACTTCATGTTAAATAAAACGCTTGAGGGCTCTATCTGATATAATGTTTGTAGTAATTTATTTGTTTAATTTAACGAATATATTTTTTTCTAAATTTTCTGTGAAAAGATTTGAACCCAGGTCACTCAATATCAACTTAAGAGCACGCTTACTTCCACGCTTACCTGGTTTTCAGGAACAGTTTTTGCCAATTTATACTTATAAGTACGGATGTTTTTCTTTTTCCTTCCAGAACTCAAAAAGATCTGACCAGCAGAAAAATAACGGGAAAAATAAAACTCATTTAAGGAGTTTTATTTTTCCCGTTATATTTCTGCTGGTCAGATCTTTTTGAGTTCTGGAAGAAAAAAGAAAAACATTATCCGTACTTATATGACAAAGAAATAAAAATCTTTTTAAGAGTTTCATCCGAAAAAATAACTGTTTAAGATGGATTTTTTCTTTTTTACAAAATAACTGTTATAAAAGAACTTTTTTTGATATCACTTACACATAACCGTTACGGTCTTTGGTTTTTACTATTTTTCATTTCTACTATACTAAAAATCAAAATGTGCCAAGGGGTCCGCGAAGAAACAAAATTTTCAAAAAGGATCCGTGAAGCATGGAAAGGTGGGTGTATCTATTATTTTGAGCAGATGTGTATATATGTATTTAAGTATGTATGAGTATAAAAACCATTTTGTAATTTGATTGTGTCCATTATGAAAAGGATAAGTTAAGTCAGTTACAGCAGGGGGTAGTTAAAGGGAAAATATTTTAAATAAACTACAAATATGAATTAAAAAAGTAAAAGTTTAAATAATTTCTATTTAGTTGGCTGCAGCTGTTTGTTTTCTTAAATTCATCAAAGTGTGAGTGAACATCAGAGAGGCAACTTAACAATTTCAATTACAAAATAGAAAATTAAATTTTTTACTTCTTCTAAAATTAAGACACAACAGTCGTCAGTAAGAAACTTATTTTTTTTTTTTTAAGATGGCAAAAATAAATTATGTCAAAATATTGTAAACTATATATATTCCCTTATATATAGCAAAAAACGATGAACTTCTTCCAAAAAAGGAACATTTTCACAACTTTAAAAGTAGAACAAAGTGTATATTTTAAACATTTTTGGAAGTTCTTAATAATTAGTTCCAAAAAAAATTAAAAGTAAATGATTTTTTAGCGAGAAAAAATAGTAATAATTTCTAACAAAATGAAAATTTTAAAAATTTTAAAGCATTTTTATTATCTTTTAATAAGGTTAAAGCGGAATTTTTGTCAAAAAATTGTATATACATAGTTTTAAGGGAAGTACTTCAAAAGAAATGAACAAGAAGTATAAATGAAGAACATTCTACCAATGACACCATGGGTTAAAAAAAGAACTTCTGCAGCTCTTTTTCACCACTAAGTACTTCCTTCCAATGACAACACAATGTTAAAATCATGACTTTTTCAGTTATTTTTTTGCTGAGTAGTATTAATATTTAAATTTAGTTTTCCCTGATCTCTTATAAATAATAGGTTTTGTTAAAGAGTATTATTTTCCAACAAAAAAACGAGCAAGTGCTTCCAAAAAAATAACATTAGAAGCACAAAGAGTATATTTTTTCCAGTGTATCAGTTTATTAATTATTACATTATGTGAACTCCAATCGAAATAAAAATTAAAATAAAATCTACAATTCATAGAATTTGGAATTTCTTTAAGAAAATTCGAATTTTTTATTTACTATGAAATGGTTCAACATTTTTGTGTATTTAAATTACTATTAAAAGTATCGTAGGTATAGTCATCCCAATCATCTGGAACATTTCGGGTTTTCTACATCACGTCAAATTTTTAACCAATTGAGAATCAAAGAAAATATGCTTCCCTGAGGAGTTTTTAGGTTATACAATTTTCTAGGTAATATGTAAAGAAAATCGGTCACCTATGTTTTATAGTCAAGAGATGGGGCTACAAAAATGTAGTACTAGTTAAGTCTCTAACTTATCATTAAATTGCAAAAATTTCAATGAAGGTAAAAATAAAGACATTATATCTTTTAAAATCGTGACGTCATGGACATTTTTATATCCTACACCACCACAGGTGGCGAGGGTATTTGTGCGTTTGTGATGATGTTTGTAACACCCAAAAATGTGATCTAAAATCTAAGACTCATCTTAATTTATACCAATCGGCTTAGAATCTCTTTCAGAGTCAATTTAACGATGTCCATCCGTCCGTCTGTCCGTCCATGTAAACCTTGTAGTCAAACTACAGGTCGCAATTTTGAACATAAATTAGTAAAATTTAGCACACGGGTTTCTTATAGTCCAAGGTCTATATTGGTTATAATCCGCTCATCATTTCACCTAGCCCTCATATGTCCTCCCGGAAAAGGGTTTAACGATCATAAATTCCTTAAATATAGCAATTTTTTAATGAAATTTGACACATATAAGTCTAAATGTGTGAGCGGAATTTCAGAAAAATCGGTCCATAATTGACCACAGCTCCCATATAAAACCCTTTTTCAAAAAATCACTTTAATGGGCATAAATCCCATTAAAATGTTAGTATCAAGTTAATATTCGACACAAATAAGTTTTATATTAATATAAATGATAGTGCCAATGTTTACGAAGATCGGTCCATAATTTACCATAGCCCCCATATAAGGTCCACTTTCGGGAATCACCCAAAACTCATATAAATGTTAGTATCGACGTAATATTCTGTACTCTTATGTTTAATTTTACACTTAATACAAGTATGGGTCCACAATTGGGCACAGGCCTAGAAAAAAGAAGACCCTTACCCGAATGGTGTAGGGTATCATATGATCGGGCAAGACGGACTATATCTCTCTTTCTCGTTTAATTTAAATTTGTAACGTAATTTTGATTTTGATGAAAAAATAATTATTTTAGTAAAGTTAACAATTTTAGTTAAATTTAAAATTTTTAGTAAAAATTTTATTTTTTTAAAGAAATTTTTGTATCTAGAACAAATTTTTGATGGATTTAGAATTTTTAGAAAATATTTTATATAATTATTTTAATAAATGTTTTTTTGAAACGATAAATTTTTCCTAATATATTTCCTTGTTTTCTTTTTATACCCTTTACCACAGGTGTTAAGGGTATATATAAGTTTGTCATTCCGTTTGTAATTTCCACAATTTTCGTCGGAGAGCAAAAAAGTTTATATTTTCCGCATCCTTGCAAGAAATGATGACGATAGGATCATGTCCGTTCGTCCGCCCGTGTGTCGGTTGAAATGGCGTTTATGAGGACCACCGATAACTGGCATATATAATATATATCAAACGATCGGAAATCCTTTCGAGAATTTTGCTATTGAAATTCAGCAAGATCGGTTCAAACGTTGCGGAGATATGCCTAAAAAAACGGTTTTTTGAACCGGTTTTCCAGTTTCTGAAGCCTCTGTATATACTCGGACATTTTTTTCTGAATTTTTTTTTTTTTTTTTTGCTAAAAAATTAAATAAACAGGTTCATAATAACCGAGATATCGGGCAAAAAGCTTTTTGGATTTTTTGAAGCCCTTCTTTAAGCTATAGATTTTTATTTTTATATAGGTTAGGTTAGGTTATAAGGGTCGCCCGCCATAGCGAGTGCACTCGGAGGCCATTAGGCCCATTGTGATGCCCTATTTGAGAAGATCCTATTTTTATATAAATCGGTCATAAATATTTTTATAAAATTTCGGTTTTCTTAATAAACCAAATTCGTACACACACAAACATGTATATTAAGCATTGTTATGACTATTAGTGACGTTTTTGTTTTTTGTATAGGCAAGTAGTTTAGTTAGCAACAGCAGTAATATAATGAATAACAGTGTTGTTGTTCTTTGTATATGCAGTCAGTTTGTATATACACACATACAAAAATAAATAAATATGGAATTGTTGTTGTTTATTTTTTAAAAGCAAAGCTTGCTATGATTTTTTTTTTTTTTTTTTTCGTATTGAAATTTTCGTAGTTTGAAAAAAATGTAGATTTATAAATGTGAAATAATGAAAGCATACGTTAAGGCGAAAATTTAATTATTTGTCGGAAAGATGGTGAAGTGTATCAAAGATTCGGCACAGACGAATCTTTTTTTAATTTCATTTTTTTTTTAACCCGTGTTAACATTTTGTAAATTTTTTTTTTTTTCTGTAGATTTGCATAAATGTTAAATGTTAAGAACTTAATATTAAAAAAAAAATATATCATTTGAAAATAAGATAAATAGACATTGACAATGACAAATTGCAAATCATTAATGAAATAAATTCTATTTCCAAAATTGAATGCAAATGTAGGTGCAAGTACGTTGTTAATAATATAGACCTTCAACAAATGTATAAAAATCAAATGATAAGAGATAAACTTTCAACTTTTTAAAGGTCATGTTTTCAATAGAACAAACATCAATTTATTATATTTTAATGGAAAAATGTTAACACCTTTTTAATCAACTAAAAAGAAAGAAAAAAAAAATCATAAAGAAAAAATATTTATTTAATGAATAAAAAACCCTTTAAACATCTTCAAAGGATTGTTGTTTAACCTTTGGTGTTTTCCACCTAATTCCTACAAGAATTATACAAGTTAAAGAAGATAAATATTAAAGAAGCTTTGAGAAATGCATCTTTGTTGTTATATTTTTCAAAAAATAAAAATATTAAAAAAAAAAATAATAACAAAGCTAAGTGCAAAAGTAGAAATAAAAAAGAAAGAACACGTAGCACAGTGATTCGTTTCATTGGCAAAAATACAAAAGTAATAATTTTAAGAAATTTTGCATTTTTCTTATAGCTAATAATATAAGCTTTTTAAAAATGTATGTCCCATATTTTTAGAAAACATAATAATGCCAGTAGAGGGCGCCAAAATCAGCAGATATATAGCAAAAATGTGTGTATTGAAAAAATGAATTTCGATGGCTCTATTTAAATAATTGGTAAAAATATATTTCAACAGTTTTTTTGTTATTTCTTTTGAAAACGTAAATTTATAACTTCACCTAAAAACAATATATTTGATCTTTTTGATTTTTTTTCTTAAATTATTAATAAATTTTTTTTTGGAAATTTGGATTTCATTAAAACTGAATTTACAGGAAAAATAAAAAAAATTAACTTAATTTGGAAAAATATTTCAAGAAGATTAGTTCATGGATTTTAATTTTTTAAAGCTGATACTATAGCTTGATGTCTGATATTTTTAAAACAGCGAAAAACGCAAACACCTTTTGCTTATAATTTATATAATAAAATATTTTATAGAAGGGAAAAATAATATTTTTTATTAAAATATTTTTGAAGTGAACAAATAAAAAAATGAATTTGAATGAATTTGAACGTTAATACTTAATTTCTTTTAAAACTTAAATATTTTCATAAATTTTATATATGACTTTATTTTGTGTTAAAAATATAAAATTGACGAAGTTTGATTAAATATATAAGGAAGATTAGTGCATGGTTTTTAAACTTTTTTTCTGTTTAATTTTCCCTTTTATCCTTAATAGTCTATATATATATAAAAATTAATGTGTGTTTGTTTGTATGTATGTATGTATGTATGTATGTATGTATGTATGTATGTATGTATGTATGTATGTATGTATGTATGTATGTATGTATGTATGTATGTATGTATGTATGTATGTATGTATGTTTGTTTGAAGTCTATAGCCGCCTAAACGGCTAAACCGATTTTCTTGAAATTTTCATACTGTGTTTTTATTTTGAAATTCCATGTGGGCGAGGTGCCACGCCCACTTACTAAATAACTATTAAAAGTAGTATATCTCGGAAATTGGTAATACTAGAGTCCTCAAAATTTGCACGAACAACTTTGACACCTATATGAACATTCTGGAAAAATATAGGCGAACTAGCAATAGGGGGTGTGGCACATCCCACGCCTAATATTGCTTGCCAATACCAAATGCCGTAAATTTAGGAAAATATAACAGTTACATTTTCCAAATTTTGTACAATAAACTTAAGTGTCAATGTGAACATTTTGTGCAAAAATGGGCGGAAAAGAAATAGTGGGCGTGTCATCTCTCATATAAAGTTAATACCAAAATTTTTATACCTGGGAAACTATAAAAGTTAGAGAGCTCCAATTTTGTACGACTAGCATTATCTTCAATATGAATATTTTGGACAAAAATTGGTACACTAGCAATAGTGGGCGTGGCACCTCCCATATAAAGAAAATATTAAATTATCATATCTGAGAAAATATAACAGTTAGAGTTCTAAAATTTTGTCGGAGCCACTTTGGTATCAATATTAATATTTAAGAAAAATATGGGCGGACTAGAAGTAGGGGGCATGGTACCTCCCATATGAACTAAATGCAAAAATTCGTACATCTGGGAAACTATTGGAGTTGGAATGCTCAAATTTTGCACAAAGAATTTTGACATCCATGAAAACATTTGTCTAATAAATTAGCGGATTATGTGGGCATGGTCCCTCCTATAAAAATTAAATACAAAAATTGGTATATCTGGGAAAATATTGAATTTTAAAATTTTGCACGGGAAACATCTATCTATCTAATTTTTAAGAAAAATTTTATATTTTAGTTACTAAATAAATATATTTTTTTAATCCTTTAATTACTATTTATTTCATTTCGGGGGGTGGCGAGTATTAGCTAGTAACCAATAAAGAACGGAAACGCAATATTTTTGTTTTTTATATTTTTTTAGGAATGGAAAATTAAAATTTTCAGTAAAATAATTCTAGTACAAATGAATGTAAAAAATCATTTAAAAACTTTTTACACTCCAATATAACTTTGTCAGAAATAAGGAGTGAGATCGAAAAAATCTTAACACACATTTTGCCTCATAACTTTTTTCGGAATCAATATTCAAAATTTTTTTTGATCTAGTTATCATGGAAAAATTCTTCAGTTATTATTTTTAATGTCAACCATGTTAATTTGTTCTTATTTTCATCAAAATAAGTGACGAAAAAGATTTACCTCCTATAAGTTATTAAAAAATTTCAAAAAATCCAAATAGGTCTTACAAATAATTGACCACAGAATTAAATGTCGTCCGTAAAACCGTTTCTAATGTTATTAAACAGTATCAGGAGAATTTGACTATTGATGTGAAACCTAGTTCGGTAAGAAAAAAGGACCACATGATATTGGGAAGGCCAGAAAATTGAAGGCATATTGAAAGGAATTCCAAACACATCTGGTAGAAAATCAGCTCAGTTTTCTCAGTGCTTCGACTATTTGGTGCGAAAATTTAAAGCTAATGGGAAAGTTGATAACATACATAAGTTCAAAAAATTCCAAACTGGAATTCTGCAAAAAAAATTGCAAGCCAAAAATAGAACTCGGAATTTAAAACCAAATTTCATACAAAAATACTCAAGCTATATAATTGACGAAGAAACGTAGGTGCTGGCAGAATCTTCGCAGCTTGTGTCTCAAAAATGTTTATTGCTAATGCTCGAAGCAATGTTGGAGATAAGTTTAAGACCCAAAAGCAGCAAAAATTTCTTACAAAATTCATGGTATGACAAGCAGGAAAGTCATTTGATACATTCGGATCTATAAATACCAAAATATGCATAAAGGAATATTTGCAAAAACGACTTCTTCTTTTCTTAAGAAAGCACAACGTGTCCACATATTTTTGGACCCATTTGGTATCATGTCACTACGGTAAGAAAGCTCTGGAGTGGTACCAAATCAATAACATAGTTTTAGTACCAAGAGATTTCAATTTTCAAAATTGTCCATAGCTTAGACCAGTGGAAAGATATTGAGCTCTTGTGAAAAGTGAATTCAAGAGCACAAAAAAGGTGTCCCAAAATACCGAAGATTTTAACAGAAGATGTGCACACAGTTCCAAAAAGTGACTGAAGCAACTATCAAATCTCCAAAGAAAGGGTTTTCAAAAATGGTCCACAATTTTATAATTAGTGGTTAAAATATATTTCTGTGATATGTGCTAAATTATCAAATGATTAAAAAAATAATGAAAACTCTAAGATCAACCGTTTCCAAGTTATTGAATATTATGTATGTTAAGAATTTTTCGATCTCACTCCTTATTTGTATATCTTTCATGTACAACCGTGCGTATGATATTATTTATAACACGTATAGTCTAGTATTCCTTAATAATATTTATATTATTAAAAAAATATATATTTCTCAATAATTTGTATGTTAAGGACTGCCCACGAAAAAATCCGTGCATGTAAATCTGCAATGGGCGAATTTTTTTAAGTTATACTTTTTTTAATGACTGTTATGTTCAAATTCTAAGCATGAAAGAATAAATTGTTTCCTTTAGGTTTTTAAGGAAATATCTCTTATTTTCCAGAATTCTTCCAATTAAAGATTTTATTGTATTTCGGTCACTTTTTTGCTGGAATAAGTCCACTTATTTTTAAACTCCGTTTCATTTAAAGCTAAACTTTTAATGTTCTTTAAATTATTTTTTACTAGAGCCCAATATCTTTCAATTGCACGGATTTCTGGACAATTTGGTGGATTAGCCTATTTCGGTACAAACACTAACAATTTCTTTATTACCACTCCATTGTTTTGTTGGTGTAATGAGAAGAAACGAGAACATTTTTATTCAATTTCCATTTTAAGGAAAATTAGTTTCGCTATAACCATGAAACTTAACACTTGGCTAGTGAGTATAATGACAAATGTAAACCAGTTAACAGAATTATTTATTTTTGACAACGTCAAAAGTTATAAGCTCAAGAGCATGCACCGATTTTTTCATGCGCAGTCCTTATTTGTCCAAATTCAACAAAAATTTGTAACGGATAAGAGCGTTGGCAACTGCAAGCCTATTCAAAAGTTATTTTAAATTATGTGTCATTTTAGCAGTTTTAGGACGTTTTTAGTAAAAAGGATATATGACAGCTACGATAGTCCTTGATTCGATTAGAAATAAAAATCGCACACATAATTATAGTCATAAAGGTGCTATATGACCAACTTTTAGAATGTTGTTTTTTAAGTTTGTGGAAAATGTGGCATTTTTATACCCACCATCAAAAAGATGGGGGGTATATTGATTTTGTCATTCCGTGTGTAACATGTCGAAGGAATTATTTAAGACCCCATAAAGTATATATTTTCTGGGTCCTGGTTCGATTCTGAGTCGATCTAGCTATGTCCGTCCGTCTGTCCGTCTGTTGAAAGCAGGATAGGGCTCGAATGGGACAACGTAGGGGGACGAAATTCGGCACAAATATTTGTCTTATATAAGGTTTATTTGGGATTGAAAATGGGCAAAATCGGTTAATAAACAAAAAAGTTATGGGTGTCCGTTTCATACTTTTCTGCTGATATTTCTTCAACAAAAGCATGTACGACAACGAAATTTTGTATGTGTAGTTCGGGGATCGATATAAACTCGGAAACCAAAAATGGGAGTGGTCCGCCCACTTTACCGCCCACTCCCATATAAGGTGAAAATCAACAAAATTGTGTTCAAATAGTTCAAGGACAACTGTAAACACGGAAACAAAAGATGGGCGTGGTCCGCCCACTTTACTGCCCCCTCCCATATAACGTAAAATTTGAAAAAGTTGATGTTGGGTATATAGATTCGGCCGGGCAGAATATAACATTCGCGCTTGTTAAATTTCAAGATGTATGAGGGGTATATGAGTCCTTGCACCGATTTTTTTTTAAACTTTTTCTTAATTATTCCAAGTTTTAATAGTATACAAAATTTCACAAGTCTAGAATAACTACTTCTATTTTTGTCCAGTCGTTATATGGGAACGAATCACTGTGCGTAGGGGGGAAAAATGTAGAAAACAAAACTGTTATAGTCACAAATTATGCAAATCAAATTATTTGATGACATCGTTAAGGATTCTGTAAAACATGAAGTGACAATGACAACACAACCAATTCAACTACAATTTACGTGTAAAATGAATATGAACCAGACAGTCGGAATGACAGTCCATCACACAAACCGACATCAACACGTTATTCAGACACCCATACAACTCAGTAAAGAAAGTTTAAAATTTCTACAACATATAGCAAAGAACAACAACCATCATCCTTAACGACCTCCAACTCAAACTTATCCGTAAACACCAACATCAAGGAGACAATAATAAGGAGGATGTTGATGACGACGATGATGATTTAGTTAAAGATGAAAAACCTTACTTAATTCTTATGTATGTATTTGTGTTGTTGGCACACTCTACTAACATACATACAAATATACTTTCTCTTACACTTTGTATAACATGTTCCTTCAAACTTAGTGACACTGCTATGACTGCCACCACTAATGTCAATGTCAAGTTACAAAGACTGTTCTCTGTATTTTGTTCTTGTTTTATTTTCTTTTCTCTTATTTTATTTTATTACTGTAATAATAATGTTGGTTTCTTTTCATAGCCTTTTTTTTTCCTATTAAAAAAAAAAAAGAAAACTCGTATCTTAGTTTAGTTTGTTGCTGGATTTAAGCGGATGATAAAATTAAAACTCAAGGAAGTATTTTACAATGAAAATACTAGTAATCGTCATTCATTGAGTCAGTCAGCCAGCCAGTACGCAAAACGTATTCAAACAGATGTATATTTTATCATGTTCTACTCCGTTCTTTTCCTTTTTGTTCAACTAAGTTGTGTTGAGTTTTTTTTTTTTTTTTTTTTGCATTTAAATTCAATGTCATCTGGCGTAAAAAAGTTGTTTATGTGTCAGCTTTTTTATAATGTAGTACAGCCTCTTTTTGGCTTAAGGCGCCTTCACCCAAAGATTTGTTCATCGTAAGTACGTTGACGATGATGATGACGACAATAATCATAATAATAATTTCAAATTTACGGAAATTCAAGGGAAAAAATAAGATTAACCAAAGAATTTACAGAAAACGACAGTTTATATAGTACTTGTTCTTAATTTTCTTTTTAAGGCTGACTGACGTAGTGTAAAAAATCAGCAAAGTAGAAAAAGTGGCTAATAAAAAATTATAGGAAAAAACAAAAAGAAAAAAAACTGACAACTGAAATGAAAATAAAAATTTAAATTGTACAAAATAAAGAAATTTAAAGGCGTATATAGCTAAATAGAGAAATAAACTGAGTGAGAAATCACAACAAGTAATTAAATTTTGAAATTTAGCTTTAAGGATTATGAGAACTAAAGCAATGTTAAGATAACTTTATACCTTAGTATTTTTCCTGATGCTGTCAAGTGATTGGGAGTTTTAAGCAGAATCCTTATTTTATTACCAGACCCAATAAAAAATATGTAAAATATGAAGAAATCTTAATGTCTTTGAACAAAAGGAAGAAAAAATATAGAATTCAAAATCTATAGGTACATGAATATAAATAAAATTGAAAAAGGAATTCTTCAAAATCCAAAGAGGTTCTTATCTCGCGTAGATGTTACATATTATTTCGGAATGGACACCAAGGAAATAATAATGGTTGTTGCCTTCTATGTAATCTAAATTTAGACTTTGAGATGATCAGAAGGTGTTTAGGTTTCATCGAAACCGAAATGGATAAGAAATCATGAATGCTGATGAAGTGTGTAGCGGCACAGAAAATACGTATTCCATTTTGCTGGTGTCTAATTATAGTCCACAAACTCTGCTTTGGTACCGCCAAACAGAGAAAACAAGCCAATTTACGATTACAAACTTGTTTATGGTCCTTCGAACCGGATGTCGGCTTACGACATTATGTAACCACATCTTTAACAGCGTTTACAACGTTAGGTCCAACCTCTTTTTTAATTGCTCCAAACGCCTGACGCTGCTAACTGAGTCCCTGAAAGTTGCACCCAGTGCAAGGCGGGCGCCATGTTTAGATTACATCGAAACCGAAATGGTTAAGACACCAAGAATGCTGATGAAGTGTGTAGTGGCACAGAAAATACTTGCTTGTGCTAAAATTGTGACCAGCTTATTTTGCCTATTACTGCACTTAAATTAAAAATTAAAAGAGATTTGCAATAGAATGCAAAAAAAAGTAACGGGACTTATTGCAGATACCATAAACAACACTGAAAAGCAAAAAGTTTAGTAAATAATTGTAATGAGACGAAATAATTTTCTTTTAAAAACAGTAGATATGATGTGTGCTAACCTCATGGCCACCACTGTATAGCTCAACATTTTAAACCGATTTTATCATATTTTATGCAGTTTATTAAAGAACAAAATTGTCTATCGAATAAAGAAAATTTGAAGTTGATATTTTTTTAGTCAAAAAATAAACGATTTTGAATTGGCAAGTTTGCAGAAACTTATAAACAGACGGACGGAATGACAGACATTAATTTTTTTATTTTTTTTAAGTCTTAAAAATACAAAAGTATATTACTTTTTTACTTCTTGACCAATATAAAAACTAAACCTAAATATTAAAATATTGATATCTCCTTTCCCTGAAAAAAGTGCCATTTTCGACACATTTAATCCAAATGCATAGACGTACGTACGGACATTGCCATTCTGCCAAAAAATATTTTAGAATTCTTAAATTGCATTTTTTTACTAACCATTCAGCCAAAAAAATATCTTATAATTCTAAAAATGCATTTTTTACTTACTAATAAATGGAAAAATTAATTGATGATCACTAACGTATTGATACCTTTCCCTGAATTATGCATAATTTTCGACCCATTTAACTCTAATGTATAGACGGACGGACATTACCATTCTGCAAAAAAAAAATCCTAAAATTCTTACTGATTTTTTTTTACCTAATAATCAATAAAAATGAATTAATCGACATTTTCGACCTCTTTTACCCCAATGTGCATTGATAGGAAACCTGTTTCGGGAAGGAAAAAAGGTCCACATGATGTTGGGAAAGCCAGAAAATTTAAATCATATTGAAATAAACTCCAAACACATCTGGTAGAAAAGCAGCCCGTTTAGCTCAGTGCTCTGAATATTTAGTGCGAAAAGTAAAACTAATGCGGAGTTGAAACCATATAAAGATATGCGAAAAAAAATTAGAAGCCAAGAATAGGGCACGGAAATTAAAATTAAATTTCATGTTAGAGAATGGATGACGAAACGTATTTACTGGCAGATTTTTCGCAGCTTCCTGGCAATCTTTATGCATTTGCAGCAAAAGAAGCAAGTCACCCTGCAGGAAATTTGTGACAATTGCAGTAATGGTCCGGTTCCTCTGTACCAGTTGAGTACCAATTGACACCTAACTCGTTACCAAAGTTCCAATTGAGGACCAGTTGACACAAAGACACTGATTATTTAACAGTTTAGAGTTAATTTATAACATGTTCGTTAAGTATGCAATTAGCAACTCGTGCGCAATAACAATCAGTGACTGAGTGGTAAGCGTTAAAGACTATAAAACATAACATACGTCAGATGAACATGGGTTCGAGCCGGGGTGCCGCCATCGACATTAACGAAAAATTATAAAATTGAAATAAACATAATTTAATAATGATAATAATAATGTTTAAAAAGTAAACAATTACCGAATTTTTATAAAATTTGTCTTATATTAATCGTTACTGAACCTGTCCTCTTGGAGCAGTCCTAGAACCTGTCCTGTGACCTGTCCCAAGAAGCTAATTAGCCACCTTCAATGACAACCCCATGTAAAAGTGACAGGTACTTCTCATATAAAGTTCCGGAACTGGGACCGGTCACTAGCCCTGAGAGCCTGTCACGTTACTAGTTTTGAACCGGTTCTCTTTACTCTAGGGCATTTGTAACTGTGGGCTCTAATTATACATCAAATAAAGCTTGCAAAAAAGGCTTCTTCCTTTCATAACAGAACATGTGTTCACATATTTTTGGTCCGATTTGGCATCATATTACTACGGTAAGAAAGCTCTGGAGTGGTAACAAAACAATAACATAGTTCTTGCACCAAGAGAGGTCAATCCCCCAAATTGTCCGGAGCTTAGACCACTGGAGAGATTCTGGGCTCTTGTGAAAAAAAAAAATTTGAAGAGCACAAGATAGATGATCCAAAATATCGAAGATTTTAAAAGAAAATGTGCAAACAGTTCCAAAAAAGTGACTGAAACAACTATCAAATCTCTAATGAAAGGATTACTAAAAAAGGTTCACGAGTTCAAAATAATGAAAACTCTAAGATCAACCCTTTCCAAATTATTAAATTTTATATATGTTAAGATTTTTTCGAACGCAATCCTTAGGCTACAGAATGTGGACTGGAAGTAAACCCAACCAAAGCATAAACGTTACCACAAATAGTAAAAACATTAAGGCTCTTGCCTTAATTTTCGAATTCGAATCTTCAAGTGAAAATGTAGGATCAGTGTAATCATTTTAGCATTTTTTCAGCTAGAATTAGCATATTTATTTTCAAAACTTCTGCAGAATTTTCTTACTGAAAGCTAATTTTTTTACATAACGTAGTTTATTAGTCTCTTATTTCTCATTCCATGCTTTTTAAGTAATATATATTAGCTGTACATTATGATTTATTTATTAGCATTTCAATTCTTACACTTTTTCTTGAATTCTTAATCTGCAACAAGAGCAATTGTAAACAATAAGCACGTGTTTTAAATATTTAAAACAAATTAAAATTTATATTTTTTACTCAACTTATATTCATAAGAATATAAATTGAATGAAAATCTAAAAATCGATATTAAAATAAGCTAAACCACAACGTTTAAAGAACAGGTACATATTTAAACCAAGAACAAAAAAACAAAAAAAAAAAACAATTTGTAAAAGGCAAAACCGCCATCAATTATACGAATCGCACATATACCCAAAAAATAAAAAACCTTCCTCTAAGACAACAAAAACAAAACTCATCAAAGCTCAAAAAAAATATTCATATATGAGAAAAATGGTAAAAACTGTCACAAAGCAGCCAGAAAAACAAAAAGAAACGTTTTTTTTTTTTATAAAAAGAAAAAACTGGCAACAGCAATAACAACAGCAGCAATATTGTATACAGATTTAATCTCATACAAACATTGATATACAATCATAACAACACACTCAAACAAACACCTTTACAAAAATACATACAATAGCCAACTCATGTTTATACATAACATTTCATTATTACAATATTCCGGTACCTATACTATATACCTATATATGGTAAAAACAGCAAAATGGAAAACAGAAAAAACAAATAATAAATTGGTACTCACCATCATATCTTGGGGAATGTAAAAATCTGATACAGCTGCTGCCAAATACAATACAGCTCTTTCTTCAAATGCTGCCAAACATTCACAGGCAGCACGCAAAAGCCACATATAATCGACAACACTGGTAAAGCTGACATATAAAATCATTTGTGATTCACGTGCCTGTTTGTATTTGGCCAAAATGGGTGCAAACACATCAACGGAATCGGGTTTAACAGTGATTGAGGTACTTTGGCCATTGTCGGTGATATCAAGCATATCGAAAAATTGTTGCCCCGTAAAATGGCGTGTAAAGGGTTCAAGAGATTTAAGACGATGCATAAAAATCACGGCATAATTATGATCGAGAAAATATTCAGCTGAGGAGGAACCACGTGTACCGGCACTAAAATTATCAACAAAACGTACGGTATTGTGCTCCAAAGGGACGGTTGTACCACCTGACTGTAAAAGGGTAGAAAGAAAAAATCAATTATTTATTATCTAAATTAAATTTTTAATAAAGCCTTAAATTAAACTAAATTAAAATAAAATGTAGTTTTTCATTTTTTTATTTTATTTGACATGAAATAATGAGCATTTGTATACATTTTGTATATAATTTAGCCATGACCATTTGTGCCCTTTGGGCCATATGATTGTTATTTGTTTCTACATATTTACAAAATTATATACTTTTTTTTCTTATATTTTGCATGTTATTTACATACTCGTTTATATACAAATATGTATTTCGTAGTTGTTTATTATAAGAGACCATTTTGGTTGTTGGGGTCGTACAATTTATATTTTTTATATGCACAAATAAGTTTATTTTGTATTTACAATACTTATACGCCAAAGTGTCATATGACGACAATATACTCGTAAAAGAGTTACAATAAAATTATTATATTTGACCATGATTTTTTTTAACTATTTATCACACTAAATTATGCACACTGAGGAAAAGGTCAGTTCTGTATTTATTGTCTGCCTAATAAAGCTGTTAATAAGGTGTTTTTTATTGATAAATGATTTAGAGTAGATTATGAACCTTAACATTTTTCACAAAATGGAACTAAAAAATAATCACAAGATCCCTATAATTTAATTATCTTAATTAATAAAACAAAATTTATGATATGAAAAAAAATAATTTTTTTATATAAATAGTCCTTGTAAATCTCTACAAGAAATACGCTTATCTTTTTATTTTAAGAAATATTCAGATCGAAATAAATTACCATGATTTAAAAAACAGAAAAATAAGATTTGATGCACTTTTTTGAAAATATTTAAATTGAAATAAAATTTAAACGAACAAAGGTGTCCTATTGAAATTGTGATATAATATAGACAAATTTGTCCAAAAAATTGTAACAAAATGCCCAAAATTTCAATCTGGGAAAAACATCTTTTAAAAATTTACTTCTTTCATTGAAATCGTCACTCTGTCTAACAGAAAATACTTTTCGGGTGTTTATCTTACATATAAAATTATTTAATTTAAATAATTTTATGTTGATCCCAGCTTTGCGATTTGAGAATTTAACAAACAAATTTTATACATTTTTCAAAATTGAAAAGGTTTGGTTAGGACTTGTGGGGAGACCTTTGCCTTAAGCTTCTTTGGATGTGCTTTATAAGCATTTGCATTAAGATTTCTTTTGAAAATATATAAAAAATATATATAGCCCAGAATAAAAAGCAAATTTTATAAGTGAATAAATATTGACATCTTTTTGGAAATAAAAACCAAAAAACATGAAATTTTTTAAAGTTCCAACTTTAGATTAATATAACTATTTATCGGCTTCAAATAATTATATGATTCTTGCACAAATTACGGAATTATTTAATAAAAAAGCGTTTCGGAACCACTTGCATAATACGAAAACCGTATTATTGGAGGTATTTTAAAAATAGACCAGATCTCGCGAACGAAATAATTGAAGGGAAATATTTTGGGGATTAGTTTAAAACATGCCAACTTTTAATTTTAGTTTTGCAACATTTCTCGTCTTCATATAAATCAATGCACTCTAATGTACATTAGAGTGTCCCGAGAAAAGCCTTTTTCGAGATTTCGATGTAGGAAGACCTCTCAAACTATGCGTAAAAATTAGCTTAATGCAAAAAAATTATTTAAAAATTTTTTTTAATTGGTCCTCAGTTCTCTACCAGCGATTGAAAAATCATTGGTCCCAAACATTTTGATAAAAAAAGTTTCGATTTTTTATTCGAAATGGGTATAAAAAAATTCGATATTTTATACTGGTTGCGGAAAAAATTTTTTAAAAAATTTTCCAATGGGATTTTGTTTCGCTAGAAGACTTTTTAAGGTATTTTGATGAACAATTTTTTTAAAAAATCTGGAAAATTACATATTATCAACATTTCTTACTATGTACAAAGCAAATTTTTAATATTTTAGCCTTAAAAGAACAAAATTATTAAATTCTTAACTACTAGGAAAAATATCGAATTTTTTTTTTCATGCTGTACTAAAATGATTTATGGTTTATGGACCGAAATTTTTGCAAACATTTTTTAAAATAATTTTTCTATAATTGGCTTAAAATTACGAATTTTTTGGTACCCATTTCAAGACAAAACTGAATACTATTTTTTGGACGAAATGTTCTAGACCCGTGACTTTCAATAGCTGGTAGGGAACTGAAGATCAATTTTAAAATTTTTTTTTAATATTTTTCCCATATTCAGCTAATTTTTACGCATCGTTTGAGGTGTCTTCCTACAAAATTTTCGTCTACGGGACACTCTAATGTACATATATTTTTATATAGAACTTATTCCATAAATGTATACACTTCGTAAATTTGTATTAAACTTTTGTCCAAATATTTCAAATTATCGGTTCAATAATTTACCACCTTTTGTCAAAAGATAGTGGAACCTCTTGTCCAATCTTGTTCAAACTTTTTGGATTTTATGATGTCTAATATTTCTCATTATCGCTGTCATACCAAGCCTTTTTAAATCTAATTTATCCTAGGGACTGGAGAAAACGATTCCTTAAATGTATGTAAGGACTGCGTACGAAAAAATCCGTACATGCTCTTGGGCTTATTAACTGGTTTACATTTGTCGTTATGCTCACTAGCTATGTGCTAAGTTTTATGGTTATAGCGAAACTAGTTTTTCTTTTAAAATGGAAATTGAACACAAAAAACACCAAAACATAATAGAAATTTTTCATGAAATCTTACATCAGTCATATAAAGGAATTGCTAGGAAGGCAGTTGTGTCAAAAAATACAGTTCCTTGGATATAATATTATTCAAAGAAATCATGGTCACTGAATGGAAATCTGGTAGTGGAAGAAAAATAATATCTTTAGGCTGTAGGACTTAGACAAAATAGAAAGGATTTTCAGAGAAATTCCCCTCATATCTGGAAGAAAAGTGCCACAAAAAGTTTATAGCTTTGAATTTTGACGTATTTAATAATTTTGACGTATAAAGTACAAAAAAAATCGTAATAGAAACACAAAACAAGAATTTGGAGGTAAAAAAATAACGTGAAAGTTCTTCAGACTAATTTTTCCATAATTATGATTAGTGTATAATAGACGATGAAACGTTCGTACAGTCTAACTTTTTTCAACGTCCTGGCCAGGAATTCTATGTTGAACATGCTAGAGGGAATATGTCAGAAAAATATCAAAGAAATCAAAATTCCCAAGAATGTTTTTCTTTTGGGAAGACATATGCATATGCGGAAAAAAACACTTCGTTCATAAAAAACACAGAAATATACGTGAATGAGTGATTTTGGAAAAGATATTTAACTTTCCTAAGAAAGTAAAGTGTATCCGCTGTTTTCTGGCCCGTTTCTTCTATAATTTAAAATAATTTAAAGAACATTAAAAGCTCAGCTTAAAATGAAGCGGAGTTTAAAAAGAAGTGGACTTATTCGAGAAAAAAGTGACTGAAACACAATAAAACCTTTAATTGGAAGAATTCTGGAGAATATCAGATATTTCCTTAAAAACCAACAGGAAATAATTAATTTTTTTATGTTTAGAAAAATCGCCTATTGGTTTAGTTTCTATAAGCAGATTTGTATGCACGAATTTTTTTGTGCGCAGTCCTTATATAAGACCACACAATTTTATAGATTTAATGGCACCGTTTAGCATTTTGGAAAGTTAAATAGCTTTGTACAGGACTTAATTGATAATAAATAATGATTCTGTTTTCCTTATGAATTGGGATGATGCTTCATGGTGTTAAGATCATTTAAGATCTCTATTGTCGGTATCGAACAGATCTATGTTCCACTAGAGCCAAGGAATATTGGTACTAAATATCGTTGATGTGCCATTTACAAATTTTCGACATTTTTTTGAACATCAAAAATAAACGAGTTTGAAGAATTTCCCATATATATTATATAATATTAAAGAGGCTCCTTCCAGAAGAATAGTTTCTTTCCGCTAACAAAAAAATTTTCTTTAACTTTTAATTTTTGATGAGGCGATATCTCGCTGAAATGTATAGTATTCTTTGTTGTTCAAGTCTTCAAATTAATTATAATTCAAAACTGATGTCTATAACAAAATGATTTATAATAGTCCATGTCTTTATATAAATTATTTTTTCGTTGTAATAGTTTTTTTTTTTTTTTTTCTTTTTTCAATATTGGTAGTAAATGTATTATTTCTATTAAAAATTTTTCTATTTAACGATTATTTTCTTAAAAAGAAAACCCTTATTCAACTTAATTAAAAAAGTAAAATGAAACATTTTTAATGTGTATTTAGTTTCTTGTGGGGTTTTTTTTTATTAAATAATTTCGTAACAATCCATATACACACACATAAAAAGACATTTAGTCTTCCCCAAAACAACTATAAACATAAATTTCATTGTTGGTTATAAAACAATGTAAAAATGTAACACCATTAGTCAGTCAGTCAGCCAGTCGGTTGTAAATAGTTGTAGTTTGACGCCTTCTATTACAGGGTATTTTTGTGCTTTATTTGTTCACTTTCAAACACAATGATTTGTAATAACGTTTCTAATAAATCCTAAATTTTGTATTTCTTTTTTAGTGTGTTGTTTTGGCTTAAATTAATTTGATTCATTAAATATCTTATGTTTAATGTTTTTTCATTTTTTGCTTTCTTTTTGAGACTCATTATAAAAAAAAATGAGTCATGTGGGGAAATTTTTCTTAGGACAGTAGTCTTGACTCGTAGCATATATGTATATATTTTTATTTAAGACTAATGCAATGAAGTATTAAACAATTGGGACATTTAAATGAATAATATGAATATAAACTGTAAAAAGAAATTAAACGGGCCTCACATACGAATCAGCATTATTACTGGAAACTTTTTAAGGCTATAACTAAATAAAAAAAATGGTATTATGATAAGCTATTTAAACACTTCACTGACATTTATTTGCTTCCGATTTCAAAGTGTTGAAATCAGTACATTTTGTATTTTTTTCTTAAAATCTTACAACAAATTTTAATTAAAATTTAGTGTAAATTTCAAACTCTAAGTAAATCATTACATGAACATTTATCTACAGATCAATTTGCTTTAATTCATGGCTTAAAAAAGAAATTCAATGAACATAGACAGACACATTGAACATAAAAATAATGAAAAACAGAAAAAAAAAAAAAAAAAAGAGCAATACAAATTAACAAAATACATTTAAATATAATAAATATGTATGCAGATATACTTACTGTTACAAGGACGATTCTGTTTTGTAGTTTATTGTGTCGTTCACAAAATTCTTTCAATAATGAACGATTATCCTCAAAATCTGCTGGGGGTAGATGTGTATTGTAAAAATCCTCCCAATTTGTCATAATGATATACTTTTTTTCTGTTTAATTTTTTTCTATATTATTTTTTATTTTTTTTTTTTTTTTTGTTGATTTTCTTTGTCTCTAGCTGAGTGTGTCGCTGATGATGACAATTTTACACACTCAATAAGTTTGTTGTTGAGGATTAAGAGTGATGAGCAAAATTTGTTGCTGCTGGCTGGTGTTGACAATATTCAAATTAAAGTACTCGTCTCCTCTAGACGATAGTAATGCTGAATTTATAGAATGTTGAAATATATGAAAAGAAAGAAAAAAATATGGTTGTTGAAATAATGAAATTAATAAATAATTGATTAAGTATGTACGTATATACTTATGTACATATATTAGTACATATAATAGCATGAACTTTGTAATCATATGAGTCTATACAAAATATACTTAAGTGTATATCTATAGTCTATACATATACAAAAAATTACTTTCAGTTTGTTAACTTTTTTAGGATTTTAATTTTAATGCAATTTTCCTATTAAAAGCAGTCATAAAGTAAATCATGTTAACAATTTATACTGGTTATTTTCTCAAGGATATTTTATATGTTTCACTTGATATAACGGAAATTGTAACTGTCATTTTAATATTTTTGTTGCAGTGTATGTTAAAAATGAAGGTAATAGTTAAGATTGTATAAGGAGTGAGATCGAAAAATTCTTAACATACATAATATTCAATAACTTGGAAACGGTTGATGTTAGAGTTTTCATTATTTTTTTGGTCATTTGATAATTTAGCACAGATCACAGAAATATATTATTTTTATGGTTCTAACCACTAATTATAAAATTGTGGACCATTTTTGAAAACGCTTTCTTTGGAGATTTGATAGTTGCTTCAGTCACTTTTTTGGAGCAGTGTGCACATCTTCTGTTAAAATCTTCGGTATTTTGGGACACCTTTTTTGTGCTCTTGAATTCACTTTTCACAAGAGCTCAATATCTCTGCACTGGTCTAGGCTATGGATAATTTTGAAAATTGACCTCTCTTGGTACTAAAACTATGTTATTGATTTGGTACCACTCCAGAGCTTTCTTACCGAAGTGACATGATACCAAATGGGTCCAAAAATATGTGGACACGTTGTGCTTTCTTAAGAAAAGAATAATTCTTTTTTGCAAATATTCATTTATGCATATTTTGGTATTTATAGATCCGAATGTATCAAATGACTTTCCTGTTTTGCCGCAACTGCAAAAAGCTTGTCATACCATGAATTTTGTAAGAAATTTTTGCTGCTTTTGGGTCTTAAACTTATCTCCAACATTGCTTCGAGCATTGGCAATAAAAATTTTTGAGACACAAGCTGCGAAGATTCTGCCAGCTCCTACGTTTCTTCGTCAGTTATACAGCTTGAGTATTTTGGTATGAAATTTGGTTTTAAATTCCGAGTCCTATTTTTGGCTTGTAATTTTTTTTTGCAGAAATCCAGTTTGGAATTTTTTGAACTTTATATGTTATCAACTTTCCCATTAGCTTTAAATTTTCGCACCAAATAGTCGAAGCACTGAGAAAACTGAGCTGATTTTCTACCAGATGTGTTTGGAATTCATTTCAATATGCCTTCAATTTTATGGCCTTCCCAATATCATGTGGTCCTTTTTTCTTACCGAACTAGGTTTCACATCAATAGTCAAATTCTCCTGATACTGTTTAATAACATTAGAAACGGTTTTACGGACGACATTTAATTCTGTGGCCAATTATTTGTAAGACCTATTTGGATTTTTTGAAATTTTTTAATAACTTGTAGGACGTAAATCTTTTTCGTAACTTATTTTGATGAAAATAAGGACAAATTGACATGGTTGTTATTAAAAATAATAACTGAAGTATTTTTCCATGATAATTAGATCAAAAAAAAATTTTAATATTGATTCCGAAAAAAGTTACTCACTCCTTACATAAATATTGGAATAAATTCTTTAGAACAAATCCAATTTACGTTTATTTTTATTTTATTGGTTTCTGCTAGGGATGCCAAACGGGACTGGTTTTTGCAAATCCCGGGATTCGGGATTTTTCGGGATCCCGGGAAATTTCGAGATTTATTTTTCATATGAAATCACATTTTAAATGTAAGGAAAAATTAAATTTTGTATACATATTTCAATTAAAACGAGAAAAAAGGTATAGTCGATCAAGCCCGACCATATAAAACCCTACATTGTGTATATCAAAATTCGGGGTGTGGTCTTTAATTAGACTTGGGGCCAATTGAGAACCGATACTCATATTAAGTGTAAAATAAAACATACGAATAGAGAATATTACGTCGATACTAGGTGATTTCCGAAAGAGGGCATTATATGGGAGCTGTGGAAATTATGGACCGATCTTCGTAATTTGGCATTATCATTTATATTTATATAAAACTTATTTGTGTCGAATATTAAGTTGATCCTAACATTTTAATCGGATTTATGCCCATTAAAGTGATTTTTTTAAAAATTGTTTATATGGGACCGAACTTTCTGAAATTCCGCACTCACATTTAGACTTATATGTGTCACATTTTATTAAAATATTGCTATATTTAAGGAATTTATGATCGTTAAACCCTTTTCCGGTAGGACATTTGTATTGTATAACCAATAGGCTTCATCCTTGGACTATAAGAAACCTGTGTGCCAAATTTCAAAAATGCGATCTGTAGTTTCATTACAAGATTTACATGGACGGACAGACGGACGGACATCGTTAAATCGACTCAGAAAATGATTCTGAGCCGTTTGGTATAAATTACAAACGGTTGATCTTAGAGTTTTGATTTTTAGGTGAAATCCTGAGATTTTTTACGTTGAATCCCGGGATTTGGTAATCACGAAAAATACCTGGATTTTCCCTACTTTCTGCCCAACTGATTTTATTCCGGAAAATAGAAAGAATATAATCTTCCGTCAAATGTTCACCAAAAACTGATTTTTATTTTTCCAAAAATAAACAAGTTGTCGTCCAAAAGCGATTTTTTACTATGAAATCACTGATTTTTCAACAAAAATATTGTTTTCACCATAAAAACAAATTTTCATCTAAAAATTGTTTACCAAAAACTGTCAGATTCAGAAAATGAAATTGAAAAATGTATATAAATTTCAGAAAGACTTTTCCGCTTCCGTTAAAATTTCACATAATAATAGTAGAGGTAGGCAGTTTAAATTTTGATAATGGATCATATAGACCTGCCAAGCGAATCTACAGGGTCGCAAAGTTGGACACCTCGGTTATGAACATTTTACAAACTATCCTGATTCGTTATAAGGAGTTAGATCGAAAAAATCTTAACATATATAAAATTCAATAATTTAAAGTTTTGATTTGATTGGGGGCGACTCCACAGGGTCCCAAAGTTGAACACCTCGGTAATAAAATCTTTTAAAAACGATACCGATTCATTATATCTCAACCGATTTTAAATATTTTTATATAGGAAGATTCTTAAAGTCGAGATCTACAAAAAACATTGATATCTTATTTCATTTAGTTTAAGAGATATTAGCCTTCAAAGATCCGCTACAGTGGTCCCAATTTTCATCCGATTTTTTGATTTTTTTTAAATTTTCTGTATTTCATTAACAACTAATAGCAAAATTGTGTAAAGAAAGAATTTTGAAAAAATATTTACGGAGTCAAAAGTTACAGGCATTTAAATTTTAACTTTGAAAAAAAGTCGAAAGTCGCCTTAATTTCTTAAATCGCAAAGCTGGAATCTAAAAAAGTTATACTTTTTGTATAGTCAAATGTGTTTATTTTTTTTTTTTTTTTTTTTTTTTATTAGAAATTTTTTCTCCCCGATATCGGTTGAAAAATTATAGAAAAAAAAAAGTTAAAAATCCCATTTTTTTTTTTTTTTTTTTTTAATTTTTTAAAGTTTTTTAGGAATTGCGGGATTTTCGTCAACAAATCTAAAAAAGTGAATAGCGCATGAAATTAAGCACCAAAAAATCTACTCATTATTTCAGCATAGTGATGATATACATTTGGGTTATCATGTGAAATAAACATTTTAAAATTTCGACAATTTTGTTTTCACAATAACTCTTGAACACATTCAAAATAATGTGAATATAACTTGAAGGCAATTTATGTTTTAATTTTTTGATATTTTACTGAGCCAAATAGGAGAATTCGTTTTCGAAATAAGCTTCATATACAGTGGTGGCCATGAGGTTAGCAGACTTGCTACTGCCTATCTTTAAAAGCAAATATTTCCTGTATTTCTTTATTTTTTTAAGTATTTCTTTTATATACGTGTAACATGTCTTGCTAAGATTACATCACAATATATTCATTGTCATTCCTATATATATCTTTTCTGTTTTTCTGTTCAGAAGAGAATAACCTTAAAAAATACTGGACAGTATTTTAGCACAAAATAAAAAAAATTTATTCACATTTATTACAAACTTATTTCACTATAAACTTAGTACTTAGTTGGGTATCCATTATTTTTTATTACATTTGCCAATCTCCTTGGCATACTTTCCACAAGTCCCATACAGCGCTCCACTGAAATAGCATACCAAGCTTTTTCTATTTCTGTCCATAAATCGGCCAAATTTTTAGGTTTTGTTCTCATTACGTGCTGCTCCACATCATTCTAAAGGTTTTCAATGGGATTGAGATCCGGAGATAGGGCTGGCCATTTTAACACGTTAATATTGTTCTCTTCCAAGCAACTCCTCACTAAGCTTAAGGA
This sequence comes from Protophormia terraenovae, assembly GCA_951394005.1. NCBI lineage: Eukaryota > Metazoa > Arthropoda > Insecta > Diptera > Calliphoridae > Protophormia > Protophormia terraenovae. Next base: position 170,942,796 of record OX596073.1, on the reverse strand, counting down.
GTGTTTTGGGTCATTGTCGTGCATAAAACTCCACCTAAGTGGCATGTTGTCCTCTGCATAAGGCATCATTGTATTTAGTAGTATATTCTGGTATACATATTGGTCCATACGTGTATCAATCTTGCATATAAAAAAAAGCTGCCCACACCATCACATTTCCTCCACCGTGTTTTATTGTTTTAGAAGTGTACTTTGGATTGTGTTTCATGTTTAGAGGACGCCATACATACTTCTTACCGTCCGATCCGAAACTACAAAACTTGGATTCATTACTCCAGAGGACATTTTTCCAAAAAACTAATGGCTTTTCCAAATGCTCACGAGCAAAGCACAACCGATCCCGTAGGTTCTTATTTGAAACGTGTGGCTTATGCTGAGAAATGCATCCACTTAAATTTTTTTTCATTAAGTCTTCTTCTTATTGTTCTGCAGGACACGTTTATACCATATTTTCTTGAAATTTCCCTCTGGATTACGGTGGAGCTTTTAAAAGGATCTTTGACAGAGATTCTATATATTAAAGAATCCTCTTTACGTGACGTTTTTCTTGGCCTAGGAGCCTGTGTAACATTTTTAAATGTTTCATACTTCCGAATATGGTTTAGTGCATTATAAACCATCTTCCTAGAACATTCCAAAGTATTAGCAATCTCACTTATGCTTATTCCTCTTGAGCACATCTGTTGAATAATCTTACATTGTTCCTCTGTACACCACTTTTTTTTAGACATGTCTAAATAATGTTTATTTATTTAATTTTTTATCTTCATTAATGAAATAATATCTAAACTTACCAATTAATTATTTATATTCACAAAAAAACATATAAAAAATTTAAATATACTTGCTTGTGCTAAAATTGTGACCAGCTTATTTTGCCTATTACTGCACATAAATTAAAAATTAAAAGAGAATTGCAGACACCATAAATAACACTAAAAAGCAAAAATTTTAGTAAATAATTGTAATGAGACGAAATAATTTTCTTTTAAAAACAGTAGATATGATGTGTGCTAACCTCATGGCCACCACTGTATAGTGCATCCTCGTTAATTTTACAAATAGAGATTTAATAAAATCCTATAGCCCAGACAGCCAATCCTAGTATTTCTATATACATATGTATGTATTGTTGTTACATTTATCTAATAAAATTAATAACACATACATAAATAATTAAATAATATTAATCATATTTTATTATACTATCCTCAAAAGAGTGATAATACACTTGAAAATTAATAAATATTATATTTCTATATTTTCTATAAAAGCTCATCAAATAAATGACACGAAACGGTCGACAGTCTCGATAAAAAAAAAATACAAAACAAACAATTTGTAGTACCCTAGTGTATTTTAAACAACAACAACACATCTGGCGTTAGTCAAACTAAATAACAAGTTGGTCAATATTTCCTTTTATTTTTTATATTTTTAATCGTTCATTCAAGTTCAACTAAAATTTACCTTGTTTACTTTAGTGGAAATAAGAGAAGAAAAATATGAACAAAACAAATACATATAAAAAGAAAATTGTATATAAAATATTTATATATGACCATAACGGAAAATAATAGAAGAATATACATACAAGCGGAAAAACAGCTAGAAAAAAAGAAAGAAAATAAAAACAAGAACATCGTCAAAATCAATTAAGGTAATTAAAATATTTGCGAAATATGTTAGAGAAAATAATGGAAAATCCTTAAGTACATATGTACATAAGGATATTTATAAATTTGTTAATTGAATAGTTTCATGTCATGTTGTTACATACATACATATATTTCTATTAAGTATTTGTTCTTATATTCAGGTTAAGGCTGCCATCGACAAGTAAAGGAAAAAGGAAATACTTGTTGTACATTTCAAAAACTGAAAATGAATGATGGAAAAATGTATTGTAGCGGAAAATGAAACATATGTTTGTACATTTGTAGGAGTGTTGAATGGAGGGCAGCTATTTTAACGAATTATTTAATTTGTTATGAAGAACTTTAATTTAAAATGAATAAGTTCTAAAACAAAATATCATTTAAAGACAGTTGTGCAACTTATAATAAAAATTCCCAGTTATTGACTACGGTGATTTCGAGACCACAAATTTATGTATATTAGGGTGGCCCCAAAATGAAAAGTATCGATGTTCCCAGCTCAAATGAAAATTTACTTCATTCTAAGATACAGTTTTTCAAAATTTTCGTCCTGACATTATCCTTTCGTGAGCTAGATCAAAATGAAAATAAGTCCTTTTTTCGGGTTTTTTTAAATTTATTTCATATTTCTGCCAAAGGAACACTATACAAATCTGGTATCGCAAGAAAGGTCTTTGGGGCGCGTATTTAATGACATAACAAAAATTTAGGACCAGGTCCAAATAAGTACAAAATTTTGCAATTTTTCACAAAAAAATTAAAAATTTAAATTTTTCACACATAATTATTAAAACTAATAGGACCAAAATAATACAATGTAATCCTCTAGCAGTTATACCGAAACGGTTTTTCTGTTTTTCAATTTTCGAAGTTGTTTGAATTTTATTAGAATTTTTCAACTCATAATTTCTTTCATATACAAATGTTTTTATATGAGAAGGATTTGTACGAATTTAGCATCAAAATACAAGTATTTTTATGCAAATTGAGGTATTTGTTTACCATTATGCCCGTTAAGTAACACACAGAGAGCGATATTGTTTTTGTGATTTACATTAACAATTTACTCTCTGAGTGTAGGAAATAGTAAACAAAGACACTTCTTAGCACAATTTTTGTGGGTACTTCGCTTAAACTTAATTTATTCCGTTGTTTGTTAATAGAAGTATAAAGTATTATATATCATTGAAAAGCTTATAAAAATACGCGTATGCTAAATTCATACAAATCCTACCAATATAGAAATATTTGTATATGATTGAAATTATTTTTTGAAAAATTCTAATAAAATTCAAACAAGAAAATTAAAAAACGGAAAAAACCGTTTCGGTATAACTGCTAGAAAATTATATTGTATTATTTTGGTAAAATTTTTTAAAATATTTATGTGTAAAAAATTATATCTAAATTTTTTGTGAAATTTTTTGATCTTATTTGGACATGGTCCTAAATTTTTGTTACGTCGTTAAATTCGTGTCCTAAAGTGCTTTCTGACGATACCAAATTTGCATATGGTTCCTTTGGCAGAAATATAAAAAAAATCCGAAAAACCCGAAAAAATGACCTATTTTCATTTGGATCTATCTCACGAAAGGATAATGTCAGGAACAAAATTTTCATTTAAGCTGGGAACATCGATACCTTATTTTTTCTTAATACAAACGGGACCACCCTAATGTATATAAGTTACTAAGCATTTTTTTTTTTTTTACTTTCCAGAGCCTTCTGAAGCTCCCAGATGACGTAGAAAATTTGTATTACTTATGTAACTTTGCATCCTACGAATCCTAACGGAGCCGGATTTTAAAATTTCTATCAGGGAGCGGAAATAAGCGGATTTATAGAAAATTAAAATTCGGCTTACTTATAAAGCTTTTCATCTTATAAATCCTAACGGAGCCAGATTTTGAAATTTTTATCAGGCAGCGGAGATACATTAGCTTATATATTTGTAATTTCCAAAGCCTTTTTTCTCATTTCGGAGCTTTTTCCAGAGCTTTTTGAATCCTAACGGAGCCAAATTTTTCTATCAGGGAGCAGAGATTCCCGAGTTTTTTTTTTTTTTTTTTCTATTTTTAAGAAATTCTGATTTGTTATGCTCATTGTCAAGGGGAGCATTTTCGTAGATTTTTTAAGTTTACCAATTTAATACTTTAGTCACTATTACCCCATCCGATTCTAACAGCTTCAAATCTTTAGCTTTGATTAGGGAAAGGAAAACTGTTCAAATGTTGTTCATATATTTTTTAAAGATCTTTGGATTTTTTGTGCATATTTTTATTATGTACTGTAATATTATATTTCCTGGAGAAGGCAGGCTTATACGCTCATAATGGATAAAATAATAACTGACTCAAAAACAATGAGGATAATATCATCCATCGTGAACAAATCCTTTATATACAGTGGCGGACATAATTTATTAGCTCTAGTCCCCAAATTCTTTTAAACAAAACTGGAAGTATTAAATTTCTTTATATAAACTAAAAAGAAATCAATGAAATATAAAATATAATCTTTTCATGCGGCAAAAACTAAAGAACATTTTCCATTTATAAAATTCCAATGGTAACTTCATTAGTATTTAGTACTAAAGATCTAAACTTTTACACATCTGCATGGCATTGAGATAATTAAATCTGAAAAACCTCCTCAGACATTTAATTTCTTGCTATTTCTACTAGGTGGAAAATTTCATCCTTAGTTTTGTATTCATATGGGTATATTTCTCGATATACTATTCCAAATATATTTGCTGTGATATTTAGACAAAATGCAACCAAAATCTTGTCAATCTGATGTCTAGTTCCGGAAAGAATAAACATCACGGTCTCAGAGTTGAATATAACAAATCGCCACCTTGATCTAAAGTATTTCAAGCAACAAATTATTTATTTGCTCACATATACAGAAAAACATATTTTCGAAAAATATTCAATTAATAATCAAAATTTTAAAATGATTTCAAATATTTTAATAATTAAAAAAAAATGCTCAAAATAATAGTATTCTAAAAAATTAAATTATAAATAAAAAAAATCGAAAATCCAATTTCAATTACGAATAATACAAATTCAATTATTTTATTAATTGAAATTCAACCTATTATGTCATTTACACTAAACAAAAACTAGTAGTTTTTGGCTTCATTTAGTTTTTGAATGAGAAACTACATAAATTTCTTTGGTTTTTCCATACAAATCAAAAACCATTTTCATGTAGTTTTTGTCAAAAACTAAACAAAAACCATAGAGTAAAGGCTCCATTACTCTACCGTAAATGTAAATGTAAAAACGTAAATGTAACTGGAAACGTAAGTGGGTGCTTACTCAAAAAACGTAAATGTAGCCAGTACTTTGTTGTTGTGTTGTTCACATCAACATCAGTGATGTAAATTACACATTTTTTCAGTAAATCAAATTCAGTTTAAAAATCGCTAGATTTATTGGTTTGTGTTTTAGCGACTTGTATACAAAACGAAATTTGTGCTTTTATTTCAAAATTTTTAAATTTTAATTTATTGATTAAACTCCGCACTTTATTTAAATTATTTTAACAAGTTTTTTCCGAAGAAAACAGCAAAACAAATTGTTCAGTTGATAAACTTATTATATAAATTTTTTACGCAGATTTAGTATATTGAAATAAAAAGATGTCAACACTGTCCTTTCAGCTGTCACGTAAAAACGTAGAGCGACCTAAAGGCTCCATTACTCTACCGTAAATGTAAATGTAGCGAATCAGCTGACACGTTTTGCTTATGGGAGTTATGTGTGTTTGTGTACTCAAAATCGTAAATGTTACGTAGCAACCTAATCAAATTAGGTCGCTCTACGTTTTTACGTGTCAGCTGAAAGGACAGTGTTGACATCTTTTTATTTCAATATACTAAATCTGCGTAAAAAATCGATATAATAAGTTTATCAACTGAACAATTTGTTTTGCTGTTTTCTTCGGAAAAAACTTGTTAAAATAATTTAAATAAAGTGCGGAGTTTAATCAATAAATTAAAATTTAAAAATTTTGTAATAAAAGCACAAATTTCGTTTTGTATACAAGTCGCTAAAACACAAACCAATAAATATAGCGATTTTTAAACTGAATTTGATTTACTGAAAAAATGTGTAATTTACATCACTGATGTTGATGTGAACAAAACAACAACAAAGTACTGGCTACATTTACTTTTTTTGAGTAAGCACCCACTTACGTTTCCAGTTACATTTACGTTTTTACATTTACATTTACGGTAGAGTAATGGAGCCTTAATTTGATTAGGTTGCTACGTAACATTTACGTTTTTGAGTACACAAACACACATAACTCTCATAAGCAAAACGTGTCAGCTGATTCGCTACATATACATTTACGGTAGAGTAACGGAGCCTTAATACATAGAGACGAAATTCTCGATTGACAATTAAACAAAATTGTCGTTTTGTAAACAGAAATGTGTTTTTATTTTCTTTTCGCAACAACAAAATGTATTTGATTACATGTATTTTATTGTTGCATGAGTTAGGTTTTTGACAATTAGTTTCGTCTCTTGTTACTCTTTGACAAAAACTACTAAAATAATTGTTTATGATACAGCCTGTTCATAGGTTTTAGATCATTAAGGTTTCGTATATATTAGTTTAAAAGAAAATGTCAAATTAATTAAATTAATTTGAATCGTTTTTTATATTTTTTAAACAAACTTTTTCAAAACATTATTAAAAACAATATAAAAAATAAGAGTGTACATAATTGTAGTTTAAATTTTAAGAAATATACAAACAATCAAGAACCATACGTAAACAGTCTGGTTTTTGCGTTTCGGTTTTTCAAAAACCAATTAGTTTTTACTTTGGTATAAATGGCATATATGAAAAAAATGTATTTTCAATTAGTAAAAATATCAATTATTTTATCTATATTTGATTAAATTAGTAATTAATACAATAAGAAAATTGAAAGCCAATAATTTTTTTTTTTTTTTGGTAAAAAATATTAGAAAATTTGAATTTTTATCTGGAATAATTGATACAATTCAAAAAGTAATCTTTAATAAATAATAAACCATATCTTTTCTGTTCTAAATAGACTTCTGAAAACCTATTAATTTTAATTTGCTCAAAATTAATAATAGTGCATAAAAAATTTCATAACTTAAAATATGTATTTTGCAAAATGTTGCCATTTTTCACATAAACAAAAATAAAACATTACAATGCAATAACTATTTTAACACTACCATTATAATAATAAAAAAAAAAACAAATTACTTACTGAACTTAGTAATTATTCGTATGACGTTAAAAATTATCGCAGTAGAAATTAAAATTCCCATTAAGTAGGAGCAAAGTCTAGCAAACAAAATAAATTCTATTGCATTTACCAGCTAAATATAGAACAAAATACTAATTTACATATTTGAAGGAGTCACGCTTCGACATTGACTTTTAAAAATTAAATAATTATTAAGGAAATATTACCAGCCAGCAAACCTTTCGACATTTCTTGGTTGTAAAATGTTCAAAGAATTAATGATACTGACATTAAATACCAAAAAGTAAATATGTAACAAAATGAATAGCAAAAGAAAACACAAACAAATTTCTTTTAATTTCAAAACATATACACTTTATTATTCACAACTATCATATTAATTTATGTCTTTCGAGTGTTTTAACTTTTTTGCCCACTTAACAACACAGTTGTGAAAATATCCTTGATGTTTAAATAAGATTTTTCTTTCTTTTTGAACTAGAATGGACTAGAATATTTTGTGTTATAATAATTGTATATGCTGTTGTTTATTCCTAAAGTAATGTTGCTTTAAAGACTCTTGAATTTTATGAATTATTCATAGTTACCTTTTTTTATTCTATTTCATTTTATATCCTCCTGAATCTTTATCAAATTACTGGCTTGTTAGAAAATTTTTATTTTATTTTTTCCCTTTCCTTTCTTTTCAGACACATACATAGAAATAACATTTACCTTGTCTTCTTATTTGCCACATTTAATACATATTGTATTATATATGTATGTGAGTTTGTAAAGGCGTAGGACAAGTGGCAGCAGAATAAGTGGAAATAATATTTCTTTATTTAACATGTTTTCATAAAAAGTCAAATAAAAACCATGTTATAAAACTACTAAAAATGCTTGCGTATGTAAAAGTATATAAAATGGAACATTTTATTAACTTAGAAAGCCCACCGAATTTAAGGAAAAATTTAATAAAAAAATTAAAGAAGGATTTTAACTAGAAATAAAAAATTAGATTTTTGCATAAATTTTCCTATTGCTTTTTTTAACGTTCAATATATAACAAATAAATTTAGAAGTTATTGGAAAGTTTATAGAGTGTAAAAATTCTCAAAATATGGTGTAGGTATCCTTTTGCGAACTCTTTAGTTTGTAAAACATTCCACCTCATTATAAAATATATTTACTTACATTATTTTTGTTTTTCAAAATTTTGTATGAACTACAAAATAATCGGGTTGTTATAGAATTATAGTCCAATTTTCTCACGCTTCAATTGAGTCAAATAATAATTCCGGTTATCTGACTCTGTTCCGCCATTTTTGCAAAATTCAAACTAATATTTAGATTATACGCCTGGTGAAGGTCAATAAGTCTTGAACATTTTAATGGGCATGCCACATTAGTGTAACTTAAGAACGGTTTGTCCAATTCAGATAAATAAATGTTAAAAAAATTCAAACAAAAAACAAATTCTTAACATTATTTTTTTCCAAAATAATTAAGCTGCGATAAACGAATATTAATGATTTTAATATTGTGCTAATGTCGCGATTATTTCTTTGAATAAATTCACAATTTATTTGTTGGGGGGAAGCTAGTTCCTATGCGCATTTCGCCGGTTGCTTAAGCCAGCTCATCAGGAAACCTTTCCCAATTTCTTTAGAAAAACTAAAGATATATTACGGTGTAAACTTTATAAACTCAATGAGAATTATAAGTTCTACACTATAAATATCAAAGCTTAAACAAAGCCCAACAAACAAACCATGATTTTATTCTTTTCCTAATTTCCTTTCTACATTGGTTGGTTTTTTTTATCCACTCAATAGTGAATAAAAATCTATTTTTCATCAAAAATTTTAAAAATTTTGCAACTATGAAGTTATTAGACAACCCGTTTTCGAGATCTAATAGAAAAAAATGGAATGCAGATTCCTGTTCAGCACATAAAATTCCATTTAATATACCTATTTTTATTTCAAAGAGGAAAATAAAATGTTTCTATGTCAACAATATATTTTGCTTATATTTCAGATTTTCAGGAGAAGCCTAAATTTTATTATTTACACATGTGGTCATTAAAATAGGTACTCCAAATTTTTGGAATAAAAATAAAAATTTGTTAAATAATATTTATTGAAATTAATTTATTTTTGGTTATTTTGTATATCTAAGGAACAATTTATCTAATTATTTAATTAGACAGAAGTAAATCCATAAGTATCGACCAAAAATTAATATCCACTTGGCCTTAAAATAGGTTCGGAACAATTGCATTCAAAGGTTCGAAAGGTATAATTATCCTATTATCCTAGTCATTCTTTTAAAGCATTCATATTAATTTAATTCATAGATTTAAATTAAATTCTTCTAAAGAATTCATTCATCAATTATAGAATTCAAGTATAAAAATATAATGAGTCATTCATACTTCAATTCAAATCTATTATAAATTAGCATTAGAATATATTTTTTAATTCATTTTTGTTTATCAATGTTATTGTACCAGGATTTTTTTTTTTTTTTTTATTTTTCTTAAAAATTTTGTTATTTCAGTGAAATTTCTTTTTGTTATTTTTTTTTTTTTTTTAATTTTCCCGAAAATTTACATAATGATTTCAATTGTTTGCCAACGAAAAAATGTAATTTGATTATTTTGGAAATAATCATTCACCGGTTTTAGGAATAATTTTGTACCATTCTTTTACTGAAACTCCACCGAACTAAAAACTTTCTTTAGGATAAAATAACTAAATATTATTAAAAAATTCTAATTGAAATTTTGAACCAAGTAAATGACTAGGTAAAATCTCTATTGAAATCATTTTATTCGATTTTAAAAACATTCAGCATATTAAATCAGAATTTCATAACAAATTACAAGATTCTTGTTAAAAATACTCTTGGAATGATTTTGCAAAAATACATTTTTTGTCCCAAAGAATATAAAAATTATTCCAAAAATGTGTAGGACACATAAAATAATAAATAATCACGATTTTTTTATTTATCCCTGGTTTTAATCTTTAGTATAGTACAAAAATTGTTCCAAATCAATATATCCTTAAGATTTTACCTATGTGTAATGAATTAATTTAGTTAACCTATCTTTTAATATAACATTAGATATAAAGACTTTTAGTGCCGTACCTATTTTAATGACCATATGTGTATATCAAAATACTCTTGCTGAAATATGGGGAGCGGACAAGTTATTGAGTTAAAGAGGCATTCAAAACAAAAAATCAGATACAGTTCATTTTCTTAACTATAAAATATCTATTCAAATAAATACTTATAATAATACCATAATAGAATAATTTAATTTTATCATGAATAATACAATAATGGTTTATACAAATTTGATATGTTTATACAAATTTTAGATGTATGTGGCATCTAAAGTTTGTCCCAAAGTGAGAGAAATTAATAAGATATTAATGAAGTAAGCTACAGTGAAGAAGACAATAAAATCAAACCAATATGGTTGTAATAAACATAACAATATTTTCAAATATTGGTATAAAGTTGCCCCCATTGTGAACCTTTGAGAAATTGGATAGATTCATATTTAAAAACAAAAATTTTTAGTGGATATTTCGACATTTTTAAACCTTTTTACAAAACTATATTATAGCACAGGAAATGTTTGAAATATAAATAACATTCTCTTAAGGCGGCAAGATTTTTAAGGGATAAAATAAATTTTAGTCCATATGGGTTACTTTGGAAACTTTATTTTTATTTTACAATATTTCGATTTTTGTTCCTCAAAAGCTAAATATAATTTTTACAAGAGCTTGGACATCAATTGGTATGAACATTGAAAAAAAAATAAATAATTTTAAAATTAAAAATGGTATATCATTTAAAAAAACTTAATTATAAAATTAATATATCTTAAATTACAAAAATGTAAGAATCACTTACAGTTACAATCTTTTTGAATATCCTCCTTTCTTGTTAGAATATAAGTTAAGCTCTATTCTTTAGATAAAGATATTAATTGTAGTATTATTTAATTTTTTATTGCAAAATATTGAAAATTATTTTATACAAAAATATTAAAAATGTCAAAACTGTTTGCGGAAGTAATCCATTTTTATTATATGAAAAAGGATGTTATTAAAAAAAAAAAACATTTACAAGAATCTTTTAAATTTTCTTTAAAATACTTATTCCAATTTTTAATACATTTTTTTTATTATTATTATTATTATTATTATTATTATTATTATTATTATTATTATTATTATTATTTTTCACTTTTATCCAAAATAAACATTTAATTTTAAAGCACCTTTTTTCATTCACAGGGCATTAGATTTATTTTTTCTTTTTTATCAGTTTAGTAAAATAAACACACAAAAAATATTTTTGTGATAAAAATAACGAACTATAGAAATTCTATATAAGACCGCAAGATACCGTTTATTTTATAACAATTTAATTCGGTTTTTTTCCTTAAAGACAACAACATAAGAAGACAAGTGCCAACTGATAACTAAACAAAACTGAATGAATGAATGGACGACAAATGCATGGACTAAATGCTGGCAACAATAACCGAAAACATGTCTTAGTGCCAACAACAACAATAACCATATATAGAGAAAAGGGGTTTAGATTGATGACAACCCTCTTGCAATACAATAGACATTTGTTTGGGAAAACCTCAACTGGAGAAGAAAATAAGATAATGGACAGGCGCACTAATCCAAGTAAAAACACACTTTCATTAAAATTCATTCTTCTTTTTTTGTCAAGTTTGTTGGAGGTTACAAGTTCAAAGTTCATATTGTACGCGTTCATAACAAAACTTTTCAATGAAAAACACGATTTTATAAAAACAATATACTTAAATTAATAAATATATGTTAAAAATTACCTGGTTAATTTGTTTATTTATCGATAAATTAAATCAAAAGAAAATCAAAACACAAATATCGAAACTTTTTAATAGAAATCAGCCGTGAAAGTTATGAAAATAATAAACCGAACAGCTGACTTTGACTAAGAGAGAGCGAGCGAGAACAATATTGCCACTCTTTGCACATAAACAAAACAAGAAAAACGACCTGTTACTTCACTGTTAGTGCTTATAACGATATGGTAACATTGTTTCATAAAATGTTAATGTTAAAAGAAAAAATGTTAAAAACTAACTGTATATTGGTGGCACAAATTTTCTAATTGGAATTAATATGTTGATTTTTATAAATTTTATAGATCTTTTATATGATTTTTGTAGCACTTTTTGTAATTTTTTTGAATTTCATAAAATATCTTTATTTTTAACAATTTTAACAACACGTTGTCAAGTTTTTTTCACTAACCGACACGAAGCTGCCTCTAAAGAGACCAGCTGTTAACGAATAACTAAAATTAGTGTTAACAGATTTAGGGGATGGTTAATGTTAAGAGATAGTGCCAGACTGTAAAAATAATAGTATGTTTTTTTTTAAATAGCAGTTAGAGAGGAAATGAAATTTGAATTTGTTTTTGAAATTTTTAAAGAAACGAAAATCATAGAATCAAAGTTTATGAATTAAACGAGTATTAATAAAAATAATATTTTCCTTATATTAATAGAATTTGTTTTTAATAAATCAAAGAAGTATATATGTAATTTGAAAAAGTTTTTGTTATATTTAAAAAAATTGCTGTATTAAAAAAAAAAAAACATTTAGTTAATTCTGCCCCATCGTAGGCAAAAATTTCGCGTAACATATCTTAATTTTCCCTATTTTTCTAAAATGAAAATTAAATTTCCTCTTTATGTACATTAGAGTATCCCGCAAAAATGATTTTTGGGGATTTCGACAAAGGAAGATCATTCAAACGATACGTATGTATTTATGAGTTGAATATGAAAAAAATATTTTTTTTTTTTTTTTTTTTTAATTCATTTTCTGGAACATTTTGACTAAAAAAAAGTTTAGTTTTTTCGCGAAATTGGTTTCAAAAAATTCGAAATTTCAAGCTTTTTATGAAAAAATAATATTTAAAATTGTTCCCAATAGGGTTTTTTACAATAAAGGATTTTTTAGTTCATTTTGGCGACCCATTTTTTTTTTTATTAATTTATTATTATACAATACACTTTTTAAATATATTAATCATAAAAATAACAAAATTATGAAATTTTTATTTATTTTTCAATAAAAAATATCGAATTTTCTTTTCGCATGATTAGTACATCAGTAACGAATTACGAACCAAAATTTTTGCTAACAATTTTTTTAATATTTGTTCATAACTGTCTCAAAATTACAAATTTGTTCCGTGACTTTAAATCACTGGTAGTGAACTGAAGATCAATTTTAAATATTTTGTATATATTCAGCACTTTATTACGCATCGCTTAAGAGGTCTTCCTACGAATTTTATTTCTACGGGACATTCTAATGTACACAGAAAAAATTGAAAACCAATTTCAATTACGAAAATTACGTTTTCAATTATTTTTGTTATTAAAGTTCAACCTATGAAGAAAATTGTATATTAAATTACCAAAGTTGTACATATTTCTTAAAAAAAAAAAAAAAAAAAACAATGATAAATATTATCAAATTAATTAGCATAATACTTAAAAATGGTAAATAATTCTATAAATATTTTTATCAAAATACATACTAAAATAATTAAAATAAAAAAAATAAAAAAAAAAAAAAAGATTAACTTTTTTGTATTTCTGCTTAAAAAGTTGTTGAGAAATTATTACAATTTTAATAAAATTTTTAATTGAAATTACTTAAAATTTGGTGGAATTTAATAGGCTATTCTGATATAAAAATAAAGTCATTGCATTTTTGAATTGTAAATTTTTTATTTCTAATACAACATTTATGAGTTGCAAAAATTTAATAATATTATTTATATTAATACTTTAAAACTGAATTAAATTATATATTTAAATTATTTAATTTTGATGTTGAAATTTTTGCATTCTTCTTTTTTAATGGAATTTAAAATTAGTCTTGTAAAAAACTATCAAAAATGTAGGATTCATAGGGATATTCCAAATTAAAGACGTAGAAAATTTTGAAGAGTACATCAGTGGCATCTATTTTTTTTATTTTTAAATTATACTTGAGATCATCAAAAAAATTTATATAGATTTCATATTGCATATATCTCCAACAATAAGTAATTTTGGAGGATTTTTCTTATTTTGCAGCTTTAGAAAATTTATTTTGTTATCTAATTTATCCTGAGTTCATCCTACAAGAGCGAAAAATTCCTGAGAATCAAGTATGTTATATTTTTCTGGTATTTTACACATAAGTCATTAGCTGCAATATTCTGAGTTGGTGGGAAAATATTATATAAATATCCAAAAATTGAGAATGTTATTAATTCTAAAAAGGAAGTATTAATAAATATAAATGTCAAAAAATCTTTTATTGATAATACCTTTATTAGTAGATAACTTCGGCCTGTTTAAAGATTTTATCACCATACTTTTCAAATAATTAAATAAATTATTTTCACAAAATAACCATTTATGTCCTAAACTCTTTGCCATCGGAAACATAATTACGAAATCGATGTCAATCTAAAAATTATTATTATCATTATTATCATCATTAATATAAAATAATTACCAAGAGAATAGCTGATGGTTTTGTGTACTCTGCCCATTGCTTTTTGAACTTTTTTGTGGTCTCAGATTCTTTAATTTCCATGATTTTAACTTTATATTTTTAAAAATTAATTAGCTATTTTTCATTTGCATTGCACTTTTTTTAAATGTTTGTAAAAATATTAAGGAAAAAATTTTAATATTTTTTATCTTTCACTTTTGAAAAGTAATAACTTATTGTATTTAATAAAATTCATAATAATAATATCATGAATAAAATTATTGGAAAATTATGTTCTGATTATTGGAGAAACGATTAAGAAAATAATCAAAATATTTTAAAATTTCTGATTAATAATTTTATTGAAAATTTTAGTAAAAAATTTTTTCTATTTATGAATGGGCCGATTAAAAAATATTCTCTTCTCTCATAATACTATCCAACTTAAAATTATACTTGTCGCATTGTTTTCTCTAAAAGGCTCAAAACACGTTATGTATATATCTATATCTATATATATATATATATATATATATATATATATATATATATATATATATATATATATATATATATATATATATATATATATATATATAAATTTTTAAATATAGTTTTTATACAAATTTTGGATTATGGTGAAACTAGATCAAATTTTGTATCACTTATTGCAAAATCAATAATCTGTGTTTTATTAAGTTTATTTGTAGTTAGCTGTCAAAGTAGGCAAAATATTGACGTTTTTGTGTACAGTGAAAAAATTCTAAATTTTATTGAAACTTTCAAAACTAAATCTTTTATGATAAATGATTTGACTTTAGGTGTTTTGTTATCGAAAAAGTATTATTATTATTATTTTTTTTTTTTTTTTCTAGATATTATACGTCTTTTTAAATATTTTCTTTAAAAAATTTTAAATTTCTATTGGACTTAGATGCTTATTGAAAAAACTACGTATTCTTAGCTTTATATAAAAAAATTAAAAGCTGCGTCTAATAGAGATATGCATTTCACGTCTTTTGTAAAAGGTCATGTCTTCTAAAGACATTTATTTAGCAAAAACAATCAATAGTTAGTTGAATGTTTCAAAAATATGAAACGTACCAAAAAATCTTATGAAATATTTAAGTAAAGTACTATTTTTAGTTAAATTAAAATAAAATTATCCAAATAACCTATTTAATAGAGACCGGATTTTAATACTAAAAAAACAATCTTTTTATATTTATTTCAATCGAAAAACAATCTTTAATGTTCAAAAAATTATAAAAATCCATCATGATTTTTTTATTTTCATCAATATTTTAATTTTTTTCATCATGATGGAAATGAAAATATAAATATCTTTTGTGATATTTCTTTCAAAAGTTGAAAATTATTTTGAACTTTTTTCATCGGATGGAAAAAATTCTAAGCAACAACAATTTCATTTGAATAAAAAAAATATTTTGAAAACAAAAGTATGAATAAAAAAAACAATCATTTGAATTTTTTTTTCGAACTGATATTTATCGTTAAAGATATTTATTTTTTTCATCATTGATGGATATTTATTTTAAAAATAAAAATCCCTCACACATTTTCTTCAACAAATGAAAAAACATTTTGAACATTAAAGATATTTATTTTGATTGAAAAATAAAACGTTTTCGGGTGCTTGCTATTTAAACTTCATAGCAAGGGTGCCTTGCTTTATAGTTCACATTCACATATTTAACGAATACAATTTACGAATTTTATTAGATATATTACATTGTAAGAAATATATGTTTTTTTCTAAAAGTTTTGTTAATTTTTTAAATTTCATAAAATTTAGCTAAATATATCGTCACTGTTGTATATCTTTAAAATATAAAACTAAAAAACTGGCTACGATAAGTCGAAAACTTTGTACACATTGCAATTTTTTTAAATAAACTCATATTAAAATTTTTTGCTTTCGTTTTTATCTCTTATCTTATTTTTATTTACAAAAAATACATTTATTATAAAACTAATGTCATTTTTTTTTTCTTGGTTAAATTAAACAGATTAAAATACTATCTGGATTGGGCTTAAAGAAATTTTTAAATATTAGTTAGTTAGAAAAATAAGCACCAATACAAAAAAACTTTTATCACAGCCCTGAACTTAATTTATACATTATACATTAGATTAGTAAGAAAAAATAAAATTCCTTAAAAACAAATAAACTTATTACAATGAAAAATATGTATATAAAAACAATTATTATATCAAAATAAATTAAATATTAAGAAAACTACTTAAAAATCAATGGGAAATTTTTGTGATTTGTTTTTGTTTTCTGACGAAATTGTTACAATCTCAAAATAATTGCATTTTAAATCAGGTGCAATTACAATTAAACTATGACTGTAATTGTTGTTGACGTTGACGTTGTAGTTGTTGTTGCTGTTGATATTGCTGCTGATGTTGAGCTACTACGGACGTTATAACATCTTGCGGCCAATAATCTTGATTGTCACTTGAAACTAATAATTCGCGCATGCCATAGCGTTGTCTATTTGAAAGTAAAAAAATAATAATAATAAAACAAATTAATAGTATTTAATTTAATTGCTAGTCATTATTAACATTTAACATTAAAATTAGTTAGAAAGTTAAAAATTCTTTTAAACTTATTAATATTTTTATTTAAGGTAACTTACTCCATGTGACTGCGCCAAATAACTAAAGCAGCATATAAACCTATGGATACCAAGGCCACTACCACCAATATGATACTTAAGATCAAATGATTAGTGGCTATAACTTGCTTGGCAACTCTTTCCTCATCTTCTTCAGCATTAACTTCGATATTTTCATTTATAAAATTATCTGTATTTAGGGTTATGGCCGGACCTCTGTAGTAAAAAAATTAACAAATATTTTTATATAATTTAGAATATTTTAAGAATTTACTTTACCTATAGCGTTCTTCTATTTCTACATCTTCTTTTTTCACTTCACTGGATTCCAAAATTTCAAAATCATATTTTAGACTAGCAAAAATGGTGGATTGCTTAAGGTCAGCCATCATATCTTCATCGCGATGTGTAAAAGTGGGTTCAGAAGGTTTTGATTCCGGAGAGTCCTAGAGAAGACAAGAGCAAATGTTAGAAATTTGTAAAAAAAAAATAATTAAAATAGAATTGAAAAATATTTTAAAAACGTAAACAAATATATTGGTAAAATTTGTCACATTTTTGTATAGATAAACTTATACATGGCTTACAAAACAATTAATTATTAAATTTAATTGAATTAAATCATTTAAATTTTATGATTAGTTTATGTAATATGTGGGTGGTGTGGATATTAAATATTTTCTCAACAATAATAAAAAAAAAATTTGAATTTCCGGGAAATAACTTTAAGGAAGTAATTAAAAAATACTATTTATAAGACACCAACATTTATTTTCATTTAAATTTTAATATAAAGAAATTAATTAGAAAACCTATTTAACCTAAAAAATTCAAATTTTTATATTTAATAAAACTTCAAAATTAAACATTTAAATGACATTTAATTTATTACTCTTATTAACGTTCTATGTTTCCATTTTTGTATAAATCTAACTGTATTATTAATTTAAAATTAACAAAAACCCCATTTAACTTTCACTGTTTGTGTAAAGAAATGTAATATTTTTTTATAGTAAACGTGATTAAATTTCCGTAAACAAAATAAATACGATACTTATTCATTCAATACAATTTAAAGTTCTCTTTATATAGCGGTTTAAACAAAAAATTTCATCATTTAGACATTTTAGTATTAAAAAATGTTCGTCACATGTTTGCCGTGGGAAATTCACGTATTACAATAAAGTATATAAATCATTATTAAATTACAACAAATACGCATATTTAAAAATTTTCAACATGATACTTGAAACTAAATACTTGTCATCAGCAAGAATTATTCATTTGTGTATAAATTTAATCACGGTTTCACTCATTCTTTTTTTTAAATTTAAATATTAAACAATATGATTATATTTCTGTAAATCTGAACTAAAAATGATCAATAATTGAAGTGAAACTGAACTAGAATTTAAAACTTAACTGTAACTAAACTAAAAATCAACTAAAACTATACTAGAACAGAACAAAAACTTAATTAAAACTGAACTGGAATTTGACTAGAAATGAACTGAATTGATTTAGAACTATAACTGAACAAGAACTGAACTAGAACTGAACTAGAACTGAACTAGAACTGAACTAGAACTGAACTAGAACTGAACTAGAACTGAACTAGAACTGAACTAGAACTGAACTAGAACTGAACTAGAACTGAACTAGAACTGAACTAGAACTGAACTAGAACTGAACTAGAACTGAACTAGAACTGAACTAGAAATGAACTAGAACTGAACTAGAACTGAACTAGAACTGAACTAGAACTGAACTAGAACTGAACTAGAACTGAACTAGAACTGAACTAGAACTGAACTAGAACTGAACTAGAACTGAACTAGAACTGAACTAGAACTGAACTAGAACTGAACTAGAACTGAACTAGAACTGAACTAGAACTGAACTAGAACTGAACTAGAACTGAACTAGAACTGAACTAGAACTGAACTAGAACTGAACTAGAACTGAACTAGAACTGAACTAGAACTGAACTAGAACTGAACTAGAACTGAACTAGAACTGAACTAGAACTGAACTAGAACTGAACTAGAACTGAACTAGAACTGAACTAGAACTGAACTAGAACTGAACTAGAACTGAACTAGAACTGAACTAGAACTGAACTAGAACTGAACTAGAACTGAACTAGAACTGAACTAGAACTGAACTAGAACTGAACTTGAACTGAGCTAGAACTGAACTAGAACTGAACTAGAACTGAACTAGAACTGAACTAGAACTGAACTAGAATTGAACATGAACTGAAATTGAACTAAACTGGAACTGAACTAGAATTGAACTACAACTTTACTAGAACTGAACTACAACTTAACTAGAACTGGAACTGAACAAGAACTAGAACAGAATTTGAACTAGAACTGAAGTAGAACTTGAGCCGATCTAGAGATGAATACAATTTCGTAAAAATTCAGATAAGAAATTATATAGGAACGATTTATTGTTCAGAATTTATTATAGCTACATATAATTTTATCTTTTAAAATAGGTTTTAAAAATTGTAAAACACATGTAGGCTATACTAAAACCTTACATAAATATTTAATATTTATTTTAACACAAAATTGCAAAATTCTCACTACAGATAATATTGTGTTTACTGGTACCTATTTGCATATATCTTACTTATCTTAAAATCAGGGCATACATAGTATAAAAATATAAACATGTTTCTTCATAATCAAGTTCATGATAATGATCTTGTTAGAATAAATATTTCATAGAAACAAACAACTAAATAATAAATCTTTTGGAATAACTAAACGTAATTTTTTATTTATTTATTCATACACACATTTTCTGTTGTAACAAACAAACATTAACTGCAGACACAAAAAATAAAAGTTAATAAAAATTAATAAATTTAAATAGAATATAAAGCACCTTGTTTTGTTTTATGACTTACTTTTTCTACAACAAATATTTTCTACTTATATTGTATAATTTCAGACAAACAAAATAATTCGTGACATTAATAAAAATATAAATATTTTCGATTTAAATTTCTTTCAATGACATCAATTATTATTTGTAGCAAAATTAATGTGTGTGCCATTTTTTACCTGCTCAAATTTAATCTGAACATTTTTTAAATAAATACTTTTTATTTAAATATTTGTATAGAGATTCCCCTATCAAACACCAAGTAGTTTTGTTTATCTTTGCTACCCAATTTATGATTCATATGGTGTTAGCACCCATCCTCCCCACCTCCCTTTTGCGAATGTCTGAATTTTCCTTATTGATAGTGTTGAAAAAAATATGATTTCGTCATCAGGCATAATTTAATTAAATAATTTAAATTCATTGGAATTTTAGTTTATGGTTTATTATTCTTAGGGTTTGAGAAAAGTGTAAATCACTTTTGTAAAATACCTCAATTTATTTGTGACTCATTTGTGGTTTACAAAAAAAAAAAAAAAAAATCATGCATAAAGACGTTTTAATTTTTAATTTGTGTTTTAATATTAAACACGTCTTGTGTGTGTGGAAGAGGACATACATAAGTATTAATACGAGTATTAATGTTTTTCTTAAGTATTTTTGTTCATTTAAGGAAGTTGAAGAAGTGTGCCAAAATTAGCTTATGTGAATATTTATTAAATAATTATATTTAACTTTAAAATATTTGATTTTTAAATAAAAACACCAAACGTGTTATTTTCTTATCTGATTGTATAAATATTAACAAGAAATTGCCTTTATTTTATATAAATTCTTTGACTTATTTCTTTTAAGTTTAGAGATTGTTATTTAAAGATTATGTTATTTTAACATTTACGAGGAAGTTTGTTTTTTACATAAATTTAAAATGAAATTCACAAAAAAAGTATTAAATTTAAAATGTTCAGAACATGTTGTTTAAACTCTTTGATCACTATTCGAAGTTATCATTAATAAAATCAAAAAGGTCGAAAAATCAAACACAAGTGAGGCTTTATTTCACTTAAAACCGATTTTGTATAAAATTAAATCATATATGTATATATTTTTAAATGAAATAAATAAAAAATAAACAAAATCGGATCGGATCGTTTTTTTTTTCTGTTTTTTGTTTGCAAGAATTTAAAACCTCCTCAGCAAAAAAGATGAAATACTTAAAAAAAAGACTAATTTCACCACTTCAGAAGTAGAACTAAGTGTATATTATGTGCTTTTTTTTTTTTTTTTTTTTTTTTAAGTGAAAATAAATCTATTTTTAGCTGAGAAAAAAGTTAATGATTTCTAAAAAATTTAACTGAATTAAAAAAAATATTAACAGTGTTAAATGTACTTTAAAAGCAACCATTGCTCGTTGGGGTAAAATGTTTCAAAAGTGGCGATTAATTGAATTTTAAAATTGAAAGTTTTGTAATAAAGTAGGGTACCGTATAAAAATTGTCAAAATTATGTATCAATATCAATTAAAATATTTTAGCTAGGTTGTCTTGTTTTCTTATAAGGAGCTGTCAAAGTTAAACATTTTTTTTTACATTTTTGAAAAATAGTAAAAAAATTCTATTTTCATCAGTTTTCGGTGTACATATTTATTTTAAATAAAAAGTCTTTTAAGGTAAAAATTTAAAATAAAAATCATCAACTTTAGATATTTAAGTGTACTTTTTTTTTTTTTCTTTTTTTGAAAATTAACCTAAAATACACTAATTTTCAACTTTCATGGAATACAACTTAAAATGTTACATGATGTTTGTTCTGAAAATTTTCTGAAAAATAGTACATATTGTCCACTCTAATATTATGAAAAAAAATCGTGCGCATATGTAGCCCAATTTGAGAAAATAATCTTTTTTCAAAAAAAACTCCAGTAGATTTCGTACAAAAAACAGCTTAAGTGCAGACATTTACTTTGCTTTATTAAACATTAAACAATGGGAAAGAATCGAAATAAATATTTAACTTCATGAAATTTCACATAGGCGTAGCAGAGGACAGTAGCATTTTGAGTTCATAAGCAGGATCCAATATACGCATCAGGAGCGGAACTATTAGGGTTCAAAATAGGGTACTAGTGTTTGTTCCTTACCCGATTTCCAAGATTTTTATATCAACTTATATCCTTGATTAATCCTTTAGAAAACATGCTTGCATGTGCTACTTACTTTATATATTTTTTGAGTTATATACATTTGAAATTTCAAAAATCAAAATTTTACAAGATCTTGCATATATACAGTGTTGGAAAAAATAATAGGGACACTCTTATTTTTCAATATATTCTTACTTTTTTATTTACTATTCCATAAATATTAAAAAGAATATACATAAAATTAACATAAAAATAACTTTAAATATTTTAACTTATAAAGTAAAAGTAATTAACTAGTTCAGCCAAAAAAATATTTTTTTTTTTTAAAAAGGCCTGGAAAAAATAATAGGGACACTTAAAGTTTTGGAAAAAATATATTTTTTTTTAACATTACCACAATTTTCAAATACTTTTTCAATACTTGGTTGAAGATCCCTTCATTTTTATAACATCCTGACAACGGCGATTCATAGATCTCACAAGATTCGCACATACCTCGGGCGGAATTGAGTACCAGGTTTCTTGAATTTTTTTCACAACTCTTGTTTATTTTTTGATTTAAAGCTACCTATTTTATTTTTGAGGACTCCCCAGAGATGCTTAATGGGGTTTAAGTCCGGTGATTGGGACGGCCACTCCATTACAGGCACTTCATTATGCTGAAACCACGTTTTGACACTTCCTTCATGAATTCTCATTTTAGTGACATTTCATCCTCAGCAAATGGAAGCATTTTATTCTGGAGAATGTCTATATAGTCAGCAGCATTCATTTTTCCCTGAATCCAAACTATTTGACCAACTCCAGAGGCCGAAAAACATCCCCATAGCATTATAGAACCACCACCGTGTTTGATGTTTTTTTTTTTATATTTTGGATCAAATTCAGCATTTGCAGGACGACGTACAAATGATTTTCCTTCAGATCCAAATAAATTTACTTTTTTTTCGTCTGACCATGGTTCGTTGTTTCAGTTTTTATGGCCTGGCAAATTCCAACCTTTTTTGTATGCTTTTCTTGCTAAACAGTGGTACTTTTTTCAGACCGCGTCCCATTAATCCGACTTCCTACAGCCTATTTCTTATTGTTTGTCTTGTCACTGAAGCACACTATTAATTTTTAAGGCTACTTGATGACATAAAGGGGTTATTTTTGGAAACTAGAACTAAACGTTGGTCAAAACGCGCCGACGTTTTAGGCTTTCTACCTCTAGTTTTATGACTTTTTTCGAATGAATGGCATTGAATACTTTAGTTTTGGAACACTTCATTATCTGTGCAATTTTTCTAATTGATAACCCGCCCGAATTTAATTTAAGAATAACATTTTTTTCAGATTCAGTACAATGAACACCACGACCCATTTTCGAATTTATTTACCGAAGACATAAATCATAAACACGAAACCAATATGATTAAATTAATCACATAAACTTTGCTTTACGGATTTTTAATATGTTTATGTTAAAAATAATAATTTTTATTGACTAATGGCAATTTTTTGTAGTGCGTCCCTATTATTTTTTCCAATTGAATTTACAACTTTACTGATTTTTTTGCAAATAAATATAAAATAAAAGCGCAAAAGAGAAAAAGTGAACAAATAATGAAATTCCGTTATTTTAGGAACAGATAAATAGCGGGACCCCTTCAAAAAAAAAAAACTTTATATAAAGAAACTGCTTGCATCTGTTTGCGAAAGTAAAGGTCGTCCCTATTATTTTTTCCAACACTGTATATATATAAGGTTTTTCCATATATATCCTAACATTTTCAACCGATTTTATTATAATTTATGTAGTTGGTTAAAAAGCAAAATTATCTATCACTCCCAGAACTAGTATTGCAGAAGTGTTACCTAGCCAGTACCCATTCTATGGAACGGTTCTAGAACTAGATCTTTAATTAATGATTTTTCTTCGAATTTGTCACATTCAGAACTCATTCCATGGAAGCATAAGGGAACGGTTTCAGAACCCATTTTTTTATCCTAAAACCCACTTTTTAAATCAATTTAATTTTGATGATTGCGAGAATTAGTTGCATTTTTTTATCCTAAAACCCACTTTTTAAATCAATTTAATTTTGATGATTGCGAAAATTAGTTGCAACACCACTAGTTCCAAGGATGTTATTAAAAAATCTAAAGTGGTTCTGATTACACAGATTCAAGAACTCATGGTTTTAGAAAGTATTCTAAAATTTTTCCTGGACTTAATGAATAATTTACATAAAAACAAAAGCCTTTGAATAAAGCTTTGAGAATGGTATTATGGAATGGAAAAAGTAGTATTTCTTAATTTTATTTTATTATTTTTTTTTTTAATTAAATATACCTTTATAATTTTTAAGCTTACCCTTAGTATTGAGTTATTTTTATTAAGATCGTCAAGTTCTTCCAGACTTTCAACAATTTCATCATCTTTGACAATAGTTGGACTTGTCAAACCTGAAAAGAAGAGTAATAAATACGAATTATTTTATAATTAAGTTAACTTAAATACATTTAATCGCATTAAAAAGATATGGAAAATCGTTTAGAAAATTATTTTAAGCAATTTTTATGTAAAGAATTTTTTTAATATTATTGATATAAATTTATTTAGTAAACCTATATCAAAACGGCCAACATTCTGATTTAACATCTCCGATTTCAATGAAGTTTTCTATAGATATTGCCTTTTGAAAATATAAAATTTTAGACACAGGGCCTTTTATAATACATTGAATATTGAAGAAACAATAACAATTTCAAAAAACTGACATTCTAAAGTTTCTTTGTAGCCTACATCACTATAGATGGTTGGGGTAATGTGCGTTTGAGCTGATGTTTGTAACGCATGGAAAAGTTATTCTACACCCACCTTAAAGTATACGAATCGACTCACTTTTTAAATCTATCTAACGATGTCCGTCCGTCCGTCCGTCGGTCTACAATCTAACATAGCTCCCATATAAACCGACTTCCAAAAATCGACCTAAAGTGCATAAAATTATCTAGATATTAGTAGAGTATTCATTTTACTCGACTTTTTTATTGTTCGAATAATCAAATAACTCGAAAATGCAATTTTTAAATTACTCGAATAATCGAGTTAAACTTTTAAGTTACTCGAGTTATTCGAATAAATTATACTTTCAAATTTTACTCGTTTTTTCAAAGCTTATTAAAAAATATAATATTAAAGTGTGATTTGAAACGCTATAAAATAACTAGTCTTACACAGTGAAAAAAAAATTAATGATACCAAATTAAAGGAGATTATCTATACTTTTGACGAAAAATAAAAATTAATGTTAAGTTATTATTCACTTTGGAATAATTAGTGATTTTTTCTCATAACCCCACTTTTCAATTTGGACACATACTAGCATAAAATGTCATTAAATGGTTTAGTTATAGCAAAAAAAAATAAAATAAAAAATCTCAACATCTTAAGTATCAAAACTACATTAATTGAAATTTGGGAACGTATTACCCATATACTACAATGACTGATCACCAAACATAACCAATTAAATTAGCGCAAAAATATATAAAACTCTATAAAAATTCTATAAACTTCTATAATAAATTAGTCAAACATACAATTAGTTAAAACTAACTTCTTTTCTCCATTTAATATAGAAATTTATTGTAAATTTAAAATATATTATTCTTTCTCCCAAATGTACGCGTAAGAATTATAACTGGTACTATTTTGAATTAAACCATAATTTTTACATAAAAAATGTTCAATATTGTATTTCACCTTTCTTCCTATTTTTATATAATTTAGTAAATACAACTCATTATAAAATTTTACGCAAATATTACTTGGACTTGTGTCAGTTAGGCTCTGAAAGAATTGTGAAAATATATTTATTAGTTTCTGAGTTATTACTTTTTGAAAAGGACAAAAAGCTCTTTGAACCACCTTTTATTTTTAAGTCCAAATTCCTTCTATATTACAAATTTTATCCATGCCATCTCCATTAAATCCTCTACACCAGACTGAGAATTTATTGGTAATATCAACTATATACTTTTATTCGTAGACCTAATATGTTTTTCCAAATTTATTTCTTATAAAACATATTATATAAAAAGCATTTTCTTTATTATTATTTGAATTTTTCATCTTGATTTTTTAAAGTGACGTTCATAATTTTGTTTAATTTTTGTGATTGAAAAACGACCTACAACTACGTGTTGTAATTTAGGTATATATTCGGTTATTTTTACAAAATATGTACAATATTTTTTTAATAAACTTCTGAATTGTGGTGCTACTTTTAGATTCTAAACATTGTTTTTGAGCAAAACTAAAATTAAAACATTCTAAAAATAAGTTAAGAAAGAAAATATTTAAAATATTTTTTACTCGAGTTATTCGATTAATCGGCATAATTAGCTCTAACAAATTTTTATTCGAAATTCTTGATTTTAATTTAATCGAACCATTATTTGATTTTAATTCGAGCAAACAATATTCGAGTGAATACCCTAGATATTAGTATCAACGCATTATTCTATATTTGTTATGTTATTTTACACTTAGTAAAAGTACTGGTCTTCAATTGGCCACAGGTCTAATATAAGTCACCTTCCCTAATTTTATGCTCATACGAAATGGTTTAGTGTATTATATAGTCGGTATTGAACTTTTTTTTTATCTTTTTTTTTAATCATAGAGATAGGTATTGCCTTTGTAAAGATAGAGTTTATTTATTTTGAAAGTTCCAAGGTTATTAATTTTACACATAGCGATCTATCCCGAAAGCTAGAGTTGATTAAAAAAAATTGATTTATAGACTTATCCCATGTCGCATAAAAAATCTTACTTTTTTCCTCTTATGTAATAAAAGAATATTAATAATAAATAAAATACTGTCTAAATGAATGAGAGTCGGAAATAAAGATATTATTTCTATGACAATACTGGATTTTATTCGTTGCTGAAAAGTTTAAAAAATTCTAGATGGATTCGGCCAAGCTGAATATAATATTTTTACTTGTTTTTATTAAAAACTTGTTTACTATACTTATTAATTTATAGTTCTTTTCCTCGCAAATCAAAAATAAATCTAAAACAATGAAAAAGAAAAATACAAAAACAAGTTGAAGTAAACAAATTTTTTATCACTTTTTAGAATTTTGTCTAAATTACTTCACTAATTATATGTATTTTTTCAGGAAATTCATAAAAGTATTTAAAATTTAAATTAAACAAACTTAAGATAAGTTTATAATTAAAAACATTAACTACAATGAAAGAGTTTCTGATAATTCCTAAAAACTCCAGCAGTTAAATACCTATAATTAATAATAACCTATATTTAATAATTCTATAAAATTTATTCATAACTTCTAATTCCTAATAACAATATTATTTTAATCAATTCCACTTTAATATAAATAATATTTAAAAATCATATTGTCATAACCATAGCTAAAGTAAAATTAAAGCTTTTTTTACTATAAGGTGCAGTTTATAAAAAAAATATGTTCGCTTTCTCTAGAAATGTACCTTAATAAATTTCAAATATTCCACATTTACCTAAATACGTAGAAATTTTCAAAAAAAAAAAAAAAAAAATGAATTTTTAAACAAATTGTTATCTTTTTTATTATGCATAATTAAACAATATAAAATAAAAACAAGTAACTAAAAAAGGCCAGATGTTATTTAAATCCAATAAAAAATTAATATTCAATTTACTTTTATTAGAAATTATTTTATTGACCATTTTATTAAGCTGTGATTTACTATTGTGGGTCAATTTAATGCAAATCGGCTTTTCTTAAAATTAACAAACAAAAATTTAATGGCTGATTTATGATATATTTTTTGAAAAATTCCAACACCTGGTGCATATGAAATAGATTTTTAAACCTTTTTTTATTAATACAAATTGGTTACTTTTAAATTTAATACAATTTTTTTTTTTTTTTTTTTTTTCTTTTTTTGTGGTTTTTTCCTAATGACTGTTATCAATTGTTAGCTTCTGTTTATATGACGTTTTGACTCATTTGAATTCTTTAGATTTTTGTTATAGGTATTTGAATAAATATTCAAATTTAATGGTTTAATAAAAATGACTCATGGGTATTCTATAGTATTTGCTTTAAACAATTCTTTTAGTTATTATTTATCATTTTTGGTTTATCAGTTTAACAAAAATAATATAATCTGCTTTTAAAATTTGATCAGAAAAATTGTGCGTCTTTCTTTTATTTTAAATTAATTTAAGCAATGATTTAAAAAAAATAATTTTCTTTATTAAATTAATTTAACCAAGATTTCTTTTTTTTCTCTTTATTTGTTAAACACAAAGAATTGTTTACAATGTTATGATCATGTGTAATAAACAAAGTTTATTGCCTTTTAAATATTTTTCTCCGCATTCTTTATTTAAGATCATTAAATTATTTAATAGTTAAACTGGTGTTATTAAACGACTTGATGGTTAAATTATTGCTAAATATGTCATTGTAAATTGAAATATAAATCTTTAAATTCTTTAGTTTTTATTGAATAGGGGGTTTAGACAAGATTTGCAAGTCATTCCTTGGTCTTATATAAAGAACCCAGCAAAAAACGAGGAAGTACTTCCAAAAAAAGAACATTTTCACAACTTCAAAAGTGGAACAAAGTGCATATTTTAAAATTTTTTGGAAGTTCTTAATAATTACTTCCAAAAAAGTGAAAATAAATGAATTTTTAAAGGGAAAAAATTTTAATAAATTCGAAGAAAATTTAAACAGAATTTTTATTAAAAAAATGTATAAACATAGTTAAGAGAAGTGCTTCAAAAGCGGTGAACAAGAAGGTCTTTTTCACCACTAAGTACTTCTTCCAATTTTTTATTTTGCTGGGAATAAAAAGAAAATTTTGTTTCAATAAAATTAACAGTTTTAGAGCAAAACATTTTTATAAGGGAAAAGGGAAAATAGAAAACGCTAAATGGCACAGACTTTTCCTTAAGAAGTGACTAAAGTAATAATTGAAAATTTTTGTTGTTTAACCAAAAAATAAGACATCGATAAAGTTTGAATTTTCCATATAAATTATATCAAAATTTCGATTGGCATCGTATTCCGTAATTACCTTCAGATCCAGAACCAGTTTCATTTAAACTTTAAATCATAGCCTACTAAAACATTGAGCAATCGGTCTACATTGCCTAAAGCCGTAGAAAATTCCGGACGGCCGATTGCTATAACTTTCTAAGACATTTTTATTTAAAAAATTATGATCCAATTGTTTTTGTAAAGATGTTTTTATTAATTAAAATGCTGAGAGAATTTTGTACAATTAAGATTGATTTCTATGCCGGAAATATTATCAAATAAGCTTTGGGAATAAAAATCTCTAAGATCTCTGCAATTGGGGGTAAAGTAACTTTAAATAAAGAGCACAAAATGTCTAAAGATATTGTAATAAATTGACAAGTAAATATAGAGCGATATTTAAAAAAAATTTTTTTTTCTAACCCTAAACGAAACCCTTAAAATATAATAGAATATAGGAATTTTTGTTATGACCAAAAAGATCAATATGGGATATTTATGTTTTAAAAATCATTTCATTCAAATATTAGCCGCGATGGTGCTGTGTGTGGTCAATTCAGAAGGACCAATGATCGAAAGATCACACTTTCCAGCATTGTTACCGGTATCTCGCGAATTACGTTAGCAATGTTGGTTTCCAAGTCTTGAATTGCAGCTGGTTTAACGACGAATACTTTTTGGCTTTGCATAACTCTAAAGAAAAAGTTCTAGAGATGTAATATCACAAAATCAGGAGGTCAGTTGACAGATTTGGAGATTGAAATTCGATGCTCATCATCGGTTTTTCATTAAGCCATTGTTTCCCGGGCAGTATGTGCCGTATCAATGTCTTTCTAAACAAGTTGGATATTGTAAGCTTTTACACCAAGATCCTGTCGTAAAATTTGACATGTTATGCCAAACAAGACGCAAAAATGGTCACAATCTTTACCCACCATTTCCTCTACAACCGCAATGGTCGGTCAAGTATCATCTAATGATGGACACAGAGACTCCAATTTTCGGATGGTATTGGCAATGAAGAATGATGATGAACATCATAGCAATGCAGAGTGTGATCAAAAATTGGTCCATCCGAATGGACCACCTACAGCGTAATCGCGGCCATCATTATGAAATTATTTTTGAAAAGTAAGAGTCAGAGAATGTAAAAAATTCTGACAATTATATTTTAAATGTTTCATTCAAGTTTAGAAAAAAAACTCTAATGTATAACCCAATATTATGTGAATAAAATCGATCGTCAAATTAATTGAACTTTTAACAACATAACTTATGGAACTTTTTAATCCTAAAGACATAATAAAAATATTTGAAGAATATGACTACTAACAAATTTATTTGGGTCCTCAAAAGATCATTTGTAAAACTTGTTAGCTCTTAAATTACATTTACGCGTATTAGCAAAAGTATTAGCAAAAATTATCAGCTGTTCACTGACAGAATAACATGTTGCTGCCGTTATAATTACATTTAAGCGTAGGCAGCGAAAATTTACAACCACCATCTTGCTTGTGTATTTGAGTCTCCCATTTCTATGATCACTCTCTTTGTCTCGCTCTCAATCTGACAGCAGTGCAATGAATTTAAAAACAGGGCTAAATAAAACAGCAGTGCAAACTGCTGCTGACCAAATGTAACAGTACATTCTAAATTATCAGCTGATTGTGTCAGAACACACTGCTGCTGCCTACGCGCTAATGTAATTTGGGTTTAAGAAGGAAAGGGTAGTATTTTCAGTGACTTATAAAAACTATTGCTGTAAGGTCAAGAGGTTTCGAGTTTGAACTGTAAGTTTCTTCTTAAATTTGATAAAAACTTCAATAGTGCTACAATTATGAAGCTTTTAAGGTTTAGAAAACCTTGTAGAGGACTAAGTTTGGGTCTTATTTCGTATAGGAAAAAATTAACTATTAAAGAGACAAAAATGTAATGTAACATCATTGAAAAAGTTAGAGTGCGTTTTTTTTAGAAAGTATGTATCTATTTTTTCTCTCTCAAAGATTCCAGTAAAAATAGTTCAAGTTTTTTTTTGACAGACCCATAATTTAGCCGTGTTTGTCTTACAAGTATATGCTACAAAATTTAAGGTTCATTAGAAAAAAGTCATAACTTGCAAGTATTGTGAGGACATTTAAAAAAAATTAAAATTGATGACAAATTTACAATAAAAAATCCCGGAAACCTGGCTTTGTTTGATCATGAGAAAGCACAGATTTTAAAAATAAATTTGTTGTATCTTTACAAATTACATTTGTACTTCCCCATATTTTCCTGATATGACACCCGATATTGTTTATTTACATATTTTAATGAATTATTTATTGTAACTATATAAGAGAACATATGTATCTCTTTATTTCCAAAGGATGAAAATGGCGATTTTAAATCGCATATAAAATCTCATGTTGAGCTAAATAAAAAGGCATAAATAACAATAAATAAGACAATACAATCCCCTTAATGCCCTTTTATAGCCAACAATAAATATTTAAGGAAGAAAAAAATTTCAACCTAAAACCAAGCTTTTTTTAATTGCAAATTTATGGCAGATTTATAGGGATTTTTTTTTCTTTCAAAAGCTTTAAAAATCACTATTTTATAGATACATTTATTTTAAAACTTAACAATCCTGGTTTAATAACAAAACCCCGATAAAAAACTTAACTTTATGGATGGAAAAGTTAGTGGACAAGCAATTTTTTTCTGGCCAATTTTAATCACTAACAGAAAAGAAACATAAAGGTGAATAATTTATGGGCGAAATCGATAGTGAGGAGAGTAACAAAAATATAAAAAAAAACAAACAAAAACCAGTAAATATGCAAAAACAAAAAAAAATATATATATAAAAACTTACCAAGATCAACCAAAACGATAAATGAGAATAAAAATAGTAAAATATGCTGCCATTTAAAAGATTTTGACGACATTTTGTGTAGATTTTTTAAACAAAAATCCAAAAGAGCAAAATTTTTTTCTTTTTCACAATTTTTTTTATTTTTTAGTAGTATATTATTACAACAGTGTTAACACGATAAGGCGTTAAAAAAAACTCGTATGTTTTTTCTTTATCGTTAACACTTAAACAATTGATTTTTGCTTGTTATCAATATATTTGCACAAGAACTTTTCAAAAAAAAAATGTACGTGACATATGATAAAATAAAATTATTTATTAACTTGTTGCTTTTTTGTTTTGGTATTAAAATGTTTTTTAACTTTATTTTCACTAAAATACACTTCGACAGTTTAATAAAAGGTTATAAATTAGCAGCTTTTCTTATATTTATATTGAGTAAATAAAATATTTTAATAGATAAACAATAATATCAAGACAAGAGAATAAACAATATTTTTTACGATCTTTTGAAAACTTAATAATAGCTCAACGTATTATTATGCCGTTAAAATTAATTCAGCAACCGTTACGATCGAAAATCTAGAGACAACTGTTTTGTTGTTATTGATAAATGTGGGCTTGAGAGTTTTGAGTGGATACGTTTGTTGGTTGCACTTAAACTTGAATGTAAATTTGGCTAAAAACATGTGGTTTAACCAGTTTTACTCACTCACTCGCTATCTCTCTTAAATTCAATTGTTCTAAAGGTGAGCGAAATTACATTGTTATAATGGGCACCTCACTACATATAACAGTGGTGGTATATTTGTAGTTGTCATTAAATTTGCTACCATGGAAATATGACATTTTTTGAGGCTTAAAAGCATATTTAGGTATTTTATTCCTAATAGCGTTTTTAAAGTTAACGACTAAACTTATATTTCCTATTGTACTTTAAATGTAATTAATTGGCATATTTCTTACTATTTAAAAAATTTGTTGATTAGTAACATCAGGGTTGGAGATGTTTGTACACTGGTGTGAACAAAGGCAAAGGTTCGAAAAGCTTAATTCTTTAATTCATTTTCTTAAATCGAATTAAATTTATTATCCTAGTCATTCTTTTAGAGCATTCAAATTAATTTAATTCATTGAATTAAATTCTTTGTACTTCATATGAGTTGAATTAATTCAACTATGAATTAATTCCTTAAAGAATTCATTCAACAATTATAAAATTCAAGCTTAAAAAATATATTGAATCATTCAAATTTTCTTCAATTCAAATCTATTACAAATTAGCTTTAGAAAATATTTTCTAATTCATTTTGTAAAAGATTAAAAAGCATAATATAATACAAATTGAATGAAAGAAAAATATTTTCATTCATTTTGGAAATGATTTGAATTAACAAAAATTGAATGAATTCTTTATGAATTAATTCAATAAGGAATTCATTCTATTCAAACAAAAGCCTTTGAATCAAGCTATTGAATTATATTTTTGAGAATGGTATTATGGAATGAAAAAATCATATTTCTTAATTTAGAATTAAGATTTAAGGGTAAGCTAACATTTAATTAAGTCTTTCGAAGCTCTAAACAAAGGTAGGGTTAAATAAACAGCTGATTATTATTATTTTGCTGGTTAAAACTGTTAAACTATATTTAAAATAAATTTATCTTTCTTAACCATGGGATGACTGGTATCCTCTTGGCCTGACCAGACCACACAACGGTATAGTAAAATGTTGGCCCTATTTATAGTTGCACTATTGTTTTGATTTTGTGGTTAACTGTTAATATAATAGCGTTTTCTTTTCTGGCTAAAATGTTGCCTTTATTCTATTCTGAAAAAAAATGTAATACTTTAAATGGGTCGGATGTTCTTTTTTTAAAAAGTATGTTACATGTTTTACCCTCAAAAAAATCCAAAATTTCATCAAAAATTCTAAATTTCACAAAAAATTCTAAATTTCACCAAAAATCCAAAATTTCACCGAAAATGTGAAATTTCACCAAAAATCCAAAATTTCACCAAAAATGCGAAATTTCACCAAAAATCTAAAATTTCACCAAAAATTTAAAATTTTGCCAACAATTTAAAATTTCACCAAAAATTCAAAATTTCACCAAAATTTTAAAATTTTATCAAAAATCCTAAATTTAAAAAAAAAAAAAAATCCAAATTCTCGATTGAATTAAAAATAACACAAATCAAGGTACCATTTTATTAGGGTGAAGGTAAAGGAAACGCTATAAGTTAGATATGTTAATATAAAGTGGAAATAATTCGCTAGACTTATAATAACAACTATTGCGATGAAAACGCTAATAAATTTACATCTAAAAATTATTTTTTTTAATAATTTTCGGTATTAAATTGAATATAATTTTGATAATTTGGTCGTCTAATGAGATATGTCTTTGTATATTAATTTTGTGTCATATTTAGATAATTCTGGCGGAATGTATATTTTGAAACATGTACTTACAAGATAAGATTAGAGCTATTTATTCATGTACAAATTTACGACAGGGGTATATAATGACTCCGCGATAGCTGATTATCTACATTATTGATGCATAGGGAAAGTGTTTGAATTGTCATATCGGAAAAAATAGCAATGTAGTGAATCAACTTATTGACATTTTCGCCTTATAAATGATTATATAATCTTTGATTGACTAAACCTATTCCATTGGTTTTTTATTATTCAAGGTACCTATTGCAATTTATGTTTAATATCTTTAACAATAATATTAAGCACTTCTGGAGTAAACATTCGTTTACAAATGTTCATAGTACTGTACATAGTACTACATTTGGATTTCAGATTTACTTTATTGCAGCCTGTACAGTATTTCCGAACCCAACGTTTCGTCACCCTCATCACCACTGTATGGAAATGTTGTTTATTACCTCGGTTTCAAAAACAAGACGTCATTCCCTATTTATCATTTAATAACATCCACGCACACATACTTTTGCAACACGATGTAATTTTTTGAACTAAGATTTAAGATCAATTACTTATAAATTTGGGTAAATCCTATTTTATTCAGACATCTTATACTTTGAACAACATATTATGATTGTTTATATAATGATTGTACGAAAGCATGCTTACGAAAACACATTGTGGTCTATCTAGAACAAGAGGTCAATTAGCATACTTTCTCTTTAAATCCAAAATTTTCCTACTTATCTTACTCCAATTGACTCAAAAGTGATTTCATTCGATTCAGTAGATATCAGTTATAGATATCCTGTTAATATTTTTTTATTTTTTACTTAAAATAAAAGATATTGAACTCCAAAGTCAAAATTTAATATTCGATTCTTTCAATGGAAATGATTTTATTTTTTAGAACAATTTTATTCACTAACATCAATTTGTTTTCTTCTATACAATTTAAAAATAAAAAATAAAAGACAAAAATGATAAAAAAAAACTCTTTGTCAGGTGTGGGGTTCGAACCCACGCTCCCTCTCGGGAACCAGAGCTTAAATCTGGCGCCTTAGACCGCTCGGCCAACCTGACTTCTTGTTATACGATTGACAAAATCACTATATAACTTATAAGGGTGGCAACATATTTATATGCCAAATGATAATTATATGAAAAAGCAATATACAGCATTGCCAACATAGAAAAAATATTATATTTTGAGAACTAGAGACATCTATCGTAAAAGACTTACAGTACGATCTCTTAAAGCAAGTAAATGAACTCATAAATATTAAATTAAAATTTTGATCAGAGACTGATAATAATAAGCAAAGTGATTGAATTGTGATTTATTTTTGTTTTTAAAAATAAATCACTCAGAATAACAGTTATAAAATGATTTTTTGTTTATATGCTTTGGTATGACTTTTACTACTTTTTGTTGTTTTTAATGATTGCAGTGATACACAATTTCGATTGTGGTTGATCTGTTTTACTGTTGCAATTCTTACTCTTGTATTTCGATTATGCATTTCAGTAGTTAATTTTCAACAAATTTTAGAAAAAATTTTTAATTTTAAATTTTCAACGTAAGATAATAAAGGTTAACAGCTTTACGAACAAAATGAAATAGTAAATAACTAATCATGATTTTTGTTTACTTCTTCTTTTCTGTTTCTCTCAACCATTAACCTAAGAATTTCTCTTTTAAATCACTCTCTCAGTTATTTAACACAAAAAACAAATTATAAATAGTAAATGGTGTTAAAATATTTCAAAAACCAAAGTGGACGAGTTATTTTCGGTCTCTGATTTTGATATATCAATTCTCCGTAATTATTATAGTTTTTAAAATTACAATTGACTTTAAAATATATATCTTTAAAAAACAAAAACCGATTTATTAAACTTTAATAACTTAAGGCACTTCCTTTCATGTATGTATTAAAAAAAGTTAAGTTAAAAATCTATTACAAAAGAATTATATTTATTAAATTTCAAAAAAGTTTAAATAATTTTTACATAAAGTTGAACTCATCTCTATTTGGTGTATAATCGGGTAAAAGTTCCCATATTTTTAGACGCCATCTTTGTCTTCTTTCTTCGGTTTCTTTTTCCAGTTGCAAAATTTGTGGTAGCCTTTGCCAACAATCCAAAACTTTCCATTTTAAATGCCTATAATAAAACATTGAAAATAGTGT
Source organism: Protophormia terraenovae (assembly GCA_951394005.1). Lineage (NCBI taxonomy): Eukaryota > Metazoa > Arthropoda > Insecta > Diptera > Calliphoridae > Protophormia > Protophormia terraenovae. The sequence goes on along the minus strand of OX596073.1, from coordinate 170,906,055 downwards.
TTCACATACAAAAAATCTACATCTACCCACCATTCATGATGAGATATGGCCTGTTTCATTTTAGTTTCTTCAATCATTTGCATACGTTTGGTATACGACCACCATTGTCGGAACATCACTTCGTTTAGTTTAAATTCATGATAATCTATGGCTACATTTAATTTGCTACGTTCTTCGTAGACATATTCCAACCAAATTTGTACATATTTACGTTTAAGAATTTTCTCATATAATTCATCGGCTTTTTGATTACGTCTAGCTTTATGTATGCGATAAAGACTAAACCAGGCTTGAAAATAGGTTTTCTTATATAAGGAACGTCGTAGCTCCTCACATTTTTTAATATTGTCCCGCTTACGTTGCAACAAACGTTTGAAACTTTCCATGCCAACACGTTTAAGTAAGTTGCGTTTGTAGAACTCTTGAGCTTTACGTTGATTTTCCAAATATCTTTGTCGTTCTCGCTCTTTAATAATTTTTGCCATTTTCTCTTGTCGTCGTTTTTCTTTTAAGGCTTCTATGCGTAAACGTTTAGCTTCTTCGTCTTCTAGGCGCTATTTATAAAAAGATTTCGTATAATATGGTTATTTTTAGGAATAAAAACAAAATAATTACTTTTGCTTCCTCTAGAGCCAATTTTTGTGCCTCTCTTTCAGCTTCCTGTTGTAGTCTTCTCTGTTTGGCTTGTTCATGCTTTATACTTCTTTCCAAGGCTCTTTCTTGCATATTTTGTAAAAATTTAGGCATCAAAAGGGCCTTACCTTGCAGTTTATTTAAATTTTCATCTTCTTCGTCCTTTAGATTACCTATTAATTGCAAACACTTGGCTTTTGCCTTGGATTTGGGATCTCCTGTACGTATAACGGATTTTAATTCATTTTTCAGTTCCTGTCGTGCTTCTTTAGCTTCCTCCGATAATTTATGAAGCTTTAATTCCATAATTATACGTTCCTGGCGTTCCAATTTAAGCCTTTGCAAATCAATAATATCTTGTTGAACTTTTATTCTGCAAATAGTATAAAATATTGTAATAAAATTTCAACTACTTTGTTTACCTGGACTCTTACTTGTTTTGATATTTTTTATTTATTTTCATATTTTCCATGGTATTCTTTTTCTCTATATTTTTGTTGTGGTTATTATTGAATCCTGTATCTATTTCTGTTTTCTGACAATTTTTTAAACGAGTTTTTTCTATGCGTATTTTATCCAAGAAAATATTGATCTTTTTTACCCGATCGGCTCTTCCATCCAAATGTTCTCGCTCGATTTTTTCAATAGTTGTGTAATGTACCCATTTAAGAAAATACTTACGCAGTATAGATGTTCTGTTGTAATCTCGAGATTGAAATAAATGTTCTATTATTTTTGTTTGTTCTCTGTTTGAAGATAATTTATCTTCTGCTTCCTCGGAAGTAGCAATTATAGTGGTTATTTCAGGACTTTCTTCCAGTAAAGGTTGACAATAGTGAACAACCTTACCGGTTACCATTAAATTATTATTTTCACTATTCTTTCTCAGAGAATTTCCTTTTAAAGTAAAATTTTGTTGAGGTACCTCTAAAATTTCAACTAATTTTTTCTCTTCCTCCATTTGTAATTCTTTTAAGGCTTCTTCAGCTAAATCGGATATTACAGAGTCAATACCATCACTCGTATTTGAACATATAGAAGATTCTCTTTGAAGTTGACAGACATTAATGTCTTCATCAAATCTTACACATCTCAAGTGAAGTGCCTGCTGTTCTTCTATCACTTCTCTCAGGGGTTTTAAAATCTCATCTGTATTAGCTAAGGGACTTGGTGTTCTTTGGCGTTTCTCTTCAGGCTTTGATTGAGATGGTAAATCAAATATTTCTTCATGGCTTAAATTTAATTCAATCATACGTTTGGCCATAAAGTCTAAAACATTTTCTTGTGTTTCTGATTTGACCTCCTTAATTTCTGGACTATCAATTGTTAATAAAGACTCCTGGTTCAGTTTTTCCAAATCTTCTCTTAATTCCTCTTGTTCAATTAAATTATTGCTGTTGTCTATATGATTCTCAAAATCACTGTTTTCCAGCCTAATGTTTGTTTCAAACAGATCCTCCTGCTCATTTATTAATTTAACATGTTTTTCTAATTCTTCGGTAAATAAATCATTTACCTCCTTCAAAGCCTCTATAGGAGTATTATAGAAATCTTCTATATGCTTATGAGTAGATTCCAAACTGTTTATTATTTCAGTATTATCTATTAGCAAGGAATGTAACTTCTTCTCGGGTACCTTATTATTTTTGTGTTGTTTTTGCAAATGCATACGAAATTGCTGTAACTGATTCTCAATATAATGATCTTCTACAGCAATATTATGGTCCTTACATTGCTGCAAATTCTTAGAGTAAGCCACCGTTGCTAGGGGCAATTTTCGAGGTATTTTTTTAAACTGAAATATTAGCAACATTTTTAAGTATTTTACAAAAAATATTTGTTAAATTATATTTATACACATTTTCCATACCATTTCATGTCTAAGATCCATTACCAAGACAGGATCTAGATTTGATTCCATGTTATTATCGCCATTAAGTATATTTTGTTGATGTCTTCCTATATAATCAATTTCAATGAACTTTTTAACGGCATCTGATTTTAAATTTGTTGAATTATTAGTGCAATTTCGTTTGCGTATACGATCCCATCGTGTTTCCTTGTGACAAGATAATTTATCTCGTTTTGGATGTGTCATTTTAAATTAATTTTAATTTTTTCACAACTTTTGTAAAAAATTAATATAAATATGTATACACTTCAATTTTTTATGAAAAATAAATTACAACTTGTTTATATTTATATTCTTTGGGTAGCCAAGGATACTTGGCTTTTTTCATTTGTAGAAATAAATGGTGAGTAAGAGTGTGTGCCAAACGGTAGCAAAGTATGTAGAAAAATAAAATTTTGAAAAATTTATCACGGGAAAAAGTTTTCATTTGGCACAGAAAAACTATAAAATTTTTTCACCATAGGAAAATTTAAAATTTCCTCAGAACTTTGCTACCGTTTGGCACATGCTCTAATGCTACAAAATTATACACATACCAATAATAAACTATTTTTAAGTGGTTCATGTTAAAAGGAAAACAATTTCTGTACCGAAATCTAAAAACCTTATTGCGGAAATATGTTTAAGAATTTGTTTATCATTCTATTTGTAAATGTTTATAATATTCTTATATTTCAAAACATTTTTAAATCGCTTTCTGAATCGATTTAACTACCCAACAAACCAAATGATATCGTAATGATATCATTACGATATCATTTCGGTGATATGGAAGCCCGAGAATGATATCATTTATAATTCTAAAATGATATAGGTTGCTTTCTAAAAGGTACATTCGAAAATGATATCATAATTTTTGAAAATAACGATATTAGTAATGATATCGATAAATTTAAGCAGCGCGATAATTTAGCAATATATTGCAAAATATTTATACATATGTGCTAAGATGTAATATTCTAAATATTTTATCAAAAATTAATAAAATAACCATAATAAACTAAAGTTTATCCTGCTCCAAATCATTTTACATGTAATACGATACTTTTGTAATCCGAAGACATTTCCATTTTAAGTCCGTGCTGATATTGGACTCTTTATCTTATCCTCTTTTATTTTATGTGATTCCAATAAATTTAGCTGTAAAAATTTAATTTCTATATAATGCATAACATAAAATATTCTTCTAATAAAAATATTTTCAATTTAATTTTATTTTCCTGAAAATATTTGAAGTTTTTTTCTAAGGAAAAAATAATTTCGATATTTTATCATATAATTTTTAAATTATGATATCATTAATGATACTGTATCGTTTCTTCCCAATAAACCAAAAGATATTATAACGATATCGAAACGATATCATCTAGGTGATAAAAACTATCACTAGTGATAATCGTTTTCGAATCTATAACGATAGTTTTTACGGACTAAAGTGTACCTTTCCTTATGATATCGTTTTTCCATAAAATTATGATATCGTTTTCGGTAACGTTATTTCCAAAAATAACGATAGTAAAATCGTCATGAACCAAATTTTGTTCTGAACGCTATTCAATACTAAAAATTATGTTTATTTGCATTTAAATATACTAGCAAAGATGAGAAAAAATCCTAAATATAAAAATAAAGATATAAAAATCATCAAATATGACATATTTTATGCAAATATTATCAACAACATTTGCAAACATGATTATTGCATAGGAACATACATATTTCTGCAATTATATACCTAAAAAAATCTGTAAACTATTAAATTTTATGTATTTGACTTCCAGCTTGTTTTTGTATGTTGAAAAATTTTTATTTTTATTTGAAGTTTTTTCCAAATGATAATTTTTTATTTTATTAAAACGAAATATTTCGAAATATCAATATCATAATAATATCGTTTTCTGCAATACAATATGATATTATAATCGGCACCTAATATGATATCGTTTCCGCTATCATATCGTTCTAAGGTTTATTGGGTTGGTTTGTTGGGTATACACTTAATACATCACCAAATCATGAATTATGACCATTTGATTTTATAACAAAAAAAAGATTTTTTATTGAGAAGAATAATTGATTCTCTTATGATTTATGTATTTTTTCTCCCTGTTTTATACAAATTATTACTGATAATTTACAATCACCATTTTATCCGATTTCTCCCCAATCATTATTTAAAAATCTAAATTTTTTTTTTATTTTTTGTTGTTGTCTGTCTTATTTCGAGTAATCCTTCCAGGGGATATATTTTTATTTATTAATAATCACTATTTAAATGCTTGGAAAATTTTGAAAATTAAAATAAAAAAACATAACGCCAAGAGATCTGTCTGGCCAACCAAATCTTGTGTTCTATTAAGCGTAAGTAAAAAATGCTATTACATTTAAGTTAAACTTAAAATATACTGTTTTCCTTTTCTTTAATTATATGTATGTATCGTGAAACTTAAGCGGCAGCAGCATCTTTTTTACCCTTACCGGGTTTCTTGGCTTTTTCGGCAGCTTCTACATCAATGGGAGCAGGCTTAACAAAAGGAATTTCATCACGGAATTTTTCAGGCATGTATTTCTTTAAAGGTTCTGGCACCTTTACACCGGTTTCAGTTTGATGTGTCTCTAAAATAGCACAAATGACACGAGTTGTAGCGCACATAGTGGCATTCAACATATGGACGTAATCAACTGCAGCATTCATTTTCTTGGTTTGACCATAACGCACCAACAAGCGTCTGGCTTGGTAGTCTAAACAATTTGAACAAGATACCAATTCACGGAAAGCGCCACTGCCACCGAACCAAGCCTCCAAATCGAGTTTTTTAGAAGCAGCATGGTTGAGGGCTCCCGAAACAATGTTGACAATACGATATGGAATTTCCAAAGATTGGCAGAACATTTCAGCATTGTTGATCATTTCATCCATCATTTCCCAAGACTTGTTATCATGGGGAGAGGTGAGTACAAATTGTTCAATCTTTTCGAACTGATGTACTCGGAAAATGCCACGAGTATCGCGTCCATGGGAACCGACTTCTTGACGGAAACAAGTGGAGAGGCCGGCATATTTGATGGGCAACGAAGCCTCGGGTAACCATTCATCACGATGATAGGCAGCAATAGGTTGTTCTGAGGTAGCAATTAAATACTTTTCATCGACACCACCTTCTTCTACCTTTTCACTACCTTTGCCAATAACCTTGTAAAGTTCTTCATCGAATTGGGACAATTGAGCTACTTCTTGCATAACTTCTTTGCGCATAAAGAAGGGAGTATATAGAGGAATATAATCTTTAGCATACAACATATGCAAAGCATGTTGTATTAAAGCTTGTTCCAAGAAGACAGCAGCGCCTGTCAAGAAATAACCACGACCTCCAGATACTACTGTACCTTTTTCACCATTCATACCGTCAATCATAACAATCAAATCAACATGAGAGTATTTGCCTCTTTTGGTACAATCACCATAAGTACGTTCTACCTTATTCTCTTCTTCATCATTAGAAACTGGCACAGATTCGTGCAAATGATTGCCTACTTCACGCAAAGCAGTATTACGTTTCTGTTCGGCCTCCTGCAAAAGTCTTTCATTCTCAACCATAGCCTGGTCTATCAGTACACGCACTTTTTTGATTTGATTCACTGTTAGTTCACCCAATTTCTCAGCATTCAATTCTGTCAATTCTTTTTGCACCTCAGCCGGAACTTCAGCTGCCTCATCACCTTGGGGTTCCTTTTTCTTCATTTTCTCGCCTATCACTTTGCTGCAAACATTTTTTACCTTATTTAGATTATCGGCACGATGACGTCTTTGACGCCACTCAGTGTCTTGGCTGATGACGGTCTCGACTAGACCTACATCCTTGAAACGTAATTCTTGATTTTTGCGTATAGCATCGGGATTACCGCCCTTATCGCTACGGAAGAGATCCAAATCCAAGACCATTTTAATAGATGATGAAATCGAGTAGAGACGTTCGAAAATAAATTGCAATTTAATTAAAACACAAACCCTCCACTCAAGTAAGTGAATCACACAACGTGGCTACACTGTTGACAAATTGAAATTTTTGCACAAAATGTCAAATGCAATAAAAGTTACCAGATGTTTTTTTTTTTTTTTGAAAATTTTAACAGAGTTGTTTTATTCAGGGCAATATTGTTCACGGTCTTGTTATTCCAAAAAAAATAAAAAATAGTTGTCCCCACTCGCTTTGATTATGACAAATGTATCTTTACAGATTTTATATTTTATTGAAATTATCACACATATTATACAAGTGATTTAAATTAAAAGCTAAGATTCACCGATTTTTTACTTTTTGTGGTAAATATATTAAATGACAAGAAAATTTATGCTTAAATCTTGCAATCGGATAAATAATATAGAAAATATTTTAAATATATTTATTTTAAGAGAGCATTGAGGTCAATATGCGTTCTAATTTGAATTAAATGGATGCTATTCACAAGTATTTTCTAATTATTAATATTAATTATATAAACTCTTTGGTAGACGAGGCGATATTTGGAATTTATTAATTTTTTTTACATAGAGTGTGTGCCAGAAGGTAGTAAAGTATGTAGAAAATAAAATTTTTAAGTATATGAGGTGAATAAAATTTCTCTAGCTCTTAGGGCTACATTCATTTTTGACAAATGTATAGAAAATTTTGACAATTATAAAAACAATAACAAATTAAAATAATATAAAATTCTTTGTTAATTTTTTTAAAACAAATACTCAAAAATATATTTAATCAAAAATTATCATGGAAGAAAGTTTTCGTTTGGTACAGCAAAATTCTTAAATTTTTTCACCATAGAAAAATTTTTGTTTTCCATAGAACTTTGCTACCGTTTGGCAGACAATATAGATATTGCAGAATAATATATTTGGGCACGGCAAAAGACTGGCTATAAAAAAAAGAAAAAATCATAACCTCTAAAATTATTATTATTAGTAAAATAAAAATAATTTTTACTTTGTCCCAAAATTTCATTATTTATAAATCCCGAAATATGGCAATCTTTTGTAGTTACGAAGTGGCCACATGAGCACATTTGTCGATGACAAATTTTGTAAAATTTTATTTTCTTGTAAAAAATTGTAAAATCTTTAGAAAATCCGGAAAAGTACAAATAATAATTAAAGGAATACTTTAATATTAACAATCACCCTTTCACCTAGACCAGATTATGAGCATTATTGAATTTGAAATTGATGAAATACGAAAATTGTGTGAAAATGTTGTGCCCAACTCAAAAATAATTGCCTGCACTTCAGCTGCTCCGGCTCCCTTGGTGCGTGTGGATATACAAGAAAATCAACATTATTGTCAATTTACGGTGTGTCTACGATTTCCAGAGGACTATCCCAAACAGAAAATATTAGTTGAGTTAAAAAGTAAAACTTTATCCGACAAGTTCTTGCAAGGTCTAACGGGATTGTGTGAAAAACAGTGTCAGGAATATTTGGGTAAACCGCATTGCATTAAAGTTCTACAATTCCTGCAGCAATATGTTAAAGACAATCGTTTATGTGTGTGTTTTGATGAAATTCAACAACTGCGCAAAGATTTGGGCCCGAATGCATCGGCGGACCAGTTAAAATTGAAACAAAAATCATCCACGGTTCATTTCACAGCCAAAGGAGGTGAATACTATTATCGTGTTAAGGCCATTGTGCCAGATGATTATCCTGTCCATTGTGTGGATTTGCAACAGCAGGAAACAAATTTACCGGCCGTTTTATTACGTTATCTTAACGGTCAGTCTCGAGAAATTGCTAGACAATGTGTGGATCCACCTTTGCGTATACCTAAGGGAAAAACGCTAGCAGATTTTCAGCCAGTACCTTCTCTGTACAGAGCTTTAAAATTTTGTCTTGAGGCTACTCTAGCGTTTCATAGTGAAATGTGTCCTATATGTCAAAGTTTAGTACTACCAGCATGCCCTGATGATTTAGAAAAGGATGATAATAAGGATACTTATGTGGAAAGAGTCTACTGTGGCCATTTATTCCACCAGGGTTGTTTAAAATCATATTTACAGGAACCACCCTTTCCTAAAGGTGGTAAACTATGCCCGGCCAAAAGAAGACATTTACGTTCTGATGCCACTTACTACTTGGGTGGAAGTCAAGGCTCTAAAATGCCTACGATAACACCAGATACAGGTGGTTGTTGTGGCATTCGTTTGGCTCATGACAGGTGGGTAGTCAGTGTTAAGGTGGCAGAATCTAGATGGGCTCAGAAACAGGCACGGCAACGAGAATTGGAAGAAGTAGTTGATTTTTTAAAATGAGAGGCTAAACTTTTATTTGTATACCTGAATACCATGACTTATATATATGTAATTGGTTCTTTAAAGTACAGATAATAAATGTATAAATTTATTTTGTTTAATAAAATGCTTTTATTGAAAGTGAATTATATTTTAATTAATATTTAACTTACCTTAGCTTTTACCTATTTTTTTATTTAATATATTGTAAAAACACTAAAATAATAAACTTTAATAAGAAACTATTATTGGGCGGTTAAAAATAAAATTTTGAGGTTTTATATCAACTCAAAAAGAGCTTTGTTTTACTATTTTTTAAGCGGTGTGGTAACACTTTAATTCTCGTTTTACTGTTATTTTTGCTCTAACGTATAAGTTAAGTCAAACTTATAATTTTTCTAAAATACATTGTAGGTAAGAGACCTAAAATCATAGCATTAATAAATAATTTCAAATTATTCCATTTTTTTAGCAGAATTCCCAAAATGTTTCCTTTTCATTGCAATCATTGCTTTCGTCGTCGTAAATATGATACATCTTTGCAACTCTTCGTATCACGTTGTGGCCATATACTCTGTAACGCTTGTGTTCAAGAAAATTGTTCTGTTTGCTCGCGTCCCTTCAATGGTATAGCCATCAATAAGGACATGCCAACACCAATGGCTGAATATTTCTCCAGTCCCCTAAAACAGTATCAACACTACAAAAAGGTTATGAGATTTCATCATGAACAAGAACGACGTCTTGTTGAATATATGTGCCGTTCGAATGAAGAGGAAAGCAAGAAAATTGAATGTGAAATTAAAGGTTATGCTAAATTGAACAATTCGATCAAGCGTCAAATTGAGCATGAACGTGAAAAAATACGTAAATTACGAGAATATACATCATATTTTGATAGACGTTTAGAACAGGCCCGTTATATGATACCTCCGATAACTTCTCTTCCTCGGCCAAGATATCCAGCGCGTAGCCATAGTGTGGAAAATATTTTACCCAACCAAAACAACGGGAATATGGGGGTGCAACGTTTTTCACAACAAACCAAAATAAGACCAAATATAATATATCCTCAGAGCCCTACTTTGAGTGGTAACAATAGCAGTTCAATAACTACTGAGGGAACAACGTCAGTAAAGTCGATGGTGGTGAAGAAAAAACAAAGAACACCGCCGCCCTTGCTACCATTCTCTCAGCACAGACTATTGAATCCACAATTTTCATTTAATTCTTCACTTTAAATTTTGTATAAAATTGTTTATTTTTTTAATTTGATTTAAAGTTTAATATGAAGTGGTTGTTTACGATTCTTTTCTATTAATTCAAATGAATAAAGATATTTAATTTCGTCTAATTCAATTCTTTTTATTAAAAAGGGATAGCAATTTTAATAAATAGTACTAATTTTTTAAAATGTACCAATAAAAAAAAAATCCAATTTTCTGAAAATTTACCAACTTTCAGGGAACAGTTTTCACAAATTTATTAATTCATAACCATTTTTAAAAAGAACACTAATGTTTTACAAAAGTACCAATTTTACCAGCAACTTTCTAAAAAATAACAAAAATTCGTATTTTTTAAAAACCAATTTACAAAAAAGTGTTTCATTATTAAATGGTCAATTTGTTTAAAAACAAAAGAACAATTCAAACAATAAAAATCAATAATTGTTTAAAAAAAGTACCAATTTACAAAAAACTAAATTTTCCAAAAATTAAAAAAAGGAGTTTTTGGAAATATTGTATTGAATTTGACTGAAACCTTAATTTGTCAAAAATAGGTACAATTATTTTTATACCCACCATCAAAACGATGGGGGTATAAAAACGTTATGGTCAAAATACTAGAAACACAGGGTGTCCGTTGTAGCTTCATTTCATACTTTTCTGCTGATATCTCTTATACACGATAACGAAATTTTGTACAGATAGTTCGAGGGTTGATATAAACTTGGAAACCAAAAAATGGGCGTGGTCCGCCCACCTCCCATATAGGGTGAAACGTCAACGAAATTTTGTACAAATAGTTTAAGGACCAATGTAAACTCGGAAACAAAATGGGCGTGGTCCGCCCACTACCGCCCACCTCTCATTACATAAAATTTGAAAAAATTGATGGTGGGTATATAGATTTGGCCGAGCCGAATATAACATTCGCGCTTGTTTGTATTACATAAATTACTTAAAAACGAAGAGTTTTAATAAAATGTTTTTCTCAAAATAGTAATTTAAATAATTTTTATAAGTGAATAATCTACTCAAAAAAGTTTTCTAATATTTCCGAATTCTACAAAAAAATTAATTTAAATGTTAAATATTTTTTTATTTACACAGAAATATTACGGTCAATTAAACGATATGTCAAAAATTTGTATCAATTATTTGAGTGATTAAATATAAAATTTTCTTATACATATTTCTATTTAAAATTAAATATATCAACTTAATGAATTTTTTATTTTTCAAATTAATGAATTATTAATTTGTATTAATTGGTTAAACCAAAAAACAAAAAAAAAAAAAATGGAGTAATTGGATATACAATTGTTTTAATACATTCCATTTCCATTAATAAAATAATTTAAATATATCATTCGTACACAGGAAATAAAGCCATTAACAAGTTTTCAATTAATGTTCTAGTTGTATTAATTTATTGGTTAAAAAAATAATGAATATGCATTGAAATTGGATTTAAGACTTTTATATCTAAAAATTTAATTTAATTTGTTAGAATACTTGGATTTGAAGTAATTGATTAAATAAAAATATTTAAAATTCTGATTAATAATCCAATTGATTTTTTTTTTTTTCAAAAATATTTTTTTCTTTGTAATTGAAATTGGATTTAAAATTTTTATATGTAATATTTTAATTTGTTAGAATACTTAGATCTTAAATAATTTATTAAATTATAAAAATATTTAAAATCTTTTTGAAATTCCGATTTATAATTTAATTGTATAAACCAGAACTTCAAAAGAATGAATTCCATTTAGAATTAATTCACGTATACATTTAATTCAGCTTATAAAAACTTAAAAGCATTCTTAAAATCATTCCTCAGAAAATAATTCTTAGGCTTAACTTTGTATTGAATTAATTCCCTAAAGAATTAATTCCTTAGAGAATGAAATTTCAATTTGAATGATTAAATGTTTCTTTAATTCCATTCTTTTACAAAATGAATGAAAAATATGTAGAATTAATTCCCTATAAAATGAAATTCAATTGAATGGTATATTTTTTTCTTTCATTCCATTCTACTACAAATTGAATGACAACATTTTTTTCTTCAGTTCTATTTTTATTTTGAAAATAAGCATTAAAAAAATCGAAAATAAAACAAAATCAACATGTTACTATCCAGCTAAACTCCACACAAAATAAAAGATGATTGTGTCCAAATAAACTCTGCAAAGAAGCTGCACTTCACAGTTAGACTAATAATACTCGTAATACGTTCTCTGTGAGATCTAGAGATAAATCCAATGCTTCAGAATAACATAAGCGCATATAACAGATGAAATTTAGTACATAAAGATTTAATAAAAATAATAGATCTCATACTAAATGTGACGCATCGAAATATGTGTCTACATAAACGTGGCATACCATAAATCGTTTTTACAACTATATAAAATTGTTTGAAATCTAAAGAATTAAACAATAAAACTTTAATCGAATCTGGTACAAATTGAATGGTTGAAAATTTTTTAATTCAATTTGTAATAGTTTGAATTTAAACAAAATTTAAGAAAATATAAAGAATTAAGCAATCCCAAAGTCATAAATGAATTAATTCCGTTATATCAAAAGCTTTAGGAATTAAGATACAGAATTAATTATAATGAATTTTTTTGAAAGAATTAATAATTCTATATGATTTAATTCAGTTTTAAAAAGTGAATTAAAGAATTAATTCTTTCGAACCTTTGGAATAAACATGTAATAAAAAATATTGGGGTTTTCATATAATCGTAAAAAATTTGTCAAAATTTTTTCGAAAAATTTTTTACACAATTTATATGTTAATATTTACGCTTCAATTTCAGTGAGTAAACGACTTCTTAAACTTTCACTTTTAGAAAATCCAATTTTAAATGAGTTTACAAATGAAAAAATCAGTAGTTTAAGGAAGAAATTAAGAATGCAATTAAATAAGTTCTAAAGAAATCATGAACATATAATTGAACAACATTAAACTATTTTTGCTGGGATTGTTAAATTTTTTTATTATTTTTCTAGCTCACAGGAAACAAAAAAACTAAGAAACATAACCTCATTCTTTTAAAACCAATACATTTATTACTTGATTTAAACTTAAAAATTTAAAATATTATTTATTTTTTATTTCTTTATTTTATTGTTTTATAGTTTTGATATAAAATTACGTATTAATTTATTTCTGTTCTAAAATTAAATGCTCTATCGGTTTTTAATAGTGGTTTTGATTTGATGTCAAATATTGAAAATTTATATTTTAACAAATATTAATTTTGTTTTAATTAAAATTTAATAGTTAATAAAAAAAACTAAGTGGAATATATTAAAAAACAAAATTCTAATAACATATTTTACATAAACTATTTTAATTAAAAGAATATGTATGTTTTTAATACCTTTACGATAGTTAGTTTTGTAGGAGTTTCATGTGATATTTTAGTCCTAGTAAGTAAAATATTATTAAATGGTTCTATTCTGTAAAATAAATTCGAGTAAAACTAAAACAGATGAAAATTTAATCTTTTAGATTTTTACGTAATTAATTTTAAATAAATTTTCGTTTTCCTCGAATTTAATTTACATAATAGGGCTGAATATATTAATATTTTTATTTTTATATTAGGTTTTTAATTAAAAATGTTTAATTTATATTGGTAAATGTTTATTAATATTTAAATACTTATTTTGTAAGTGAATGCCTTTCGTTTTATCTTTTTTTAGTTTAATTAAACAGAAACCATATAGAATTTTTTCTTTTTTGCTTTAGGTTATTCTTTTCTGATACTTTTCTTTTTTTACTTTGTTTTTGTCTAGAAAAGGCACACGTACATTTTGAAAATAATAATAAAATGAAATTAAAATAAGTAATACTAACTACTTTGTATAATGATTTAAAATAACCAATGAATATTCTCGTTTATTATTTGTTTTTAATTTAGTGTAAAAATATGCTGTATATTTTTGTTTATATTTATTATTTTGAAATGTTTTAGTTTTTTTTTATAATTTTAAATTATAAAATATAGTTTATATTATGTTTATTTTTTTCTTTATAGTTTATGTTTTAATTTAGTTGAATAATATATAATTTATTTAGCACCTAAATTTTTATATGGTTTACCACCATGTTTTTCCCATTCACGATTAAACTCATGTTCCAGAATTTCAGCGCCACGTTTACGTGTTAAGCCGGTTTCCTCTAAGCTTAATTCGCACATTTGCATGTCATCGATACCTATTGAAAACATATACAATTTTTAATAAAAATCAAAATCTTTTTTTTAGGCAAATTTCTAAGGTCTTGTTATTTATAATGAAATTGTAAATGAATAGTTTTAGAGATAAAATTTATTTTATAATTTATATATAGAACTCATAAAAATTCGTTCTATTGAATACCAAAATGATGATCCCAAATTGAATTGATATTCAATTCGATTATTTTAATTATACTGGTTGGCAAAAAAATTTTCGTCCCTTAAACAATAAAAATATGCAGACTAGATGGAATTTAAACATGAAAAAAATAAAAAAAAAAATGTTAAGATGACTTAAAATTAATTTTGGTCTAAATCTTTAGGTGTTTCAATTGTCGAAATCCGTTGCATACTCATGCCTTATTGTGGTCGATGCCCATAACAGAGCTTCGTGTTTACCACATACATATTTATTTAGTACAACTATTCGTCTTTAAGGGTGAGTATTTTTTGCCGACCAGTATTATTTTTTAAGTAAAACTTACCAGCTGTTAAAAGTATTGGGGGTTTATCGGCATGTAATTCCATTTGTCTTGCAATCCATTGACCATCAAAATGGGCATACCACAGACCACGTTTAGCTTAAAAAAAATAATAAAAAACTTTTAAAATAATTGCATATTTATAATTTAAATTGGAAACTTACTATTTTCTGGTGCATTTGCTCTCATAAATGGTATGCGGAAATAGCGATGCTGGGCAGTTGTAATTTCTTGTTTTGGCTGTACCAATGGTGGTGCTTTAGAAGCTAAATAAAAATTTGATTTAAAGAAAAATGTTTACAAAATAATTTCTAGTCATATAATAACCTGCTTCCATGACACTTTTTGGAGCTCTTTCATTTTCATCCATGGTAGTACGTTTACGATTCTTTGCCTTCCAGGCATGATAGACCTTCAAACGACGATGGAATTCTTGGCGACAGGCCTAGAATGTTTTTAATAATTTGAAATATTAAAAGCAGTTTTATATTATGAAATACCATTTTACTTTACAAAATTTATCTCCACAACTTACCTCCAACAACTCAATATCACAGGATGTATTAATTGCATCACGTAATTCTGAATATTTCCATTTTGATAAATCATATTTTTGTTTACCCAAAGCCTGTTGTTGGGCACGAACATTTTCCGATCTTTAGTGAAAAAATATAAATAAATCAAACAAAAAATTAGTAAAATATAAAAAAATATAAACATGTTTAATGATCCAATGAATAACAAAAAAAAACCTCTACCATTTGCTAACAAATAAATAATATACAATTTAAATTCTTTGTACAAAAGAAATCAATTAAAAGTGAGGTGATTTTACTTACAATAAAAATAAATAATTGCTAATTAAACAAACTACTTGTTGAAAACAACTAACTACTTTTTTAAAATGTATGTATTGATATGTATAAAAATTTTAATTATAAATGTTTACTTAAAAAATAATATAAAATGATAAGCCTAAAAATAGCATAAAATTTTTATGATTGATATGTATGAAATGTTAAAACCTGAGAAAACTCACTTATTGTTTAAATAACGAGAGGCAAAATTAGAAACACCTCGTGTAAAACTTTAAAAAATAGTATATTTGTTTTAAAATTTAATTGAAAGAAAAGAAATTAGTTTGAAAAAAATTATTAAAATATTAGTTTGCTTTTCTTTTTTGTTTTAGAGTAGTTTTAACTAATTTGTTAAGTTTTGTTTGTTTTTAAAAGAAAAAAGTAGTAAAAATTATAGAACATTGAAGATGTTTTATTTGTATATACCTGATAAGTTTATTTTGACCCATTAAAGTTGCTTCCATTTGACCACTGTTGTAAATAAAAACCAAATAATGTGGAATATTTTGTTTTGTAAATTTTGTTTGTTTTTTGTTTGATATATATGGTGATTTTTAAGGTGGTAGAGAAAAAAGTAAAAAAAATATACAAAATACAATTTACATTATGGTTTTTCAATAAATTATATTAAAATAAAGGACAAAAACACAAGTGCTAAAAATTGCTTTTTTTTGTAAAGCTATTTACAAATATTATAAGAAAAAATATTAATGTATGTATTAAGAAAATTTTTTCCAGTACTTACTTTCTTATCACGTGTGGACTGTCTTCCACTTGGCCATTGGATTCACTGGCCAAACGTAAAGCCAATTCATGATCTCTACGTTCTTGTTCAAGTTGTTGCCTAAATTTGGCATCATCTTGAGCTTCTTTCTCTAATTGTGCCTGTAAAGCTAAGGCTGCTTTACGATCCTCTTCTTCTTGTTTGAGACGTTGGGCCTCCTCGGCTTTACGTCTGGCTTCCATTTCGGCTTTACTAAAGGTAAAGAAAATAAATACAAATATTAAAGAAATACAATTTTCTCTTGCGTTTAAAATATGAATAATTACAGCCTCTTGTTTTCTTCTTCTTCGCGACAACGACGTTCTTCTTCCTCTTTAGCACGACGTTCTGCTTCTAGGGCTTCTTGAATCTTACGTAAGCGTTCTTGCTCTTCAGCTTGTTGTTGTTCCTAAACACAAAGAATAATATATTTAAAATTAAACTGCCCGAACTTTAAATATATTTCCAATTTACCTTAAGTTTAGTATTTAAGTCCACAGTTATTTTATTCATATTAGCCATAACATTTGTATAAAGACCATCAATTTCTCTTGTAGTTATCTTTTCATTAGCCTGAAAAATTAATAAAAAATAAAAATATAAACTTTAAAATATTTTTTCCAACTCACCTTTATTTTACGTATGGCCTCATCAATTTGACGATTTATATCGGAAACTTCATTTAAAATTTCCTCTCTACCCCTCCTCAAACCACCAGCGATTTCAACCGTTTTTTGAGCATTGAAACGAATTTTATTGATTTTCGAAATACCCTGATAACGAGGACGATGATGTTTTCGAGCCAAATAACCACGTACAGTTCTTTGCATAATCAAAACACATTTATTGCGATACTTAATACGATTGCGTACTAAAATAAATAAAAAAATACAAATTAAAAAAAAAAATATATTTCTATAAACAATCTGAAATCTCAAAAACTTACATTTAATTACGCATAAAGCTCCCAAAGTGGACTTAACCCATCTGGAACGTATTAACCATTTCTTAACCTTAGCCACAATAGCTAAAAGATTTTCTGTATCGGATTTCATAATACGATCAAATTCTATAAATTTGCCAGGTCGGAAGAATACTTTAGTAATGCCAAATTTAAAATCTCTTGAACTTAAATTCAAGGACTGTAACATGGCTTCACAGAAAGTACGTGCTGGTAATTTGGCCAATTCAGGTGGCAGTAGAGATTTATACATGTTGTAAAGATCGGCAAAGGGTACTCTAGAAGGATAACCATGCTCCATAAGTTCTAAGACTGAAATGGTGCCCGAACATTTCAATTGGGCCAAAGCCAAACCACCCTCGAATTCACGATCAATCATTTTACTATTGGGTTTAATACAACGTATAAAATTGGTGCCCTTTAAAACAAGAAATAATAAAAATTAGCACATGAATTTATTCTACAATAACAAACTTACATTCTTTTCCAATTTTTCCATTAATTCAGCCAATTGTGTTTTAAACTTGGAACCCACCGAAATAAAATTTAATTTACCTCTAGTGGCATTGCTGCTACCCGAAGGGAATAAAGATTTTAATAAAGGATTTTCACATTCCTGCACCAAGCCTTCTAAGGAAGCATGTAAAGCATCATTATTTTTCTCTATAAACTGTTCGGTGTTATAACAAACTGCTCCCGCAAAATGACGTACCAAGAAACCTTCTTCATCTCTTAAAGTACGATGAGCCTTTAAACGCGAAGATCTGGGCAAACCCAAACGGAAATGATTAGACCAGGCTTTATGTACCTCAGTAGTGAAATGTACCGCTGAGGGTTTAGGTAATTTACTTTCTTCATCCAGCAAAGTATAAATACCATTTGCTTTCGATTCTATTAATTCGATAATATCTTGATTATCGGTAAAAGTAATTTCAGGAACATTTAAACCTTCACGTTTATAAAGTTCTTGTTCATTTTTCAAAATATTGTCATTAAAGAATTTTTGCAATTTCTCGTTGCAATAGTTAATGCAAAATTGTTCAAATGAATTGACGGTGAAGTATTCAAAACCGGCAATATCCAAAACACCTATATAATAATTGGAAGCTTGGAAGGGTATACTTTGATTGATTAAAGCCACAATACGATCGAATAAACGACTGTAAATGGCTTTAGCTAAAGCATCACGGGCATTGGAAGCTTCATAGATTTTTAAGGGAACCCTAAAAAAGTTTATTATAAATTAATTCTTTTGATTTCGTTTTTGGAAAAAATAAAAGAACTCACATTATCACTGTGCCCTTAAAGCCACCACCTTTACTTTGCATGACACGAGACACTAAGGCCTGTCTCAATTCATCTGGATCTACACCCAACAAACGGCAAGTTATTGTTAAGGATTTTTCCGATGATTCTGACACTTGACAACCACCTCTAGCATCATCGGGTATTTCTTCAAATGAAATATTACCCAAATGTAAACAGGCAGCTACTAAGGAATAAATTTCTAATTTTTGAACTTCACTTAGACCTAAACGGCCCAATGCTTTATCCAAATTTTGAAAATGATTGTAATCATCAATGATGGGATCTTTTAGAGGTCCTTTTTGTGTGTGATCTTTTGATTTTTGTGTTGCCGGAATTAATTGTTCCGTTTTGCTATTAGCAAAGTATTGAGTGCAACCGGAAAGGTACTGTAAAGATAAAATTAAGAAAAAATAGATTAGATTAATATAAACATTTAAAAATATTTTTTTTTAAGAGACTTCAAATTTTGCGTTTTTTCATGGAATGAAGGATATATCTACAAATGTTAAAATCTAATTTTTTAAGGCTGTAAATATTATATAAAATGCTAAACATATTGTGAAGCTCCCATAATTCGGCATACTTATAAAACTATTCGCCTTACAAAATCTAACGGAGCCAGATTTTGAAATTTCTATCAAAGAGCGGAGATACGTTGGTTTATATATATGTATATAGTTTCCTGGGCATTTTTTGCCTTTCCAGATGTTTTTTAAACCTCCAGATAACGTAGAAAATAAAAATTTGGCATACTTATAAAACGGGTTCTCTTACAAGCAAGTAAATAAGGTTATATTATGAACTTAAAAAATATCATTCTTTAAAAGGAAAATGTACATTTTTTTGCTATTTTATTGGTGACAATATTACATATTTCTTTACATATAATGGAGCTGAAATATTTAGGAAAAATGTTGACTTTTAGTAAGATATTTTCTTTCAAATGACTTTGTATCATATTTTAAAAGACTACTAAAGAAAATATGTTTTTGAAAAGTGCCATATGATTCTATGTAAATATGTAGGTCATTGTGTTAAGGGCTGAAAGATTTTCTAAGTGAAATACAACTAAATATTAATAGAAAATTACTAAACATTTTACATACTAAATGTTTATTATGCTTTAAACCTATAAAAATTTGTTAGACAAAGTATATAATAAATAGCTTTCTATAAAAGATAAAAAATTATCTCTAAGCACTAAACCTACGGCTTATCTATTTTTCAAACAATTTACTTTTTGGCTAACTAAACTAAA
Source organism: Protophormia terraenovae (assembly GCA_951394005.1). Lineage (NCBI taxonomy): Eukaryota > Metazoa > Arthropoda > Insecta > Diptera > Calliphoridae > Protophormia > Protophormia terraenovae. The sequence goes on along the minus strand of OX596073.1, from coordinate 170,886,114 downwards.
CAAAAAAGTTACAATACCTAAAATAAACACACTCACAATGCAACAATGACGTAAAAATATAAACAATCCTAACTAAAACCTAAACTATTTTAGAACAAATAATGATAATAGATTAATTGTTCTACATACCCGATAATCATCTGGTTTGCCTAAGCTTAATTTATCACGCAATTGTTGTGGCGCTCCAGCCAACAACATATAGAATACATGATAATTGCGTTCCTCAGCGCTTTGAGTACAAATACGACTCTTTTCCAGCAAATAATGAGAAATATAACCGCCCACCACTTGAGTCTTGCCATCATAGTGAACCTCAATGAATTTGCCAAAACGTGACGAATTATTGTTGCGTGTAGTTTTGGCATTACCAAATGCTTCCAAAACAGGATTAGCTGTGGGGGGGGAAAAAATAAAATGTAAAAAGATTTTTATAAAAAGTTTACAAATAAAATCTTACCATCTAAGATTTTTTGCTCTATAGGACCGGCGCTATCATGTGAATGACACAAATATTTAAGTAAATATTTTGTTGATTCTGTTTTACCCGCACCCGATTCACCGGAAACAATAATCGATTGTGAGGCTTTATATACACGCATATCACGTATAGCTTTGTCGGCTAAAAAAGGAGGAGTTAAGCAAAATATTATTAAAGTTATTTTTTATATGATATAATATTTACCTATGGCAAAAACATGTGGTGGCAATTCACCCAAGGAACGTCCATTGTATTTTTTTATAGTGGCAGATGAATAGAGATCATGTAAATCACGATAGGGATTAACAGCTATTAATATATTAGCCACATAAGTCTATAATTTATAACAAATTTTAAATATTACATTATTTTTTAAATGATTTGTTTCATAAAGAAAAAAAATCTTACATAGATTTTGTCTTTGTAGTAACGGGTTTTTAAATTGTCCAGAAAGGTGGCTTCATTAAGGAGCATAAGTTCGCCTGAAATAAAAGAAATTGAAAAAATGAATAAATAACAAAAACTTTTAAAATTGTATTACTTAAAAATGTTATAAAGAGCGCTAAATTCGAAATTTCGAATTTTACAAAAAAACTAGTGAATAAAGAAAAATAACATAAATGAAATACTTCTAAACATTCCGAAATTGTTTTCATGTTCGAAATTTTAAATTTTATTTAACTAAATTATTTATCATTTCAATACTTAAATATGTATATACTATGTTCGAAAATTTCAATATTAATTTTGAACTTTCGAAGTTTACAAAAAACATTTAATTTTGAAAATAAAAATAATATAGATAAAGTAACTAATGCAGTATTTCATTCGGAAAAATTTAATAAAAATTTCGTAATCAAAATTAAGAGTTAATTTTTATAACAAAATTTACTTATTTTCTGATGAATTCAATTCTTTTTTAAATTTAAAATATTTAAAAATTTTGATATAATTTTTTTTTTTTTACATTTTAAAAAATATGAAAATATTAATTTTTATAATATTTCCTCATATTCAAAAAATAATCCAAAATATAATTAAAAAAAAGCATTATAAAAAAAAAAATTTTTAATTTTCGAACTTTAAAATTTTATTTAAAATTTTTACTTCAAACAATCTAAGAGAAAAATAAAATTAAAATAATTTTATACATTTCAATTAAATTTCAATATATTTTTTTAAGGGAGAAAAAAATCGAATTTAATTTCGAAATTTAGAAAAAAATTAACATTTTTCTTTAGAAAAATAACGTAAACTTTAATACGGACTATATGTTACAACACCAAAAGAAATTATAATAATTAAAATGTTAATTATTTTATTAATTTTAAATGCAATTTTCGAAAAAAAAAAAAAAATAATAATAATAATATATTGATTTTAAGTTAATATAAGAATATAAAGATTAAACGTAAATAAATGGTCATGTTTGTAATATTCCGTCATGTTTAAAAAATTCGAACTTAATTTTGAATTTTTGAAATTAAAAAAAAAAAAAAAAAAATACTAAAACTATTATTTAGAAATCTTAAAACTGTTTAAATATTTGGAAACATTTTTTATAAACAAAATATTTAAAATTTTACAAAAAGTGTAATACAGAATAATGCGTTAATACTAACATCTATATGATTTTAAGCCCTTTATGGCAATTTCCGGAAGTGAGTTTATATGGGGGCCAAGATAAATTATGGACCGATATTCTTAAAATTTGGTACTGTTGTTTCTACTTATATAAAACTTATTTGTGTCGAATACTAACATTTGTATGGGATTTATGCACGTTAAAGTGATTTTCGGTAGAGAAGTTTATATTGGAGCTATGTATAGTAAATTATGGACCGGTCTTTATGATATTTGGTACACAGATTTATAATATGAAATTTCATTAAATTTATTTATATGTTTTGTTCACAAGTTTTACATAGACAGACGGACGGACAACATTAAACCGATTCGTGAAATGATTCTGATAGCGTTTTCTTTTCTGAGGAAAAATGTTACCTTGTTACTGTGTAACATTCATAAAATGATCACAATAGAACAAAAAAATATAGGGCAAATTCTATAATTATGGTGTTTTTTTAAGGTATTTATGAGAAGAAAATTTAATTTAATCGAAGAACTTAAAACTTAATTTTTTGGCAAAATTTCCGTTTTTGGTGAAGTTTTGACTTTTTTGTGAAATTTCGAATTTTTTGTAAATTTTTAGGGAATTCTCGGAGTGAAATTTCGAATTTTCGGTGAAATTTAAAACTTTCGGTGAAATTTAAAATTTTTGGTAAATTTTTTTTTTTTTTTTAAATTTTGAATTTTTGGTGAAAATTTTAATTTTTTGGTGAAATTTTTAATTTTTTTTTTTAAAAAGTTTCGATTTTTCGGGGTTTTTTGTGATTTTCGACTTTTAGTGAAATTTCGAATTTTTTTTATTAAATTTAAATTTTTTGGTGAATTTTCGATATTTTATGAGAAATTTTAGATTTTTATTGAAATTTTAGTAAAACTTCGAATTTTCTGTGAAATTTCAAATTATGAAGCCCACCGATAACTGACATATATAATATATATATATATATCAAACGATCGGAAATGCTTTCGAGATTTTTGCTATTGGAATTCAGCAAAATCAGTTCATACAATGCCGAGATATGTTCAAAAAACCGGTTTTTAGAACCGGTTTTCCAGTTTCTGAAGCCTCTGTATATACTAGAGACTTCGTTTTTACAAAGAGGTCTCGGACATTTTTTTGTGAATTTTTGTTCTGAATAAATTAAATAAATCGGTTCAATAATAACTGAGATATCGGACAAAACGAATTTTTTTTTTGAAGCCCTGGTTTAAGCTATAGATTTTTATTTTTATACAGATCGTTCACAAATATTTTTATAAAATTTCGGTTTTTTGAATCGGCAAGATCGGTCTATAAATGGCGAAGATATGCTTTAAAAACCGGTTTTTAGAACCGGTTTTTCAGTTTCTGAAGCCTCTGCATATACCAGGGACTTCGAATTTTTAAAGGGGGCTCGGAAATTATTTTCAGAATTTTTGTTCTGAAAAAATGAAATAAATCGGTTCAGTAATAACTGAGATATCGGGGAAAACGAATTTTTTATTTTTGAAGCCCTTGTTCAAGCTACAGATTTTTATTTTTATATAGATCAGTCATAAATATTTTTATAAAATTTCGGTTTTTTAATAAACCAAATTCGTTCATAATCAACAGAGTTATGGCCCAAAAACAAATCTGTTAAGAATATAAATACACACACAAACATGTATATTAAGCATTGTAATGACTATTAGTGACGTTTTTTGTTTTTTTTGTATAGACAAGTAGTAATATAATGAATAACAGTGTTGTTGTTGTTCTTTGTATATGCAGTCTGTACAAAGATAAATAGATGTGGAATTGTTATTGTTTATCTTTAAAAACTAAAACATATCTGTTAAGAATATACATAAATATGTTCATACATAAACATGTATATTAAGCATTGTAATGACTATTAGTGACCTTTTTTCCTATAAGACAAGTAGTTTAGTTAGCAACAGCAGTAATATAATGAATAACAGTGTTGTTGTTGTTCTTTGTATATGCAGTCAGTTTGTATATACACACATAAAAAAATAAATAAATATTGAATTGTTGTTGTTTATTTTTTAAAAGCAAAGCCTGCGGGGATTGTTTTTTTTTTCATATTAAAATTTTCGTAGTTTGAAAAAAATTTAGATTTATATATGTATGTGAAAATATGTAAGCATACGTTAAGGCGAAAATTTTATTAATTGTCGGTAATATGGTAATATGATGTCGATAAGATGGTAATATGGTGAAGGGTATCAAAGATTCGGCACAGCCGAATCTTTTTTCAACTTCATTTTTTTTTTTTGTGAAATTTCAATATTTTTTTTTTTTTAATTTTGGATTCATGGTGAATTTTTGTGAAATTTTCAAAATTTGATGAAACATTAGTTTAAAGCACTAAATATTAAAAATAATTTCTTCATACAAAACATTTGTTAGTTTGCTATTAATAAAGTGCAGTGAAAGTGAACATGCTCACTTTCTACTTATTTCGAGGATAAAACACGTAACATATTTTTGAAATTTAAAGGCAACACTATTAGAAAAGAACATCAGAACAGAACGCAAAAGAGCAGGGCAGAAAAAGATTACATTTTAACCAGAAAATAAAATGCTATGAGTCGAACGGTACACTTTAAGGTGGGGGTCCGATGATTATTTCCGAACGTTACAATCATAAACACAAACGCATAATACCCCAGAAACCGGATTTTAATACTAAAAAAAAAAACAATCTTTTTATGTTTATTTCAATCGAAAAACAATCTTTAATGTTCAAAAAATAATAAAAATCCATCATAATTTTTTTATTTTCATCAATAGTTTAATTTTTTTCATCATGATCGAAAATTATTTTGAACTTTTTTCATAGGATGGAAAAAATTCTAAACAAAAACAATTTCATTGAATAAAAAATATATTTTTGATACAAAACAAAAGTATGAATAAAAAAACAATAATTTAAAATTTTTTTCGAACTGATATTTATTTTTAAAGATATTTATCGTTAAAGATATTTATTTTTTCATCATTGATGGATATTTATTTTAAAAATAAAAATCCCTCACATATTTTTTCCAACAAATGAAAAAACATTTTGAACATTAAAGATATTTATTTTGATTGAAAAATAAAAATAAAATGTTTTCGGGTGCTTGTAATACCCTGTAATAACCTCCTTGTTTCTCTATGTAGAATAAATAAATCAAACATTTTATTCTTTTTAACATAGATTGTCGAAATGAATTATTTACAATGTAAATGAAATTTTATAAAGATTTTAAAATTTCTAATCATGTAAGAAAATTTGAACATTGAATTTGATTATAGCAAAATTTCTTAAAAATTTGGTGAAATAAAAATAAAAATCGAATGTTTTCGATGAAGTGGCACAATTTATCTTTCTCAAAAGAAATTACATTTTACAAAATAATCAATATATTCGGAAAATATTTTTTCTAATATTTTTTAACACCAACATTCCTGAATCTGAAAAATTCAGATCACTAATTTTTAATCATTTTAATCAATCAATAAATAAAAATATATTATTATCCTACTAAAAATTTAAAACAAATGGAAATCTCAAATACTTTATTAAATATTTCTGTAAAGAAAAAAGAAATTTAAAAATACAATAATGAGAAAAAATTTATTTAAAATATATTAAAGTCTATAGTTTCAAATCGAAAACAAAATTTGTTTAATGTCATGTTTAGAATTATGATTATTTGCAAACGATTTAAAAACTTTTTAATGTTGTCAAAAAATTCATTGAACCATATTTACATTCATTTGTATAAGTACATATGAATCACATAAACATAAGTAGTTCATAGTAAAATAATGTAAAAAATAAAAGTAAAATATTTCTTTTCTATTTCAAAAAAACCTTAACAATGAATACAATACAAATAACATAACCCCACATTACAATAATACCTATTCAACAAATCTAGTACATACAATGTTATATATGCACAAAAAAATAAACGTGACATTTTTCCAACTACATAAAAAAATCCATACAAATTGTTCATTAAAAATTCATTGACTTCTTTTTACAAATAAACTTACAAAAAAAAAAAAAAAAAAACTCGTGCCATCTATACTGGTATTCCTCCTTTAACTTAAACTACTCTAGCAAGCAACCCATTAAAGAGAAAACCGAATAAAGTATTGTATTAAAAAAAATCTTTAAACGTGATATTCATAATCATAAAAATTCTAAAACGAGTATAAATAAATATATCATTATAAACATCTCCTCTACTGGTTTATACATATAAAAATTTCCTTCCTTCTGTGTTATAGTTTCTTTTCTTTTTTTTCATTTTGTGTGTCAATAAGAATATACAAGTAACAAATAGATCTTTTTAGTATAGAATGAATTTTATTTTTGACATTTTCCTAAGTGAATGAAGATTGAATAGTTTATAAACTCCTTAAATTCAGGTCATAGTTATACATATAATAATGAACTATAAAATGTTGCTTTAAACTTTATACATAACTTTTTCTGGACATGGACATTTTTGATTTTTATATATTTTTTTTTCTTTATTCATGTCTCCAACAATTTATGTTATAAAATTGACCGACAATCAACAGGATAAGGAAAATGTAAAAGTTTAACTAAAAGTTTAAAGAAACAGCGCACAGAGGGATGAAATTGAGAAAAATGGCAATTAATTAAAAAATAATTGGTCATAGGTAAAAATAGATAAAATAAAGCATAATTATCTGTTGAAAAATTCTTATTAAATTTTTAATCACCGTGGTAAAAACTGAAAATTGGTCATTTACAAGTATATGTTTTAGCTTTTTATTTTATAAGAAGTAGATTTTTTTACAATGAAGTTGTTAAGCACACGCAAAGAAAAAAATATGGTTCTAGTGACCATAAACTAAGAGCAACATACTATGATTGTAATATATGATTACAGTTAAAAATAAGTATATTCGTATATATATTTTTTCATCATTTAATGATTCGATTTAATAATGTTTATAACTTTTTCTTATAATATTGCTTCCGATTTCATCATGTTTTTAACATTTAATAGTCCCATTTTATCATATTTATAAACTATATTTTATCATATATATAATCCCATTTTATCATATGATATGTGGTTTATTCATCATACTGTATAAAAAACAAACCTTGCCAATTTATATTTGTTCATATAAGGAGTGAGATCGAAAAATTCTTAACACACATTTTGCCTCATAACTTTTTTCGGAATCAATATTCAAAATTTTTTTTTGTTCTACTTATCATGGAAAAATACTTCAGTTATTATTTTTAATAACAACCATGTTAATTTGTCCTTATTTTCATCAAAATAAGTGACGAAAAAGATTTACGTCCTACAAGTTATTAAAAAATTACAAATAATTGGCCACAGAATTAAATGTCGTCCGTAAAACCGTTTCTAATGTTATTAAGCAGTATCAGGAGAATATGACTATTGATGTGAAACCTAGTTCGGTAAGAAAAAGGGACCACATGATATTGGGAAGGCCAGAAAATTGAAGGCATATTGAAAGGAACTCCAAACACATCTGGTAGAAAATCAGCTCAGTTTTCTCAGTGCTTCGACTATTTGGTGCGAAAATTTAAAGCTAATGGGAAAGTTGATAACATATAAAGTTCAAAAAATTCCAAACTGGAATTCTGCAAAAAAAAAAAATAAAAGCCAAAAATAGGACTCGGAATTTAAAACCAAATTTCATACAAAAATACTCAAGCTGTATAATTGACGAAGAAACGTAGGTGCTGGCAGAATCTTCGCAGCTTGTGTCTCAAAAATTTTTATTGCTAATGCTCGAAGCAATGTTTGAGATAAGTTTAAGAACCAAAAGCAGCAAAAATTTCTTACAAAATTCATGGTATGACAAGCTTTTTGCAGTTGCGGCAAAACAGAAAAGTCATTTGATACATACGGATCTATAAATACCAAAATATGCATAAAGGAATATTTGCAAAAAAGACTTCTTCTTTTCTTAAGAAAGCACAACGTGTCCACATATTTTTGGACCCATTTGGTATCATGTCACTTCGGTAAGAAAGCTCTGGAGTGGTACCAAATCAATAACATAGTTTTAGTACCAAGAGAGGTCAGATGAAGAGATATTGAGCTCTTGTGAAAAGTGAATTCAAGAGCACAAAAAAGGTGTCCCAAAATACCGAAGATTTTAACAGAAGATGAGCACACTGTTTCAAAAAAGTGACTGAAGCAACTATCAAATCTCCAAAGAAAGGGTTTTCAAAAATGGTCCACAATTTTATAATTAGTGGTTAGAACCATAAAAATTATATATTTCTGTGATCTGTGCTAAATTATCAAATGATTAAAAAAATAATGAAAACTCTAAGATTAACCGTTATTGAATATTATGTATGTTAAGAATTTTTCGATCTCACGCCTTATAAACAATGAGAATTAATATACTAACAAACTACTGAACTGATACACAAACTTGTTTATTCAATAGTTATGCAGAAAAAAAAATATGATTAAAGGTAAAAATTCAATACTTGTGTGAAATCAAATCATAGTCTAAAACAAATATTCTATATTTGAGGAAAACATAAACCTTTTCAAAAACAAACATTCAACAGTTGTGCAAAACAAAATATGACTTAAAAGCAAATAAACATATCGGCTTAATGGTTGTAGATACATATTATAATTGCAGTCGACCATATTAAAATTTTGATTGTGGGTAATCATTAAATAATAAAACGGAAATATAAATCTTGCTCTCGTGAACGCGGTATAATTCAAATCAATGAAAAACAGGTATACAAGCATTAAATAGTTGTAGTGATCACGCTGTAACCATGTTTTTTCTCTGCGTGCATAGATATTTAAAAACATAAGCACGCATTTTTTAATTTGTAGAAATATTTTTAATATTTTTTTAATTGGTCCAAAAACGGGAATTTTTAGTTTTATATAGAAATTCAAAATGTTTATAGACGAACTTGGATGAAAATAAAAATTTTGTAGTTTTACTTAATATGTGTTGAATAAAAAAAAAAAACGATAGAAAGATATAGTCGGTCAAGCCCAACCATATGATATGTGCATCAAAATTCCAATAAATTCCTATTTATAGGAATTTATGAGCTTTAGAGTTTTTCCCGGAAGTGGTTTTATATGGGAGCTATGATCATAAAATTTATCACTATGATTTCAACTTAAATAAAACTTATTTGTGTCCAATATTAACTTGATACTAACCCTTGTATGGGATTTACACACGTTAAAATGATTTTTGGAAGAAGGATTTATATGGGAGTTATTGTCAATTATTGACCGATCTAGATGAAATTTGGCTCAAAAAAATAAGCTTATTTTCTGAAGTTGCATTCGTGCAAGTTTTCTCTTATAAAAATAATTTAATCCACAAAAATAATTTTGGATTGGCAATGGCGTGACAGGTCCTTAAAGATAAGGAAGCCATGGCCAATTGAGGTTTGATCCTTGTGAAATTTTACTGTAAGACTAATACTTATATATTATATTTGTACTTATTTTATTTTTAAACGAAGATTTATAAAGGAATTGTGCTCGGCAAAGTGATTTACGGAAAGGGGCTTTGGGAAATTTTGGACCGATCTTTACGAAATTTATTGATACGATTTTTGCTTACACAAAATACACCTATTAAAACATTTACGAAAATACAAAAATGTATAATTTCAGGAAGTATTTATTTGACGTACTAATGATCTAGTTATGACAAAAAACAAAATATATAAATAATGCCCTTTACCTCTTTTCTGATTTAAGCGCAATTTTTGGCGTCTCTAAACCAATGTGCAATGGTTGGAAAACGAGTAGCATATTATTTGAGTTTTAATGAAATTTTAAAGCTCGAATTTATTGACTAATGCCAAACCAACAAAATCTTTATGCTTTTGGTTATAATACTAGTTACTGAATGCAATATTTAGTAATATGTGGTCATTATTTTCAGCATATATTTATGTTGTGAAATAACGCCTTACAGTCATAACACTGTCATTTGGTATTTTACTTGTTGGTAGAAAATTGAAATTGTTTTGGAAGGAACTTATATAGTCCGATTTGAAATTTTCTAAAACTTTGAAACTCTTAGTTTCTTTGAAATGTTTCTGGCAGAAAGAAGATTTTAAGAACCAAATCGGTGTGGTACGATAGATTACCTGTTAATTCATATGTTATAAACTCAAAATGTCTGATCTGAAAATATGGAGACAATTATTTTTTAATGCAAAAAATGTTGTCAAAGTGAAAAAAAAAAATAAATTTCCTATAAAATTTCCAAAAAAACATCTTTTAAAAAATTATAAAAATGCGTAAATGTCTAAAATTATTTTTTTTATTTTTTATACATAAAGACAAATTTGTTGCAAATAAAACAAAACATATTTCATTTAAATCAATGTATGCAATTCTTAGAAATATTAAAGAAATTAAAAAGATATTTGGTGATTTACGCTATTTTTTAAACTCTAGCTCTGTTTAGGTTTCAACGAAACCGAAATGGATAAGACACCACGAATGCTGATGAAGTGTGTATCGGCACAGAAAATACGTATTCCATTCTGCTGGTGTCCAATTATAGTCCACAAACTCTGCTTTGGTACCGCCAAACAGAGACAACAAGGCAATTTACGATTGCAAACTTGTTTATGGTCCTTCGAACCGGATGTCGGCTTACGACACTATGTAACCACATCTTAAACAGCGTTTACGACGCTAGGTTCAACCTCTTTTTTACTTGCCCCAAACGCATGGCGCTGCTAACTCAAAATTACACCCAGTGCATGGCGGGCGACATGTTTAGACACCACGAATGCTGATGAAGTGTGTAGCGGCACAGAAAATACGTATTCCATTCTGCTGGTGTCCAATTATAGTCTACAAACTCTGCTTTGGTACCGTCAAACAGAGACAACAAGGCAATTTACGATTGCAAACTTGTTTAAGCTCTTTAAACTCACTTCACATTTCACCACCGTATAATCATATTTTATATGTTTATATTCAAAAATAAGTACAACTTTTTAATGGCATCTAATATTGTATATTTATATAAAAATGGGATTTCTATTATTTTAGTTTTTACGACTATTAACTCCAATGATGGTTGGTTATATTATCTTTTTTTTTTTTTTAATTTTTCATCTATTTTACATTTTACATACACAAGATTTTCAGTTGATTTACGAAAATTACCATTAATTTCGTGCTATTTAAAGCACGATTTCTTTCATTTTTTCTGATTATTTTCTGCTTGGAAAAATTTCAAAACATTTCCACAAGGAAGGAAAATCATGCAAATTTGTGCAACATTTAAACAATAGATTATTGGATAGCAGCACACATTTTGTATTTAGTAGGTTGATTAAAGTAGAATATTTAACCTAAATTTAAAATTATAGCAATTTAGAACATGTAAATAAAGATATTGTCATTAGAAAAGGGGGAGATTAAAAAATGGAATATTTTAGTTGAAGAAGATTTTGTTTTATAAAGAATAGAAATTTCAATTTACCAAAGGCTTACATAGACATGCAAACATTAATATTTGTCATTATTTAAAGTAAATATTAACTTTTTGAAAAAAATTCAATTGCTAAATTACGGCATACAATAACCATTAAAATGGTAATTTCAAGTTTATTGAAATTGCCATACATTTTTTAAGATTTTTTTTTTTTTTAATTTTTAATTTTATTTTTATTAAGAATATCTAAATTAATTCAAATGACCAAATTATGCCTAAGATTTTTATTACACTTATATTTCTTTATCTTAATAAAATTCTCATTTAATAAAATATTCAAATTAACTCTCTTTTGTATATTTCACAAAAAAAAAACTAAATGAATCATTTTGTGTTTTTAAACAAAAATTAATTAAAAATACTTACAATTATCATCATGATCTTGAGGACCATCACAAGATGAAAATATATCTTCTACGGCACATGAACGTTTTGGATATTTACGATCCACTGGTGTGACTTCAAATTCCTTAGCACCGATTTCCGATATTTGACACTGTATATAACCTTCAACCGGATCACGGGCCCACACAAGTTGTGTGTCCATTTTGCGAACTAAAAACAACAATGAAAAAAGTAAATTAATTTTAGTTATTCAGTTTGAGTATTTAATAGGAAAAAAAAGTACTAATTAAAATTATATATTTTTAAACTTAAATAAATATTGAAACAAATTTTTTAGGAAAGCAGAACAAAAAATAATAATAATAAATGTTAAAAATAATCTTATCAGAAAAATAACGACGACAACGTACGTTAAACAAAAAAAAAAAAAAAAACTTTTGGAGTGACAGACAGGTGATGAAACCAGTAACAACAATAAAAAAAAAAACACTTAAAACAATAACACTGTAAGTAAATTTTTTTATATTATTTTCTGTTGCTTTTTTTTTTTCTTTTTTGTTAACAAAAACACAAAAGGTAAAACAAAAGAATGAAATAAAAAAATTAATTGTTTACTGCAGAACAAACGAATTTAGACTAAATGTGTGTTTTAAGACTGAAGTTCTACGAACCAAAACAATAATAATAAAAAAGGTTCGTTTTATTGTAGTTACTTTAAAGCGAAATGTCCCAAAGTACTTTAACAAAGGGGGCAATTTAGGGTAAACGTTGATGCGATAAAAATTAATTTAACAAAAAGAATTATAAAAACTAAAAAAATCCAGTTGTGGAAATTCAATTATTTTATTGCAAACCGATGCTTTTGTTAAATGTAAGTTCTATTTTGAGTATTTTATTAAATCTATTGAATTTCTATGTTATTAAAATGTTAATCCTTAATTACATAATATTAGTTTTCCAGCAGCAGAACACACTCAAAGATGTAACCCCTTGACTGTCAAGATTTTGAAAAAAAAACTAGCAAAGACTCTTTTATCTAAATTATATTAAAAAGGGCCTTAGTCCTATTCTATTAAGTGAGGGCCAAATAGACCTGATATCCTAAAAGTTGTACTGAATCAAATGCCCATTTTTAATGTTTGACAGTTCGAAAAATCGTATGTGAAGACCGGCCAACCAGGAAAATCGCCACTAAGGCTGAATATCCAAGGCATTGACATATTTTTCTGTAGGTTTGAACGGTGTCATCTGTGTCGAATACAATTGAGAGCATTGAATGAAAAACGGACTGATGAGGCTATAATTTTAAACCATGTATTTGGATAACATTGGAAGGGAAGTTTATCCGCGATTTAGACTTTCGTTCAGAGTGGAATATGCTTTAAATTAGAACAAGGTATAAAAAATATACTGTATCAGTTTTTGGCCTCAAAAGATGAGAAGTGAATTTAAAAAATTTTTGAAATTTTTACTTATATAAACGTTATTTGTGTCGAATGTTAAGTTGATACTAACAATTTTATGGGATTTATGCATGTTAAAGCGATTTTCGGAAGAATTGTTCATGTGGGAGCTATGGTCAATTATGGACCGATCTTCACGAAATTTGGCATACGGATTTATATTTATATAAAACTTTTTTGTGCCATGCAAATATTCCTAGTTTTAGGGCATCTATGAGTGTCAAGACTCTATTCCGAGAGGCCATTTGTATGGGGACTAGGTGAAATATAGGACCGATCCTAACTAAATTCAATAAGCTTCGCCCTTGTAAACACAAGCGTCCGACGGGCGGATGGATATTGTTAAATCGACTCAGAAAGTGATTCTGTGTCGAATAGTATACTTTAAAGTGGGGGTTCGAAGATTTTTTCTCTGCGTTACAATTTCAGCACAAACAAATAATACCCCAATCACCTATGGTGGTGTAGGGTATAATTATCTTGAAATAAACTCATATTTTTCATTAAAAACGATGGGTATATGAACCATCAGCGTTTCTGTTTCATCCTTAAGCTATCCGTTTCTTGACCACTCGTCTATATTTTGTTTGTACTCATGCTTTTGCACTAATGATCCCGAAAAAATTTTTGGGATTTCAAATTCGAGATTTATTGACATAAATACATTAAAAAAAATGAACTGAAAAAATGTTTCAAAAATATTTTAAAAATCGATTACAAAGATAAGAACATTTTGCTATGAATAATATGAATAAATGTGTTTACATATAAAAAATAAATACCGAAAAATCCCGGGATCCCGAAAATTAAGATTTGCAATTTTCTCTAATCCCGGGATTTCCAAAAACCAGTCCTGTTTGGCTCTCTATTTGGCACCCAGACTATCCCAGTTATCTCTAACAGGTTTAAAGATCCTAAAAGATCTATCAAAGTCCATTCGGGGGATTGTTCCCAGAATGATTTATCCTTAGTTCGGCTAAAAGCAAAATCAGAGAACAGACTTGGCCGAGATGTTTATGGTGAAATATCATCGTCAGAGTGATTTTTAGGTCGACTTTTGTTTGCTTTGACCTTTATTTTAGTCATATCGGGAAACGAGAACGGCGAGATGTAAATATGATTTAAACAAAGTCCGTAGTTTCTCTGAGGGCTTTTTGTTCCTAAATCATACCTTTATAAACTGATTTTTATGATTTTCGAAAGGAAATAGTATTGAGTTTTGTCTTGTAATGGGTATCAAAAAAATTCGTTATTTTTAGCCAATTACAAAAAAAAAAAAAAAATTTAAAAAAAAGATCTCAAAAATTTTGGTACATAAACCATCATTTTAGTACATCATGCAAAAAAAAAAAAAAAAAAATTTCGATATTTTTCTAAAAAAAATTTATAATAATTTTATAATTTTATTCCCTTTATGGCTAAAATATTAAAAAATTTGCATTGTAGTAAGTACTGTTGATAATATATAATTTTCCAAATTTTTCCAAAAAATTGTTCATCAAAATGCCTTAAAAAGTCTTCTAGCGAAACAAAATCCCATGGGAAAATTTTTTAAAATATTTTTTGCATAACCAGGATAAAATTACGAATTTTTTGATACCCATTTCGATTAAAAAATCTAAACTTTTTTTACCAAAATGTATGGGACTCATGATTTTTCAATCGCTGGTAGGGAACTGAAGACCAATTAAACAAATTTTTTTAATAATTTTTTTTTTTTGGTATCAAGCTAATTTTTACGCATTGTTTGAGAGGTCTTCCTACATCGAAATCTCGAAAAAGGCATTTCTCGGGACAATCTAATGTACATAGATATTTAGATTTCCTACTTACAAGGATATACACAGCCATATTTAAAATAATTTAAATAAGTATTTAAATTTTTAATGAAAAATTTAAAAAAAAAAAAAAATCTTAAAATCTCAAGTGAGTTATTGCAGGACAAATTATTAAATCAATTTATTTTTATAAGCACAAATGTCATTTCTACATTAAAGTACTTTTACTATCTCAAAAAGTACCTTTTTTCAAAACTGTCACCTAACATCTCCAATAAATAAAAATAAAAGAAAGAAAAGAGCATGAAAAAGGGAGAGCATGTAATTTTAAATGGGAATGAGTATAAATGAGTGTTATTTTAAACAAGCTACTAAATATGGTTAAATTGTTAATACAAGTTGTTTAGTACTCATTTTTAATTTATATCTTAATTTTTAATATTTCAAAAAAGAAAAAAAAAATATTGTACAATTGAATGAAGTTCATTCTCTGTTTCACTGAAAACAAAAATAATTTAAACACAAGTATTTACATTTTTTTCTAAACAGTTTTGTTACGCTTTTTTATTAAACAGAATTTGCTTTTGTTTTTTTTTTTTTTTTATAATAAACAACAATTTCTTTTTTTTAACAATTTCTTGTTATTCTAAACAAGAGAGTCAACTGGTTTAATTATTCTTTTACCGGCTTTTTGTGGTTAAGGTTTAAAGCATTTCAGTCTGTTTGCCAGAGATTGTGACTCACGTTTGAATATAAAAAAAAACATTAAAAACCATTAAACATTTGCTGAAGATAAGATTTCAAACGACAAACTCTTTTTTTTGGTATAAATATATATATAAAAACGTTTTTTTATACTTTTTTAAAGGGGAATTTTTATGTTCTATTAAAATTTAATAATGATTTATTATAAAAAAAGTGCTTGAAAATATTAGAAATCAGGTCAAAAACTTATTATAAATAGTAAAATGGAAATGTTTATAGAATCTAATACTTAAACTTGTTTAAATGGAAGAAATTAACTGTTAACTAAATAATGCATTTCAAAAAAATATAAAGCCATGAAAAACAAGTGACTGTGAAGTTACTGACCTTTCAACCCTTTAATAATGTTTAAAATATTTGTGTATAAATTTAATACACCAATTTTTTTTGTTGCAAAAAGTGAGCAAAACGAATGTCATGTAAATCTAAACACCAGGTTCAACAATGCCACCAAAATGTTTTTATTTTTTTTTTTTTTTATTTTACGCGTCTCATAGAATATGAATTATAACATAAATACTTAAAGATATTATGGCGTTAGGTAACCTTGTCTTGGGTATTGTTATGAAGTAGCATAAACTCCTCCCCCTCAGTACCTTAGTCATTCACAGGTGTATTCATTCAGTTGACTCGAAGAATGTCAGCCGCAGTAAACTTATATCATAATCTGTGGCATTTAATAGGTTTATGCATGCATGAGAAGTTTTTTTGGCCACAGGTCTTGTGCGTTATGTATGTCTGTTGGTCTGTCCGTTCGTCTGTCTGTCTTTTCTAATAAACTTTGTGCAACTACAAAGAATCGCAAAAGAAAGAAGTAAAAAAACTTCATAAACTCTAATGAGCAACTAGAGTCCATAAAAACTGGTTGATGGTTTGTTTATGCAACGAAAGATCTTTTTTTGATGACACCTAAGGTTTAAGGTTTCTCCCCTTTTATGTGTATGTACTAAATGTAATTGAAGTAAATTATGAATGAAGTAATTTTTAGAAAGAAACATTGCTAAAGTAACTAGATATTCTTTATTAATAATTTTATGTACAGTGGATGATATAATTAGGGGCTCAGTTAAAATAAAATTATATTTTAAAAGTTTTAGCAACTCTTTTGTGATAAAAGATTAATGAAAAGATATTCTTTAAAAGGAAATTAGACTTTTAGTCTTCCTTAAAAAAATGTGTGAACTAGATGGAATTTTGCATGCTAAACTCGAATCTGCTTTCGGTTTTTTCCCACCAGGTCGAGATTTTTTTTATGGGCGTGTCTAATATTGCGTCCTAAATAAGCCGATTACTCGAGTATATTTCACTATAACTCGATAATAAAATAATAAGTCGTTCTACTAATAAATTTTTATCCGCTCAATAGTTTTGGAGATATTTCGAAATAAGTGTCTGAAAAATATTGTTCATGCTAAATTAAAGATTTCTTTTATTTTTTACTAAAACTTCTTTTTAAAAGTTTTTTTTTTTTTTCTCAAAGCTGGTAAAACTACGAGTAAATAATGCTACGTATCATCAAATTTGATGCACAAATCATGATTGCATTCACAGCTAAGTTAGGATACCCATGCATACCTAGAGTTAAGTGGAGATACACTAGTGGGCAATAAATAAAAAAATAGGTGGATTAGATGGAATTTAACGTGCTAAATAAGAATCAGCTTTTACTTTTTTTTCTATCCTTACTAGCCTTACCATGGGCGAAATCTTAGACATGCCCTGATGGAAAAAATGAAAGCAGATTCGTATTTAGCACATCAAAATACATAAAGTCCAACTATTCGTCTATGGTGGAGGATTTTTTTTTCGACCAGTGTAATTAGTATATTTTTACAATTCTTTCACTGGCTAATTACTACAAGTCCAATTAATATTAGGAAGAAAGTCCAATAAAACCAAAAAAACTGTATCATTATAATACAAATAAGAGTAAATTATCTAAAAAACTGTATACATTTCTAAAGAAATAAATTCATAAATCATCTGAATGCCTTCTAAATATTGAAGAGAATTGAACAATGAATTATAAAGCATTATAAAACCAGGTCCACAGAAGTTTTTCGGAGCATGATATTTAAGTTTTTGTATTATTTAAATCAATTCAAGTCTCAAAATATATTTGTACACAATTTAAAGATAATATCCTTTCGATTGGTTATTTGCTGGTATATTACGGATAATTTCTAAATGATGCTATTTAGAGATACCACCAAGGCTACAATAAATACAACAATACAAAAACAACAGCGATTTTCTTTCTTTTCTTTCAATTGCTTGTTTTAAATGTCAAATTTTGCTCCTTGAAATAATAACAAAGATGAAATTATTACTATTATTTCACATGTTTTTTTACAAAAAACACATTTGACATTTCATGTAATAAAAAAAAAAGAGGAGAAAGATACAATAACACAAAAGTAAACAAAGAATGCAAAAAAAAAAAAAAAAATGTAAACATAAACTATTTGACACTTCAAAAAGAAAAAAATTCTCAGCTTTTAATCTACCTTGCAAACACATAAAGATACAAGGACTATAACAAAAACAACATTTGACAGTAAAGACAAGCAAGAAAAAAAACCAGCTGTGTTTTCAACACTACCTTATATTTAATACTAGCTAATACCCGGTGTGCTTCGCCACCCCTCGAAATGAAATACATAGTAATTAAAGGATTAAAAAAATACACTAATTTTTGTATTTAATTTTTATGGGAGGGACCATACCCCCATAATCCGCTAATTTATTAGACAAATGTTTTCATGGATGTCAAAATTCTTTGTGCAAAATTTGAGCATTCCAACTCCAATAGTTTCCCAGATATACGAATTTTTGCATTTAATTCATATGGGAGGTACCATGCCCCCTACTTCTAGTCCGCCCATATTTTTCTTAAATATTAATATTGATACCAAAGTGGCTCCGACAAAATTTTACATTGACACTTAAGTTTATTGTACAAAATTTTGGAAGTGTAACTGTAATAGTTTCCTAAATTTACGGCATTTGGTATTGGCAAGCAATATTAGGCGTGGGATGTGCCACAACCCCTATTGCTAGTTCGCCTATTTTTTTCCAGAATGTTCAAAGTTGTTCGTGCAAAATTTGAGGACTCTAGTATTACCAATTTCCGAGATATTTTACTTTAGTTATTTAGTAAGTGGGCGTGGCATCTCGCCCACATGGAATTTCTAAATAAAAAGTAGCCTATTTTTCCTTCCAGGCATATAGGAACACACTGTGAAAAATTCAAGAAAATCGGTTTAGCCGTTTAGGCGGCTATAGACTTCAAACAAACATACATACAAACAAACACACATTAATTTTTATATATATAGAATAAGAAGAAGAAGAAGAAAGAAGATAGATGCCTTGAGTATTACCCTGAGGTTATGAGACAAAATCTCAAATTATACCAAAGTAGATAGAACTCAAAACTGATCTTTATTTGTGTCAAAAGTATAGACAAACACCTTTAATTGGATAACATTAGACTTTCCGTACTGCAAAAACTGGTCATTTTATAGCGTTTCAGAAATGACAAAAAGCACTTTATAATTTTTTGAGTTAATTTTAAAATTTTTTTTCTAAATATCATGATACATTTTTTAAACCTTTGTTATTAAAACTATAAATTTGATTTTTTTTTTTTTCAGTAGCAAATAATGTTTGTCTTTAGTTTTGTCAGACAGTGTATAATATTTTATAAATAATACTATTATTAATTTTCCTTTTTTATTCATATTTCTATTTTGATATAAATTTACATTTGGTTCATAATCCATGACAAAAAAAAAAAAAAAAAAAAAAAAACATAAAAGTTCCAAATAATATAATAATTTTGAAAACAAAATAATTTAAAACGCGTGAGAATTATAATTTAACCCATTATATATAAAACAGATACACATACCCTAATCCCTGCAATTGTAACTATCAATATGACTTAATTCTATGAGAAAGAGTGAGAAAACAAAATTATTCAACTCCTACACGGTTCATTTGTTTGCAAAAATGTTCATAAAGTACTCTGACTTTGACCATTTTTATTCCCAATGGCTAAATCTCTAAATACGAGTACATATAAATAAATAATGTGACGATATTATTTCATTATTCGAACCTATGTTTGCTCTTGTATGTACATTAAGGTGATCCGAAATTCTGTTCACATTTGAATGTAGTTAAAAATTATGTTCTAAGATAAACAACATAGAAATTTTCGATAAAAAATTTAAATTTTCGATACAAAATTCATATATGAACCATAGAGCAAATTATTTCTTCTGTTAATATTTGTTACTAGTGTTATACGATTAAAATATAAGTGAATAAAAATCAAGCACCCGAAAACGCTTTATTTTTATTTTTCAATCAAAATAAATATCTTTAATGTTCAAAATATTTTTTCATTTGTTGAAAAAAATATGTGAGGGATTTTTATTTTTAAAATAAATATCCATCAATGATGAAAAAAATAAATATCTTTAACGATAAATATCTTTAACGATAAATATCAGTTCGAAAAAAATTTAAAATGATTGTTTTTTTTATTCATACTTTTGTTTTGTTTTGAAAATATTTTTTTATTCAAATGAAATTGTTGTTGTTTAGAATTTTTTTCCATCTGATGAAAAAAGTTCAAAATAATTTTCAACTTTTGAAATAAATATCACAAAAGATATTTATATTTTTATTTTCATCATGATGACAAAAATTAAAATATTGATGAAAATAATAAAAATCATGATGGATTTTTATTATTTTTTGAACATTAAAGATTGTTTTTCGATTGAAATAAAAATAAAAATATTGTTTTTTTAGTATTAAAATCCGGTCTCTGATAAAAATAATTGATTCATATATGCATCACTAAAGGGTTAAATCTGCGATACTCTTTTGTTGTTTTCATACAATATTGGATCACCTTAATGTACATTCATTTATCTTAATAAATATATTTGTATATATGTATGTATTTTACAAATGTTTGCATGTGAATGAAACCATATTTATTTCACACTTTGTCTGCATGTGAAATTGAATCTGTAATGTGAATATTATTTTTTTTTTTTTTTTCTTGGATTAGAAAATTATTTCATGGTCAATGTTGTAGATATAAAAATATTTCAAATACACTTTTCACACCAAAGATAAATTTTGAAATCAATATAATTTGTAAAAAATAAACAATTGATTCAGTACCAAAACTATATGCATAATGTAATCTAAAAGGTAATGACTACTGGTTCAAAGTAATCCTTTCAGTTAGATATCGTTTAAAAATTGAAAGCCAAGATTTCTAATTGTGTAAATTATCTTTATTAGTATTAATAATTTTGCAATGATAATATTTAATTGATTAGTGTTACATTTTTTTTTTTTTTATTTATTTTCAATTGCAAAAATAAAAAAATAAAAAATCTGAAAATTATTTATACTTATTTTTAGTATACATATACATATGTATTAAAGTTTATTATTTATATTCAAATAAATGTAAAAAAGAAAAATCATTATTCTACAATTTAATAAAACATTTTTAACACATACACAAATCTAAACCGTGTGATGTTACGAATTCATACACAGGAAACAACAATTGTTCTTATTTTATAACCCAGCAAACATAAAATTACTTACTAGTCTCCGAACTAGTTAAAGTCTTGAGTCTTCAAAGATCTTTATATAATCCATTCTCGTTTATTTATAGATTGTAAGATGCTAATTTTCCATAAATGCTGAATTATGAGCAATAATCCTAAAAGTTATAATTTTTCCAAAATTTTCTCTCATTTCATACATAGATATCGTGCCTTATCTGCAAAAATATCTAAGTGAAGAATATGATGAATTTGAGATTTTCATCTAAAAAACAAATTTCGAAAATGTTTTCGGTTAGTGCTCGATACAATTTACTCGAGTTTTCTACAAAAAAAAACCCATTTTAGAATTTGTATTAGAAAACGGATTATCATCATAATGTCAAGGGCAAAGAATACTAAGAAGGGAAAATAGTACTCTTTCCTACAACAACAACATTTCTCTCTCTTCACATACAAGCAGTGTTACCATATGTCAAGTTTTCCCTTTTTTTGCAAGTTTTTTGAGAAGCAAAAAAGTTTTAAAGTTTTTGGCAAAAAAAAAACAGTTTTTTGGAAAATTTATGCAGTTTTTCAAGTTTATTTATTTATTTAATTAATAATAGCTTTTTACGAGAATTATTTACTAGTTTAAAAATAATAAAACAATGTCTTTACTATTAACAAAATAATACTTTTATACTATGGTGCACTGTGCTAGTAATATTTTGCTCCCTTTATATTGCAACAATGTTTAATTTATTTTCGTCCCTCTTAAGTACAAGATTGCATTGTCATATGTTAATAAAATGGTAACAAGTCTACGTATTTTTTTGTATATGGAATTTGACATTTAGGAGCATTTATACATAAAAATAAAAAACAGTTTCATTGACTACACATTCTATGAAGTTATGAATAAATCGTTATTTTATTTGTTTTGTTTATTTCAGGTGTAAGAACCTGCTTGTTATTCATTTGAAATTTTTAATTTGATATTGTTTGTAAAAATGGATAAATATTTAACAAAAAGAAACGGTAAGTTTAAGAACTAATTAGGTAATTTTTATATTTGAAATGACGAATTATTTATTTTATTAGTATCAAGTGAAGAGAATAACGATACCACTGAAGATGTAGTAGAAATTTCTGAGTCTCCATCGTGTTCTATAAAACCAAAAAAACGAAAACATGGAAACTACGTCAAATCATGGGAAGACCATCCATTATTGAAAATTGTAATTGCCAAATAAAAGCAGTTGGTGGAATCGTAGATTTGAAAGCACACGCATTAACAACGAAACATACAGAAAGAGCAAAAGCCATCGAAGTCCAAGCAGGAAGCAGTTTGTTGTTTATTAATACGGACAGATTTAATAAGAATGTTTCAAATATTGAACTTCATTTAGCTGCCTTTTGTGCTGAACATAATGTTTCATTTTTGGCAATGGATCATTTAATTCCTCTGCTACAAAATACTGCCCTAGATTCGGAGATCATAAAGAAAATGTCATGCGCAAGAACAAAAACTACTGCACTAGTTAAGAATGTCATTGGAGAAACGCATCGAGCCGAACTTTGTAAGATTCTACAAAATAATTGGTTTTCGCTATGTATCGACGAATCTACGGACATATCAACAACAAAGCTTTTATCTTTAGTGGTACGAGTGGAATTTAAAGGCAAGATTTGTGACTTTTTTTTTGAAATTGTTAAAGTTAGAACTTGCAATGCCATAGGCATTTATGAAAATATAGTAGACGTTTTTCAGCAAAATGAAATCAATTATAAAAAAAATTTAATAGGATTTGCTGCAGATGGCGCAAATGTTATGACGGGTGCTTACCATTCAGTAGCTACTCTTTTAAAAAATGATTGCCCAAATCTAATAATATTCAAATGCACTTGCCATTCATTTGCGCTTTGTGCTAACTATGCATGTAGTTTTTTGCCTAACTTCGTTGAAGGTGGAGCCAGAGATATCTACAATTTTATTCAAAATAGTCCAAAGAGACTGGAGTTATTTGCTGATCTTCAAATTTTATTGGACTATAATCCTCGGAAAATGTTACATCCTTCACAAACACGATGGCTTTCACTCGAAGCCACAGTAAATCAACTTCTGAGTAGATTTGATGTTTTAAAACTCTTTTTTTTACATGAAGATTTAGATAAGTTTGACTCCACCGTTAGAATTATTAACATTTTACACAAACCGGAATTTGAGTTGTATTTATTATTTTTAAAATTTATTTTAAATGATATTAATAAGCTAAACAGATTATTTCAAAATGAAAGTCCCCAAATCCATTTATTAAATGGGGAGATAAATCGTTTATATTGTAAAATATTTGAATATATTGTAAAGGATGAGTTTATCGAATTTGAAAAGTTCCAAAAAATAGATATTAACAATAACACATATCTAAAAGAACCCGAAGATATTTATTTAGGAGCAGAAGTATCTTTGGCGCTAGGTTTAAAAAAATTATCACAATCTGATGAAATAGATTTCAGAAATCATTGTTTTAAATTTTATGTTGGACTTTGTAATAGCCTATTACAAAAATTTAATTTTGATAATAATTTCCTTAAATGTATTGAGGATTTGGCACCTCTGAACGTAATAAAAGGCAAGAAAAAATCAATTTCAAATTTATGTGCTTTTGTTCCAAATGTAGTTGATAAAAACAATATACAAATAACTGATGATGAATGGCGTGAGCTACTTCATTTTGATTTTAAGGAATTTAATTTAGTTGAGGAAAATAATATTGAAACATTTTGGGATACTATATTTAAAGTAAAACGTTGTGATGGCTCTGAGGTTTTTCCCAATTTAAGAAAACTAGTTTATGCAATTTTATCAGTACCTATATCCACAGCCAACGTAGAACGAATATTTTCTCAGATAAATTTAAATAAAACTAAAATAAGGAATAAATTAGAAATTCCAACTTTATGCGGTATTTTGAGGACAAAAGATTTTCTAAAAAAAAATAACAGTAATTGTACAAACTTTGTACAATCAAATGAAATGTCCTTGAAATTTAATAAAACAATGTATAAATAATTTAATTATAAACTTTTTACAATACTTTTTACATGATCTCTATATTTAATATTTATGTTCTATGTTATGTTTTATGAACTGTATTCGTTAT
The DNA here is from genome assembly GCA_951394005.1 of Protophormia terraenovae. Taxonomy (NCBI): domain Eukaryota; kingdom Metazoa; phylum Arthropoda; class Insecta; order Diptera; family Calliphoridae; genus Protophormia; species Protophormia terraenovae. The sequence continues at coordinate 170,861,387 of OX596073.1, read as the reverse complement.
ATTTTTTGTTATGTTACGTTCTGTTGTTTTGTTTTTAATAAAATTGAATTAAAATTAAACGTACGAATTGTCTTTTTTAATTTTAGAATAAAAAAAGTTTTTTCTGTTAAAAAAAAGTTTTTTTTTCGAAATTTTAAGTTTTCTTCAAAAAAATATATGGCAACACTGTATACAAGTTCTGTGTGAATTCAACACACTTGTGAGAGAGAGAAACAACACAAAATAAACAAATTTTTTCCTTAAAATTTAAGGAAAATTACACACGCGTCACATTTTTCAACAAACACACGATATTTTTATTATTTTTTCACACGCGTTTATAGTATTTTAACTCCCGTTAAACGAATATTTTCCACAAACTGAAAAAATATTTTTTTATTTTATTTTTGACATTCCTTTTTTGTATGTTGAAATTTAAATTGAACGAACAATGTTGCTACTTTTGGTATTAAAAATAAAACAGATTTTAAAATAATTTTAAATTATTTTCATATTCATTAACAAAAAGCAAAGAAATGTAATTATATTACTATTTGTGGATGTAACCCGCATCAAAAGATAAAAATCTGCGAATATAATTGTGATGAATTATATTTAATAATTTGTTAATACTCTTTTGTGCAACTATGTATGATTATGATGTGTGGTGAAAGTGGTTTCAGCACTAATACATATAAATAAAATTTGACTAACACAATCTTAAAGTTAGGTTTTTTTGACAACAGAGTTAGGTTTTTTTGACAAGCCTTCTATTCTTAGTATTCTTTGGTCAAGGGTATATTAGAGGTACATATTAGAAGAGTATTTAATATCACTATAAAATCACAAAATATTTTTTTTTTTTTTTATATATTTCTATGTAATTTGTAAATGAATATGTTGATTAATGTAAAACCAAAATTTATACATTGATTGAATGAAATGTGTCTTGTTTTATTTGCAACAAATTTATGTATATGACTAAATAATAAGAATTTGCATTTTTTACATTTACGAATTTTGAAGATTTTTTGATAACAACTTTTTTGAAAATTTTGTACGAAATTTATTTTATTTTTTTTTTTTTTTTTCAGAAAATATGATTAATATCTCCATATCTGTTGAGCGCAAAAGTAGTTAAAGAGTGACATGAAGACAATTTTAATTAGAATTTTTTGATATTTTTTGAATAAAATCATTTCGAGATATGCTTCAATATATAGTGCGACCTACATAGTTTTACAAATCGCGAGAATTATAGTAAATTCAAAAAAAGAGGATTAGAGGCTTAGTACACTCAGAGAAAAAACATGGATACAGCATGATCACTACAACTATTCAATGTTTGTATAGATGTTTTTCATTGATTTGAATAATACCGTGTTCATGATAGCAACGTTTATGTTTTATGTTTATGAAATTAGTTTATATATATGATAAAATGGGGTTATTAAATGATAAAAACATGATGAAATTGTAAGCAATATTTAAGAAGAGGTTGTAAACATTACTAAATCGAATCATTAAATGATAAAAAAAATATAAAATGGAATCATAATAATAATTACGTACTTATTTTTAACTATAATCATATATTACAATCATAGTATGTTGCTCTTAGTCAAATATGGTCACTAGAACCATATTTTTTCATTACGTATACTTAATACCGTGTATCCGAATTGAATGATAAACCCCGTTCCGCAGATTTTTTTTTATTTTTTCTCTGTTATTTAACTCAATTTAATACGATTTTGTTAATTTATATATGTATTTGTCTTATGTGTGTGAAGATTTAAAAATTTCTCTCCTATAAACAGAGCTCTGTTAACTCACGTGGTTTGCGTCTAGGGTAATAAATTTTAAAATTTATCTTCACACACACATATTTGCCTTAACAGCAAAATATTAAGGAAAAATATATGTCAGAAATATTTCGATATTTTTATATAATCAAGCAAAGAAAAAAAAATAGTTTTGTCGGGGTTCACACACAGCAATTTTTCTTGCCGCAATTCTGAGTTCCAAGTCGAGAGAGGTAAAGAGATATATAAAAGTTTAGTATTCCCTTCTCCTTTCTCTCCTATAATCTCAGAATTGCGGCAAGTAAAATTGCTGTGTGTAAACCCCGACTTTAACACTTAAATTTTTGTTTGTTGGGATGTATAAGGGGTTAATGCAAAGGGATGCCATGCTTTATGTAACAATAAATCAAAATAAAATGTAGGAATTATACTTTGAAATTCTATTTACTACACATATGTAGTTTGAAAAATTTAAAAATACATTTTTATAAAAAAGCTATACTAAAATAATTTCTCTTATATTATAATCCCTTTAATTTGGCAACTCTTTTTATATCAAGTAAAGCTCTCGCAATTTACATTTAAATACCAATTAAATTTAATAGCATTTCTGTGAGTCGTTGAATTCTATTAGATTTACATTTTTTTGAGTCTCGCTCATTGTATATTTTTTATTTTCTTTTTCATTACTCATATTGAGTATAAAAGGGGTTTATTGTACGACAGAATTAATAAATTTCACCTTGCCACACTTTAAGAGTCAATTGTCTACAAATATAAATTGTGCAACAATAAGAGGAAACAAAAGGAAAAGTAAATAAAAATAATAATAAAAGGATTAATAAAAAATAGTTTCATAAATCTTTACGGGGTTTAAAAAGTACCAAGAAAAATATATTTAAAGGGTTTGCTACATGCGTTTAAAAATAGTATTAAATACAAATTCTGTTTTTAGATTTAGTTTAAAGTAAGTTCAATTAACTATATTAAAAAAATATTATTTTCAACCTTTGTGGTCATCGAACTCTGACAGATATTTTGTATACCAAGATAGAAAAAATAGTTTCAATTAACACCACAACTCTAGGAGTCATTTTGTCTCTAAACCCTCCTACGATCTGTTTTATATTATAGATAAAACAAAACAAAAATGTCTTCCTGATTTCAACATTCATTTTGTATACACTTCTTGACATTTTCATTTTAGTCCATTCAAGTGCAACATATTCTTTTCAACACTCTTTTGTTTCAAAAAAACGAACAAAAAATATTATTTTAATATGCATTCATTGTTTGTGTTTAAATTATTTGAAATTTTGCCGCAATTAAAACCAGAGAAAACAGATCTTTCTAAATGAATGAACAATTTAAATGTTGTCATGTGTTTTTGTTTCTGTTTAAATTTCACAAAAAAAAAAATATGATGACAATTTCTAAGAATTAATTCATAAAAAAAACACAACATTGTGTCATTGTCAATGTCTCCAAGCTGACGTCTTGAAGTTTAAGCCACAAACTCAAGAAAATTATAGGAAGTGAAGTTGGTTACAGCAAGTTCATATGAATACGGTTTCATAGACATTTGAGGAGAATTTAAAATGCCCTGCTAAAAGAAAAGCTAAAAATAATCCCTTTTTGAAGATATTATTCAAGAGGGAATTAAGTAAATCCAGAGGCTAGGGATTTTTTTCTTAAGATTCAAATAAAAATGTAAAGTTTATAAAAAAAAGTAGAACAAAATAATTTAAAGAAAATATTTGAATTCAAATGACAAATGTCTCTTAACTGCATATTAAACCTAATATGCCTAAAAATTCTCCCATGTTTTATGCGGCGATTATTATATCTACAAATCTAGCATAATCGTTTTTATGGTGGTGTTGATGATGTTGCATGGCATAATAAATACAAATTATAACGACTTCGTACATATGAGCTATATATGAATATATGTACAAAAAGCAACTTTATAATGAAAGCGAAGTGTAATAAATAGAAACAAAAAATTATGTCTACTTCTTCTCTAATAAGAGACGAAATACTTGTGCATCCATAATTAAATGCTGAAAGTATCAGTGACTTTAAGAAATCTTCCAAAGAAGATACTGTCTATTTTGTTGTGCTTTCTTATGAGTAACTTCCTTAACTTGCATGTTCGTAGAGAATTTTTAATGTATTCATTCGTATGTTTTTTATCATTATTTTTCTATGTATATAATGAATAAAAATGTAAGATTATGTAACGATGTGTATACACCCTACACTAAATATATTTTAATTTCCGAATTACATCTAAACAGATGTCAAATAAATTTAGAGAGTTTTCACTCTTAAAAGGTCTTTAATGGTCAGCAATATAACTTTCAGATTCCGGATCCTGAAAAACTCGTACTAAGAAATCCCTTATGGATTTATGTACAGTAGTACTAACGTAGGTGTTGTTCTGATTGTCCTTCCCCTCATCCGAACAATTTCTGCAATAAATAAATCGAGCATTAATGAATGCTTTTGAGTAAAACCACAATGTTAGATTATCCGTAAAAAAATGCGTAGGAAAAGAAAAAAGATAATTCTGAATGATAAATATAAAGAAGAATGAATTAAAGCGAATCTAGGATTAGATTTAGGGTTATCCACGCACAGTGTCACATTCGGCAGTTTTAGAACGACAAAAATCCAATTTTGGAGATTTTAGTCTGAAATTGTATATTCTATTAGTAGATAAGGCCATAAACATTCCCACTCAAAATGGGAGGGTAGAATTACTGCCACTCTCATACTGAAAAAATTACTTAATTTGTAGGAATTTCGGAACATTTTTAGTAAATTTTGTTAAAATAAAGAATATTTTAATAGTAGGCGTGGCAAGATCTTATCACACAAAACTTATTGTAACAATTGCATAACAAATTTTCAGCCACTACCTTAAAATGTTTAAATAATTCTTAAGAAATTGCTAATGTGAGGTACCGCATATTTTTTATAATATTTTAAAAGATCGCAAAAAGTCGCAGCCAATATTTTTAAATATAATTTCACAGATGTTCTTTTACAATTAAATCGTATTTTTAAATTCGAACTCGTTGGAACTTTTTAATTCCAGTCCATTAAAAACAGAATTTCTCAAAAAATATATTTTTTTATATTATGATTTATTTTAGATAAAAAAATATATTATCTATTGATTGATCTTTTAACTTCGCAAATTATAATAGAATAATTTAGATACATTTATTATGATATACCAAAAAAGTCTTATCAATATCTGCAGTATTTTCTGAGATACATGAAGTTAAATTCAACATACTTCTTTAGAAAAGTTGTAAATAAAATAAAAATATTTTTAAAAGTTGCAACTTTGAAAACCCATAATTCTCGCTATAGACACTTTCCATAATATATGACATGTTTACTAATAAATTCGAAAAGAATAACTTCTATTAATAAGGTTTTATTTTCGTATTTTTGTCGTTCTAATTTGGATAAATGTGACACTGTGCCACGGTGCACTTCGCATAAATACAATGCATAGATCACCATATTACTATACATGAGCAACAAGACGCCATAATTTTAGACATGACTTCCTCTTAGTGAGAAACGAAGACGCCAATGACAACCCACATCGGATCACTAAAAATTATGACAGAGATCCGCACACTTTGACTTAACATCTAATCATCTACTGCGATATATAATATTCCTATTCATACACATCCATATATCTATCCGACGACACTCAACCAAATCGTCACATTTATGATAAATGGCCCTAATAACCTACACCCTACGAACACACATAAAATAAATATTTTTCGTTGCGACATGGACAATACCGCAAATACTAATGTCCGGTTAATATGAGTGTTCATACAATTCGATCCGTAATTATATTCACTCTTAACACTTATATTACTTTAATGCAAAAATCAAAGACAATAACTGTAACGACTTTTATAACAAAAGTTAATGACGCTAATGTTTTCAACAAGTTCTCAAATATTTGGTCATTAAAGCTTTTTTTTGATCCCTGGCAATAATGCATATAGGAAACGATGCATGGTACGCCAAAGTCTAAATAATCAATCTCAAGTCGGATATTCTATACTACTAATCCACTTGAAACTACTTTCCCCAAATCCGCACCTATCTGAACCATATCAAGAGCTCAATATTACCTAAGAAGACAAGACCAACATAATTTTGGTTTGTTTAGGTTTCTCTGATAACTAATGCCGATCCCAAAGGGTGTTATACGATGCCCTAGTATCAAAACTCGACTCATTTGCTGTACACTTTTCGGATCATTCGTGTTGTAATAGATGGAGTCTCGTTTGAACTCAGGAGTACCCCTTTCTCCATCCCTCTTTTGGATTTTTATGGAGGACTTGTTGGCAGTGCTTACTAACCCAATATATTCCTTTGCCGATGACAGCAACATCTGTCACTCATATTCATTTGACCATAGACCTGGGCCTTTCAAGATTCATCTCGTTAGAACCAATAAGGATGACTATCTTATTCGTGATCTGACTTTAATATCGACATTTGGGTGATTCAAATAGGTTTAACATTAGTACACTTAAGATTTAATGTTTTTCGCTGACACACAATAGATTCGATGTCTCCTATATTACGCCTCTAAATGGAAGAATGATTATGATTTTAGGTACAGAGCCACGTCAAATGGAATCGTTATATTTTCGTTATTGCAAAGGTATAATTTAAATGCTTGGGTTTTTAAGACGTTATCAGACATATTTTTTCTCATCTCACGCACTCGGTATATATACCACCTACATTGTCCAAAAATGAAATATAATCCATTTGAGAGTTATTAGATCGTGTTCAAAAGAGAGCACTAAATCTCATTGGGGTCGAAAATAATTCCAAATTAATTTGCACACTTGAACACCTTGATTTATAGGTACTTCCTATGAAAGAAATGTTCCGTAGAGATAAATAAGCTTACTCCCACTATACATGTGTTCAGCCACATCCATCTCATCCATTTATCATCGGCTGGAATACGTGTCGTACACAGAGATACAAGCCGACCGGCTCAAAATCAGCGGCGCTGTCTACTTTATCAATCAATTGTTATCTCATCGGCCGCCGATTTGGTCAGCTACATCGGCTTAAAATCATCAGAAAAAATTTTTAATTTTAATTAAAATACTATGCAAAAAGTAGTGAAAGTAGTGTCTCCATCTGTTATTGTTTTTAATAATTTATTTTATTATGCGGCTTGTTTCTCTGGTCATACAACCCACTATAGGGAATAGTGCTGTGCAAGTATTGAGTATTAGTATCGAGTAACGAGTATTTGCCCGCTTTTTGTGGATACTCAATACTGTAAAGTAGTTACTCAATACTTTCAGAGTTTAATTTTTAATGACATCATATTAAAAATATAACGGCTAAAATACAACTCTGTATAAAGATACAAGTTAATTTTTAAATATATGAAAACAATTTTATTAATTTTTATTAAAGTTAAATTTAAAGTTAACGTTTTTTTTAAACAAATTAAATAAAATATTAATTTTCAGAAGTTTTCTTTCGCTTCTGCCGAAGTTTATTGAATATTAGTCTACACCGATTGTATTTAAGATGAAGATATTATTTTTTTACCCGCCATCAAAAAGATGGGATGGTATATTGATTTTGCCATTCCGTGTGTAACATGTCGAAAGAATCATTTAAGACCCCATAAAGTATATATTTTCTGGGTCCTGGTGAGATTCTGAGTCGGTCTAGCTATGTCCGTCCGTCAGTCTGTCTGTTGAAAGCAGGAACGGGACAACCTGGTGGGACGAAATTTGGCTCAAATATTTATATTATATAAAGTTTGTTTGGTATTGAAAATGAGCAAAATCGGTTAATAAACAAAAAAAGATGGGCAAAATACTAGAAACACAGGGTGTCAGCTGTAACTTCCTTTTCTGCTGATATATCTTAAACAAAAGCATGTACGATGTATTACAAAGTAAGGTATATAGTAATGAGTATTAAATGCAAAAGTTTTAATGTAAATCTTCTTGTCAACAATTAAAATAAATTGTTTAAAATCGATTAATTTCCATTTAATTTTACAAAGATAAAGTATCTAATAGTCACCTTAAATATAAAACAATTCATAATAATTTCTACAACCTCAAAAAAAATTGGCATAAGGTTTCCTTCCTCTTACTATGTACAATTATAATGACATGTATCACATGTAATAAAAACTCTGCTATTCTTGCACTAAGTAACAAACATCTTCCAAGTTGTAACTGCTGTTGTTGCAGCTACTGATGATGATGATGATGAGAGGTGATGTAAATTATGAAATACGTATGTTGTATGTGTTTCTTTTTGCAGCCATTTTATGTAATACATATGGGTATGGTATGGCATCATATAAAGTGTGCGAATAATTATTGTACTTATTGCAAGCTTTGTTCGTAAACAATATTTTTCTAGTGCTTTAGGCCACAGAGTCTTTAAACTACGATGAATCTTGTAAGATTTTTTATCCATTTTTTAACTTTTGCTATAAAAAAGTTACTGCCTCTGATGAAAAATATGTGCAAGATGATGCATCATCATGCAAAACAATTAAGATTTTGCTAAATTGTCTGTAAAAATTATTATTTTTTTATTGTTGCTAATTTTAAACGTAAGGGATTTACACAATTTAATGTGTTAAAATATGATCTTGGGAATAAAATAATAGGTAAGTGTTTTGGGCATAGACATTTTTATGTTTCTGGCTGAAATTTAATTCTAATGGAGCTTTTTCAAATGCAAACTAATTAAGGGTTATAAAATGCTAACAATTAGAAATTCTTTTAAGGCAGATTTGTTAAATAATTTTAAAAAGATTAAAAAAAAAAAACAGTTCTTTTAAAAACATCAAGTCAAAATTAGATTCATTATAAGATAAAATAAAATTTTATTCTTACGAATAAAATTAAATTAAGTTTATTGTGTTAATTTGAATAAGAATAAAGAAATTAAACTTATTTCTCAATGCTTCAAACAAACTAATTTTATGACGAACTACTTTTGCTCGTCTCTTCTTCAAACTACATATCTCTTGTTCTATTAAAATTTTAAAAATTTTTTCAAATTTGTAATTTTGCTGTTTATTTTTATATAAATATGTTTTTACTAAAATATTTACTAAAGAACCTATTAGATGCACATAAATGAAACAGAACTGTTGACAAAACAATCAAAATCTTATCTTTGGAAAAAAGAAATGAAAAAAGGAAAGTTATTTCGTTGATTGATTTATTATCAGACAATAAAATTAGTTAATTGCTTATTAAAATTGATAATGAAATTATTTGTAAAACAAGAGGAAATAATTGAAGGTCGCTAAATCAAATAGTATAAAAATAGTTAAGTTATTAAAAATAATTAATAATTTTGTTTAAATAAAATTGAAGTTATATAAAACAGTTATAAATAAAAAAATGATTTGCCTTAAACAATATAGATTTCTTTTGCATTTTAATAAAAAAAGTTAAATCGATTTTATTACCTTGTGATCTAATTTTTTTTTATTAACTGTTCTGCTGATTAATCGAACTATATTAACTTTATTTTCATCTTAATTTCTTTAAATAATAGGATGAGTAAATGTGTGACAACTCTTTTGTATTTGCATTCTTGGTTATATTTGGTACAGATCGATTTATTCGGATACAAGATTTTAACGTATGCATAAATTAGTCCGTAATTAGGTTAGAAAGATTTGGTGAAAAATATTTAGAAATTTCATTCGGTGCGAAAGATTTTTGTTCGAAAATCTCTTAATGAATTAGTTATAATTAGAGTTTTTCTTTTCCCGGACTTTTTCCGCTCCCGGGAAATCGGGATTGATTTTTAAATTTCCCGGGATCCCGGGAATTGCCGCCAAAAATAAATAATTAAAAATTATAATATTCAGTTAAATAAAAGATAAAAAATATTAAAATAAACTAATTAATCATAAAATTATAAACTAATTCTTTTTGAAATATTGAATATTGAATGAATACTTTTTATTATATAACAACTCATACGAAAGTCGAATCAATACCTTGGTTTTCATTTACCCCATTTGGAAAAATCTCTAAATATTTATACGGAAGTAAGCTTGTTGTTAAGAAAACCTCAGGGAATTTTACAGTTTGAATACTTTTAGTCTCACGTTTTCGGTGGGGCATTAAAAATGTAAGTTATTGTTTGAGGTTTCCAGACATTTTAAAAAAAATCCTCTTACAACTTTCACATGCGTGCAAATTGCATCTTCAAATCGTTTAATAAATATACTTCTTAAATATCGAATTTTAAAAATATTATTTTTGACCACAATTAAAAAAATTTAAAATCATTTTTTTTTAATTATTCAGCAAAAAAGAAAACGATATTTTGTTTTCAGACTGTTATACGAAAAATATCAAACAAATTGAGAAATTTAATTAAAAATATTTAAACTTGTAACAAACCAAATTAAATAAATAAAAACAAATGTAAAAACACATTATATACTAAAATATCCATATATTAGTTGTTAAATATAAACATTTTGCATACATAAGAAATCCCGGGAATTCCCGCTTGATTTCCCGGGATTACGGGAGTGAAAATTTGACGTGATACCATATAATTTTTTTGTCAAAAAAAGTTATAGCCCTAGTGTACATACAAAGCATCAACTAGAATAGCGAGGAACACTTATAGTTACGGATAAAAAAAATAGGGTCAAGTACATTTATTTATTACAAGAATAATATCCTTTAACATTATCCCAATAACATTACATCGTCTCAAGCTCAAAAAGTCCTTTTTCAGTGCGGACAAAAAATGGGGTCAGCAGTAAATTTTTCAAAATTTTCTAAAATTTTATAAATTTTTTTTTAAGCTTTTTTAAATCACATTAACAATATAAAAAATAAAAAAGTAATAAAAAATAAGAAATATTGATTATCTCTAATTCCAAGAACTATTCGTATCAAAAAGAGTATATAGATTTGAGTGATTAAAAATATGGGTAAAATCGAAGGAACTTTCAAAAATTATGTACCGAAATGGATCATTACAGTTAAATCATTTTATTTTAAATTAAAAGGCAGAACTTCAAAGAAATTTAAATAGATTTGGAGCAAAAAAAGTTCTCTGGTAACTAAGTCTGGAAGTTTTAAATTATTTAAGTCGGTTCAAAATGTACTTGGGACATAAATTTCTTCATAATAAAACAATTGGAGGAACCATTGTTTCTATGGAAGACCATTCTAGAGTTCCCTGATGCTGAGATATTGACTTGATAATTTGAAAATGTTTTCAAATCTGCATTTCTTGGACCCATACGAAAGTTCTGCGACTAAATTTAACTTTTATATTAATTTATAAAATAAATCTGTTTTTAAAAGATAACATGCAGTTTTAATACTTTTGGGTACATGAGGATACTGTATTATAAGACTAGGACCTTCCGGAATGGTATTTTAAATAAATTATGTTTTCGCCAATTGTCTTCTTTTTAGTATGAATAGTTCTTGGAATTAGAGACCATCAATGATTCTTATATTTTTCTGTTTTTTATGTTTAATATCGTTATCATGATTAAAAAAAAAAAAAAAAAAAATTCAAACAGATGGGGGTATATTGATTTTGTCATTCCATGTATAACATAACGAAAAAATCATTTAAGACCCCATAAAGTATATATTTTCTGGGTCCTGGTTGCATTCTAAGTCGATCTAGCTATGTCGGTCCGTCTGTTGATAGCAGGATAGGGCTCGAATGGGACAACGTAGGGGGACGAAATTTGGCACAAATATTTATATAAGGTTTGTTTGGGATTGAAAATGGGCAAAATCGGTTAATAAACAAAATAGTTATGGGCAAAATACTAGAAACACAGGGTGTCCCTTTTATACTTTTTTGCTGATATCTCTTAAGCAAAAGTATGTACGATAGCGAAATTTTGTACAGATAGTTCAAGGGTCGATATAAACTTGTAAACAAAAAATGGGCGTGGTACGCAATGAAAAATTACCTTTTGCGCTTGAGACGATGTACTTTGTTATTAGAATAATATTAAAGCCTATTATTTTTTTATATAAGTTTATAACTCAATATATTCGCAATGAAAAATGTTATTTTTTCACATTTTCGGCTTAAAATCCACATTTTTCCGAAGTCCCGTAGATTTTGATTGAAAACTTTTACCAACATATTATAGATTTCTAAACTGCGTTCCGTTTGCAGATTTGTGCTTTGGGATTTTAGAAAATGTAGGCTAAAAAAATGAGTAAAAAGATTGTAGACACTTTTTCAGCCAAAAAATCAAAAAAAATTATTGCAAAAATTAATTTCGCAATTTTCAAATTTAAAAAACTAATAAAATCGGTTCGGAAGTACTGGGATTTATATGAAAAAACCTGGACCAAGAACCTAAAAAATTGAGGTACATAAAATTTCAAAAGCAAATAACTCGACAACTATAAGAGAGGTCCTATCAAGAATATATAAAAATATTTGAAATCAAACGAGAAACAAAAATTTGGCAAGCTATACAATTTTTATATAAACTTATCATTGTACACTCCTCTGCTATGCTTATACCAAATCCAACCAGCCGATTAGAAGTTATAGATTTATATCCAAAAACTTTCGATTCTGCCCCACTGAGCAGTGTAATTGACACCAAATTATTGTAACATTGAAAATACAATATCTCTCAAAATCATTTCATTTATTATCATGGTGATTACTTTCTGAAATTTTGGGCAATAGCACCCAGTTGGAAATTATGTAATAATTATAATTTCACAAATGATCATTAGATGCACTTTAGAAGCTAATTCCGAAGTTGATTTGTGTGATTAAAGTTTTAAACTTTCCAATGCAAATAAAATTAATAAAAAAAAAATTTATTCAAAATACTTCTTTTCCCTTTTTTATTTCTATATGTTAGGGTCAAATACATTTTAATAACGATATACTTAGTGTGTAGTATGTAATTTTACTACTGTGAACATCTGTCATACATCTTTAATAGACAACTGAATCTTTGTAAATACGAGGAAAACCTTTATTATATGATATACTATTCTGCAATCTTTCAAGATGTATAAACTTTTGAACTAGTTCCCTCATTTCTCAAAAATCCTTGAAACCTTAATTTACGTCAAATCTTGTTAAACATGCAGTGTAATAATATTTCATGCAGTTTTTCAATCTAGTTGGACAAAATATTCCCATTTCCTTTATTCTAATAAGAAACTCTTAATATTTCTTACAATATGTTTTCTTTAACATTTCACTTTTCTTTGTTTTTTTTTTTATTAAAATACTACAAACAATACATATGTTTCCTTAAAATTAAACACATTTCAAAAGGTTAATGAACTTACCATCAACTTTTTTCGATTTATTTGTATAAAAATCCATTTTGAAGATAGACCTCGGATTGTTTAATTATTTTAGTTTACGTTTTCGATTAATTAAATTTAAAAAGATTAAATTTAAACTAAATACCATCTAAGTATTTAAATTGTTAAACTGGTGTATTTATTATTTGTGCATAAATGTGTGTATGTGTTTGCGTAGAATAAGACAAATTTACAAATGACGTATTTTAATGATAAAACTTGGACACACACACGGAAACACTCAAAGAAAAAAAAAAAAAAAAAAAAGAAAATCAATAAAATGCATTTACAACAAAAATCATATGAGGGTTGTTTAACAACAATCTCCAGGGGGTGAGGGTGATTTGTTTATTTGGTTCGATGGTTGGTTGTTTTAATTTGAAGTTTTCAATTATTTAATTTATTTAGAAAAGTATGTTGTTTGTATATTTGGAGAGAGAAAAAGTTTATTTATCTATTTGGATTTTTTAATTTGGGGAAGTGGTAATAACAGACTTGTGTTTCAAATTGTTATAAATTTTTCACTTTTTATTTTATTTTATTTTTTTTTAAGATACTTTCACATTATTAAGGAAAAGTTGTTTTGTTTTGTATGATTTTTTATAGCTCACAGGAAATTTCCAGCATATGTTTATTTAAATCGTAATATCCAGAAAATTCATTTATCTATACAACCACTCACTCTACTTTATTCGGTTGTAAAAAAAAGTAGAGACTTTTCTTTTCAGCTAGCAGGTATTAAGATATTATTACTTAATTTGCACGTTTATATTTATTATTTCTTTATTTGTATTTGTTATTTTATTTTTTGCTTATTTTTCAATCATTATTATTAATAACAAACTACAACTGAAACTGTGTAATTATAGTGACCCACATTTATTTCTTTAAATATATTAACTCGAATGATTTTAAACAGAAAACAAAAAAACACCAAAACATTTAACTAAATAAACATTTAGTCGATTGTATAAAATTGTATTTGTATTTTTAAATAATTGTTTGTTACAAACACGAGTAATTGGTTGGTTATAATATCAAAATAAAGTTTAAATGCAGATATAGAGATAGATAAACTGTGTTACTGGGTGTATTCCCTTTTTTAATGTTGTTGTTATTTTATTCGTTTCGTCTTTTTTTTTTTATTATACGTTTGTAATTTGGCAATGTTTCCTTTTCGTTTCACCTAGTAACCGACTTAAAAACAACCCATTATTTTGCAACACTTTTTCCTCTCTTCTCAAATGATTTTGTGCGTTTTTTTCTGTGTATTTGTATCAAGTCAAAGTTTAAAACATTTAACGTTTATTATGTATTGTTGCTGCTACTGCTGCCTGCCGGTTAGTGAATTCTATTTTATATGCCGCTTGTTTCTTGTTGGACGTCACGAATTGCACTGATTAGTTGGGAGATGCATTAATGGCGTTGGCTTACGAAAGAACCCAGTGTTTAAGGATTTCCACATTGGGGTAGTTTGTATGTGTTTCATTTGTTTACTTGTTGTTGTGATATGAGATGAGCACATAGTTTAATATCGTTTACGATATTTGAATAATGAGAGCAAAGATTTGAATACAGCGCATGCCCCATGGATGTTGAAAATTTCAATTGGTTTAATTGACTTAATATAGTGTTGGTAACATGTTTGTATTTTGGAGCTAAACAAAGATCTGATTGTATTTAGAAATTAGTGTTGTTATACGTACAGTAATTATTCGAATAATCATTTAAATAGTTTGCTATTATCGAATAAGAATAATACAAGTTATATATAAACATTAATGAAAAATGAATTAATGAAGAATTTAATAACAATTTTAAAATAATCAAAAATTTCTTATCAAATACATATTACCAATTTTTTTAAACTAATTTCGAAAAACTCAAAACTTTTTTTTTTTTCAATAATGTTATAGAATCGTGGCTTTTAATCTCTGGTAGAAAACTGAGTACAATTTTTAAAATATTATTTACATATCCAGAAGATTATTACGCATCGTTTCAGCATTCTTTCTACAGGACACTAATGTATGTATATTGTTAAACCAACTTATAAAATGACATTATATCGCTCTGTATAATGGAAAATAAATGTAAAACAGACATACTCCAAACAATTCAAAAATATGTACGGTTTTTTCTCCCTTAGATTTAAATTATCTAAAAAAGTTACGTCGATATATCTGATCTGTTCTAACTATAAGCAATAATACATAGTACAAATAAATGTTACTTTTTTCAAAAGCTTCAGCTACAAAATGAACTATGTATGAATTAACCAAAGTTACCAAACTTCAACTTAATTTATAATTAATATTTGTCTTTCAATTAACCATAATATAGTTAGTAGGAAATATAAATAAAAAGAAAAAAATTAAAAAAAGTGAAAAGAAAAACACGCTATATTACAACATTTTTTTAATGAGCAACAATAAAATTCCCATAATCTTTGTAAACAAAGTCAACAATCTATGAAATTCAATCTTATCTTTGAAATAGAATATTCAATCGTTGAGATATTGTTAAATCGTAAATTTATAAAATGTTATTTCGTCAGCAGTCAGCCACGTGTCAGGTTGGCCGAGCGGTCTAAGGCGCCAGATTTAAGCTCTGGTTCCCGAGAGGGAGCGTGGGTTCGAACCCCACACCTGACAAAAATAATTTATATTTTTAAAAAATTATATTTTTATTTTAAAGCGTGACTTATAATTTTAAAAGTACATAATAAAAAAGAGATTATATACAAAAGTTCAAGAGGGAATTGAGAGGTCAAATTGGCTGTGTTCTTAAAGCTAGATTTAAAATTGAAGACCCAAAAAGGTTAAGAGCACATAACTAGGTTATCACGGTTTTTTTTGCAGGAAATTTGTTAGTACATAATTTTGAATGCAATTTACTAAAAAATTTAAATTTTTAGTAACTATATTTTTTTTATTTAATTTTTATTTTTTTTCAGAATTCTTATTACATCATCTGATGTTCTTATTAATGTTTTTGAGTCGCTCTGGGTACAGTCAGGTTGGCCGAGCGGTCTAAGGCGCCAGATTTAAGCTCTGGTTCCCAATAGGGAGCGTGGGTTCGAACCCCACACCTGACAAAAATCTATAAGCAGTTTTTTTACAAGTTGGTGGGAAGTTTTAAAAAAAGTTTTTAGAACAAAGGATTATTCCCCTATCAGTGATTCCCAAACATTTCGGTCAGTTTTGTAAAAATAAACTGCGCTTTATCTTAATGTAAATTCAGCTGTTTTGCAGAAAATTTAATCCTTTAATAAAGGATTAAATTTACTAACTTTATAAATAACTTTTATGAGTCTGTGATTTAAATGAATCTTGTGTACGAGGCTACTATATAGTCAGGTTGGCCGAGCGGTCTAAGGCGCCAGATTTAAGCTCTGGTTCCCGAGAGGGAGCGTGGGTTCGAACCCCACACCTGACAAAATATAATTTTTTTATATATTTATATTTTATTTTTATTCCTTAAGCCAAAAGCGATTAAGTATTTACTTATAACTATGAGAAAGTATAAAGATAAAATAAAAAAGTTTTAACTAGAAATAATTCTCAGAACGAAACACGGTATATGTATCTTTTTTATCCTAATATATATTATAAAAATGAGGTGTAAGTTTGTTTGTTTGTTTGTTTGTTTGTGCGTCAATCACGTCTAAACGACTGAACCGATTTTCACGAAATTTGACACACAGATAATACCAGTGCCAGAGGTGGTTATAGGCTATATAAGATTTCGATTGGATGCCACGCCCACATTTTACGCCCACTTTTTATAACTTCCAAACGGTTGGACCGATTTTCACGAAATTTGACACACAGATAGTATCAGTGCCGCTGATCATTATAGGCTATGTAAGATTTCGATTGGATGACACGCCCTTATTTTACGCCCACTTTTTATAACTTCCAAACGGTTGGATCGATTTTCACGAAATTTGACACACAGATAGTATTAGTGCCGCTCATCATTATAGGCTATGTACGAACTGGATTGGATGCCACGCCCACATTTTACGCCCACTTTTTATAACTTCCAAACGGTTGCACCGATTTTCACGAAATTTGACACACAGATAGTATCAGGGCCACTGATCATTATAGGCTATGTATGAACTGTGTTGGATGCCACGCCCACATTTTACGCCCACTTTTTATAACTCTTAAATGGTTGTACCGATTTTCACGAAATTTGACACACAGATAGTATCATTTCCGGTGGTCATTATAGGCTATGTATAAACTTGGTTGGATGCCACGCCCACATTTTACGCCCACTTTTTAAAACTCTTAAACTGTTACACCTATGTTCACCAAATTTGACACACAGATAGTACCATTACTGCTGGACATTATAGGCTATGTATGAACTGGGTTGTATGCCACGCCCACTTTTTATAACTCTCAAACGCCTGTACCGATTTTTAAGAAATTTAACACACAGATAGCACCAGTAACGGTGGTCGTTTAAGGCTATGTAAGAACTGGGTTCACGCCCATATTTTACGCCCACTTTTTAAAACCCCTAAACAGTAGCAATTGTTTTATATTCCCTATTAGGGGGTAGCGAAGCGCACCGGGTTACGCTCGTAGTTAATATCAAATTTAAGGGTTAAAAAAAGAACATTAATATGAAAAATGTTCCCGTGTTGCTTCCGAAGAATGTTAGTTTTATTTCTCTAGTTCTAATACTCTTAGTTCTCTTATGTTTTTAATAGCATTTATTCTACTTTTTAAACAAAAATAACTACTGACAATTTATGGAACAGGTCAGGTTGGCCGAGCGGTCTAAGGCGCCAGATTTAAGCTCTGGTTCCCGAGAGGGAGCGTGGGTTCGAACCCCACACCTGACAAAAAATATTAATTTTTATTGTAATTTTAGAAAATCAATGATTATTCTATTCTGTAACACTTATTGTTTACTTCTATTGCTAACTAAACCACAATATTTTTTGAGTTGTTTATTTTATCAACAAAAATATATGTTTAACATACAAAAGCAGTATGTGCACAGTTTACAAATAATTCCCAAATTCTTTTTTATTTCTACTCATATTTAAGTCTTCTGTTTATTTTGACAGAGCTGACATACGAAAATAAAAGTTATCTACTGTTGTTTAAATGTACTTAGTGAATACTATAATTGTTACTGCAAACAACAAAAGCCATCGACATACATATTTATCGATTGTAGAATCGTTAAAAGTTACTGAATTGCACTACAGGAAAAACCTCTATAATCTGCATAATTCAATATCCGAATTATCGAGATAATACTGTATTTATATTTAATAATATTTACTTCTCTAATAAAATTACTTATTTTATAACAAATGGAAATACAATACTTTATGAACCTCCCTAATGTTTGAAAAATTAATGCTAAGTACAAATAATTACAATCGTGCCATTTGTATGTCAGGTTGGCCGAGCGGTCTAAGGCGCCAGATTTAAGCTCTGGTTCCCGAGAGGGAGCGTGGGTTCGAACCCCACACCTGACAAAAATTATGTATTTTTTTTTTTTCATTTCAATTAAATATCGTTTAATTATTGAAATTGTCCTTTAAAACCATTAATATTATCTCATCTCTCTCATCACGATTACATCTAAAAAATCAATCTTAAAGCATTTAATTAGTTTTAAAAATCTTATGATTTTTTTTAATCAACACCTGACTAACTATAACTCATGCTTTAATAAATACAGACTTTGCTCCATTTTAATAGCCCCCTTTTTTTTATAAATACATATAACAAACAAATTAACATACATGCGTCTGGATTTGAAACAAATATACTTTGTTTTGCAGTAAAAAATTACAAAGTAAGTTGGTGTTTGTATGTCAAACAATAAAAACCCAGCATACTCTTCTACCCTTTATATACTACATCATAATTGACTCTGGAAATATTACAAATTTCTGCTCCAATTCGTTGAAAACAAAGAAGATTCAAAAAACTCTAGCTGCAATAAAAAATTAAAAAAAAAAAAAAAAAAACGCTATTAAAAAAAAAGAACAAAAGGAAATCATTTTTACAAAGTGACTCCTTCTATTTGTTTGCTTGTAATGGTGCTTCGTTTGTTGCTTGTACTAAGTAGAACCTTTATCCCACAAAAGTCTATTCATAAAGTAAATTAAAGTAAAACAACTTCCGGTATAAAAAAGTTCTATGTTAAAATATAATAAAAAAAGGGCTGGATTTTTGCCGCTATATAAACATTCTGTTGTAAAATATGTAAAAAAGGTGTAAAATAATATTAAACAAATATTTATATAAACATATTTGTGTGATGGAAAGTTTAAAATGCTTTAAAGAAAATGGGAGAAAATATTATATAAAAGGTTAAAAATTGTGGTGGGACAAGGTTAAATAAAAGCTTAGACATTTGAATAAATGTCAAATATGATTTTACAGTATAGTTTATAGTTAGATGTAGTTAACCATTTATAGTTGGCTCCGTTATTGTTTGTTAAACATTAAGGATTTTTTTTTTACATTGGAAATTTTATTTGCTTTATAAAATTTAGTTTTAATTCTTTATATTAGCTTTAAAAAGTCAATTTTTGTAATTGTGAATTTGAAATAAAATTTTTACTTACATCTTTAATTGGCAAATCTTCGAAGGAACTATTGTATTTGTTATTAAATCTGAAAATAAGAAGGATTATATATATTATAACAAATTTTTAATAATTCTTATATTAAAACGATAGGTAAAATATTAATAAAATTAATCTTTTTATAAAAAATAAAGTTTATGTATAACTATTGAAATCGCAGCTCCCACTAACAAGTAAAGACTGGATAAAATACTTTTTATTTATTGTAATTAGTTTCATAGAAGCGTTAGGGTACGGTTTCAGAAGCTGTTTTTTAAATTTTTTTATTCTAAAGACCACTTTGAAATCAATTTAATTTTGTAAATACTCTCTTTTTAATTTTTGAAATTTTTTTTATACAAGTATTTTAAACAGTTCTAGGAAGTCATTCGAGAACCAGTAATTTGTTCTAAAAAGTGATGTAGAAGTCATACAGAATCAGTTCATAATCCCTAGTTCTCTAAAACATTCCTTAAAACGAATTTAGAATCAGAATAAGGTTCTACTCCAATAGTGTAAGAACTGGTTGTGATACCACTAGTTCTGAGGATGTTATTAAACAGTCTGAAGCGGTTCTGATTACACCAGTTCTAGAACTAATGATTTTAGAACATATTCTAAAATTTTTCCTGGGTTCATTGACTTTTTAATTTAAAATTTTTTTTTTGTTTTTTGCAATAATTTTTTTTTTTTTTTTTTTTTTTTTTTTTTTTTTTTTTTTTTTTTGTACAACTTTTATTGAAAATTGTTTTTTCTTTTTCATTTTTGTACTTTTTTAAATTAAGCTTTCGCTAAAGTACTTTTTTAAACAAAATATTTTTTAGTTAAATACGAAAAAATCTAAATAAATTTATTAAGAAATTATTGCCAAAGTATTAAAATCAATGATCTGCAAACATTTCATACAAAAAATCGCTTCGATCCTGTCAAATGCTCAACAAAATATCATGTATCATGTATAACTTTTTGCAATTTTTGGGAATGTCAAAATTCGCAGGGCCATGAAAAATATTAGTAAACGCGATATAAAATTTTCGTGATCGTTAATAAAGCTTCAGTTCAAAACTCGTTGAAGTTGGTACTGATCAGAATATTTATTAAAGTGCCCATTTTTCTTACAAATATATACTGTTTTTGATATTAAAAAATAATAATTTAATAAAAAAAAAATATATATCAAATGGTTTTACAAATTGCTTTCGATACGGAAGGAAGAAAGATCTGAAGAAAGATGTTACCTTGTTACTGTGTAACATGTTTTAAGGGTTACTTTCACCCTAATAAAATGGAATCTTTTTATGATTACAATAGAACAAAAAATCTGAGACCAGTTCTGTAATTGTATTATTTTTAATTCAATCGAGAGAAATCGGATTTTGGATTTTTGGTGGAATTTCGTATTTTGATGAAACTTTAAAATATTGGAGAAATTTTTGGTAAAAATTTGAATTTATGGTGAAATTTTGATTTTTTTTGATGAAATTTCGCATATTCAGTGAAATTTTGGATTTTTGGTGAGATTTCGGATTTTGGGTGGTTTTTAATTTTTGGTGAAATTTCGAATTTTTAATGAAATTTTGGATTTTTGTTGAAATTTTAGATATTTGGTGAAATATTAGAATTTTGGTGAATTTTCGCATTTTCGATGAAATTTTTGATTTTTGGTGAAATACTTAATTTTTGGTGAAATTTCGTGTAATTTCAGATTTTTGGTGAGATTTCGAATTTTCGGTCAAATTTAAAATTTTTGCTGAAATTTTGAATTTTTGGCGAAATTTCGGATTTTTGATGTAATTTTAGATATTTGGTGAAATATCCTTTAAATAAACGGGGCTTTTGGGAAAATTGATATGCATTAACGAATATCGTTGTTTCGAATTCTCTATGTAGTATTCCGAATATCCAAAAATTACAAATGAATATTGTACAGTTCCATGTCTGACAGATTTGAATTGGAATTTAGAGGTTTTAATAAAATTTAAAATATTTTTTTTTTTTTCAATTTCAGATCCTTTAGTCTCCAAAAGGTCCACAAAGATTACAGACATTTTTAAACGATTTAAAAAATCAAAATTTTCATATCGCTTAAATAGTACATATTTTCATCTTCATTATTGATTTCCAGATCAATTTTTTTTTTTTCTTTAAGTTCTAAATTTTTTGTATAACAAAGAAGAAAATTTCCCCACTTTCATTAGCAGTAAATTTTCATCACTAGGCAACTCTTGTAGTAATTGAATAATAAATCTATTTAATTTGCAAAAATATAGCAACAATTTAACCAAAAGAATAATTATCATTATGCAAAAATAAAAACAAATACAACAAAATTTCTTTTCTTTTTATTCTCTCTCTCTCGAATAAAAAAAATTTGCTATTTTTAGATCAGTGTGTTTGTATAGTAAACAGTTGATAACCATCATTTGACAATCGCAAGCAACAAGTCAGGTTGGCCGAGCGGTCTAAGGCGCCAGATTTAAGCTCTGGTTCCCGAGAGGGAGCGTGGGTTCGAACCCCACACCTGACAAAACAATTTTTTTTTTTTTTGTTTTTTAATAATTATTTATATTTTTTTATTGTATATTTTATATTTTATTATGGTTTGTTAACTTTTAATAATAAACATTATTTAAAATACTGGATATATTTACAATGTAGCATTAATTTGTTTAAGCAATGATTACAAAGTTGAAAAATACTTTTTTTTTGTTTGCTGTTGCTTTTTTATACAACAATAAAAACCGACAAATCAGTTGCACTTTTTCCGGTTATTGTACCGTTCGTTGTAATATAAAAAAAAAAATAAAATATTAAAAATTGTCATGCTACTTTTTTATTTTTTTATTCATAGTGTTCATGTGGCAAAGTCGGCTGACAATAACTGCTTCACTACTGGTTATTATAGTAGTAAATAAAGCTGTTGTTTGGAAGTTGAACGTTGAATATTGTGGTAAAACTATTGTTTACAACATAAAATATACATACATATCTATTTTTACCTTTGTTAGTTAAAGGAAAATTAAAATAAAAAAAATAATGGTAGTTATTGTGTTAGTCGTTCATCAGGAAAGATTTTAGTAATAGTACATTTTCAGTTGGTTTATTTGTTTTTTTTTTTTTATTTCCATTATAAAGAAACTTGAAACTAAGGAAAAATATTAATTTTTACTCAAATGATGAAAATTTTAAAAATGTATGTTTCTGATGAGTGTTGTTTGAAGAAAATAAATTTTAAAAAAGGAAAATGGGGAAATAAATAACAAAAAAATAAAAAATAATGTCTACTGAAATTTTAGCTGACATAGCGAAAAATGGTGTTGTCTGCGGTTACAACGCTTATGGAAGACATAAAACGTTTATATTAATTATAAATGATTTTTGCTTAAATCTTGCTACTGAATTAGGTTTTTCATGTTTGTATGAGTAGTTTTTTATTTTTATAAATTATTATAAAAAAAAAAAAAAGAAAAATATGCTGATGTCATTATTTTAAAGGCAAAACAATGCACGGTGGGGTTAAATGAAAATGTTGGAGTATAATTTTGTAATTTAATATTATTTAGACAGATAAAAACATAGTTTATCAGAACACAATTTTTAACATATAAAAATTCATCATGCGAATAGATGACTTTTATCTCGTACTGTTTGTTGTAAGAATTTATAAACATAAATCTTAAATATCAATTTTGCATAGATACAAAGAGCCTACTTAAAATGTAAAATTTTAGACTCAACCGACTTCCACACTGAGATCACTACTGACCAGATTAAATACGAATGATAGTCAAATTATGTTGTATGAAACATATTTCATAGGACCTGTTCTGTCTAAATGTTACCCACGTGAATTATCAGAAATCTTTAGTATA
Source organism: Protophormia terraenovae (assembly GCA_951394005.1). Lineage (NCBI taxonomy): Eukaryota > Metazoa > Arthropoda > Insecta > Diptera > Calliphoridae > Protophormia > Protophormia terraenovae. The sequence continues at coordinate 170,837,704 of OX596073.1, read as the reverse complement.
TGATATCACAGTCATAAATATATTTATTAACAAACATTACGAACAAAGAAATTGCTCCAACAATTAACAAAGTCTAGTTGATGCTTTCAATCCAGTTCTTCGCAATAAGCAGGCGGATATGCGCCCACAAAAATCTCTGATCACACAAAGAGCCACAAAATTTGCATTCAGTAGTTCGTAGAAATAAGAAATCACTAATCTGTAAAAGACCATCAAACAAGATTATAGACATTAAAAAAACACTACACGAACGTAAGATACCACATCGGCCACGACGGGAATGTCAGTGACTAGATCAATATCCATACTGGAGTTAGACATGATGTGTGCTCCCGCCAATGCTTTATAACATTGTCCTTGTCTAAGTACTTCAAAGAGCTCCACATACAGAAAAAGAAATAACCTGGAAACTAAACTGGAAGACTTTGATTATGCAGAATAAATTAAACGAAGTACAGTTGGAAGCACTTAGGACTAATCTCAAGATAAACATCGCTAAAACAAAGGTCATGAGAATCAATACAACCTCCACTCATAGTCTATACATTGACAGCCAATACTTATTTGAAAACCAAGACATCATTCTGTTTCCCCGGAAGTATTTAACTTAATCCGGTGGTTCGAGTGCAGACATATATAAAGGAATAAATGCTGGAAACCAATTGTTTGGACAACTGAATTATGTGTGAAAGTCTTCGAACATTTCAGTCAATACAAAACTTAAACGGATACGAATCATAGAACGCAGTAAGCAGAGGTATGGACCAGAGATACAAGTTGACCGACTCAAAGTCTATCTACTTTATCAACCGCCACCGAATTTATCAGCTCACACTGGCTCAAAATTAGCCGCCGAAGTTTTTAAATTTTCATTCAAACTCAAAGTTGTGATAAACGAAATATTAATAATTTTAATATTGTGCTAATAATCGCAATCGTTACTTTGAATAAATTCACTATTTATTCAATGCAATCAATGCAAATTCACAACAAAAAGCAGTGAATACAATGGCTCTATTTGTTATTGTTTTTAATAATTAATTTTATTTCAAGCCGCCGAAAATTTTCCTTCGGCTTTTTTCTCTGATATGGACGCAGTTCAAATATTTACCAACCGAAAATTGGGAAGAATTTTACGAATAAAAGAGAAGATTCCATTAAATGAACGGCTCACGCTGAAAAAGCCCGATGGAGAATGCATCAAAAGAGCAATAGGGTGGAAACCGCAAGGGAACAGGTATCAGGGTGAACTGATAGCGCTAGCATTAGATAGATCTAAATGTATAGAATTTGTAATAATCCCATGATCCTAATAGGATCTGAAAGAAATAATGTGGGATCATCGTAATGGTCATACAACTTATCGAATGAACTTAAATCCCAGCAGACAAACTTTTTCAATATCAAAGAATTAATTTCTCAATTATTAAGAATTAGTGTTCCTGAGATTTAAAACTCAAAGGTTGTTTTTTTTTCGAGATTTCCGTGGGGAGTTTTAATACAATAGATAAAGCCATTTAAAACTAATTTATATAAAGAGCAAATTATACTATTTTCCGCTCTTATTTTTTTTATTTGATCTCTATTCTGCTGAACCTTTATTGATCTTCAATAGCGGAATTTTTATCCCAATTAAATTAATAGTAAACATATTCCAAGCAAGAAATCTTTAATGATAGAGAAAAAATGTATATGTCTACCCGAGAAATATAAAAAAAATTCTTAGCATTATAGTAATAAAAATCATATAAAATTACTTCTAATTTCACAAAACCATTAGTAACAAAAAATTTTTATTAAAATTAATAATGAATTCCAAAAGAAAAAAACCGACAGGTTCTTAAATTTACAATTTTAATTCTCACATTCATTTTTTTTTTTTTTTTTTTTGTACCTAAAAGTGAGGAGAAGCATAGAAGAGGAAATATTTAATTTAATATGATTTTTATATTTTTCTTCCAAAATTAAAAATGTAAATAAAATAACATAAAAATCACTTTCATTTTTTGTAGCTTCTTTTGAGATTTTAATTTAATATTTAGTTTTACGATTTTGATTTCTTTAATAATCCACCAATAAAAATAAACATCAAACATATGGTTGCAACAACATTATAATAACCACCCAATAATTATTGGATCAAAATTTATACAATTTAAAACTTCCGTTATATTAATTTATGATCGAACAATAAACATAAAAATTATTTAATGTCAATAAACTTTTTTCTTGTTTAAACAACGAATTCAAAAAATGATAAATCTGATGTGATTTATAAATTTATAAGTTTTGTTATTTTTGTTATTACGAAAATAAAACTGCATTGAGTTTATGTTTTTTTTTAAGTTCCACCTGTAAATTCTCATTTTTTATGTTTAAATGGTTGTATGAGTTTTAATGTTTGTATTTAGTACCTTGCCACGATAAAGTGGTTAGTTTTTTAATTTCGTTTTTTTTTTTTACCGGTAATGTTATAAATTTCGTTGTGTTTTTATTTTGTATTGTTTAAATATTTACGCTTTGTTGCACTTCTCCCTTTCTGTTTTTTTTTTTTTAATATTTAACAAAAAAAAAAAAAAAAAACTCGATATTTACAAAAAATAAATTTAGGTTAATAAAAATAAAACTACTGTTTTTATTTAAATTTTTTTGGAATTTTAAATTCAAAAATTTACTAGGTATTTTGATAAAATTCAAATAACTGTAAAATAACTATAATGAGTTTGAAGTAGAGAAAATTAATTATGAATGAATACAGATTTCATTTATAGCGAAAATATAAAATATAAAAAAAAATATATATATATATTTATATATATACTAGCTAATACCCGGTGTGCTTCGCCACCCCCCCAAATGAAATACATAGTAATTAAAGGATTAAAAAAATATACTAATTTTTGTATTTAATTTTTATGGGAGGGACCATACCCCCATAATCCGCTAATTTATTAGACAAATGTTTTCATGGATGTCAAAATTCTTTGTGCAAAATTTGAGCATTCCAACTCCAATAGTTTCCCAGATATACGAATTTTTGCATTTAATTCATATGGGAGGTACCATGCCCCCTACTTCTAGTCCGCCCATATTTTTCTTAAATATTAATATTGATACCAAAGTGGCTCCGACAAAATTTTAGAACTCTAACTGTTATATTTTCTCAGATATGATAATTTAATATTTTCTTTATATGGGAGGTGCCACGCCCACTATTGCTAGTGTACCAATTTTTGTCCAAAATATTCATATTGAAGCTAATGCTAGTCCACTATTTCTTTTCCGCCCATTTTTGCACAAAATGTTCACATAGACACTTAAGTTTATTGTACAAAATTTGGGTAATGTAACTATTATAGTTTCCTAAATTTACGGCATTTGGTATTGGCAAGCAATATTAGGCGTGGGATGTGCCACACCCCCTATTGCTAGTTCGCCTATATTTTCCCAGAATGTTCATATAGGTGTCAAAGTTGTTCGTGCAAAATTTGAGGACTCTAGTATTACCAATTTCCGAGATATACTACTTTTAATAGTTATTTAGTAAGTGGGCGTGGCACCTCGCCCACATGGAATTTCAAAATAAAAAGTAGCCTATTTTTCCTTCCAGGCATATAGGAACACACTGTGAAAAATTCAAGAAAATCGGATTAGCCGTTTAGGCGGCTATAGACTTCAAACAAACATACATACAAACAAACACACATTAATTTTTATATATATATATTTAAAATTTTTGTAGGTGTGTTTAACAATACAAAAATATGCAATAAAGAAAATAACAAAAAAAAATTGGTAATGGCATGTAGTTACTTTTCAATGAGAACGACATACTGTCTACATTACATAGAACTTGGTTAGCAGTTACCAATATACATATTTAAAAAAGGATAAATATATAAAGACAAAAATTTTCGTATGAATTAATTTTTTACCTAAAATAGTTTATTTTAATTGCTTTTTGGTTTATTTGAAAAATTATAAAATCTTTTTACGACAAAAAGTTGCTTTTTGTATCCTGACATTTTATAAGTTAGTTATTAACTAATAATAACTTCAGAAATGCTTTAAAATCAATCAGTTATTGAACATCTTGGAAGTAATTAGTTGTTGTAATAACATCTAAGTAATGACTTTCTGAAATGCCTACTTGTAATAATATAAGGCAAGTACTGAGTTGTAATCACAGTGTTAAAATAATTAGTTATTCAGCTAATGTGTAAGTAGTGGAAAATAATTATATAAGCTTTTTAACTCATTACATGACAACCAAAATTTTGCTGGGTATTTAATGATCGGTTTTATTTTTAAACAAATATTTTTTGCGAAAAATCGTTTTTTTTTTTTTTTTTTGAAAATTGTTTTTATTTTTATCTATTTTGTAAAAATTTAGTTTTTTTTGTGAAAAAAGTTATCTGGATCCTTTAAAACATTTCAACGATATTGAAACATCCCAGCAGTTTTTGGTGGCAGTTCCAAAGTAGTGACTTTTCCGACTTCATTAGATCACCACTAGTTACTTTATTGTAGAGTTAGTGAAGTATCGAGTATTTGGGTACTCAGTACTCGATACCGACTGTTTTTTTTTTTTTTTTTAGTACTCTATTCCAAATCATAATTACTCGATACTTTCAGAGCTGTATCTTGAAGTACAATTCAATTGTTTTTTGTACTTTATTACACCAAAAAATGCAAATTTAATAGAAAAGTATTAATTGTACTGGTTGTAGCGTCTTTTAAAAATAAGATATAAAAATATTTATAATAACGAATTATAAACATGTCCAATAGAGTGTCCCGTAGACCAAAATTTTTTAGAAAAACCCCTCAAAGAATGCGTTGGCCAAAATGTATGGGGCACAAGTAACTGAAGACCAATTTTTAAATATTTGTTTGTATTCAGCTCATAAATACGCATCATTTGAGACGTCTTCCTACATCACTTTCTGGGGACACTCTAATTTCCAAGAAGAGAAGCATCATCTATCTGTCTTCATTATATAAATATTAAAATGGAGAAACGGCAAAATGCAATGTTTGCAAAGCCGTTATTTATAAAAGCAAATATAATGCCATATAAACGTCATAATTTGTTCTCCTTGACGTTTATTTTTTAGGCGTAGGTTGATCAAATTTAAAAACCGTTAAGTAGTATCGAGTACCCAAAATAAAAGTAAAGAGTAGACAAAAGTACTCAAAATTCACAACTCTACTTTATTGTCTTACGACTACAACTTGGATATGTCCTAGGAATAATTAAATTACCATTTCCACGACTTCGTGGTGGCATCTTTTTGCACACACATCATTTTACTTACTGGTCAGTAAAAAATATGTTTTATTTTCTTTTCGTCTTATTTTTACAATACACAGTAACTTCTAATCGGCTGGTTGGATTTGCATAAAATTTCACGTAGGTGTAGCAGAGGAGTGTTAAAATAGGATACCTCTAACATGAAAAATGTTTAAAATAATGAGGTTTAAAATATGTTAACATCTTCTTAAAGCTCTCGATAAAACCTATTAAAACTCAATTTTGCAAAATCTTGATCCAGTTTTTTTAATATATATTCCAATATTTTTATAAAATTTACCAAATTAGTTATGAATAAAATTATGTATCGAATAAAAAAATCTATCTCTCTCCTCTGAGTCCAAAAATAAACGATTTTAAAATTAAAAATTGCAAAAGTTATGATTATTATTATTATTTATTTTTTTTTTTTTTTGCCGAAAAAGTGTACATTCTTTTTTTTTTCTATAAAATTAAGTTTTTTTTAAGAACATATAAAGTTTTATACTTTTCTGAAAGTCATGTTTTCAGAGATGATTTAAGAAGTAAAACAAGTCCAAAAACTCAACACTACTATATATAGACCTTCCCCAATTTGACCTATTTTAAATCAAAATTTTTTGCAAACCGAATACAGTTTCAAAAACTCGAATGTGTTTCAAAGAGTTTGCTAATGGCTTTTTTCAAACCTGCAATAAATGTGAACTTTGTGGGTAATGTTCAAAATAATTAAATTTTTGGGATTTTCGTCGTTTTTTGGGAATTGTGGGATACAGAACAAATTGTATTATAAGTTATGACTTTTTAACATCTGCAATAGTATTATGTTTTTGGAATTTTCGTAAAATATTAGATTTTAAAGTGGCCAACACTAGTTCTATAAAAGATATTGATTATATTCAATATAATTAAGAATTATTTTCTTCACCTCCTGGCAACACCGATTATCAAATAGCAAATTCTACTCGCACAAACTAAGGACTGCGCACGAAAAAATCCGTGCATGCTCTTTGGCTTATAACTTTTGATGTGGTGGAAACTAAATAATTCTGTTAACTGGTTTATATTTGTCATTATGCTCACTTGCTATGTGCTAAGTTTCATCGTTATAGCAAAACTAGTTTTTCTTAAAATGGAAATAGAACAAAAAACAACAAAACACATAATGGAAATTTTTTATGAAATCCTACATCGATCATAAAAAACAGTTGCTAGGAAGGTAGTTGTGTCAAAAAATACAGTTTTTTGGGCCATAATATTATACAAAGAAATCATGGTCACTGAATGGAAACCTAATAGTTGAAGAAAAATTGTATCTGCAGGCTGTAGGACTCAGATAAAATAGAAAGTATTTTCAGAAGAAATCCTCTCATCTGTGGAAGAAAAGTGTCAAAAAAATTAATTGTTTTGAATTTTTATCAGAAAAGTTGAAAAGATATCTAGCCTGAAGACGTATAAAGTACAAAAAAATCCTAATAGAAACGCAAAACAAGAATTTGGAGATGAAAAAATAACGTGAAAGTTCTTAAAACGATTTTTTTTTTTTCATAATTATGATTAGTGTATAATAGACGATGAAACGTTTGTACAGGCTAACTTTTTTTGACTTTCTGGCCGAAAATTCTATATTGCAGATGCTAGAGGGAATATGGCAGAAAAATATTGTGTATCAAAAAGTTCAAAATTCCCAAGAAAATTTTTGTTTTGGGAAGCAATATGCATATGCAGAAAAGAAGCACTTCATTCATAAAAATTGGTTCTATTAACATAGAAATATGCGTGAATGAGTGCCTTTGGAAAAGACTTTTCTTTTTCCGAAGAAAATACAGTGTATCCACTTTCTTCAGGTCTGTTCTCGATTCTTCTCATTACAGCAACAAAACAATGGAGAGGTAATAAAGAAAATGTTAGTGTTTTTACCGAAAGAGGCTAATCCATCAAATTGTCTGAAACTCCGAGCAAATGAAAGATATTGGGCTCTAGTAAAAATAATTAAAAGAACATTAAAAGCTCAGCTAAAAATGAAGCGAAGTTTAAAAATAACTGGACTTATTCGTGCAAAAAAGTGATCGAAACCCAATAAAACCTTCAATTGGAAGAATTCAAGAAAAATTCAGATAATTCCTTAAAAACCAACAGAAAATAATTTATTCTTTTATGTTTAGAACTTGAACATAACATTCATTAATAAAAATAAAATTTTAAAAAAATTCGCCCACTGGTTTAGTTTCTATAAGCAGATTTGTATGCACGGATTTTTTCGTGCGCAGTCCTTACTATTCATAATAGTAACAAACAATTAAAATTAAAAAAAAATTTCATTTATTTTTTAAACAAATATACAATTGTTATTAGAATGATGATGTGCGAAATTTTTTCATAATAGGGTTTGCAATACTGAATGTGAGGAAATGCAAGGTCTTTTAAATTTCAATATTTCAAAGATAAAAACTTTGTTTTGAAAACTATAAAGTATCAAATTTTATAAATTAAAGTCATCAAATTTTTAGTATTAATAACATTTATAATTGCAAACCCATTTCATAATTTTTATCACAATTTATTGATTTTTAGTTTTGTTCAACACGGGTCGGTTTTTTTTTTTTTTTCATTGTTCTGCCCTGGTAAAGATGTAGTATTTTTTAAAAATATTTGTGGATAGCTAGTTATGTATAAATTGCATGACGATTTCAAAACTAGTGACCTTCTTTTTTTTTCTATATCTGTTCATATGTATGTGTTAGTAAGCATAATATTTACATGTTTATATATGTATGTGTGTGTGTATTATTGGTATTAACTATTTGACCAACTATTATTTATAATTGTCGTTATGCTTTGCTTGTGATTTGCAATGTCAAAGTCGATATTTCATTTTTGTTTTCGCTTTTGCAAAAAAAAAAAGTGAACGATTTAATTATAATCTTCTTATGAAATAGAGTATTTGCCATAAGAGAATGACAAAAATTGAAATAAATTTGCTTTATAGTTTGTGGTAAAATCGCTAACACGAGTTTAGTTTTGTCAATTGAAATCAGAACAAAAAAGCCTAAAATTAAAAAATATATTTATATTATTATAACTATTGTATCACTTCACTATCACATTAATTCTTAAAAAAATATACTAATTAGAAAAAAATAATTTGTAGTTAAGCTATTTTAAAATCCTCAATCTGCATATGTAATAATAAAATTTATCAATAAAGTTCTTTAGGGAACCAATAGGGTAAATGTTGTATTACTTTGAGGGCAACAAAGGTCGTTCCTAATAAAAAAAATTCAAGCATTTTCTGAAAAATATTTTAAGACACACATTTTGAGTGAAACTTTTAAGAACAAAAATATTTTGTTTGTAGTTCTCAAGAATTTTATATAAATTTTTTAAGGTGTTGTTGCTTGTGTAACAAGAAAAAACAATTAAATTAGATTTTCTTCAATTTGATAACAATATACTTTGATAATATCTTCAAAGGAATTATATAAAAAAAACAAGTAAATTTTATTGCTCTATTTCTCTTTTTTACTTTTTTATAAATTATTTTATGAAAACAATTGTCTGCAGTATTTTTTATAATAAAAAAGACTAAAAAAAAGAAAAATAAACCGATATACCGCTATGAAAATCATGTTTAATTGTTAAAACAAACGTTTATTTCTTTTTTTTTTTTTTTGGTGACATATATCACGATTACCTCTTTTAATTGCCAGAAATTGTTTTGATGTATTTACTTACACGTACTGTTTATTTTAGTGTATATTTCAAAATAGTAGTAAAATATCTTTTTAATTGTTACTAGTTTTCTTATTGTGTACAAAAATTTTAAACCTTCTATTTTTTCTTTAATGTGAATTTTATTTCATTTTTTCTTTAGCTACAAAAGAATTAAAAAACAAGTTTTTTACTCTTACCTCCCATTAAGCCAAGTTTAAATGCATGAAAGGAAGGAAAAAAAAAAGTAGAATTGACCATTTTCATCTATCTGTATTTTTTCATTATTATACGCTTTTCTATAATGACCACTAGTTTAAATAAATGTACATTGTAGTAGTTTCTTTTTATAGAATTGTTTTTTTTTTTTTTTTTCATTTATATACATTTTTTCTTATTTCAGTTCAATATCAAGTTCAACTAGTTTTATTTTGCTGCTTTTGTTTCTTAAGTTTAAAGAAAAAAAAAAAAATCAGTTCATTCGCATTTTCTTGCTGTGTTGTACGAGTGAGTATTCACATTTTAACGGTGCATTTCATTTTAAACCAAAAACCAATGTTGCAAAATACTCAACTAACGACTCTTAAATATTATATGTATGAGTCTCTTTACGTGGTACATGTGTAACCATCATTTAAACTTGTTCTTGACTTTTGTGTTGTTGGCTGTTAGTTAGGTGGCAAGTAGAAGTTGACTATGCAACCAGTTTAATAACTTTTTTTAAGTCATAATTAATGTTACTCCATTGTATAGAGTTTTAAGATTTGAAAGTGTAAAGTTTTTTTTTTTTTTTTGCCTTCAGGGATAATTTGAAAATTCAACTAGTTAGTATTGGAGATTTAAGCTGCTTATCAGCTAGAATTAAACCTAGATGAATTTTTTATTATCCTATGAATAAGATCTTAAAAAGTTGCCTTTCCTCTAATTAAAATCAGATATGCTTTTCTATTAGCTTTAACAAAATTTATTTTTAATAAAATTTTTATTTCATTAATTGAAAAAATAGTCATATTATCTATGATACATCTTTATATACTATGTTTATACGTTATATATATTTATTTTAAAGCAGTCTGCAGCAAGGAATAGATTTTGGAAATTCTTAAAGTTAAAATAAGTGGGAAAGCAATATGATTAATTTATAAATAATTTCGCTAATCAGCGTTTTTAGCTACAAGATTTTAAAGAGTTCAACACATTATTTTGGAATACATTGGAAATCTTATGATATTAAAAAAATATCTAAATTTCCCTTAAATTACGAAAATTATTTGAGAAAAACCAAGAAAGGTAAACAATTGAAATCTCCAAATTCAAATACAAATATGCTTTTAAACATAAGAGGATATCATGGGTGAGTATGCATCATTTATTTACAAAGTCTGACTTGATTTGCACACTTAGAAAAAATATGGTTCTAGTGATCATAAACTAAGAGCAACATACTATGATTGCAATATATAATTACAAGTAAAAATAAGTATATTTGTACGTAATTATTATTATGATACCATTTTATAGTTCATTAGTAAGGTTTATAACCTTTTCTTAAATATTGCTTTAAATTTAATTATGTTTTTATCATTTAATAATCCCATGTTATCATATATATAATCCCATGTTATATTTATTTTCATTTGTACTACAATATGTGGTACATTCATCATACTGAATAAAAAAAAACCTTGTCAATTTATTCATATTCATACTAACAAACTACTGGACTGACACACACAAAATTGTATTCAAAAGTTATTAAAAGTAAACAAAACTATTAGCTTAATGGTTGTAGAATTAACCAAATTTGTAAAATTAACTAAATTCTATAACTAGAATTGACTAAATGATTGGATTTTTCATAAATATGGTTTTACATAAAAATATTTATATATATATTATAATTCAGTCAACCATATTAAAATTTTGATAGTGATTGATCATTAAATTATCAAGCAGAATCATAAACGTTGCTATCATGAACACGGTATTATTAAAATTAATGAAAAACGGCTATACAAACATTGAATAGTTATAGTGATCATGCTGTAACCATGTTTTTTCTCTGTGTGTGTTCACGCTCGAGGTAGTCATGTTTGACACCTTGTGGTTTATCTTTTATTATTACAGGATGATTGCAAGATGATGTTTTTTAAAGCTTAGGTCCTCTGGGATTTCAAATTTCATTTTGGGACAACTTTTCGTGGGAAGGGATATGGGGATTTTGTTAGATAAAAATTTTCGATAAATTTTCTTTTAAAAAAATTTTTTATTTTGTATTTGAAAGTTTTCAGTAAAATTTATTTTATTTGCGATAAATTTTATTTATATAAGAATTTCAATAAATTTTATTTTTATTATAAACAAATTTCTTTTTATTGGTAATTTTTAATAAAATTTATTTATATAGGTATATTTCTTTTAATTTATTGTAAATTGGCTAATAAAAATGGAGATTTATGTTTAAAATTTTTGGGTATATCGAGCTCCAAATTGGAGACATGAAGCTAAATTTGTCTGGTAACTCTGCAGGAGATACATATTTATTATTAAAATGCTTTTCACTGTGGTTGATTGCAAATCACTGGTAACCCGTTAATTTTCCCCTGAAATAAACGATATGGTTAGTGGAAATGAGTTAGAGCATATTTACATTGGGGATTATCGCAGGGTATTTTTATGATATTTTGTTTTCAAATTGCTTCGAAATCCCTTCCATATTTACACATATAAATTTGTATTGTGAAATTTTTTAAAAAATGTTTGACAAAAAACAACAAATCAGAAAAATTAAAAAGAAATTTGAAAAAATTTCATGAAATTTTTAGCTTTGCGACGACGTGCAACTTTGCTTACCCCGTTTGCTTATCTACACCTCTTGCCTACAAACGTAAAAGTTGCAGCGATTTTTCCCAAGGAAAATCCCCAATGTAAATGAGCTCTTAGACATTATGATATTACGACTTGTGCCATTTTCTGATGCCATTAAATCATCACAACCCAGAATCTCAGGTTTCAAACACATCTGGTAGAAAAGCAGCCCGGTTAGCTCAGTGCTCTGACTATTTGGTGCAGGCTTGAAAACATACAAAGTTCAAAAATGCTGCAAAAATTTAGAAGCCAAGAATAGGGAATAGAAATTAAAATCAAATTTCATACAAAAATACTCATATTGTATAATGGACGACAAAACGTATGTACTGGCAGATTTTTTTGCTAATGCTTGAGGAAATGTTGAAGTTAAGTTTAGGACCCAAAAGCAGACAAAATTTCCTAAAAATTCCTGGTATGTTAAGCTTTATGCAGTTGCGGCAAAAGAAGCAAGTCATTTGTTACAGTGGGCTCTATAAATACCGAAATATAGATCAAATAATGTTTGCAAAAAAGGCTTCTTCCTTACATTAGAGAACAATGTGTCCACATATTTTTGCCCCGATTTAGCATCATGTCACTACGGTAAGAAAGCTCTAGAGTGGTTCCAAAATAATAACATAGTTTTCGTACCTAGAGAGGTTGATCTTCCAATTTTTCCGAACCTAAGGCTAATGGAGAAGGCTCTTGTGAAAAATAAAATATAAGAGCACAAAAAAGGTGTCTCAAAATATTAAAAATTTTAAAAGGAGATGGGTAAACTTTTCCAAAAAAGTGACTGAAACAACTATCAAATCTTTAATGAAAGCGTTATCAAAAAAGGTTCACGAGTTCATAAGTAGTAGCTAGAACTATAAAAGTTATATTTTTATGTGATTTGATATATAATTAAATAAAGGAAATAAAAACTCAACCGTTTTTAAATTATTGAATTTTATATATGTTAATATTGTTTCGATCTCACTCCTTATCAATGTATTTACTTTAAAAATTCAGAAAACTTCTTAATAGTTAATGGATCTATAAATTTCATTAAGAAAAAATTTAAACCTATTGATTTTTCGTAGAGATAAATGTTAAAAGAAATTAGCATATATGAAATTTAATTTAAGTAAATATAACAAATATAAGGTCACAGGTCACAAAAAGAATATAAAACAATGTTTATTTAAATATTTCGTTATATCTTTTAACTCTATATCCAACCTCTATAATCCTAAACATGTTGACATTTTGTCATAATAAGACGCTATTTTCAGTATATAAACCTAAACAAAATTTAAAATGTTTATTGTTTTAGTTTAAAACAAATAAAATATTACAAAATATCAGCTTTTTTGTTATAAACAAAATGATTAATTATAGTTTTGTATTTGCCTTTTTAAATAAGCAAAAAAACTTTAACTTGTAATACCAAAACCAGATTATATACGAAATTTAGCCCCAAAACACCAAAAAATATTTTTCATTTTTTTTTTACAGCAAATGCAAAATTTTGTTAAAAATAAAAACTACAAATATGCAAATTTTGTATTTTAGTTAAACAAAAGAAACATTTTCAACACAATGTAACCCATTAACATAAATTACTTTCACCATCACTTCTTTAATGAATAAAATAAAAATTAACTCAAAGTTAACTCAAATATATACAATAAATTTAAAGATGGATTTAATTAATTAAGATACTCTGGGTGTTTTTAATAGGGTTTTAGATATTTTAATTAAAAATTGTAAGTTAAAATATATAATTTTGCATATATACTAATTAAATTTAATGTTGTAAATTTCAGAGCCAGATAATTTTATATAAAAATGGAAATTTACAGTAATTTATGTCTATTTTATAGAAAACAAATAACGGTTTTTAGGGCTCTTGTGTTTAAAATTTTTATAAATAGAAATGGGTCTTCATAATTATTTTCAATACTAAATATTTTAAATCCAAAATGTTTTAATTGAGAGAGAATTTATATTTTTAAATTTACATAAATCTATAATTTAGTAAATCTGCAATCGTTTTAAACTAACTTCAGTCCATAAACCACATGTATAGAATTTCATTAAAATACAAATGATTATAAATCTGATGACAGCAGTTTTATACTCAACATAATAAAAAACGACAGCTGCAAAAGAGTGCAAAAACAGGATTTAAATTTCAGTGGCGTGTGCCAATCAATGTAAAGAGAAACATTGTTTAAAGGTCAAAAATATGTTTAAAGGTCAAAAAATATTCATACAAATGTACATACCTTCAAACAAATTGTAAAAAAAAGTGTAAAGGAAGAAGAAAATGTTATTAACACGTTTTGCAAAACTTTTTCAATACAAAATGTTTCAGTGGAAAAAACTCAAATATAAATCATATTTTGTTTGTATCTTTTATTTTTGTCATTTAATTTAAATCTCTTAATATGTTATGTTTATTATAAAAGTTTATAATATACATAACTAAAGAATATTTAATTATGTTATAAAATTAATTTGACTAAAGATAAATATCAACAAATAATCTGTTTCTTTGAATTAGAGAAATTTATTTAAAAATGACACGTTTGTGAAATGACCTACATCATCTATTCAACTTGCAGTAACGTGTTTATTTAGTAAGATTTTTATTTAATACTTTTAGAAATGCAGATCTATATGTCATCTTATTTTGACAGCTAATGTTAAATGGTTAAATGGACAATTGCTAATGTTTTAAAGAAGAAATTATTTATTATCGAAAATTATTTCTTAGACTTTTACTTTTTTGTAGAGATTTTAATGAATGGTGTACTTTTTTGATAAAAAATCTATGACTTCTAAACATGTGACTTAAATGAATTAACAATTGCATCTTAAGGCCTTCAAAACCGTTGATAGTAGAATGAACAAGTATGCAACTCCATAATACGAGTTGGAAAACATTGAATTTGATAGGTTAGGAATGGTTGTACAGATTTAAAAAAACTGTACATCCCCTCGGATACCTTTACGTTCATTGTAATTTCTTTCGAAAGAAAGGAACGGAGAAAAGGAAAGCGAAAAGACGAAGAAAGACAAATTAAACATACTACTGTGAGATCAATTGAAAAATAGGTAAAATAGCGATAAAATCAAGTAAAAGGAATATCTTTTAAACAACCAATACCTAATACTAAACCCTTTCTAGCTTCCTTGATCAATATTTGAAACGCCTTTTTATCCATCGAGGTATCAGATGCCTAATAAGTAATTAATTATCAGGTCCCAAAGAACGTTTCTGCAGTCGCTAAGTAGTCTAGATTTGAAAAGATTCCCCTTCAGAGCCTGGATATTTACATATAGAGTAACACCTGTACTCCATGCAATAATGCCGTACCCAGGATTTCTGTTTAGAACACACTACAACTATAAGGAAGTCTATAGGATTTTCTGATATCTCTTCCTGGAAAACTGATGCCTGCACCAGTGCTTACATCCATTTTAGATTATTCAGTAAAAATGGCCACTTCCATTTGTTTTACTACTAATGACAAATGGCCTCTTTAGGAGAGCAGGGGTATCTCTGTAGTCCTCTTCACTATCCATGTTTTTTGTGGAGCTGACATATTCACCGAATTGAACTGCGTTTAAGATTTTGGGATGACCTGCTCTGAATGATGGCACCAATTATGCCAATTGAAGCTGTAGACAGATAATACTTACGGTTACATATTCCCATCGCTTTCCACAATATTGAATATCCATAAGCAATAATTAGTCTCAGTAACGACGGATAAATACAGTTTACCACCATCGGTTTAAATCCCAACATAACTTACTATCAAGGAACATTTAAAGATATTTGGCTTCATTTGCCAATTTTAGTTCAGGTCCACTTAGTACTGGTAGCCAAAGCTGCCCTAATTTGTACCTTCTGCAGAACAAAACTAACTCTAGTATTTATCAGTTATTTTTTGTTGTGGATTATGCTCATCGTCTCATATTTGTACAAAATCTGTGAATGTATTGCGACCACTTTTTTTCGCCAAATAAAATGGCCTATCATTGGTCGGATTTACAAAATCACATTCCTTCCTGGAATGAATGATTATAGTTAATGTAACAGACGGATTTAACTAGCTTCCGAAGTGAGAATTTGTCGTGAGTAGTAACTACCGGTATATTCTCGTCATTGTGAAGATACCAAAAATTGGGTTTATTACTGAATAACTTTAAAAGTTATTTGCGCATTCGATGTATAAGAAGCGGCTTGCGATGGACACAACCTTCCTTCAAAAAAAAAATGTCCATCTCTATGTAAAAACCCAATTTAAGTTGAACATTAAATGTTTCGTAGAAGTTTCACCAAAATACAGACTAAAAGAAACATCTGCAGAGCAAAAATTTGTTGGCTTTTGGTAATGACTAATACTTATTAGATTCATTACTTGATTATGACCCATTACTTTGTGATGAGTTGACATTATTTTTCTCATTTCTTTGAATAGTGGAATAACTAATTAGCAGTAAATAACATGTTCATTAATTTCTAAAGTGGCTCAGTCGACTCCAAGTTAACACCAATTTTTTCTTACCAAATTATTTCAATTTATATTTGTATGTGAAAATATTTAGAGACGCACACAAATTTAACATGGACATAGGATAGTAAATAAGACAGAAGTCTTTGAAACATGTAAAAAAGGTTTTGCCTACGTTCAAATCTCAGAACAAATTTTTTATTTTATACGGGTGCCGTAACAGTTATGACTTTGACCATAAAAATCAGAGGATAACAGTTTTTTTTTTTTTTTTTTTTGGAGCAGAAATTAAATTTATTTTGTGATTTTTATTTTTTTCGAGCAAAAATAACAGTTGTTTTTTTATTTTTAATCAGTTGTACGATATTTGGTTATAAGTTGTATAATGGGGATCCATGAATTCGTGAAAATCGTCATATTAAAGAAATGAGTGTTTCACCCGAATTATAAGTAGTTACCGCCATTTGGCAAAGTAATATGTTACCTTACCGGGTAAGTAAAGTTTTTTCGGGTATCTAAGCTGTATTTCCATTGTGATTCTTAAATAATGATAGATAAAGAAAAAGTTCTATTGGTATTTAATTGAAGACTACAGAGTGGTACAATTAATTCTTCAAAAAAGTTCCTTTGATATCTGCCTTTTGTAATTCATTCGCTAAATTCTTATAATTTACTTAAAAGTTTCCATTACTTAAACTATCTTTCAAATAATTAAAATTATTTATTACTTCTCTAGTTTGTAAAATTAAAATAATTAAATAAAACAACCGTTTGAAACAACAAAGTAAATCTCAAGTAAATTACAAAAACTAAAACGACAATTAAAAAAGTATCAAAGGAAAGAAAACACGCATTTTTATTACTATGTATTTTTAAACACGTTTCTTTCTTTGTAAGCTATAATAATAAAAACTAAACACGAGAATTACTTGTCTGTACAATATTTCGTCATAATTTGCCGGCCGGCATTTGTTTCGTTTAAAACGTAAAATTTCAGGCGTTTAAATGTAACCAAAACGAACCGTACCAAACCAAGTGTTTCAAGTTTGACACCCAAACAGTGAAACACACACACACCAATAAAACCGATTACAGTGCGAGTGAACGCACAATTTTCTTAACACCTTTTAAAAAAAATATTCTCCCCTTGAAATAATTCTACTCTTGTCAACGTCATTCATTTTTAAACAAAAATTATACGTAATATTTTGAATGACCATTTTTGTAAAAACAAGAGAGATAGAGAAACTTTGGTGTTCTTGGTGGTATATACAATGACAACAAATGTTTGTTTTAATAGTTTAATTTGAGTAATTTTTACAAAGATATTCATAGATAGTTTTAAATATAAATGTGTTTATATGTACATAAAATTTCATCCATACATTCATCCATCTATCTGTCAATATAACTTCCGTTTTGCTTTATTGTTCAACAATCTACGGTTGGTTGAATTCGGAAATTTATTTTATTTGTTGTTTATATACATATTTGGTTGTTTTATTTCTTTAAATATTCTGCTGGCTAAAAAATATATTTTATCATAATCGAGTGCATTTTGTTTAATACTAAGGTTGGGGGGGGAGAAGAGGAGGACAATTATAAATTTATATCATTGGAAGGAGTATTATAGTAAGAGAATAAGTTTGTTTTGTAATCTTCCTTTTTCACAATTTATAATAAACTTTATTGATTCCGATTCAATTAATTTAATTGAAATTCTTTACACGCCTTTAAATAATCATATTTATTTTTAATTTAATTGAAGTGGCTTGTAAGACTTGAATAAGTTTTAGAGGGATTATAAAGTGAGTCATTATATTATTTATATTTAATAAAAAGAAGATTGAAAAAAATAGTTATCTTAGCTTAAAATATCTTTTATTTGAAACTATTTATAGTACTTAATTATTATAATATGGATCGAAGTACCAAAAAACAATTTGTTATCGTAAAATTTAACTTATTGTCACCATTTTATATTAATTTTTAGTCAAATTTCTTTGCTTCTGTTCATGAAAACTAAGGCATTTTTAGAACTAAATCTTCTAAAAATTTATTACATCTTACTAGCTAAAATCTGTTATTGAATCTATTCTAGGACATATCTAGCTGTTACATATAGTGATAAAGACGAGAAAAATATCTTTTATCTTTTCTGTAACTGAGAATTTTTTCTATCCAAGGAGGCGATTTCTATGCGGAGTTTAGATTCTAGATATATAAATATGGATAATTTGTTTATTAAAATTAAGGGTGGCTTTCACTACTCTAGTTCTCGATATAAACCGCAAAACGTAAAATTAGGGTCATTGCAGGATATCATATTGCATGATATCTCGAAAACATATTATCCGATTTTCTTTATCAAAACACATTATTATAATTTTTTTTTTTCTTATACCCTACACCACCATAGGTGGTTGGGGTATTATGCGTTTGTGCTGATGTTTGTAACGCATAGAAAACGTTATCCAACACCCACCTTAAAGTATACCAATCGACTCAGAATCACTTTTTAAATCGATCTAACGATGTCCGTCCGTCCGTCCGTCTGGCTGGACGGCTGGCTGGTTGGCTGGCTGGACGGCTGGCTGTCCATGTAAACCTTGTGCACAAAGTACAGGTCGCAATTTTGAAGATAATTGAATGAAATTTCGCAGGTGGGATTTTTATGACACAAGGACGAAGCCTATTGAAATTGTTTATGATCGGTCCATTATTTCACCTACCCCCCTTAAAAATTAACAAAGATATTCCGAAAAATATATCAAAAATTTAGAGGCTCATAACTCTTAAACTAAGAGAGAGCAGGAATAATTGTTTACACTAATTTGATCACTATTAAATCATTAAATTTTGTTTTCAAAATCAAGTCAAAAATGTAAATATTCAATTTCAAAGAAATCTGATCAGTTTAAAAGTGTTAATGTTTTGCTTCAATTTACAATTTAAATAATACTACACTTTCCATCTCTGATCACTATTGATAAACTCAAATAAACCCTTTACAACTACAAAAACATTTTCAAGATCTAGTGATTTTTCAACTGTCTGCTAACAAAATCTAATTGGAAATGCCAAAAGAAAACAAAACAAAAAAGTATCTTCCCATTTACTAAATCTAAAAAAATTCTTACCAAAATTGTTAAGATTTCTTTCACAATTAAATCATGTCTCTAAAATAACATACAACTTAATTATAATTAAGGGAAAAATAAATGCATTGTAATCATAAAAAGATCATTAAAATTAAAGAAAACATAAAAAAAAGAAGAATATAAAAAATATAACCATAGAATAGCAATAACAATAAAAAGAATGCAACTTGACTTACCTGTTGTTTGTTGCCAAGGCGAGTGTGTGATTATGTACAAGAAGACAACAAGGAGAAGAATACAAAAAATAGTTAAATGGCTGGATAATAAAACTAATAAAATGAATAGCTTATAATTCTGATGACGTCCACTAAATGTGGTATTAAATTATTATAAAATATGATGCTGCTTGCTAACTGACGCTATCTATATAAACTTCTTTTTTAACTTTTTAACACTTCACTTTAATTTTTTGAAACACTTGCAATTTTTCTTTTATAATTTTGTAACTCACTTAATTTTCTTTTGTTTGTTAAAGAATTTATTAAATTATGAATTTTTTCAGCACTAATACCTCTACAAACTCAATTAATTGCAAATTTATGATTTATTTTTTGCCATTACAAAATTAACGCTGTTGCTGCTAATGCCACTGCAATTAGTCAATCTATGAATGGATAATGCGTTTGTTTGTAATCTTCTTTGTAAGTAAATTATTTTTTAATACCAACTTTATTATTGGAAAAAAGTTGGCTAATTTTCTTTAAACCACTTTTTTATAACACCTTTATTCCATCTACTTTCCTTTATTAGTAACTAACTTCTCAGCGTTTTTTAATGTTTTCCCGCTGCTAGTTCTTCTGCAACTGATTCGTTTGCTTTTTTGTATTTTAATTTGATTTGTTGTACGAAAAAAAAACGTAAAAATAAAAAAAAATAAAACAAAACAAGTTTTTATATTGAAAAAGTAAAACAGTTTAAAAAGCATAGAATATAAATGTCAAAGAGCAGAAAGAAAGAGAGAGCAAGCGCAACAGAGATCTGAGCCAACCAGCTTACATGTGGCTGAGTTTAGCCGTCGATTATTTTTAAAAGAGGCTTAAGCTTAAATATTACTTAAATCTAGCTGCCGATTTTGGTCAAACTTTTATTTATTATTTCTTAGTAAATTCATCCATCATCACATTCTTGAAATTTAAAATTTTATAATTATTAATTTTTTTTAGAAATGTCTCATAATTTTTCTTATGAAGTCGGCGACATTATTTTAGTAGTTATTATAGTAACCGTCTCAAGAATTTCCGCGGCAAAAAATTTGAGATCTGACAGATATTTGAGATGCATTGCACTGATTGTATGTATATAAAACCAACTAACAACACACAGGAGCTTATTTATTATAGTTCGTGTATGAGATATACGATATGCAAACGACACAAACTATTAATTCCACCATATCCATATTGTTATTCCATATCATTAAAATTTAAGGCTAAAATAACAATCTATAATATATAAAATGATAATATTATTTATTTTAATTATTTTTTACTTAAAGTTTGACCAAAATCGGCGGTTATAATTTTTAAATCATATTAAGCAGGTGGTGACGGCTTTTATAAAGAACCGGCGCCTCGACGCAGCCACCTGGCTGGCGCCGGTCTCTGTGAACAGTTGCAAAAAAAAAAATATATTTTCAATTGTTTACATTTCATAGCAAACAGCTTTTATATATGTATCACACAAGTAGGTTTATGTCTTTACTAATAATAAACTACTACAGTTTTAAACCAATTGCTACTAATAAAAATGTTTTTTTAATTGAAACAACCTTTCTTAAAATTATTAATTAATAAATACCATGGCATATTTTATTTTGTATTTTAAATATTAAGGTAATCATAATTGTACACTTAAATGATTATAGGAATATGTAATAAAAACTAATTAGTTATTGTATTAGAAATAGATTTTGATTTAAAATAACTGTACAAATATGGTTAGGGAATTGATAAATAAATAAATACATACATACAATAAATAAAAAAAGAAATTAAATAAAAATAATAACTAATGGAAAATGATAAAAAAAAATTAATCTTTTGTTTTTCAATTTTAATAAATTGTTAGCGCTAACTAATCACTATCGTAATCGTTTTTTCCAGCTACAGTTAAAGGTCTACGGGATTCATCCTCCGAGCCATAAACCACCTCTTCGTCAGAGTCATTAATCATAGAAAAAGCAGGATTATCTTTAGTAACAGAGATTTCAGCTGTTGATTGAAAAAGACAATATTATAAATATTTCATTCTATTGAGAATTAGGGAAAATATGTACATACCTTGAGAAAATCGTCCATTGGGTGCATAAACATAAGCCATCGTAAACAGATAGAAATTTAATAAACCATAGAAACACATAAATTGTGCTGAACTTCGATAGGTGGTATTCAAAGAGGCCACAAAATTATCTTCCAAGATGCCAAAACCAAAACGACATGTAGTCACCGTTATGGTTATGGAAATGACAAACAACATAAGTAAAGTTAAAAATTTCAAACGCATATCTAAAACAGAATTATTATAATTTTTTTTTTAACAATTTGATGAAAATAACAAAAAAAGTTATAATTACCAAAAAATGGCATTGATCTTAGTTCCGTATATGCTCTCAAAATCAACATGGTCAAATATAGAATGTACATTGATCCCGCAATATAGAAAAACATTTTAAAACCCTTAAAAGAAAATAAAAATTTAATTCAAGGCGTACAAATGAAATATTTTTTAGATCATATACTTACATTATAATTTTTGGTATCTACAAAATGACTATAAGTGGGATCTTTAAGCTCATTACATTTCTCCCAGGTGGCCAAAACTATGGCACATAGCCATATGGGTAAAACTACTATAATTTTGGGTAGATAAAAACGTACAAATCTTCTTTCATTTTGCCTTAGCCCATGATAGATACACAACCAAAACATTAATAGGGCACAAAGAAATGTGGCCTGCAATACCGCATCTAACATACCAGGCAGCCAGGAGTTCATAAGAAAGATCAAGGGGAAAAACGGATCTAGGAAAAGTTTAAATTTAACGGTTATTATTCTTATTATTTAAAATTGAATTTTTAATAAGGATTAAAATTAACTCGATTTATGGTGCAATCTTTAAACTACCTATAAATTTCTATGTTGAATAGTGTAATTCAGAATTATTATTCTTTTATTTCCTAAAGTTTTTATGATGAATTTTATAATTTAAAAATCTTATTTTTATATTTTAACCATTTTTTTAACGAAATATTAAATCTTAAATTTGTTTCTAAAATTTAGTTTATTTTTACCGTATATGTTTTGTCATCATTTAGTTTATCCGTAAATATATAGGTTTGTCATTTTTTTTTTTTTTTTTTTGCGCAATTTTAGTTTTTTTGATACCAAAAATTTTATTTTTTATATCTAAAAGATTTTCTGTTGAAATCAACTTTCTAAACGTTGTCAATAACTAAGGGACATGTGTTGTGCATTAACATCTTTGAAATACTTCAGAAAATTTTACAATGGGAAATCCTGAGAATCGGTCTATAAATGACAGAGTTTTTATGAGAAACAATATTCCTATTGATATGGAGGTTTAAAGATTATTTTGGGATTATAGTTTTGGTCAGAATTTTAAGTGATCTATTTTCGCAGTTTTTGCAATTTTCCATTAGAAAAAAATTATTGATGGGAATCGAAATTGATTAGAAATCGACTTTCTTTTTTCATTTAAACGGTTATTTATTAATTTTCAAAAAATACAAAACATAAAGTTTGATTTTTAAAACTTTTTGGCCTGAATAGATATTTTTGAAGAAATAAAGTTATTTCTAACTTGATTTTGAGAATTTATTTTAATATAATTTTTTTCATAAATCCCTAACTGAAATCAGCTTCGAATATCGTTTATTCACTTGAGTATATTTCCAGTTTTTTTTATGTTTTGATGGCAAAAGTAAATAGTTTTATTAGAACCTAAGAATAATTTATACTTACTATCATATAAAAGCAACAAAGGCAGCAATACCGATATCCATTTCTGTTCTATGGACCAATCATAAATTGGATATTTACGCAAAGTATGAGCATACCAACACTACAAGTTAAATCATACATAAATTACTTTAATTCCGGATCGAATAACTAAAGGAAAAATTAAAAAAATACTTACGATTACAATAAAGGTAAATAGCAAAAATATGAAACGAAACCATATCTCGATTTGTGTAAATTCCGGACTATAGGTTTTGAACTAAAATAGAAAAAGATCTTCTATTAATTTTAATTATTTCCTTTTTTTTTAGTGATTTCCTTAACTTACATAAAATGTTATACCCGTTATATTGTATTTCTGATGAAATGATTCCAATCCCAAAAATCTTACGGTTATAATATAATGAGCATATTCTAAAAAGCCCAAATGCATAATAGTAAATTCCTCACAATCATTGCGATTACAGGATAAATGGCGTGTCCTATTGTGCAAATTTCCGGGAGTTAAAATACTTAAGGGTTTATGTTGTTCGGTAATGCCATCAATGGCCACACTGACATAGAAACGTTTGTCGTATTTTTCATCTGGAAAATAGAGATTTGTTTATTAAAGATTTCTTAAAGTTATTTAAACCATATAATGCAATCTTTAGTAGTAAAAACAATTTATTTTACTAACTCACCATCATTATTATTAGTAACAAGTTTTGCTATCAACCATAATTGCTGCGAATACGTAGTCATTAGCGGTGACTTCATGGCAAACGGACCCGTGGCCAACACATTTGAAGAATTCGCCAAAGAAGTACGATTTAATATAGTTTTAGCTGTTATTTCTGTAGTGCTGGTAATAGGTGGTCCAGTTAAACCTATAATAATGCCCAAACCAAAACAAGTAAAGAATCCTAGGAAAACCATAACAAACTCCCTTTTATGCATCGAATACAAACGCATGTGTACTGATCTTTCACAACGATCATGATGATATGCTGGTGCTATATATTTATTAAATTCACTAAATAAATCACTAAATTGTGATAAAGAGTTTTTCAAACGCAACAACAGACCACCTGAAGGCAAATGATAGGCATAACCCAAGCCACTGGTATCAGAGGGTGGTTTGGTCATTGTGCTGTGTTCTAAGAACTATTATTGTTATATTTTTTTCTTTTATTTCGTTTTTGTTTTATATTATCTTTGACTTGTTTTTGGCCAAAAAAAGGACAAAGACTATTAAAAAAAAAGGATTATCTAACAAAGCGTTTGTACTGTTTCAAGGTTTTTTGGATTTAATAATTCTTTTTATAATTATATTCAGTTAATGGCATATTTTTATCAATTTCTTTTTAAATTCACTACATTTTCAAGGTTTTATTTACATGCACTTTTACTTTTTATACATTTTTTGCTTATTTTTCTACTACCAACACTTTTTAAGTGAAATTTCATTTATTTTCAATAATATTTCAAACTTCGTTTATTTATTTTCGTAAATCGTTGTTTATTTTTTAATATTTTTTGTTTTATTTAATTTTTTTTTCCAAGATTTTATCCCAAAAATCATATTATTTTCGTTGCCAAAAAAAATAAATATTCTAAATATTGATTTTCTTTTATTCCGTTCTTGTTTGTAACCGTAGACTCGCATATGTTTTCTTTTAGCCTATTAATTGGGGTGGTTTGTTTTGACAAATACTTGCATACATTAAGGCGCATGTCCATATCTTATCAGTTGATAACAAACATTCTCCAGCATGTGGTTCAACTTTTGTTTTTTTTTTTTTTTTTAATAAAAAAAATAATAATAAAAATACGGCTTATTTATTCTATGCCGGTTTTACATTGTGGCTTGCTTTTTGGACCATAAACAAAAATAGGTAGGGAGAAAGAGAAATTTGTTTTGTAAACAAATGGGGCTATTTTTTAAGGAAAAAAGCACAAACTGTTGCTTGTTTGTTTACAAAATATATTTGACAACTTATTTGACTCCCTCTGTGTATTATAGATAACAAATTTGTTAAAACAAAGGAAGCTCATAAAAATTCTACAATTAATATAAAACTATTTTCTAAAACATTCCTTTAGTTTTGTTCTTTTTTATTATTTATTTTTCTTTTTCACATAACTTATAACTAATTGTTGTTTTTTTATTTTTATTACATACAAAAAAGCAAATAATAATAAAGAATTCTTCTATATATTTTTCTTCAACATTTAATCCCAAAACTTAATTAAACCATCCCAGCCAGCTGTAGCCACCTTACTGGCTTCATGTGGATGCCATAGAGTACTTATACAAACACCCTCATGAGCTTGCCATTTTTTATACATTTTCGTTGTCTTCCAATCCCATATATAACATTTTCCATCACCATCTCCCGACACTAGATACGACATATCCGGTGAAAAGTCCAATTGACAAGCATAACCTGATACCATATGGCCACTAAATGTTTTTTTACGATTCATTTTAAAACGATTTAAAGCAGAGAATATGACTACTTTATTGTCTAGTGATTGACAAGCCAACCATTTGCCATTGGGGGCAAGAGTTACAGCTGGCATAGAGTGCATAGTAGGATCAGCAATGTACTTCATATCGACAGGTATATCCCATTCCCAAATACGCATCGATTTGTCATCGGAGGTAGTGACGAAGCGACGATTTTCATCGACGAATGTAATAGTGTTGACGGCACCTAAATGACGATCATATTCTTGTACAATATCGCCACTGCGTGTGTCCCACTGAAAGGAAATATAAAAATATGTACATATATCTTATTAGTTATTTTCAAAGGAGTATTAAATAAATTAATATAAATAAGGAGAGATTTTCTTGAAATTTTAAATATATTAAAACAAAAATAAATATGATAAATTTAGAGATGGAAATTACTTGGTTATTATACAATAATTATAAATTTAGCAATAATGTTTGTTCCCAGGAAAAATTTTAGAACATGTTCTAAAATCATTAGTTCTAGAACTGGTGTAATCAGAACCACTTCAGATTCTTTAATAACATCCTCAGAACTAGTGGTATCACAACCAATTCTTACACTAATGGAGTAGAATTTTATTGTGATTCTAAATTCGTTTTAAGGAATGTTTTAGAGAATTAGTGCTTAAGCTTTAGGAAATAGACCATTAGAATAAAAAATAAAAGAAAACAGAATCTGAAATCGTTCCCTAACGCTTCTATGGAACTAGTTCTGAATGTGGCAATTTCGAACAAAAATCACTGATTAAAGAACTATTTCTAGAACCGTTCCATAGAATGGGTACTGGCTAGCTAACACTTTCATAGAACTAGTTCTGGAGGTGACAATTTCAACCAAAAATCATTAGTCATAACGCCAAAGTAGAACAAGTATAGGCTATTTTCATGTGTTCTGGAACTAGTTGCAGAACTAATACAATTTTTCCTGGGTTATTGCTATTATTTTTAATAAATTCATTATCAAAGAAATTATGGTAAATTTAAAAAATCAACGTCATTTCGTAAACAAATTAAATCGAAGAATTTAGTAAAAATTAAACAGTGTTCAGTATAAAATTAAAAAGTGCTGGTTCCGACACTCAACCATGGATTTTTTTATTTTTGCAACTTTTGTATAAAAAATTAATCTTTTTCAAAATAATTAAAATTTTAATAAATTCTACTTTTTTGAAAATTTTGTAACTATATTACTATTTTTTAATTGATATAACTTTTTGGAAAAATGGTATTTTTTTCAAAACTGAAACACCATTAAAAATTAAATATATTTTAAATCAAAAATTTTTAACCTGGTTGAAACTGACTTAAATCCTTAATAAGTTTTGTGATAATGATATTTTAAACAAATTGGTTACAGATCTAAACTCACAAGACTTGAAACTAATTGTATGCAAAAAGCGAATACAATTTTGGATAGGTATTGATACTTGTTACAATTGTGCGCTGATGTGCCTGAATAGTTTCAAATATTTCTGAAAAAGTCAGTCTTTTGCAAGGGACATTCACAGTTTCATACATAAAAAATAGGAGAATTATTAAAAATAAATTTAATACAAAAATTTTATCTACTTTTTGAAAATTACGCAAAAATTGCACTTTTTGTTTTTTATATAGCAAATTGTATTTAAGTGAAATGACGTTGATAGTGGACTTTTGTCAAAACAAATCATGTGGATAGTGGTTTGTTATGCTTAACAAAAATATGGAGGCACATCAAAATATTTCGAAAGATAAAAATGTTATGGACCAATCAAAATTTATTTGGGTTAAAAAAAGATCACAATATTATTAGCATTTCTTTTTAATAAACTCTAATGAAATATATTTTTTTGTATTATATATGAAAAATAATGTAGATGCGATGACCGTTTTTCGAAAAAAATGTTAAAATCTCGATTTTTATTAAAAATTTTTAAAACTTTACAAGAAAACCTTAAAAATATATTCTAGTTTGTAAAAATGTTTAAAAATCAAATTAAAAGCGCTATAACTTTGGTGTCACTTTATATTTATACTAATAGATTTTAATGTAGCAGAATTTTTTTTTTTTTTTTTTTTTGAAGAGTTAAAATTATCAAAATCGAAGATTATTAACTTTAACCTTATGCAGGGAAATCAAATTAATATAATTCTTAATGAAGTTCCTCTTCAATTCGTTTCCTATTTCAAGATTTTGGGATTCTATATTGATGAAAAATTGAATTTTGATCAACACATCCATTTTTTTGGTAAATAAAGTTTTAATTACATTACGTAGACTATATAATATTCCTTGTAAACTACCAATAAATATTAGAAAACAAATTGGTCACAGCCTTTTAATGCCATTAATTTTATATGGATTAGAAGTGTATACTGGTACATCTACGGTTAATTTCATAAAAATAGAAAGATTTTTTAATAGAATCATTAGATTTGTTTATAATCTAAAAGTTCGAGATCACGTGACTTCGTATGTGTATGACTTCTTGGGTTGCAGCTTCAGAGACTTTGTTAATGTTAAGTTGTTATTATTGTTTTATAAAATATTTAAAATTTCTTCACCACCATATCTAATGTCAAAATTTGTTTTTTCACAATCTACCAGAACCCACTCTCTTTAGTATGACCACTTTTTCATACACTATTTATGCAAAGGTCATTTGTTGTTCTTGTAACTAGGCTATGGAACTCCATATTACCATATAATAATAGAAATTTTTCTTATTCTATTACACGATTTAAAAAACTAATTGTGTCATTAATGAGATCGTGATTTGTTTATTGATTTTATTATCGCTTATTTTGTTACATATGGTTATCACTTTTTTTTTTTCTTAAAGGATAGAGGGCCCATATTCGTGATAAAAGTGTATATTTTCGCATAAGTTAAGTAAAACTAAGAATATTTGAACTGTCAAACATTATACTTAAATCGATTGGCCTTAATTGGCTTAAGATTTTTTCATGAAATAAATTAAATTAAAATTAAAAAATTAAAAATTGTTGATAACGACCCATCATAGTTTGGAGTAATAAAAAAATTAAAACCAAAATTAATAAAAATGAATTTCAAAAAATGTACGATTTTGTGTGTAAATTAAAACAATCAATTAATTTCGAATCCAACACAGTAAAAATTAAAAAATAAAAATTAAATATAAAATGCATTTTCATTTGATAAAAATCAATAATGAATAATTTTTTAATTTACATATCCACATATATTTGTTTTTTTTTTTTATGAGTTTGTGTCTAACATTTAAGCATAAAAAGCTTTTTTGTTTCCAGCTCCTTTTAGTTATTTCCTTACAACAATTTTTCTATTTTCTAATAATAGAGCACAAAACCAAAAATTATGTTTCTTTACCTTATTAGCATTTTCACAAACGATTTACCCAATGCACCATTCTTTTCTATTTACAAAACTCTTTTATTATCTCCATCACATTGCACTAACAAAATACAGTAATGGCTACAACTTGACCATACACTTATGCATTAGTATTAGTATTTATTTTGTTTCCTGTTTAGTGCGTGTATTTCCTTCGGTTAATTTGTAAAAATTAAGAAAATTCTAAATGCAATAAATTAGTGAACAAATGAATAAATTTGTTAATAAAATTATGTTTAACATATGAGTGTACAAATTATATAAAGATAACCAAGAAATTTGTGAAAAATAATAAGAAAAGTGTTGGGGAAAATATTTCATAAAATGCAGCATCATCCCACCATTTTTGATAGTGCGTATGCAAGTTTGTTGTTGTTATTGAGACATTTAAAAGTGTTTTTTTTTTTTTGCATTGGAGGCTCATTTAAGTTTGAGGTTAGTTAGATTTAGTGTTTGTTTTGATTTAAAGAAATTTTCAAGGTGATTTGTGTTGTGGATATTTTGTGTAATTATTATTAAGTGTAAATAAAAAAATTTTGTGTTTCGTAGATTTTTTTAAGAATAAAAAAATGATAAATATCAAAAAAATAAATAAAATTATAAATAACAAATTTAAATATTTAATAATAAATGCCAAAATATTGTAAAATGCTCGTTTTTTATAAAATATTGAAAATTATTAAAAAAAAAGTTTGCGAAAGTGTTTTAAAATAATTAAAAAAATATATTTATTATATCTCAAGACCCAGATAAATCTGAAGATTCTTTAATTATTAATTATAAAAAAGGTAAGTTTAAAATTATGATTTGCTTTCATAAACTTTAAGGAAATAATCTTAGTTAAAGCATGTAAACGAACAAAATTTTACATTTTCAAATGTAAATATTTAAGTATCTATAAAGGGTATCTCAAGAATGTTGTATTTTTTTGAAACTAGAGACTCCAAAGAATACAAATATGCTTATTATTTTTGTTTAAAATTATCTGTCGCTGAATAAATATAAAAATTTTAAAAATTCTGAAAAAATTGTTGGAAATTTTTTCACACCATTTTTTTAAGAACTTCTGTAAATTTCATAAAACATATAATAATGTTCACAATTTTCTTAGATTTTACACGTTTTTTTGACGCTACGTCAACTTTGGGTGTAAAATTTTTTAACTGGTTTTGATCCTTATTAATTTTTTATGACACCCATATTCAGTGTTTTACAGTTTTTTTATCATAACCTTTTTCCCGATTCACTTTTCGATGTCAAATCTAGCCGGAGTGTTAATTATTAGTACTTCAATTGATATATTATGACATTGTCTTTTCTTTGATGTATCATTTACTAAAATTATCATTGTTTAACTAGGATTTTTTTGACTTGAAGTTGGTTGATGCAGTGTTTAAAAAAATTTGCTGAAAATTAATTTTGTGTTATTTTCCAATTTTTAATATTATGAATTAAAATTTTGGATTTAATAAAAAAGTATTACATATTTAAAATCTTCGGATTTTGCACATTCAAAAAAGTATCCGATCTATATCATTTTGTTTACAGTGACTGAAATATTTACGTTTTAAAATGTAAAAAATTTTTCGTTTACACATTTTTTTAAATAAATTTGTCCAATATTTTTTTTCTGGTGTTTTGCAATTTTTAAGATATTTAGTTGACTGATATCTCGAAACTCAAAATTTAAATGTATATATATACTCAAGACTACAGAATCAGAAACCTTTTAGCCTTTTCCAATACTATATACTGTGGCTTAAATATATGCAATTGAAAATGTAAAAAATTTTCGTTTACATGCTTTATATACAAAATAAAATTTGTTAGGCAATATAGTAAAACTGTAAATATTTATTGCATCGCAAATTAACTGCATAATTTTGCATACATTAAGACAAATGGTTTGTTAACACCACGAATTAACATTGGTTTTATGATGTTTCCCTAATTATTTTTGTTCTACTGCTGACCGTTCGTAAGCTGGCCCGGTTTTAAAAGATATATAACCCAATTTTTAATGTCTACATCAAAAGGTTCAATATTTTTAGTTCTTTTTGCGTAACAATATGTAGACAATTTTAAGAAAAAATATACGAATAAGAAGTTTTAATCTTAAACATAAATTAGGAAAATTCCAATTGGGATCTAAGTATTGCCGTGGTAATAACTTTGCGGACCATATTCATAGATAATTTATAAATGACATCATTTCGTAACATTTTGAAATGTTTTTTGTAAAGATCCAACCGACTGTATTACACATATCTCTTAAAATTTAATTTATTATCCTAAATTTCCACAAATAAAAATAAATAATACTCTATATTTTCTTATTATCAAAAAGGTGTGGAGTTTAATAAAATAGGATATTTTAATAAATTACCACATTCCTAAATGTTTCCCCTTCAGTTTGGCAATAATATAAGGTTTAAAACCGGCCTTAAATACAAAAGTTGTATACTGTATTAAATTTTAGATTTGCTGATCCGATTTAAACACTTTAGACACTTTAGTCATCGATGAAAACGAGAGAAGAAGATATAGTCGGTCAAGACCGATACAACTTACTTATGTTAAATATTAACATAATACTAACATTTGTATGAGATTTATGTAAGTTAAAGTGATTTTAGGGGGAGGAGTTTATATGGGAGCTATGGTCAGTTATGGACCGATCTTCACAAAATTCGGCGGACGGATTTGTGCTTAAAAAACTTATTTGTGCTAAATTTCATTAAAATATTCCTATTTTTAAGGGATCTATAAGTGTTAAAACTCTATTCCGGGAGGACATTTGTATGGGGGCTAGGTGAAATAATTGGCCGATCATATCCAAATTCAAAAGGCTTCGTAAAAAGCATATGTACCAAATTTCATCAAATTATCTTCAAAATTGCGACCTGTACTTTGCGCACAAGCTTTACATGGACAGCCAGCCAGCCGACCAGACGGACGGACATCGTCAAATCGACTCAGAAAGTGATTCTGAGTCGAACGGTATACTTTAAGGTGGGGGTCCGAGTATTTTTTCTCTGCGTTACATTTTCTGCACAAAATCATAATAATATTTATTAATACTTACACATATAATTTTTTTATCCGAAGTACCGGCCACAAACAAATGTTGCTTATTATTATCTGGATGAAATTTAACACAGAAAGGCATTTTTCTAGCTGTAAATCTTGAAACCACTTCACCCGTTTCAGCATCCCACAATTTTATATAACGATCATATGAAGCTGATAAAAATTTAGTTCCCTTATTATTCCAAGCAACATCTTTGATTGCTTGTCTATGACCATTAAACGTACGTATACAACGACGTTCGCCATAAACTTCCCACAGTTTAACACGACAATCCATTGAACCGGACAATAGTAAATGAGCAGTTTGTGGAAACCAGCGTATGGCAGAAATACCCTTGGTATGACCAGTCCAGGTATGAATATGTGCTTTGGGTAAAAAGCATTTGGGTGGGGGAGCATTTGTGCGCAAATTGACACCCAAATCGTGTGGTGCATGGAGGTAGGAGCGTCCCTGATAGTCGTAGGCGTCTTTGACTATAACAAAACAAAATAATAAATTAATAAAAATGCTATCTTTTAAAAAAAAAATTAAAATTAACTTACTGTGCAATATTGACTTCTCTTCCAAAGGTTTATCTTCCGGTATGCGCCCTCTTCTATGTCTTTTAGCCAAAATTTCATCAAGTTCTGCTTTTTCTTGTTCACTAGGTTTGGCCACAGTTTGTTCATTTTCATAGCGTCCCCAGGGTCCCAAGAATCCTTCTATATCATCTGGTTTGTCATTTTTTTCTTGTTTTCTTTTCTTTTTGGGTTTAGGTCCTTCAAACACCGTCTTGCCTTCATCATCATAAGCCGACTGTAAGTCACCCACAAATGAGGAACCATCTGCCGCTTCATCTACTGAGGGATCCAAGGCATAACCATAGGTATGAAAAGTTCTACGTTGATTTTCAAATTCAAATGCATTTATATGGGCCTTTTCCACATAGCCCGCTAATGTATTACGCGGTGCTCTAAATTGATCTGTTAAATTGGGATTTTCCGGACCCTTTACCGGAGCGTAGAGTTCTTCATATTTAGGATTATATTCAATTTCTTTAACGGTTGGATCTATGGTACGTTGTACAGCCACAGCGCCTAGAGGTACTACCTCGGGAGCTGCACAAACAGCTAAGGTTTTAGCCACTGACATTTTAGGATCTATTGGTTTTAAATATTCAGGAATTTCTTCAGTCTTCTCCTTTTCCTTGTCTTTTTGTTGTGTTTCATCATTGTCAGATTGTTCTCCTTCTGAAGAACTGCCATAATTTTGTAAACTTAACATGTTTTAGGGAATATTTTTTAATGAAATTGTAAAAATTTCATCAAATTTGATGATTTTATCAAAAATGCGTCGAACAGTTTGTTAAAAACATAACAAAAAACGTATTGTGAACAGAGACCTACGCCGAACGATTTTAACGGCGACGGCGGCCGTTAAAATCGCTGTTAGCCGGCTGAAAGTTGAATATAACAATTTACTAGTTTTTTCATCGACTTATAGAGCACATTGGTTCACAAATGTGGTTCCAAGTCCCATTAGGTGTAAGGGGATCCGAAGACCGTTTGTATGAACATTATTTATAAGTATTTCCTAAAAGATTTATAACAAACATTTTTGTATTTTTGTACTTCTAAAGTGTCAAAATGGAAGACCGTTTGTTTGAACATTATTTATATTTTTAAAATTATTAAAAAAGTATATATGATCTTGACACACATCTCCCTACACATGTAAAATTTCAAGCTGGAGCAGTGTTGTCAGTGGAAATGTTTAAAAATACCAACGGCTGATGCAAAAAAGACCATTGTTTCCCTACGTGTCCAAAAAAATTTTCTAATACTAAAGTTAATAAAAATTAGCTTAAAGTTAAAATTATAGATTATATTCAAACTTAATTATTTAAAAATACTGCCCTTTTCACAGCTTCCGAGTTTAATAAGTTCTTTAAGATTTGTTTCTAATCTTATCGTATAAAAATGCAAATTATCAACCTCCAAAAATTAAACTTTAGAAAATTATATTTTACTATGTCTACTGATATGTATATTTTAATTCATTGCGTTTTTACTATTTTATTAACAAAAAATATCTGTTGAACGAGCCAAGTACTAAAGATTTTTCCTAAAGTTAGCGGGTTAGGCTTTTCCTAACCCGCTGATAGATCAAAATGATCTAAACATTTTGTTTAAAAATTGTTCTTCAGAATAATATTTTCATAATATAGGATCAAATTCTACATTTTAAAGTTTATATTTAATGATAAATATAATATTGAAAAATGTAGAATACAGATGTTTATTCCGAAAAATCAAATTGACTTGTTTTTTCATATATTTCAAAGCCAGATTTGAGTAGACGAATAGTTGGACTTGATGTATTTTGATGTGCTTAACACGAATCTGCTTTCAGTTTTTTCCCATCAGGTCTGGATTTTTTTTATGGGCTTGTCTAATATTATG
Source organism: Protophormia terraenovae (assembly GCA_951394005.1). Lineage (NCBI taxonomy): Eukaryota > Metazoa > Arthropoda > Insecta > Diptera > Calliphoridae > Protophormia > Protophormia terraenovae. The sequence goes on along the minus strand of OX596073.1, from coordinate 170,802,793 downwards.
CCCATAGTATGCCATAGTCATTACTCTAGTATATTTCCTCATAACTCAAGAACGGTGTGTACGATGGATCTAAGATGCCAAAGATACCAAAAGATGCGTACTAAAAATATCTTCAAAATACTCCAACTTAATTTTTGTATGTGCTCAATAGTTTTGGAGTTTTTTCGAAATAAGTGTCCGAAAGAAATCATTTTCATGCAAAATTGTATATTTTTTTGTTACTTAAATTTCGTTAATAAATGAAAACATCTAAAATTTTACAGTTATCATCTTTGTAATAAAGATGGTAATGCTAAGAAACAAATAAGGCATGTATCTTGAAAATTTATCCAGAAATCTAAATTTTATTCACAGTTAAGTAAAAATACCCATGTTACATACAATTGAGTAGAAATACAATGGTGGCCAAAAAAAATTTTTTTATTTTTTTCATGAAACAAAAATAAGTGGACTAGGTCGATACTGACGAGTTAAACAAGAATCTGTATTCACTTTTTTCTATCGGGTACTAATTTTTTTTATGTGCATGACTAATATTTTATAGTGTATCCGCTGAATCAACACCTATTAAATCCGATAATGGTTTGTCAAACTTAGGCTATAACTCAAGAACCCTTTACACGATTTTGATAAATGATACATCAAAAGATGCATTCGAAAATTGTCTACAAGGTACATTCACAATATTTTTTATTCTCTGAAGAATTTCAAAGTTATGGATCAAAATTTTCACCACTTTAAAAAAAATTAAAATTTTCGGTACTAATTACCGAATAACTACGGAAATAATTACTGGACAAAAAATTATATAAATTCAGCTCAAAGACAATTTAGGTCGCTGTATATTAAAGTTCAATTTGTCTACATTGGACAAACTGTTCTCGAGTTATACAAGTGTGACTGCCTAAAGGCGTGGTCATAGTAGTCAGGCCCATAAAAAAAATCAATTCGTGATTTAAGACGAAAAAAAAAATATTCTTTTGTCCACTAGTGTATTTCAACTATAGGTAGAGGTATGCCTATAGTCAAACTTAACTGTGAATCCATTCAAGATTTGTACATCAATTTTTATGATATTTACTCGTAATTTTGCCAGTTTTGAGATAAAGGAGATAAACATAAATATTTTTGATGTTTCCACTTTAAAAACAAGTTTTAGTAAAAAAAAAAAGAAATATTGAATTTTGCATGAAAAAATTTTTTCCGAAACTTTTTTCGAAATATCTCCTAAACTATTGGACGGATATTAATTTGATATTTAACTGACTTAAAGCCAATGTTTTTACACATATTTTGGTATATCATTTATATAAATCATGCATACCGTTCTCGAGTTATAATGAAATATACTCGAGTAATCGGAAAAAAATGATGGAAAAAACTGAAAGCAGATTCGTGTTCAGCATGCGGAATTCCATCTAGTCTACATATTTTTTTTCGAAGGAGCTCAAAAAAAATTGTTTTTTGTTGACTAGTGTAATAAATGACGAATGTAGTACGATTTTTAAAGGATTTTCTTCCAACAAATGTATTTTTTAAGGCAATTTTTTTGTTTCATCTGAATAGGTTCAGTAAGAATAAAGTCAATTCGCATTAAGTATTTGCTGAGTTCACCCATAATTGCGTGTTTTCCTAACATTTTCAATAAAAAAGAATGAATTATTTTTATTTATTTTATGGACATTTCAGTTCGACAATCCCTTTATTCACACCGCAGGACCGTGAAAACAAAGAATTCGATGTTAAAATTTTACCAATTAGGAGTGGTTATCATACTATCTCGACCTTAATATAATAGAAAATGTAAAATGCTATCACGTAATGTTTACGAGTCGGTCAGATAATACGGGTGCAAAAATTCATTATCTGAAGAGATTAAAAAAGTTAGAGCAAACATTCTATGTTACAAGTTGAAAATCTTTATAAGTCCCTTCCAAATATAATTTTTTAGGTTAAATTATATAAAAATGTTATTCTTATTATTAATAATTTCTGAATAATATAACAAAAATAAACCGTTTTAATCAATTCATCTTGTTCTTTTAATAAATAAATAATAATATTGAACCTATTCTGATGACCCGAAAAAAATAACTAAAAATCGCAATTAGTTATTAATTAAATTTATTTTACTTTTTAGAAATGAGGGCTTTAAAATTTATTATGAAAAAAATATTAATTTTTTAAAAATAACAAGAGGATTAATGTAACGAAACTCTAGAACATATTCAGTTGAAATGGACTGTATGATAGGTTTTATTATGGAAAATTGCACAAGTTGTGCAATCTGTTAAATTAATTGAGCCTTTTTAATTACATAAAAAGTATTCTTAGAAGTTATTTGAGATATGTTCACAAATATAATTTTTTTCCTTCATTTTAATATTATTGTTAATTAATATTTTTTTAAAATAATTGCTTAAAATTAAAGGATTTAATAAGTTATTACAATTATTATACTTACAACTTGTTTTTTTTTTTATTCCCACAATTAATAAAAACTTTTATTAATATTACTTTGTTATTTTTAAAAAGTTTACAATTCTTTTTAATAAATTCCACAACACTTTAAAAATTAAATTTCACAAAAATAACGTAAGTTTTAAATTTGTACGTTTCTTCAGAGTTTTACATGAAAATGAGATAGAAAATTCTAATTGGAATTCTATTTTGTTTTGCGCTGCGGCAGAACTGAGAAGCAGAATTGCTCTTTACATTTGCCAAATTAGGGAAGTTTTTGTTTATGTACATTTCAAGTGCATTTGTGAAATTTGCCGACCTAGGGCGCACGATTTGTCAAACATTTTTGAAAAATGCATATAAAATCGCCATGTTTGTTTGCTGAAATTTGCAAAATTTGTCGCTGTTAATCAGAGCAGCGCTGCATCAGATGTAAAGACCAAATTACAAAAGCGCGTAGTCAGCAGCAGTGTGTGCTGATATAATCATCTGATAATTTAGAAAGCACTGTTTGTTATGGTGTTGATTACATTTGGTCAGTAGCAGTTTGCAGTGCTGTTTCATTTAGCCATGTTTCTAAATTCACTGCGCTGCATTTAGATTGAGAGCGAGACAAAGAGAGTGAGCAAATAAATGAGAGGCTAAAATACACAAGTAGAACAAAGCTAGATGGTGGTTGTAAATTGTGGCTGCCTACGCTGAATTGTAATTATAACGGCAGCAACATGTTGTGCTGCAGTGATCAGCTGATAATTTTTGCTGATACTGTTGCTGACTACGCGCTATTGTAATTTGGGCTTAAAACTTGTAGCAGATCTGGCGGCAGATCTGGCGGTAGCAGATCTAGCGGCCAGAAGGAGTAAATTCTTGCCGCAAAAATTTATGAGACGGCAGCTTTACTAAAAATGCCGCCGACATTATAAGGAAATTTAACGAAAATTTTTAATAAAATTAATATTAAAGTTATAAATTTCAAAAATGTAATAAATTTACTAACGTTTTACACTGAATTCACTAAAATAGGCGGCTGCATTTGAGTCATGTATAAGCCGAAATTTTCGCGGCGGCTCTTAAAAAACCTCCGGCGGCTCGACTCAGCCGGCTTACAGCCGATCGGCGCAGTTCTCTTTGTTTTTGTTTTGACAGCTGCTCAAGATTTGGATATTGCAGTGTGAACGGTATTATCATTTTAATAAATACAACACTATTTTTATTATGGTATTTTACAACACTGAAACCGTTAAATCTTTATAATTTAGTTTTGTTGAATGTAATTAATTCTTTTTTTATATTAATATGCGCCTAAAAAATGCACAGGCTGCCTCCAATAACAAATGAAGACACACTTAGGTCCATAGTTCCCTTTGTGATACCTGAAAAGTTTGTAAAAATATTAGAAATTCAAGAAGTACCTAGAGGTACTACCTCTAGGAAATAGTAATATGAAAAGAAAGACAAACTCAATATAAACAAGATGAAGAAGAAAAAGAAGTGTCCTAGGCCGTGCAGCCCCTGTGCATTTATCACGTGAACCAATTCGATTTCCTGATAAACAAATCTTGCTTGAATAGAGCCATATCCGATAGAAATGGGGTCCTTTTGTGGAGAATTTTTAAAATTTCTTTGTGCTAATCTTATTTGGATCTTAAATTATACTAAGTCGAATGGATAACGTTTTTTTTTGCTAACTATCAAAGTAAACAATGTTAGCAACAAAAAACAGCTAATAACATTGGTCGAAAAAAAATGTTCGTGCTCCTTCAAAAAAAAAAAATAATAATAATAATAATAAATAAATAATATGTGGACTAGATGGAATTCCGCATTTTAAACTCGAATCTGCTTTCAGTTTTTTTCCATCAGGTCGAGATTTTTTTATGGGCGTGTCTAATATTGCGTCCTAAATAAACCGATTACACGAGTATATTTCACTATAACTCGAGAACGGTATAAATAATAAACCAAAATATGGGGAATAAAATTGGCTTTAAGTCGTTCTACTATCCGCTCAATAGTTTAGAAGATATTTCGAAAAAAGTGTCCGATTTTTTTTTTCATGCTAAATTGAAGATTATTTTCTTTTTTACAAAAATTTATTTTTAATAGTGAAAACATCAAACATGTTTCAGTTTTTCATCTTTACCTTAAAGCTGATAAAACTACGAGTAAATAAAGCCACGTATCATAAAAATTGATGCACAAATCTTGATTACATTCGCAGTTAATATACCCAATCATACCTTCAATTAAGTTGAGATGAAAAAAAAAAAAAATGTGGATTAGATGGAATTTAACGTGCTAAACAAGAGTCAGCTTTCACTTTGTTTCTATCACGTATTGATTTTTTTTATGGGCATAAGACTATGACCCCGTCTTTAGGCAGTCACACTTGTATGACTCGAGAACGGTTTGTCCTATTAAGATAAATTATAGCGACTTAAATTGTCTTTGAGCTGAATTTACATAATTTTCGTTCAGTTAATATTTCCGCAGTTATTTGGTAATTATTGGCGAAAATATTAAATTATTATTTTATTTTTTTATTTATTTATTTATTTATCTTTTTTGAAAAATGGTGAAAATTTTCATCCATAATTCTGAATAAAATAATATGTGCACAGTGAAAATTAGAAAAATCTACTATTTAAGAATTGAAAAAGTCGAAAAATCGAATATGCATTTAAAAATTAAAATAAGTCGACTTTTTGTTCCAACTATAAAACCCTAGTCCGCAGTATTTATTTATTTTATTTTTTTTTTTTATTTATTTATTTACAAAATATGTAATACAAAGCCTTCGTGGCCAAAATAAAAATATTACATAACAGAAATATTAATACCTGAGAAATATTAATATATTTATAATATACCAAATTCATTTAAATTAAATCTAATAAATTAGTTCATAGGTTCATTGGCTCCCCAGCCATAAAAAACAGTTAAAAAACAATAATAATAAAAAATAAAAAATAGTCCTACTCAGTAGCGACTTTAATTAGGAAATAAGAAATCAACTCATGTAAAGCAAAAAAGGAATATTATATTAACTTCATCAACCCAAATCCCTTACTAGCTTTACTATCATAAAAAGAAGCTAAGAAAAAAATTTAAAAAATAAGTGTAAAAATAGCAAAGCTAGTAGAAGAATTAGAGAAAGGGTAAAATAAATAAATTTGTTAAAATTGACTAGTAAATAATTGTAGGAGTTTTAGTCTAAAAACATTATTGGAGTGTGAAAAAATCCTCAAAGAAAAAGGTAATAAATTCCACCAACGTGCAATCCTTACCACAAAAGACCTTTCAAAAAATGAAGAATTTATTCTCTGAATATAAATCTGAGGATTTCTAGTCGATCACGAGAACTCAAAGTTTCTATATAAAGTAACAGGTTTACAATTTCTAATGATTCTATAGAAAAATAACAAATTTCGGTATATAACTAAATATTTGAAGGTATAGCCGAAAAAGCGAATGAAATGTTGGGAAATATGCTCACGACGACGGATATTGTAGACAAAACGTACAACGACATTAATCAAATAATTAATTTTCTTCATATGGACTGCACATGTACCAGAATAAACTTCGAATCCGTATAAGATATGTGACATCAAGAGAGCCCACGATATACGAATCCTAACATGAAGCGGCAGAAATAGGTTGACTGAATTAATTCTACGCAATACACCAAAAAGCCTAGAACTTAGCATATCAATGTGAGAATTAAAAGTTAGTCTATTATCTAATATAACACCTAAACATTTTAAGTTGCTCACAAAATCAATACGAACATCACCTAAAAACACATCCAAATCCAGAATAAAACGATTCGTAGGACCAAACATGATGCCCTTTGTCTTAGCAGGATTAATTGTAAGAGCATTACAAGATGTCCATTCTAGAACTCGTTCTAAACAGTAGTTTATATTGTTAACTAACACATCTTTAAAATCAAAACAACCTTTAAACAAGAGGTAAACATCATCAGCAAATAATAACATTTCGCACATTGCAGAGTTGATTAAGAGTGGAAAACTGTTAATATACAACATAAACAGAAGTGGCCCTAACACCGAACCCTGTGGGACTCCAGAAGAAAGTGATCGTAAATCAGAATTGAATCCATTTAACATAACAAATTGGCTTCTACCAACCAAATAAGAAAATACAAGCTTACATGCAGATCTCGAAAAATTAAACTCATTTTCAAGCTTTTTAATTAACTTATAATGGTCAATTGTGTTGAACGCTTTCGAGAGATCAAGAGAAATTAGTACGCTAATATTGCCATCATTGACACTACGCCTAATATCATCAGTCAGAGTAAGAAGTAATCCAGTAGTGCTAAAACCCCTCCGATAGGCATATTGATTTTCATAAATATTAGAAGAAACTGCTTCGATCATTTGATCTTTGATAATATGCTCAACAATCTTAGATAACGCTGGGAGAATAGAAATAGGACGCAGATCCTCAACTCCATGAACCACTCTTGACTTAGGGATGGGAACAACTTTAGCCACCTTCCAACATGAAGGGAATGTAGAAGTTGTAAGAATGGTGTTCACAAAATTTAAAATATATTCAGATATAAAAGGATACATCAATTTTATAAATTTGATAGAAATATTATCAATTCCAACCGATCCAGATTTAACTTTATTTACAGCTTCATACAACTCACACTCACTAATACAACGAAATGAAAAACCAAGATCATTAAAGTCATCAAAGTTGACATTGTCTACATTAGATGAAGAGCCACCCGATACAAAAAAATCATTTAACTCATTAACATCAATATCAAATGAAGATAAATCGCCACCAGTGCAACCGCCACGTTTGAGTATTTTCCATATGCTAGATGAATCTAAACCTTGAAAAATTTTGGAAAAATGCCTTCTCTTAACTCTCCGTATAACATTTTTAGCCCTATTACGTAGACGACAAAAAATTCTCCAATTATGATTTGAACGATCTAACATAAACGCACGGTAAGATAAATCCCTAAGGGATCTAGCATATACAATTTCTCTGGAATTCATCCAGCCATTATCTTCATAACGAATTCTCTTCCTGACAATAGGAACATATGTAAAAAGCAAGTCGAAAAGTGAACAAATTATAGAGCATTGATAATCAGCATTATTAGAATAAAACATTGAAAAATCATAGTCAGCCAAACACGAAAAAATACCATCCCAGTCAATGGAGTTAAAGTCACGATATTCTACATATTGCTCAGTTTGCACAGCCGGAATTAAGAAGGAAGAAAATATTAATGCATGATGCGATATGGAAGGGCAATGAGTTTGATTAGATAGGCAAACAAACGAAATATCACTAACTAACCAAAAATCAATTAGTGAAGAAGAAGAATGAGCCACATCAAAATGTGAAGGTAAAGAATTGTGTAGAATTGACAAATTCAATCTTAAAGAAAGCGAACGCATAGAACTAGATTTAACAACATCAAACATGTTGCAATTAAAATCGCCAACAATGATAATATTAGAGTAAGTAGAAAGAAAGTTATAATGAGAATTTTCAAAAGATATAATATCACCATGAGGTAAATATACTACTCCAAATAGAAAGATAACATCGTTGAAGCAGAGTTCAACAAATAAAGACTCACATATACTTAAATCCGAAACCTGAAAGACCTTCTTATACTTAATGTTCTCTGAAACGTAAATACCAACACCGCCACCTCTTGAACCAATGCGATCATTCCTACAAAACCTATAACCAGGAATCTCAACAGATCGACTAGAAATGTATGGTTTTAGCCAGGTCTCAGTAACTGCAAAAACATCCAAAAAAGTATTATTAACAATAGATCTTATCTCATCAATTTTAGAATAATTACCAGATGGTTTAATGCTTTGACAGTTAAGATGAGCAGCATTCAAATTATGTGAATGTGGTTGCAAATAATTTCGTAAATAAGAATCACTACTGAAATTAGGACTGTCATGCAGGCCACTAGCCATCATAGAAAAAGTAAAAAACTAAACTGGGGAACCAAAGAAGATAAAATAAAGAACCTGAATACTTTATCAAAAACTTTTTAATAAGGAACATTTTTACATATTGCAAACAGCTAATCATAAGAATATGAGATCAACAAAAATTAAATAAGTTAAATTACAAAATTAAATAAAAGGTATTAATTCACTACATGGAAAACTAATTCTTGTAATAAATTAACCATAAAAAAAGAAATAAGTATAAATATAAAAACAAAAATAGAAAATGTAAGCACTTACAATAGTTAAATTATTTAAAACTAAAGAAAAAATATATCAAATACAACTATGCACTACTACCAAGCATCGAAGCACATTCAGCAGTATTATAAATACCATCAGTCCCATCAGTCATCGTGAGTTTAACTCTTAATGAATCACCATTTAAAATTCGGAATTTGCTTATAATTTTCTTTTGAAGAAGCTTCCTACAAATTACATTCAATTTTCCAGCAGAAGGCGAATAGTGGTCGTTTAAATAAACTCTTAAGTCAATGTTCCCCTCAATAATATCTTTTACTTTTAGAGAACGTGTTTTGAAATAGGCACCCATAATACTATCACGTATAAAAACACTGTTGAATTTAACTAGTAGAGACTTTCGCTTATTTATGTAGCATACATGTTGTATATCACCAGATGATATTGCAATGTTGTAGTGGGATCCAAGTTTAATTATAGGTTCAAACAAGTTCTCAATACCAATAGGCAGGCCACTAATCACAATATCTGCACGATTCAAACGTCTATGCAAAATATAGTTCTCATTTTCTAAAGCTGAAATTTTAGCAGTAGCGAAATCATCTACGCGCCTAATAAGCTTATTACAGTCAACTATATCATTCTTCAGTTCTTTAAGATAAAAAGCCATATCCGTCCTGAAGCTTGAAACAGAATCCTCCAAAGCTTGTCTCATAGAACGCTGCTCACTATCGGCTTTAGCAATAAAATCATCAATTTTCTTATCCAGATTGCTTAAATCATTCTTTACAGAAGCCTGATCATTCTCAACTTTGTTAATGAAATTATCAATAACACTCGTAAGCGCACTTATATCTTTCTTGATAGTACTGTCAACGCCAGCCCTGGGATTCTTACTGCAGGTGGTACATGAATAGTTAAATTGTTTGTTGGCTTTAAGAATAGTTAGGTCCCTTTCAGTAATACCACAACAAGACGCATGAAGCCATAACGTGCAATGACAACATTGAATACTGGCCTGTGTCTTACCAATATTCTCATTGCAACTTCCACATTTATATACCTTGGCTGATGGCATATTTATATGTACATACAATGGCGGCAATATGGCGATAATAAAAATTAAGCGGCAGCAACAACAACAACAGCAGCACAAAATTAAAATTAGTAGAAATTTTGTTTATTCTCCTTGGTACACAATTATTTCAGTATTTTCGAAGAGTACACTTCCAAAATTGTACTTTAAAACAAAAACTTATTTAATTTATTGTTAGGAAAATGTTAAGTAAACAAAAATAAAAAATGATCAGCTGCACAACAAAAATCACTTCTACACAGGCATAGTGTTGCCAGTGTTTATTTCTTTTTATTTATTTTTTTTATTTCTTAAACCGTCATACTTTTCAACCAGAAACACCAGTGGATTTCATAAACATAGGAGATGTCTAGTCCTTTTGCTGTCCGCTTTAATATATAATCACTCATTTATGTATAAAATAAATAAAAACTCGTCTTTATTTTAAATTTTCATTAAAGATTTTTATTAATTTCTTTTTTAATCTTTTTTTTTTATTTTGTTGTAATTGTAAATTTTATAATTATAATAATTTTGTAAATTTTTTATATAATATGAATGACAAAAAAATTTCTTACAATTTTGATTAAAATACATAGAATTATGTATAGAATAATAATATACTTTGTTTTTTTTTTTTTTTGTGGTATTTTCATAATTATTATTTTTTATTTATATTTGTTTTATTATATATATATATAACACCTTAAACATTTAAATATTAATTTTTGTTTGGTAATAACTATTTTATTAATAATAACTATAATAATTAAATATAAAAAAATTATATAAAAAATATATATAAAATAAAAAATATAATAATTAAATATAAAAAAAATAATACATTTTATATGTATATACATTAAAAAAAAGTAACAAAAAATCTTTAGTTTCTTGGTAATAATAATAATAAAAATATAATAAAATATTAACAATTATTTATTGGTTTTTTGTTTTTGGTATTTATGTAATAAGGCCCTAGAAAAAAACACAAATTTTTTCCTTTTTTATTATTATTTTAAATTGTTTTTTTTTTTTTATTGAAAGGAAAATTGTGTAAAAAAAGCTTAAATTATTTTTAATTAATTTTTTAAACATTTTTTTTAGATTTTAATTTTTGTTTTTTAAAGCGAAAATTATGCTAAATATTTTAGTTGTAGTTGTAAGTTAAAGATTGAAATTTTTATAGCTAATATGAGTTTTTTTATTTTTAATTTAAATTTAAGTGTTTTTTGTGTTTTATAGTACAAGAGTGTCTTTGGATTTTTCTAGCTTTTGTGTAGAGTGTTTATATAATGTTTTACATAAAACATTTTTTTTTTTTTTTTAATTTAAATAAAAATAATAATTTTTTAATAAAAACTTAATATAGAAGCTTAATTTTAATTAAGAGTAGGTTGTAAATTTAAAGTTTTGTCAAAAGAAATTATTTTAAATAAATGCAGTTTTTCTTTTTTTTATCAAAAAATTAAAATAATAAATAAATTATTGAAGTTTTTTGGGGGTACTTGCAATTCTTCGTTGTATTGGAAACCTTGTTTTGAGTATGTTTTTGATTTTGAAAATATTTTGTTTTGGTTTTATTTTATGGCATTCGTTGTTTGTTTGGTTTTTCTTTTCATTCATTAAATTTTAACTAAAGTTAAAAAACCAAAAGTTTTTTAAACAAATAACTTAAGAAATTTTAATTTTCATAAATTTTTATTGTGTTTTAGATTTTTTATAAATTTGTGTTTGTGTTTTTTTATTGTCCTTAAGATTTTATTAAATATTTTTTGAATAATTTGAGATTAAATTACAACACAACTCGTTCGTTTATTTGTTTTTTAAAGTTTAAGAAAAGTATTTTAATTTTTATATTTTTAATTTAATTTTTTTGTTTTAATTTCTAAATTATATTTTAATTTATTATATTATTTATTTAATATTAATTATTTATAATTAATTCTTTGTTATTTTAATATATATAAGGCCAAATGAATAAGTTTAAGTTAGTATTTTAACTTTTATTTATAATTAAGCTTAAATTTTATTAAAGTTTTTTTAATTAAATTTTAATTTTTACAAAATATTTATTAAAATAAAACTTTCATTATTTTATTTAGATTTTTGTTATTTAAACAAATTTTAAAATATTTTGTTAAAATAATGAAAGTGTAATGGAATGGTTGGTATAGTTGTTTTTCGTTTAAGATTTTGAGCCAAATTTAAATTACACCAAAACAAATTTTTTTGTTTAAAAAAATATATCTATTTTATTTGTTAAAGCGGTGGGCATTTCTTTATATTATTTTATATTTTTAATAATGTTAACTGCTTTTGTTTTAAAATAATTAATATTAAAAATAAATGTTTGTTTATTCATTTATAGGATTTTTTGTTGTTGTATTAGAAATTATAAATAAAAAAAAAAAAAATTTTTGGTGTAATTTTATTTTTATTCATTTCATTTCAATATTGTCTTTTTTTAATATAATCTTAAAAATGGTCCAAATGGTTTAAAAGGTTATTAAAATAAAAAAAAATAAGTAAGGTTATGTTTTTTGAAAATAAAATTCAAAAGAAATATAGTTTTAAATATACATATATTTTAAAATGAAAATTGCATAATAAAACCCCAGCCTAAGTTAATTTTGAAATAAACTTAAAATTAGTAGAAAAATTAAAAGCTGAAAATTTTTATAAAGGAAGGTATTGAAAAAATTAAACTGAAAACAATTAGAATTTTTTTACAGATTGGTCCATATTTTGTTCATAACTCTTCTTCGGCCAAACCCATTTAGCTGATTGTTAATACGAAACTGCTAAGAAAAACAGAAAATGCAACTTTTATTCCCCCTTTGAAATCTATTCAGCTTTTGATTTGTTCTGTTTTAAAATAATGAAAAAATTATTTTAAAAAAATATATTCCACTGTTTTCTTTGAAACCCAAAAAAATTTATTGCAATTTCTTTATTACTAAAAATATATAAAAATACTTAAAATTTTAAGTAAAAATCTATCAGAAACTAATTTAAAACTAAACAAGTTTAAAAATTAATTTAAAACTAAAAATATTTAAATAATTTAATGAGTAATTAAACAAGGTACTGGCCCATTTCTTAAATAAATATTTGGCATTCAATACGAGTATATTTCATGATAAAACAAAAAAGGAAGCTCTAAAGGATAATTTGTAAAAATAATATACAAAACTTAAATTAATAAAAAACTCAAAAAAACAATAAATTAAAAATAAAAATTATAAATTCGTAACGAAAGGTTTTTTCTCAAAACAAAATGAATTCATAATAAAAATCATGAAAAAATGTACAAAAAATTTATTGAAAGCGTAAATCAATAAACGAAATTTAAAAAAAAGGAAAATGTGCCTGCACAAAATTTTTTTATACAAAAAAATATATTTTTTCTATATAAAAAAAAATAATTATTTTTTATAAAAAAAAAAAGAATACACTGTGAAATATTTTACAAAAAAATACTTTGTTAAAAAAAAATAAATATTGAACATGAAATTGGTATGAGAATTTGGTAATTTTTTTTAGATTAAGTACGCTTTTAAGTGCGATTTTGTTTTTGGTTTATATAAAATGGCAATTAAAGTAATTCAGCTTTTGTTATACATTTTTTTTTAATTAACGATTCAAAAATGAGATTTAAATATTAAAAATGAAGTTTTAAGTTTACCTTTTAAAATATTAGCTGTTGTATTAAATGTTTATACATACAAAAAAATATATTCAGCTAATACTTCTTCAGATACTGAATTACTTTCCCATTTGGTTTGCTCGGTTCAAATTAATTCATTAAGATTTTATTATTGTAAAAGTCAAATGGTGAAGCAGCTGTTGCTGTTGATGCTGCTGCTGATGTATTAAATTGTTGGGACGGTAAATTATTGTGTAATGGCGGTGTTTGAAATCTGGTTGCCATAAGAGTAGAGCCTCCAAATAATGCTGGATTGCGTGGCATTTGAGCCAAAGCATGTGGACTATGCATCAAAGGTGGTGGCAAATGAGGACCCGGTCTTTGTGCAAAACCGGCAGGATTTAATAAATTCCAATTGTTTAATAGGTGATGAGGTCTAACAGGTTGGTGATGATGATGTTGAAATACCGCCATATTTTGATTATGTTGCTGTTGCTGCTGATGTTGCTGTTGTTGTTGCTGTTGATGTTGTTGGCGTAAAGCAGCCGCCACATTAAGTTTTTTGCGAAAATCTTGCATATTGAGTAGATTAGCTGAATTACGACGCGTGGACGTTCTCCCACTACCACCACCGCCACTCGTTGTAGTTGTGGTAGTAGTTGTATTCGAGGCGCAGGCAGAGGATTGTGCATTTTCGCTTACCTATTCCCTGTAGGGTTTGCAATACGAGTAACGGTGGTTCATGTGCTGTGAGTAGGATCCGGAATGTGAGAAGCGTTTTAGGCACTTGCAACATTGGAAGGGTTTTTCTCCGCTATGCAGACGCTTGTGTTCGGTTAAATGATGTTTGTGCTTAAAGGCTTTGGGACAGTCCATACATTGATAAGGACGTTGACCTATTAGAAGAAATTAACAAATTAATAACAAAATCAAACATTTATATCTTTAAAGAACTTACCGGAATGCTCATATTTATGTCTCGCCAGCGAGCTTTGTTTGGCAAACGCTTTATCACATTGATCACAGATGAACGGCAAATCGGGATCTCCAGCATGTCCATGTGTCTCTGCTTTAGCTCTCTTTGGTTTAGGTGGCAATAAGGCAGCAGCAGCGGCTGCCTGTTGCTGTTGGGCTACAAAATCATCTTCATGCGATATTCTCGAATCATCATCACGCCAAGATCTTTTCTCAGAACCAGGACTCAAACTATTACCTCTAAAGTCCATGGCAGGTGCACCCAATTTAATACTGTTCATTAAAGGATGTTGACGAGCATAGTCCGCAGAACCAGGAGTCATTTGGAATAATGCTTCCATGGGCATAAGTGAACGCTGAGCAGCAGCCATGGCAGCTGGCATCATGTAGGGAGGCAATTGTGAGAATGAAGGGAATGCTGCAGCGCCTCGAGGTGTTGATGTCTGTTGGGGACCCATTAAAGGAGCCTCAATGGGTGAGGGTGTCTGTCTGATGTTATGAGGCAAGTTGGGAGCCCCGTTGGCTGGTGAGGGAGCAGCAAAATAAAGAGCAGCTGCGGCCGCAGCAGCCTGTTGTTTAAAAGCCGCCGGCACAGAGGCAGCAGAAGAAGGCGACATGGTAGGTGGTGTCATTTTGCGACTCAGATTCATGGCTTCCTGCATATCACCCGCTGAATTGGCCGAGGAATTTTGTAAAGGCGCTATACCATACATGGGAGAATGTTGCTGTTGTTGGCCAGTGGCTTTTTGTGGTTTAACTGACAAATCTAAAGGCAAATCTTCGGAAATAGATGGTTTATTTACCACTTCCATAGAAGTCTCAAAACTTTGTGGCTGTGCTGGCATAGGTGCCACTGGAATTTGCATGGGGAATGTTATTTTATTGCTGTTGTATTGCATTTTACGTTCACGCGAACGATTATTTTGGAACCAAACTTGTACTACACGTGCGTCCAATTGCAAACGTGAAGCAATCATACGAAATTCTTCACGACTGGGACGGGAATTAACGGTATAATGTTGTTTCAACTGCTGTTGTTGTTCCTCAGTTATAGCAGTGCGTACTCTCACCTTACGCTCGGCATTACTTTCACCACCACTTGAACAATCATTACGGGAAATTGAGTCTCTTTCATCTTGCTCATCCTCAACATCACTGGAATTTATAAAAGAGTTGGAATTGTGGGATTGATCTAGCAATTGTTGTTGCTGCTGCTGAAATTGCTGTTCCATTTCTTGTTTTATTAGGCCACATAAAACTTTTTCATGTTGCACCAACTCCAAAGCATGATTAAATTGTTTGTCACAACGACTGCACCTCAAAAGAGGTGAAGACTCTTGGGTATTTGAATTATTGTCAGCATCTTCTTCTGATTGTTGTTCAGGTTCTTCTTGTTTTTCTTGCTTGATCAGGGCCATTGTTTGAGGTACTTCTTCTTCCTGTTCTGGAATTTGTTTTTTTTCTAATGGTAGGGGAGATTCTCTTGTTACTTGTTCTTGTTTAATGGGAGAGCTAGTAAACAATTTTGGAGATTCTTCGTTTATTTGTCTTTCTTCTTTGGATTCATTTTCTTCTTCTTTTTGCACTTGGTCTTTAGCACTTGCATTAAACACTTCCTCTTTGTGTTCAGACTCATCCAAATCCATAACCAATTTGGGCTCATCATGATTATCTTCCTCATTAAGTTCTAAGGCCTCAGAAGATTCATCATCCTCTACATCACCATTGGAATTATGCAAATCTTTTTCACCCTCTTCTTCTTCAGCTTCATTGTGAGATGAAGGCGGTGGAGTCGAAGCTTCTGGTTCTTGTGGCTGATGCTGTTGCTGCTGGCCAGCAGCAGTTAATTCCAAAAGCCGTTGTATGCTATAGGGATGTATGCGCGGATCCAAAGCCATACTATAGAAAGGATTTGGAAATGAGGCCAACAAAGCCGCATTCATGGCCGTATAATCACCATATTTGGGCAATAGATTTGTATAAAATGGATTGTTGCCGCCATTCGAATTTGTATCGCCAGCAAAATAATTCATAGGATTAGTTAAACTATTTGGTGCTGATGAAGACGAGTCCAATTTTGAATTTGGAGAACTTCTTTTAAGAGATGGCGGTGATGTTAAACCCGAATTCTTTTCCAAAGATTTCAATATACTACGATTGTTGTTGAGTTTCAGGCCCATGCTAATGCATTTCTTCGATGTCATATGCGAAGAAAACGAACCGGAATGTGAAAATCTTTTGCCACAATTATCACAACCAAATGGTTTTTCGCCGGAATGTATACGTACATGCTCCTTCAAATGATGTTTAAATTTGAAGGCCTTATCACATTGATTGCACTTGAATTTACGCAACAAAGCGGACTCATCATGACTGATCATGTGACGTTGTAAACGATAGACATTGGCGAATGCTTTATGGCAAATTTTACAGGTCTAAAAAGAGAAGAAAACGAAAAGAATTGAATTAATTAAATGGGAAACATTTATAGAATTTGTTTAAGAAATTTGAACCATTTTACTTATTTTAAATGTAGACACACGTGCTAATGAGATTACAATTTTTCATATTGTGTTTTGCTTTTTAGTCATTTACGTAAAATAGTGTCTGTCTGGAATTTTTATGAATGAAAACTATTTTCAAAAGCTAAGGTGATGATAAGCCGCTTAATATGTATGAGAGATAAGAGTTTTTATTTTCTAAATTACAAAAAGGTATTCAAATTTGTTGTTACTATGTTGCTTTTTTTTTGGCAAAAAATTAGTATAGATTAAAAATTTCATAAAGATTAACAGAATAATGATTTTAAAAATCAAAATATTTACCAAATTATAACCCCTCGATACTTTTGAATTCATTTTAAGATCAATTTATGAACTTTGAAATATTTTACTTTTCAAAATAACTTTAACGACCGGCTTCACAGCCTGTGCACTATTTTCACTTTTTTTGTTTCTTTCTACTCTCCTCCAAATTGATCTTATTCATTGTAAATACAATTTTAAACTGTTAAAGGTAGACAAACTAGAAAATAAAAATTCAATTTGAAAAATTGTCAACAATAATAAAAAAAAATTGACTACAGACAGCCGCCAGCATCATTATTATGATTTTAAACATCATTATCAACACACAACAATACCGTTTTATTCTACATTTTTTTTCTTTAATTGACAATTAAGCTTTGTTGGAGGTAAAAAAAAGACAATAACAAAAACAAAATACATATTACGAGTGTGAAACGATATACGAACACTAAAGGAAAAAAATCAACGTGTAAACACAACATAAAGGTGGGGAATAATAACAAAAGCAACAACAACTACATCATGATTATTTGCTCAAGCAAAAGGTAAATTTTAAAAACAACCACAAGAGCGAGAGAGTGAAATAGGTACATAAATATAAAAAAGGTAAACAAAGAAAAAAGAGTCATAGTAATAGGGGTATTTTTTCTTTTTTATGTGAATTGTTTTTGTTATTTAGTTGCTAAAGGGGGCTCCCACAAATTTAAGTAATGTAATTGTTATTATTGCTTCAGAGTTTGTAGGAGAACTATAGAAAGGAAATAAGTAGGAGTTTAATGACTTTAATAACAAGGGGAATTGTATATTAAAACCTGAAAGCATATTAAGGTGTACATGCATACGTACACATGTATGCAAACATATGGAAAAAAGAAAACAAAAACATACGTTATGTAAATAAAAAACATTATAAAGAAATAAGAAAACAAAACAAGATCAATCAAAACAATCTTAAGTAAAGTTAGTGATGTATAAAATTAAACTTTTAAATACAAATAATGAATAATTGGTAATTATTAAAGAAAGTTTTAATTTAATAACAGAAGGATATTTGATATACAATACATATACAGAAAATTAAGACCAAATTAAAATTATTTAGAAAATAAAATAAATTTAATTTTATTTTTGTTAAAATAAAATATTTTTTTTTTAATTTTTTAGTGAAAAGTTTTAAAAGTTAAGAAAAAGGACCATCGACATAAAAAATTTAAAAATAAACATATTTATTAATTTGATTCTTGCATGATTTTTTTAATAAAAAGTATAACAAAGTAACCATTAACCACTTTAATAAAAAAAAACTCCTAAAATTCTTAAACTTTTTTAAATTGTTTTACAGTATGTATGTACATACATATAATCAATTAATTTCCTTTACTTTTTTTTATAGAATTTATAAATTTTCTTAAATAAACAAAAATGTCTATAAAACCTCAACACACACATAAATAATAAAAATTATCAAAAGATCATTCATATATTTTTTCCGCCTTATATCAAGCTTTTAAGCCTCTAATAAACGGTGTAAAGAAAAGCAAAAAAAAAAGTATAAACAAAAACAAACAAATCAAAATAAAACACAAAATATTTTTAAACAAAATCAAAACCAAAGTAATATTGATCACAATTTCAATACATAATTTAAAAAAAGCAAACAAAATGTTTGCAGATGTTGATTCTCTAAATATTAATATCACTAAAACAATGTAGTCATACGTATTGAAAATACCTTTATATTCCCATCTTTGAATATTGTTTATTTAACTTTTTAAAATTTACAAAGAAAAGCAAACAACCTAAATTCTTAAGTGTTTAAATTAATAATTTCAATTAAAAATTGGCGCCTATTTTATAAAGTATTATTTACTTTTTTTGTTGCTTTGTTTTTATAGCCTTAAGGCGAGTGTGTAGAAGTGTATGCATAAATTGTTATTGTTTTTTCTATCTCTTTTCTACAAAATGATCTTAATTAATTTGCTTCAATTAAAGATAGTAACAAGAAACCATGAATCACTACTATCTAGTATTTTTTATTTTTTTAAAGATGTGTAAAAAATTATTTCATTTTGAAAAAAAAAAATACTATTAAAATTTAGGAACAAAGTTCAATTTAATGTAAATTTTGTATTTTACGCTAAATTCAAAAAAAAAAATTTTTTTTTCTTTGAATATATTATCTTTGTTTATGATCATTTTCAAGCTGGCTTTATTTGAACAATTTTTTTAGATTTTTTTTGAAATTGTGTGTTATAAATTGTTGTAGATCATTTTTTTATATTCACTTATGACTAAATATGACTAATATTATTAATTAAGATTTAACGTTAAGTCATATGAAACCCTGTTTAATATTTTGTTGTATAATATGATTTTTTTTTTACCGCTCAGGTTTTATTAAAACCATGATATCATATTATTTTTTATTAAAAATAATATTTAAATATTATTGTTTTAGTTTGTGATCATTAATTTTGTTTGTTTTTGTTTTAAATAATTTTTTTCCTTAATTTTTTCTCTTGTAGAAAACTTTTATGGCTATAAAAACAAAAAAACACACACGACATTAGTTTTTTGATGTCAAAAGAAAAAAAAAAAAACTATTTTGTTTTGGGTATTTTTCTATGTGTGTTCAATATTTCATTGGACACAGGAAATTATGGTACACTATTTATTTAAAATGTTTTAAATGTTTTGTAATTGTTTTAAAAATAACAATTTGAAACGTACGTATTAAAGATTTTTAAAACTAATGTTTAAATAAATATCCGTTTCCTTTTAACAAAAACACCTTTAAAATTGTATGAAGAAAATTCAAATTTTATTTCCCCTTTTAAATTGTTAACTAACTGCTTATTGGTTATAGGAAATAACCTGTTTGTTATAGCTGTTGCCTTGGTTTTTATAAATGGTTTTCAATAAAAATGGCCGACTACCTGTTTTTGTAATAAACATAAATTACTTTGTTTTTTAAGTTAAAACAATTTTTCCAGCTCTGTAGATTATGATTAAAAAGTAATCGTGCTAATTTTTACAACACTTGAAAACCGTTAGAGATTTTTTTACTTTACTGTCATTCTAGTAAAGCTCTTTTATTAGTGGTCATTGTTATTTCCTTGAAGTTGTGCATAACATATTTTTTGGTGTGAAATTAAAAAGAAAGAAACATAATTTAAATAAAAAGTAACAATAATGTTATGAAATATAAATAAAATAAAATATAAACATATAAATATAATAAAACAGTAACAAAAATACCAAAATAAAGATACAAATTTATTGTTAAAGCAAAAGAAGAGCAAGTGCAAGCAAGTGTTTCAAAGAGTGTTTTAGTGAAGAGAGCAATGAAATTAAGTTTCGTTTAATAAAGAAAAGTCTTAAAGGAAAGGGAAAATTATAAATAAAGAGCAAGTTTTAAAGGAATTATTGAAAGAATATTCAATTTTGATTTAAAGAAAATAAAGAATAAAAGGAAAATTTATTTAAAATAAAGGTAAGTTTAAATTATTTTTTTATGTTTAATATTCATTTAATAAAAAAGGGATTTTTTTTTCAATATAAACACTTGAAAAAGACCATTCTTGATAACAGGTTTATTTTTAATAAGAATGTTTTATAAATGAAATAAAAATGGCATTAAGGTGGTACAAAATATTAAAATGAAATTTTTATTTAATATGTACCTAGTTTTAAACCACAAATAAGTTAAATGAATAATTCAAATATATTTTAAAAGTAATTAATTATTAAAAAAAAAAAACTGTTCTTATAGCTAATTAATAAACAAATTTATTGTTAAACATAACCACAACACAACAACCATTTTAAACTAATAATTTTGCAAAGAAAAAAAATCATCAAAAGAAATTTTCCTAAAAAAATAAAACAAATTTAATATTTCTTTCAAAGCAAATTCTTAGATAATTGTTCATGACATACAACACTAAAACACCCCAAAAAACTACTAACTGTCAACAATTTCAGTTTTTTTTTAAACAAAAGTTGCCAGATTTTAACAAAAATTTCATTTATTTTCATTTTTTGAAGGTACAAACGTCATTTAACTTAAAAAATATTTCAATTTTAAACACATTTTATTTAAAATAAATTTCTTAAATTATTAATAATTAGCAGTGTTTCTTTTTTTCCCCTACGTATGTGTTAAAAAAAATGTTTAAATGTTTTTGAAAAAATACCTACTTGTCAGTTTTTTTTCTCTGTCCTAAAAAAGAGGCGTTTTGTTGTTTTTTTCTTATGGTTTTAGTTAAGCTATTTTTATAAAAACACCTGTTTGTGTTTTAAAAAAAAATTTTGTTGTTTTTTTCGTTTTTGAGATATTTTTTTTATTTGTTGAGATTGTCATTTTTTTAAATGCAACGCAATTTACCTTCATTTTATTTAGCAAAAAAAAAAAAAATGTGCTTGATTTATAACTGTCTGGTTTTTTATTTTCAAAAATAATTTTTATTAGGTTTGTCAATTAATAAAAGAAATCAGAAGAAAAAGGAGACAAATTCTAGAAAATTATTTTAGTTTATTTCAATTTATTTTATAATTAACCTTCTGTTTTATTTATTCTTTTGTTACTTAATTTAATCTTTAAAATTGTTACGCATTTGTTTTTTTTTACGTTTCTTACTTTTAAAACATTTAAATTAAAATTATTTGTTTCTATATTTAAAACCAACGACCTAATTTAAATTCAAATTACTATAAACTAAAGCTTTTATTTTTTATTTTAGTCTTATCTCTCTAACAAAAACTTAATTTAATTGTAAAAATTATATATTTTTAAAAAAAGTGAATGAATTTTTGTTGAATTATCTACCTTTTTGTCTTATAAATAAAAACACAAATAATAATTAAACGTAAATTTAAACCCACTAAGTTAGAAATTGAATAAAAACGTATACAAAAAAGGGTCATAAGAAAAGGTTATCACTAAACTCTATAACCAAACACATAAAGTATATATATTTAAGTAAAAATTTTATATATATTTCCACATACAAACAGATTTCAATAACGAAAATCATGATTAACAAAAAAACTCTATATTAATTTAATATATAATCTACCATTTAAGGTCAATAACATTTTGTTTTAACACAGAATCTGTATAAAAATGATGACTACCTTTTTGATTTAATTTTGTATTTTTTTTTTTTAATAAAAAATAAAATTAATAAATTGAGTGCAATTAACTAAATCCTCTTGGTATTCAATATTAAAAAGCATTTCCATTAATTATTTTTTTTCTATAAATTTTCAGCCTCAAGACAAATTTATTAATTAAAAAAGAAATATTTATAAATTTTAATTTGTTTCCTATATGTGTGGTTATTTGTTTTTATTTTTTTTTTTTAATAATGTCTTCAGTTTTATGCTTAATTTAATTTTAATATCTTTAACCAAAAGAGAACACCACACATTTATTATGAAATTATCTTGTGTTGGTTTTTATAATATTTATGACATTTTAACCAAAAAATATTTTAACATTTATACATAATTCTTAATGAGTTGAATTTTCTTATAAATTTGTTGCTGTTATTTAAAAAGCAAAAACTCATATATTAATTTAAGGAAATTTTATTTGTTCTTTTCTTAATAATATTTATTATTTACCACAACTAATCATTAACACTTTAAATATTTTAATTTTTGATAAAATATCATTTGGAAATAATTTTAAATAATTGGAAAATTAATTCCCTTGAGTTTCCCAAACTAAATTTTAAAATTTAAAAGAAAATTACATTTCTTAAATGATTTGCAGATTAGTTTTCTAAATTGGTTTTACCACTCAAGTGTATGGGGAAATTAGAAATATCTGATGGGTAATGGGATTTTTGTTTTCGTTAAGAAAAACAGGTGTAGAAAATACATTAAATTATTTTTACAGGTGTTTAGTAATATTCTAGATTTTATGAATATAAATATAGAACTTGTGGTTTTCTTAACGAGATATCTGTTTATTACATTTGTTAAGCATTTCTGTTTTTTTTTTTTTTTTTTTTTTTTTTTTTTTTAAATAAGAATACATTAATTGCGGTAATTTTTTTTATTAATGATAATATTTTTATTTTTTTTTATAATTATTAATGAAGCAAAAGAAAGACATGATTCAAGACTTTAATTGCTAAGAATGTGGAATTTTTATTATTAAATCATAGAAATATTTTAAGTAAATAAAAATTTATTTTTATAACTACCACAATCTATAAATAAAATTCATAAAATTAAATTAAAATTATTAAGAATTGCAAAAAAATATACATATGTATGTATATTACACAGGTTGACAAATTAAAAAAGAATTTCTGTGGCACGGGATATCTCGATCAATTTCCATTTTTTAAATCATAAAAATTCGTTAGTCAAAATTTAAAATTTTTACAGAAGTATTAAAAAACAACTTAACATAGCTTTACTAACCATTGTTAAGCAATATTCGTTAAAGTTGTATTAAAAATGTTGATTCGCTTGTTATACCTTTGGTAAACCATTGTTAACTTTATAATATTTTAATGTAGGTGCGACCCTATTTTAAGACTATTTTAAAAGTATTTCCGTTACATTTTTCAAAAAAAAAAAAAGAGAAAAGTTATTCTAGAATGAAAGAGAAAATGAGAAGGGTTGCCTACGTAAACAAAAAACAGTTTATTAGTTAGTGTAGACGAATACGATTTTAAGCTAAATTGTGTATTAGCTAGTATATGCATTAAACATACTTTAAAAACTTTTTTTGAATACGGCTGTTATTCTTTATTCTCTCTTTTCGCCTGTCTGTAGGAAAAATTTTCACTTCCAAACTTTAAATCCAAATTAAATAAAATTCATCAAAATTTTTTGTTGTATTCCTAAGTAATTTGCTATTGAAAATCAGCTAAATCGATATAGTAGAAAAAAGTTATAAAACAAAATTTGGAACGAGATTGTTTCTTTTTTTTTTTAATTTGAAAAGTATTTGGCAAAATTAAATAAAGAAGATATATTCTTACTCTTATAAAATTTATATTGAATAAAATTAACTATGTCTGTCCATCTGTGGGAAACATTTTAACCTTTAAAATATTAAACTAAATCAAATGAAATTCATCCAAATTGTTTGTTATTTTATGCTTAAAAAAAATCAGCTAAATCAATTCATCCAAATTGTTTGTTATTTTATGCTTAAAAAAAATCAGCTAAATCGGTTCAGTAGAATAAACCTGGAGCAATTTTTATTTATTTTTGTTTTTTCTCTTATCAACAATACATTAAAACAGAAAAATAAATTTACTCCTTAACAAAAAAAAAAAAAAAAAAAAAAAAAAAAAAAACGTAGGCGTGTACCTCGTCTCAAAATAATAAAAAAACAACAAAAAATCATAACACCTCATACCAAAATACTATACTCAGACGATTCTAATAACTTGTTTGCTTGATAAAAATTACATTTACTTTTTTTATTTTTTATATCCCAGTCATAACTTTCAATTGCTGTAGACTTGATGATTATAGGCCTTCTAGAAAAAAAAAATATTAAAACTAAATATAAACTTCTATAGAGATAAGTATTTTTTTTTTATTTATTTTTATACTTGGGTTTTACTAGTACCTCTCTTAGCAAAAACCCATTAATTGTAGTTTTTCTTTCATATTTCTTCATAGTGAGTGTGTATAGTTGTTGTTGTTGTTATAAATATTTTTAGTGATAAGAAGGTAAAATATAACTACAAGAAAAAAAGTAAACAACAATATTCTTAAAAAAGAAAAGAAAAAAAAAAAAAATGGCGTCTTGAAACATTAAAAAAACCCTTATTTCTTAACAAGGTACTGGTCGAACATTCCATACATATGACACTATCACTAAAAACATAAATTATAATTTTCCTACATACATACATACATACACACACTCCTTTTACTTTTTGTTAATATAACTGTAAATATGTATGTAGTTTATTTTGAGCATAAAAATGTATAGGGTCATTTTTTGTTCTCTCTCTCTATATTTTTTTGATGGGTGTTTACTCTTACAAAAAAAATCTCATAAATTCATTTGATACTGTTCTTTTTTTTTGTTGGTGTTTATTACTTACAGCTATGTTTTTTGGGGAGTAGGGTAGGGGGATATATAAGACTTGATGAAATAATCTTAATATTTAAACAGAGATTGTTACCTAAAAGCATAATAATAAATATTTCTATTTTAGTTGAGAACATTTTTTATGATTTTTTTTTTTTTAGATGACCAAGTGTAACAAAAAAAAAAAACAGATTTCATATCAGTTTTATGTCTGATAACATGTTATACCTCTGAATAATCATGTGTATATTCATATGTGTAGATTTTTTTCTGTTGCAAGTCTCGAGGGTTTTTACTTCATATTTATACACATACCCACAATATGAGTTGAGTTTATGCAAAGTATGACCTTAAGCATCATCATAATAAAAAAAAAGAAAGTTAGTTTACAAAAAACCGTAATACTAAAAACTAATTTTAGTTAAATGTTAAAAAAAATCAAAAATTGTTGTTTATTTTTTCTAAGGCAAATAAAAGTTTTATTTCTAAAAAAATTTAATGAAAAAGTTTTTTTTTGAGCTAAGAAAAAAACTACTTAAAAAGTTAAAAAGTCGTAACAAAATATTTAAATACAAATTTGTATTAAAAAGAAAAAATACGAGAAAAGATCTTAAAGCGTTATTATACTAAAGCTATGTTCACATTAGTCAAATATTTGACCGGATTTGCGTGATCTTGCAAACGTTTTGTACGAGAAAAAAGCGTCAAACAATATTCGGTAAAATGTTAACTATGTTTAATGACGAAGAAAAAATATTTTCCCATTAAAATGGAGAAGTTGGTAAATGTTTTTTTATAGTGGTTACGTCATTTTGGACTAATATTTGACTAGTGTGAACATACCTTAAGTCTAAATTATATTCTGAGTCGATTCAGCAATGCCAATCTATTATAGTCTGTCTGTATTAAACATTCTTAAGCCAAGTTCACATTAACCAAATATTTGATATTTATTATATGATCGTGTTTTCCCTCAATTTTTAGAAATAAATACAGTTGATTTGAGGTTTTTTTTTCATGAAACAACTAATCTTAAATTTTTTTGTAAGATCAAATAAAAATTCTCCCCAAAAAATAATGACAAATATTTTACACCTTGTGCTCACACTGTTCACATTTTTGAGAAAACTAAATCTTTTAGTTTGACCAAAATCAGCAGTTATCTTGTTTGATTAACAAAAATATTTGGTGTTCACATGAGGCAAATAAAATTTTTGTAAACATCGTCAAATATTAGCGTAATGTGAACTTAGCTTTTGGTCCAAACACTAATCTAAATTAAGTGAACTTTGTTTTTTTAAATTAAACTAAATAGGTTCAGTTATAAAACAAAATCTGAAACAACTGCTGAAAAGATGTTTTTTTTTTTATTATAAGGACTGCATATAAAAGGATTCATGACGGCTTTAAAGCTTTTAACTGTTATTAAATGTGAAAACATTACTATAATTAACTTAATTACATTTGTTATTATTCTCAGTATTATGTGCAAAATTTTGTTATCGAAAATAAAGTAGGAGAGTTGAGAAATATAGTTAAACAAGTTTGCAAACGTAAATTGCCTTGTTTTCTCTGTTTGGCGGTACCAAAGCAGAGTTTGTGGACTATAATTAGACACCAGCAGAATGTGGTATTTTCTGTGCCGCTACACTCTTCATCAGCATTCGTGGTGTCTTATTCATTTCGGTTTCGTTGAAACTTAAACAGGGCGCCAGCATTGCACTATGTACAATTTTGAGGGACTCAGCCAAAGAGTAACAAGAGACGAAACTAATTGTAAAAAACCTAAGTCGGTTGTCAAAAACCTAACTCATGCAACAACAAAATACATGTAATCAAATACATTTTGTTGTTGCCAAAAGAAAATAAAAACACATTTTTATTTACAAAACAACAGTTTTGTTTAAATGTCAATCGAGAATTTCTTCTCTATATGCTACTCTATGGACTCAGCAGCACCAGGCGTTTAGGGCAAGTGAAAAAGAGGTTGAACAAAACCGGTTCGAAGGACCATATACAAGTTTGCAATCGTAAATTACCTTGTTGTCTCTGTTTGGTGGTACCAAAGCAGAGTTTGTGGACTATAATTAGACATCAGCAGAATGTGGTACGTATTTTCTGTGCCGCTACACACTTCATCAACATTCGTGGTGTCTTATCCATTTTGGTTTCGTTGAAACCTAAACAATAGTTTCTTGAGTCATTTTTAAATGATTTTCTTCATTAATTTGTGAATAAAATAAAAATGTATGCATTGATTTGAATGAAATATGATTTGTTTTATTTACAACCATTTTTTCTTTATGATTAAATAATAAAAATTTGCATTTTTGGCATATAAAAATTTTTATGATTTTTTAAGAACAATCAGATAAGTCGTTTTCGAGATATATGGTGTAACCTCCTTAATTCTCCAAATCGCGATTTATCGCAAGAATTCGAGTCAATTCAGAAATAGTGGTTTAGACGTTTAGTACTTATTAATATCGTGTAACCGAATTGGCTAACATAATTGTGCCTAACATTTACTAAAAATTTTTATTCATAATTATAATAATTAGATTCAAATACTCATACCTCAACTTCCTCTGCAAAGATACTTAAAAAATTTTCTCTGTTAAAACCTTGTGTGGAAATTTATGACATGTGACCCGTAAAAAAGAAAAATAATTAAATTTTTTTTTTAATAAAATAAATTTTATAATTAAAAACTTATTTAAAACATAAATTTCAAACTTTTAGCAAATATACATAATTGCAATAATATATTTTTTAAAAACTTTTTTTTTTTTTTATAATTTAAAACATACACAAACTTAACATGTGGAGTATGTGTGTGTGGTATATAAACATAAAAATTAATTCTTTTACTATGTAATTTTTTTTTATAAACTAGTAGATGCGTAAAATAAATTGCTTTTAATTTTTCACTCTACTTTAGCATGGACCATGATGGTCTGAAGCCTGGGTAGTTCAATGCAAAAAATACAAAAAAAAAAAAAAAGTTGACCTTTTGAGAGTTGAACAGTGAATTTTTTTCATTTACATTATTATTGTTGCTACTGTAAATGTGTTTTTTTTGTTTTTTGTTAAACACTTGTAATTGTTTGTCTGTATATTATGAGCTTTCATTTGTATGAATTGCTTGCTTGCTACTAGCAGTAGCTTGCTCTACCTAAAGTGCATGCAATTTTTCAATTGTATTTACTTCTTTTTACTCTACTTTTTTTGTACAGAAACATTTGTTATAGTGTACGTATATGTGTAAGCTTGGTGGGTTTTCAACTTCAATGTCCTTTAGAGAGTTTTTCATAGTGAATAATCGTTTTTTTTTAAATTCATTATTTGTTTGTGTACAAAGGTAACAAATGGTTTCAATATGTAAGTGTAAACCAACAATAAAAAAAAGTTAAAAAATTGTTTAAATAAGAGATAAAAAATAAAACAACAAATGCATACAGTTAAACAAATATTTAATTGTTGCAAGTTCCATAGTGGATGAAAGAAAAAAAACCAAACTTTTGTGTTGATGTAGGAAAAAGAGAATTTATAAAAATGTTTAAATGGATAAATGAATGAATGAATGAAGGTTTGTTGTTGTTGTTTTGCTAGCCCTGGCTATATAAAGTGAGTTGACCAATAATTTATGGGCAGTCATTTGGTCAACAATTATATTGTATATGTATGAGTATTTGACCTTTTTTTGTATTTTTTTGCTGCTGCTATTGCTACTGGTCATTACAATGACATTAAACATCAAAAATAAACACTCAAAAGAAAATATTAGGAAGTGTAATTAGGTGTATAACTAAGTGAAACACTGATTCTGCGGCATGGGACTTCTTAGTCTATTCGGTTACTAAGCATATAAACTACTTTTTTGAATTGACTATGGTTCTCGCAATAAATCGATATTTTTTCGATTTTTTTCTTTGATAGTATTTTTTGGGCCTCAAAATGTATTTAATTAAGATACGCTTGATACTCTTTATACTGAACTATCGATTGATCTTAAGAAATAAAATTTTGAGAATTTATCATGCGGGAAATTTGTGGCAATTGCAGCCCTTCAGTACCATTTGAATACCAATTGACACCTAACTCGTCACCAAAGTTCCAGTTGAGAGTCAATTTCTAACAGACATGTTAAGTGCGCATTTAACAACTCGCGCGAAATAAGAATCTGTGGCTGAGTGGTTAGAGTTGCAGACTATAAAACATAAGATATGTCAGAAAAACGTGGGTTCGATTCGGGGTGCCGCCATCAACATTAACGAAAAATTATAAAGTAGAATTTAGTTAAAATAAATTTAAAAAATAAATAAAAAAAGTTTAAAAAGTTAAAATTTTTCTTCAAATTTTTATTTATTAATCGACTTTGAACATGTCCTCTTATATCAGTCCTGTGACCTGTCCTAAGACCTGTCCCAAGGTGTTAATTAGCCACCTCCAATGACAACCCCATGTAAAAGTGACAGGTTTCTCCCATATAAAGTTCTGGAACTGGAACCGGTCACTAGCCCTGAGAACCAGTCACGTGACTAGTTTTGAACAGGTTCTCTTTTCCCTAAGGTACTTTTTATTGTCAGATAACTTTTTTGAGCTACAACTTTAGTTAATTTAAAGATTTCCTGCTATTGAACTATGTATAAGAACTTATTAACCCTGCAAGGCTACATTTTGTTTAAACGATGACACATTTTGTCGTTTTTACTAAAAACGCAGTTTTTTTAAAAACTGAATATTTGGTAATATTGTGGATGAAATCATAGTCGTAGATACGACCTAGTGTAGCTTTTTCGTAATAAAAATAGGTATAGCCTTTCAGGGTTAAACTTAAAAAATGAAATAGATTTGCTGAAAAGAAAATCGCTTAAACTTTGTAAAAAAATAATTATTTATATGAATGTTATGATTTGAATTAAAAATGTTCTTTTTAATTTTATTATTTTACCAACTTTTTTGCAAGAGTGTATGTAAACATTTAAATGTATGAGTAAACTTTTCAATACGTTTTACAATGTAAAGTGTTTATAAAACATTTCAAATTGCAAGTGATAATGATGAAAAGACTATAAAATTCTCCACAGAACAGGCAAAAAATATTATGCGTAGATATTTTTTTTTTTTTTCAAAAAAAGCTTCAATATCATCACTTTGTTTCAAAAGTTTATATACTACAATTCAATACTGAAGTACAGATGTTTAAAACTCTCTACTATATAATGTCTGTGCATATGTCTGACCATCAATATTCATACATATGTATGTATATACATATGAATTGATATTTACAACTGTTTGTATTTACCATTTAAATGGCAGACATCAGGCATCAACAGTTAAATATGAGGATAAAAATGGTTTGTATATATTTAACGGTAAATAACAACAAACTTACAAACATACACTTAAATATTTAAACAGTAAACATTTTATCCATCACATACATATACATACATACATATTTTATATCCTTCTTTCCTTCAATTCCCCGGTTTTTTTTTAACAATGTGGTCAAGTGGGTGCTGCCAAAATGAGCAGAAACTGGCATATAAACATACAATTCATTTGTTTGACCCATGAATGTTGGCTTTGGTATACTTGGCGTATATTTTTTTTCCCCAGTTTAAATGTCACCACATAGTGGTTGGCCATACACTTTATAGTGTTAAATTTTCTGTTTTTTCCTCTCTCTCTCTATATGTATATGAAACAAAATAATAGTAAATATATCACATGTGTTAAACTAGGTTTAAATAGCATA
Source organism: Protophormia terraenovae (assembly GCA_951394005.1). NCBI lineage: Eukaryota > Metazoa > Arthropoda > Insecta > Diptera > Calliphoridae > Protophormia > Protophormia terraenovae. Next base: position 170,771,753 of record OX596073.1, on the reverse strand, counting down.
ACAAAATAAATAATTTAACTATATTTACTTTTAAGCTACTAAAATATGGGTTTTTTTTAGTAACAAAACATTTTAAATTCAAAATATTTTTACCCTTTAACAAATTAAAAAAAAAAAAACAAATATGTTTTAAATATTTATTTCATATGTCACTATTTTGCATAATTAATTGGTTTTCACACATAATATTGCCGTATTAAATGAGATTATTGTATTGTTGCTTTTTACTGTTGCTACTGCTGCCAACAGCTTGCCACAGGTTCATTTGTATTGACTACCGGCCGCCATATTGCTATTAGTAGCAAATTAATTATTATTATTATTGTTGTTTTTACTTTAAATTATATGTGTTTAATTATTTTTGATCAATTTGTATTGTATGTTTTTATGATGCAAAAAGGTGTTTAATTGCTTTGTTTTACATGATTTTTGTTTACAGACTTTTTTTAAAATTTATTTTATGAAAAATTGTATGATTTAAGGCCAAAATAAATAAAAAATGAGCAAGTGTTTTTTTATGGGATTAAAATAAAATGGATGTTAAATAAATTTTAATTTATAGGAAAATTATTTAAAATAATTAAAACTTAAAATCAAGTAAAATATAAATTTTAAAAGCAAATAAGAACTGTGCACGAAAAAATCCCTGCACGCTTTAAAGCTTATAAATTTTAGTTTACTTAAAAAGAAATAAGTACCGTTAACTTGTTTATACGCAGCAGTTTATTTGGTGGCGATTATCCCGCTTTTAGACAGTAAGAGCGTATTAGCAATTGGCACTTTACAGACTCTATGTTAAGGGGGAAGAAGACGAAAAGAAGAATTAAACATTTTTAACTGACTCATTGTAACCAGTAAAGTGGTTATGAGCGCCCAAAAGTTACACTTTGAAGCCGTTGAAATGATTGTGTATGTAAAAAAGGGCCACCTTGTAGTCGTGGAAGTGATTGTCTGTGCAAAAAAGTGACACTAGGAAGTCTTTTAGGTGGCAATAGACTTCCTCCTAGGACAAGCCCATGCTAAAGTGACTAGTCACGTAGCTAATAAAGTGACTGGTAGTACCCTAATGTAGTCGGTTAGGTAACCTGTACGCAACTGCCACCATTGACTGCAGGGTACTTGTTATTACTCTCATTATCTTTTTTTTGTAATTAATTTCTCTTAAAGTGAAAATTAAACAAAATTCTTGCAAACGCATAATTCGAATTTTGAACCGAAATTCCATACGAAACACTTTCTAAGAGTGCAGGTGAGCATTGAAATGCTGTTTTTGAGTCGTAAAAAATACAAAGAGTTTATGAAAAAGTGAAAGAAAAGTTTGATTTACAGACTGTAGAATCGGAGAAAATCCCTATATCTCAGTATGAAATGCGACTCAATTATTAAATTATTCAACATCTTTTATCAATAAAGTGGCCTGAAGACCCACAAAGTAAAAAGTTATAAAAAAACCCCTAAGAAAAAATGTGAAGGCAAAGGAGAGGACGAAAATTATTGAGATAATCTTTTTTTAATATGAATGCCTCTACAGAACAATATAAAGTACTAACTGTCATACTTTTAACAATATACTGGTTAGGAATTCCATATCACAGATGTTGTGGCAAATGGAGCAGATCTGAAAAAAAATCAAAATTGTCAAATTCTTGGTCTGGCGAGTCATTTATACATGCGGGGAAAAAAGCATTATATTCATAACAAATGACATTTTTAACAGAGAAATTTTCAACGCTAATGAGTGCTCTCGGAAAAGATTCCTTTCTAACATTAGAGAGCACAGCGAATTGCAATTTTTTTTCGCCCGATGTTGCCTCTTATTATACAACAAAAATTTAGCTGAGTGGTATTAAACAAATGGTGCTGCTAAGTACAAATTGAAACCAATCCACTAAAATATTAAAACAAAAGTCCAAGTCCAAATTTTTCCTGTGCAGTCCTTAATTTCAAAAGAAGTAAAGTTATAGTAAAGAAAAGTATAAATTTTAATTTATATTATACAATAGTACGACTGAATAAAAATTTTAAATCAAGTCTCACTTATAAATTAATACTAACATTTCAAATATAAAAAACCGGAAATACTTTAAATTCCTTATATAAATGTTTCTTTTTTTTCACAAAAATCTATTGAATACAAAATACCACAAAAACTTTTAAACCTAATCAAAATACTTCAATCACAGACATCAATAAGAAAATAAAAAGAGGCAAATTCTTTTTAAAATCAAGCAAACAACATTGAGGTATTTACGTATGAAAAATTATGACGATCACAAGGCAAGTCTAGCAAAAAAATAATACAAACAAAGCCAAGTTTTGTTCTGATTTCACAAACTGTACTCTCTATATACATCCATAAATACAACAAAAGGGTACAAAGATCAGTAAAATATACTTAGCTTTCATATAAATTAAAAATAATAATAATAAATAATATTTTTTCTTTAATAAAAAAATAATAAAATAAGGTGCATTAAAATCATTATTAAACCTTTGTGGTTAAAGTAAGAAAAATTAATATTCATATTTATATAATTAAAATATAATTGTGGTTTTAAAACTAAATTAAAGTAGAGATAGGGATCGGAAGTATATTTTAATAATGGAGGTCATATGAATCATATACTATATAGTAATGTATTTAGGCATAGAGAAAGAAAAAAACCTATTAAAATAAATAAGCGGCTTCTTATCATTATACATCTTTAACTCTTACTCTAAAACACTTGTTATTATTTATACTATACATCTATATATGTACATAATTTTAAAACAATGTAAACTCTTTGTATTTACAGCAACAGCAGAAATTCCTCTGATGACTTCTTCTTAAGAAAAACAAGCCTAGCAAAGAATTCTTCTACTACATATATGTATGTATATATGTAAGTATTCCTCATTTAACGTATCATTAACACTTGCAACCATTATACAATTTATGAGTTTTCAACTCTTAAGAATTGATATGATGGACGTAAAATGAAATAAAAAGAAAAAATATATGTACGTGTATGTACTCACTTGATTAACACCATTCTGTGATTGAGACTGGGGAGATTGCGCATTGGGCGAGTGCATAAGTTCATGTTTTTCGAGTTCATGACGATTTTGAAATAATGCCGTACAATGGAGACACTGATAGGGACCACTAATACTGCTAGTGGCAGAATTATTATCACTGCCACCACAAGAACCAGGACTTGATGTTGAACGCATGGTATCCAAATCACCAGTAAAAGAATGATTTTGTTGTTGTTGTTGCTGCTGCATTAAGTGTGCATTTGTTGTAGGATGATGATGATGATGGTGATGACCATTAAAAGCTAATAAATGTGATGTGGGTGAGGTTTCACCATTATTATTATGATGCTGTTGTTGCTGCTGATGTTGTTGTTGTTGCATAGCTAAGGCAGCCATAAATTGAGCTGCTGCAGCCGGATGTAAATTGTGTGGTAAATGTCCTGCAGCTGCCACACCAAAAGGTGTAGATGCTGTTGAGAGATCTGTTGTTGTATTTTGTGTATTAGTTATGGCTGTTAGACTGGTGGCCGATTGTTGTGTTGGGGATGATGTGGAAAGTGTAGGTGAATTTGATGCGGAAGTTTGTGGCATAATACTATTGTTATTTTTCTCTTGACTATTGTTATTATTGTTATTAAACGATTTATTTTCGGCCGAACTAATATTACTCTCATTATCATCACTTTCCTCCACATGACTAGTGGTCAATGATGATGACGTATTGTGAAGAGATGCAGAAGAATGATGCTGTTGCTGTTGGTGGTTAAGATGCTCAGAACCATGATTAAGTGGACTTGGAAATGATGGTTCAATATTTAATTTATCATGAGGATGTTCGGAGGCTATGTGATTACGTAAAGGCTGGAAGGATTAGAAAAAAAGTAAGAGTTTGATTTTAAATAGAAATTTAAGTAAAATAAGTTTATAATTACAAAAAATTTTAAGTAAATTAAGTTTATTAATAAAAAATATATAGTTATTTTTATAATTTTATACTCACCTCAAAACCCGATAGTCTGACATGACATTGTGGGCAAGAGACCATAAAATCTGTTTGTTGGGGTTGAGGCGATGAGGCACCCACTGAAGAGGCCGGCATACCCGAGGAATTTTCATCATCATGTGTGGCACTACTGCCGCTTTTGGGTTGATGATGATGCAATGTAGAGGCCAAAGAAGGAACTATTGAAAGACAGAAAATAAATAAAAAATAATTAATCATAAGCAAAAAAAATTTAAGCTTTAACATTTTTAATTAAAGTTTTTAAAACTACCTTAAGAAAAAACTCAACATATCAGCATAAAAAATTGTACATATTTATACTTATGTATGTACTTTTATTTTATAAAATACACAGAATTCATTTAATCAAAACAAATTAACTCAGGCCTACCAAGAATTATTTTACACGCACACACACGCTTAAAGAAAACAAACCAAAGATGGAAAAGTACTATAATACTTTTTTCTTTAATAAAAGTACTTAAGGCTTTATAGATTCACTTTAATAAAACATAATACATTTATTAGCCTTGGTACTTTATTTAAAAAAAGTACCTTCTTTATTTCCCACCTAATACATTAAAACTTAAAAATGTGAGTGAGTATGTGTGCCCAGAGATAAGCTTTAAAGTCAAAGTCTTTTGTAAAATTTTAAACTGAACTCACAACACTTGGTACGGCAAATAACAAATTAAATCTATATAAATAACAAAAGAATGTGAAGAAAGAAAAAATAAAGGGGTTTTTTTACTAAGAATTTAAAATACCCACACATAAATATAACGAAAGAAAAAAAAAAAAAACTAAAAATCGCTATTAATTATAACCAGAGCACTGGGCACAAAAAAGTACTGGATAAAAAAAAGTAAATAAATGTGTGTTATTTTTAAGGGACTTTTGATACACATTTTTTTAAGGTATTTAAAAACCAAATGATGATCTCATCGTTTTAACTAAAAAAGCAACAAAAACAACTTTAACAACAACTAAAGTTTTATAAACACAAATACTCCATTAATAATAAAAAACCATCTACACAAGAAACTGACTTCTTGACTTCAAGAGAGGTCTTCAAAGATCAACGGTTTTATTTTTCTGTTTCTCATACACACAACAATACCTCTTGTTTGTTCTTTAGAAGACAGTGTGTAAAAAAAAATCAAGAGAAAAAAAAAAAAAAAAATTAAAACGAACTTTAACGAAAAAGACACCATGTTGTTTTTCATGTGAGCCATAAATTCTACAGCGAAGGTGAGACAGCAAAAAAAAAAACAAGACTCCAAACAAGAACGTTGAATGACTTAAAGTCAAGAGAAGAACGCAAGAGAAACAAGACAAGAAAAGTCACTACACACGCATATACATATTTGCTTACTAATAAGTAAGTAAGAATATATAACCTCAAGATGGTGGCCTGGCTTTAAAAAAAAACAGAAGAAAACAAATATGGAGTTTAACGATGTTATCTCTGTACCTCGTAGTACAGTTATAAATAAAATAACGGGTGATACTACTCAATATAAATGTGTAGGTTATGTTCATAACATTAATATCAATTGATATTAAATTGTTTTAATAATAATGATCATAATCATGATGATAATGTGTAATATTATTTAACTGCAGTCACCGAACCTTGTGTTATTTGTTTTATTAACCAACAAGAGCGAAAATAATAATAAAAAAAAAAGAATGCATTAAATTGTTGTTGTTGTTTTTTTTTGTATTTAAGTTTCATCATCATCAAATGTCATTTGATCGTTGCGTTCATTGTGTGTTGTACATAGTTGTTGCTGCATATGTACCTTAATTTACCTCAATTAACAATACATTACATACAATGACTACTACTCTACACAGTGTATATACACTGTTTTACTTATTTTTATTGCTGCAATGACGGGAGTTCGTTTACACTTAAAGCATAAAGTTGCATGCGGGCGCGCACTTTTATGGATTTTTTTTGTTTGAGTTAGAAGAGGGGGAATAAAAAATAATTTTTATTACACGACTTAGGGAATAAATGCTGGGGTATTTAAGTAGTTTTTATAGAACTACTACCTTTGATTAAATATAGCACGCATGCGTTACAATTTTATTGGACTTTTGGTTGTTTTGTTGAAAAAAGAAATAATCAAAATGATTTTTTATTAAATTGTTTTTCAAAAGAGAAGAAGCAAGTTAAATATATAAAAGAATAAATATAACAATTAATAAAGTTCAATAAACGTAGAAATAAATTTAATGGAAATAAAAATATTGAATGCGGGTCTAGAATTAAACAAAAATAGAGGTATCTGATGAATGGTATTAGTTTTTAACATATTGTACCTTAAAAGTTTTATTTTTATACAAATTAATAAATTGGACTGTGCACGAAGAAATATAATTCAGCTTAAAAAAATTAAACTATTGTGTTATTCTTTTTGAAATTTGGTCTAGTTAAAATTGCTGTTATATTCTAAATAAAAAATAAAAAAAAATGAATTTTCAATCGTTTTTACTAAAATATTTATTATTTTTTGGAATACCCTTAATGTTTTACACGTTTTTTCTTCTTTTTAAACTCTATACTCAGCTTTAAGTGCTCTTTAACTGTTTTTTCTATAACTCACTATGTACCTAGCAGTACCATTTATTTGATGCCAATCAGCTACTTTTTTGTTGTAATGATGCTCTCAAATATTAGAAAGGAATCGTTTTCCGAGAGCATTTCGTACATTTATCTGTTAAAAGTGTCATTTGTTATAAATAAAGTGCTTTTTTCCCCTGTACGTACAAATGGCTTGCCAGACTAAAAAATTTGTTTGACAATTTTGATTTTTTTACAGGACATTTATTTGCGCAATTAACCACAACATCTGTGATATGGAATTCCTGACCAGGATGTTGTAAATAGTTCAACAGCACGTACTTTTTATTGGCCTTTAGACGCAGACAAAATTTCGTTGTCGTACATGCTTTTGTTTAAGAGATATCAGCAGAAAAGTATGAAATGAAGCTATAATGGGCACCCTGTGTTTCTAGTGTTTAGCCCATAATTTTTTTTTTGTCCGATTCTGCCCATTTGTATTCCCAAACAAACTTTATATAAAATAAATATTTGAGCTAAATTTCGTCCCCCTAGGTTGTCCTGTTCGAGCCTTATCTTGCTTTCAACAGACAGACAGACGGACGGATTTATCTAGATCGACTCAGAATGTAACCAGGACATATAGGGTCTTAAATGATTTTTTCGACATGTTACACTCGGAATGACAAAGTCAATATACCCCCATCATTTTCATGGTGGGTATAAAAATAAATCTCAATTGCTTTAGTCTTCTCCTTTGCCATTAAATTTTTCCTAGCGTCCTACCTTTTTGAAACTATTTTGATAAAAGTTGCTGAGCAATTTTATAACTGAGTCGCATTTAAAACAGAGATATACGGATTTTCCTTTAAAATACTTATTATTTTGTCTGCGATCCTATAGTCTGTAAATCTACTTTATCTTCGATTATTAGGGTTCCTGCATTTTCCAACTCTTCTGCACGGTATTAATATTTTTCTGTATACTAAAAGTTATAAGCCTTAAAGCAAACATGGATTTTTTCGTGATCAGTCCTTATATTAGTTTTTGTAAGACTCTCATTAATTTTTTTTTCTCATTAACTGATTCAATTATCTACATGATTGATTTAATAAATTTTTTAATTGGAAAACATTTCCTGTTTTTCATTTTTTACAGTTATTAGTTATTTGGTGAGAGGTGCAAATTTAAACAATTTTTAATTAAATTAATTATTTTGGTGATTTTTTTTTCCGTGTATGTCATATAGATATATAAAGACATAATTTAGAATTTGCAAAACTGATCGTATTATGAACTAAATATTCATATATTATAGACAATTTTTGGCAAGGTATTTAAAATAATAGTCTAGACATTTCAATAAAAAGTTTTTTCTTACAAAATTCTTCAAAGTTTTTCCTTAAAAAAATCCCTAAACTATTTACAAATCAAAATATTTGAGTTCATTGTCTTAAATTGATAACATTTCTATTAGAGTTTTATTTGTTGTATTTTTCTATTAATTTTTTTCCTAACAGTGGTTTATTAATATCAATTTATTTATTACTTTATTTGTCAATACAAAAATTTTAGTTATTTATTTGTTCCCTAAAAAAAAAACGTAATTTTTTCTTTGACATGTGATTTTGGATTCAAAAAAACATGTTGTCAAGTGAATCTCATTTATATTTTTTTCTAAAGGAAATTAAAGTTTTCGTGACATTTCTTAAAGATACAAATTAATCAAAAGTAATTGATATGTGTGTGTGTTTTCTTTGGTGACCAAACAAACACCAACAATTTTATAAAGTTTAAATAATTCTTTTCTTATTTAGTTTATTAAAGGTAACTTAAATTTAAATTAATTTTCTTTCCTTTAGAGCCCAACAAAAACTCATAAATCATGACAACATAAGAAGAAGAAGTATCAGCGAGATCTTTATATAGCATAAAAATTCGTTCAGATATTTAAATATTTGCAGTTCTTTTATAAATCTATAAAAAATACTGACTGACTAAAACAAATGTATGTTTTTGCTTTTTCGCCCAGAATAAGTAGTCAAGCCTTAAATAAACAAATGAATGACTCCATTCCAAATTTCCCTGTGTTATTTCTGTTTTTTTTTTTTTACAAAATAGTCATTGGGGCAGGAGACAGAGTGTCAAGTTCTTTGTGAAAATTATTTTTGTATTGTTTCATGTTTTCTGTTTTTTCTTTTTTTAATTTGTAGTATTTTGAGAGATTTTTCTGTAGGTTGTTGGTTTGTTTTAAAAAAATTTTCGATTGTTTTCGTAAAAAAGTAAATTGTTTGCCAATATTTTTTGTTGTTATTGTTGTATATTGTAAATTATATACAACTCTTTCCCTTTACAAAACGATCACGTTAAAAAAAAGTAACTTTTTGAAACAGTTGTAAATGTGAAAATAGCTGGGAATGTATGCAGCCACATTTTCATCTGTTTGTTGCTCAAACATACGCCAAACATATGCAAAAATACCTTTTGGGTAAAAATCTTTCACAGGAAATAAAATACATATAAAAATGTTTGTTTCTTTTTTTTATATTTTGGCATTTTTTTTCTAGGGTTTAACAAAAGATTTTAAGCTACATGGCTTTTATTTTTTGAGGGGGAAAGAGAATTTTTCGTCTTTTTTTTTTGATTATTTTTTGGTATTAATTTTAAATAAAAATTTGGTAATGTTTTTTGTTTTTTTTTTTGTTTTTGTTGAACAAAAGCATTTGCCAAAGGCTACCATGCAACGCCTGCATTAAACTTTGAAAAAAATCCGAAAAAAATAACTTTTTTCTATATATATATTTTTCTCTTTAGCAATACAAAAAAAAAAAAAAAAAAAAAACTTATGTAAATATTGGGTATTTATTTTAACAATTGTACAATAGTTATAAATTTCACACAATTGCCGAGTAATTGTTAAAATGTTAAATAAAATCCAATAAAATTTGTTGCTACAATTTCATTGGGAAATTAATACAAAAGGGATTTTAGTAAAAAGGTAAAATAAATAGAGAATGCAACAAAAAAAAATGAGAGTTAAATAATAGAACTTTAATTAAAAATTAAAGAAAAAATATGTATATGGAATTTTAAATGAAATTAATAATAAAAATTTAAATGTTTTTTTTTTTTTTTTTTGTCAATTGATTATTTGAAATAAGCTTTATTAGGCTTAAATTTGCTACAGTAAAAAGATTTTGAATATAAAATATAAAAAGTTCATATTCTTTTAAAGAAATTTTTAAAAATTTGTTAAACAACTATATTATTTTTAAATTCAAGAAATATTTTACGTTTTATATAATTTCAAAAGTTAGTTTTATCATCAGTTTAGTGAAAATATTATAAAAGTTTTAAATTTTTATTAAAAAAGCTTATTGCATTAAATTATTATTTTAATGCAATAAGCTTTTATATGCTTAACTAAAAAAAGCTTTTAAATAAAAGAAAATGTTGAATTTCAAACATTTATATAAAAATATATTTCAAAATAAGTTTAGAGCTTAAATTATTCTTTTTAAATTAAAATAAACTTCAAATTTACTTTTAAACAAATTTTAAGTAAATAAAATTAATAGCTTTAATTTGTATTAAGATTTAAGAAGTCATTTTAAATAAAAAAATTTAAAAAAAAAATTAAAAACAGATGCTATAAGGAAGAGTAATTTGTATAAGCATTTATAAGCAAAAATATGCTTTACTAAAAATCACTTTAAATAAATATTTTTCAACAATTTCTAATTAATTTAAAGAAAAATATGTTTATTTTAAAACTTAAAATATTTAATTTTGAAAATCGACCGCTAGAAAGGAGAGTAGTTGACATAAGCATTTATAAGCAAAAATATTTTCAACTAAAAATGATTTTAATAAATAATTTTTTTTAACAATTTTTATTTAATTTCAAGAAAAATATGTATATTTTAAATCTTTTTAAGCTTAAAACATTTAATTTTGAAATAAAAACAAATTTAATGGCATTCACAAATTTTCTATGGAACTAATTAAATATTTTTCATTAATTTAAAGTAAATCTCAGAATTTTAATTAAAAAATCATAAAATTTTTTTTAAATGGAAGCCACAAAATGATTTAATTTAAATAAGCATTTATAAGCAAAAATATGCTTAACAAAAAATTAATAAATTAATTCAAATAATAAAAATTTTAATAAGTTTTATGGAAAACACGAAAATTACATTTAAAAAAAATTATTTTGCCCAAAAAAATTATAATAATTTTCATAAAAAAAATTGTTTAAATTCTTAAAAAATCGTATAATTTTTTTTTTTTTTTCAAATAATTAATTAAAACAAATTCCTTCTTATTATAACTTTTGTTATTTAAAAATTTCTAAATTTCTACACAGAAAAAATAAGGTCTATTAAACGATTTAACAAAGATAAAAACAAATTGATTAAAATTAAAATTTTATAATATTTTTTTTACTAAAAATAAAATAATTTATGGGCTTTCGATTATTTTTCTTATTATATTAATTAAAAAAATAATTAAATATAAATAAAAACAAGAAAAAATATAGTGGAAGTAGGACTTATATGAGAGCTAAATTTTGGACCGATCTTTATAAAATTTGGTGCAATGATTTACAATTATATATAACTTATTTATGACGAATATAAACTTTATACTAGCGGGATGGGACTTATGTATGTTAAAGTGATTTTCGAAGAGGGGGTTATATGGGAGCAGTGATTAATTTTGGACCGATTTTCGTGAAATTTTGTCCGAAGATTGATTCGAATTTCAATAAAATATTCTTATTATTATGGCATGTTTGAGCTTTGAAATTCTATTCCGTGGAGACATTTGTATGGGGGCTAGGTGAAATAATGGACCGATCACAACAATAGGCTTCGTCCTTGTATCAAAAAAGGCCTACGTGCCAAATTTCATTGATATATATTCAAAAATTGCGACTTGTACTTTGTGCACAAGGTTTACATGGACAGCCACCCAGCCGTACAGCCAGACGGACGGACATCATTAGATCGATTTAAAAAGTGATTCTGAGTCGATTGGTATACTTTAAGGTGGGTGTTGGAAAACTATTTGTATGCGTTACATACATCAGCACAAACGCATAATACTCCAACCACCTATGGTGGTGTAGGGTACAATAAATAATAATTTGTTTAATTGAATATACAATTTAATTCATAGGTTGAATATCAATTAATAAAATAATTGAGCATGTATTCTTCGTAATAAAAAATAGATTTTTCTATGTAAAATTTGAATTATTTAATTATAAAAATATTTAAATCATTTTAAAATTCTGATTAATAATTTAATTGAATTTTTTTGAAAATAATTTTGTCTGTGTAAGAATTCTTTTTAATTTTTAATTTTTTATTAAATTTTACATTATGTTTTTTATAATTTCCTCAAATAGTTTATTAAACTAAAATAAATTCCTTTTTGTTATAACTTTTCTTTTTTCAAAATCTCTAATAAATTTTTGTATAGTCAGCCAACCAACCATTCCTTTGGTCTCTCCTGTGGTTGCCATCAATATGCCTAAATGTTTATTCTATGCATAATACATCATGATGCCTTGACATGTCTGTCTTAAAATCTAAAGTGAACACATATTACACAAAGGCATCAAAACACAAAAAAAAAAAAAAAAAAACTAAAGCTAAAATTAGTCTCATTTAGTTTAATGTTGCTGCTTGCTATTTTCCACAGCTCTCCTTCAACAACCAGCAGCCAGCAACAACTGCAACAAGAAGACCTGTGACAACAAACAAACTACACAACAATTTTTGCTTTTTTGCACCTTTTTATTAAACAACACTAAATAGTTATTTAAAACCAACAAAGAGGCATAAGAAATTCTTTTTAAAAACCATTTAAAAAAAGGAATCACTTTTCAAACACCAGCTAAATAAAATGAAAATGAAAGGAAAGACAAAAAAGACCACATATGTTGGTGGTGATTTCCTTTAAATACACATATACAAATGACGGGATCTTACTCATTTTACCTAAAGAGAAAAGAAAATCATCAAGCCCTCCACCTACACTCTAGTCTACGACAAAAGTAATAAAGGTGCATTGAAAATTAATGTAAATTTTTTAAGTGTTGACTGTTGACTGTGGCACAACTAAAATCTAAAAATAGTTTAAAAACTACAGATTTTATTACAAAAATCATTTAAATGGTGCAGGCAAAATTTTGCTTTATGAAAATGAGCCTTTATTTGTATTTTTCTTATTTTTTATTTCTTGGATAAATTGTAAGTAGAAACATGTGTTTTCAATATGTTGGATGGAGTATTTATTAATGTTATTGCTTTTTGTTTTTTTTTTGAAAAGGTGGGCTATAAGAAAATATTTTTGTTTAAGAATATAAAAGGAAGTAAGAAGAATGTATTTGATAAAGGAGATAAAAAAGTATTTTGTAAAAGAGACAAAAAAAAAAAAAATGTAATTATACTGGTATAAATTTTAATTTCTTTCAGATTTATACCCTGTAGTATAAACAATTTGGTTGTAAATGGAAATAAAAAAAAGTTTTGAATTGTATACCTTTTAATAAGTTTATTTATTGCTGGCACAAAACTACACTAAAACTTTATTTCAATAAATGAAGTACATAGAATGAAATTCGTTGATTTGAGTTCTTTAATTCAATGTACGAATTTGTTGCTTCAAAGAAAACATTCATTAAAAATCAACGCTCTTATGAAGAGTACAATGAAATTATAATGAAACTGAATAATTAATAAAAATGAATAATTTAATTTGTAATAAAATGAATACCAAAATTATAGAACAAGCCTATTATAACACTTTTTCAAAGTATAGTTTCATTGGGACAACGTAAGAGTTCATTCAAAAATCAACGTACTATTGTTTGGAATAATTTATTTTATTCAACGAACGTGTTCTTTAAATCAATGTACGAATAAGTTAAATCAACGAACTTGAATTTAAATGTTAACATATGTCAATACATTGTTTCATTGTAGCTATACATTAGGTGAATTTTAGAACAGATTCATTGAAACAATGAACTTTTTCTATTGTACTTATATACCCAACAAAAACTTTGGATGTCATGTAATGAGTTAAGAAGCTAATATAATTGCTCTTCACTGCTTACACATTAGCTGAATAACTCATTATTTTAACACAGTGATGACATTAGAGGCAACTACTTACCCTATACATTACTTAGATGACATTACAATAACTAATTACTTCCAAGCTGTTAAATAGTACATTGATTTTAAAGCATTGCTGAAGTCATGATTAGTAATAGCAATAGAAACTAATTACATTTTAGGTTATAAATAAGTAATGAAATGTCAGAATATAAAATATTTTTTGTTATCTTAAAAAGAATTTTTAAATTTTAATTTAAAAAACTTAACGACAACCGAAAATGAAACTAAAATAAATGTAATACAAATTAATTCATACTCAAATTTCGCAAATTCGGGTTATAAATAATTAGTTACTAACAACTTATATGTAATGAAGGCAGTATGTTGATGTCATTACAAAGTGACTACCATAGAAAACAACTAGATCTCCAACTTGCTTACAAAAAACCTAACTCAATTGTCAAAAAAACCTAACTCTTTATATGTGTTAGTAAAATTTTCTACAGAACAAATTTATACGTGTGAAGAGAGTAATTTTTTGTTTCTGAGCGAATGAAAAGAGTTGTACTTCTAGTTGTTTTCTATGGTCTACATCCGTAACTAAATGTCATTACCAAGTTTTTGCTGGGTACCTTTTGGGTTCTGTGATAAAAGATTTTAAACTGAAAGGTTCCAAGAGAGTTACTTTTAAAGAAAATAACTACTATTTTCAATAAAATCAAATATATTTCAATCTTAGGAGAATTATTAAAGTAATGGAGAAAGCCTGACTTTTTAATTTTTGTTATTTATTATTTTCCGACACAAAAAACATGTTTAAAAACTATTAATAATTTTTCTTTAAACAAATTATTTATTATATCAGATTAAGGCACGTTTTGCAAAAAAATAATAATATTTTTATAAAAAAATACAAGTGTGTAGAAAGATGATGATGTTATAAAATTTTTTTTATAATAATTTGTGTCAATGTTTTCCATCACCTGTACACATGCCACACTAAAACCATACATTTATTTCATGCTATCTATCCTACGTCCAAACCTCAAATCATCATCATCGTCACAAAGTTATTTTTCCATACAACAGATTGTTGTTTATAATTTTTTTGTTGTTGTTCTTTGCTCTTTTTGCTGCTATTGTATTTGGAACATTTTTATGTTCTCTTTGCGTCATTTTTTATGGCGACAATAAAAAAGTATTTTTCTATAAAAATTGTTAATATTTAAAATTTATGTTTGAAAAATCCCTTGTGGTGATTTATATATTTTAAAATTGTTTTCTACACATTTCAGTCTTTAGCTTTTTTCCTTTTCCCCAAAAAAAATATTGAATGTCTATTTTCTTCTTTTTTACACTTTGCTCAAGGTTTTGTTTTTGTTTTAAAAAATAAACTTTCAAAACTAAATTTCTTACTTTTTTAAATATTTATTTAAAATTTCAGTATCAGTTGCTGCTAATTTGTACCTGTTGACAAAAGAATGTCAACATTCTTTCGATGTTTTAAAAGTTTTTTAATAATTTAATGACAGCTTAATGTCAAAAATGCTCTTTAAGTAAAATACTAATGAAATATGTTTTTAAGTTTTATTTTTAAAATTTCTTGCTTTCTTTATTTATTATTAATTATTCCCTAGAGTCTTTAGGATACCTGTGAGAATGTTTAGTTTTTTTTTTATTTATTTATTTTTTTTTTTTTTTTGTTTTAAATAATAAAATTATTTGTTTATTTTTATTATTATTTTCTCAATGTGATTTAAACTAAATATTTATTTGTTTCTTTATTTTGAAAGCTCATATTTCTTGTAGTAAATTGTTGTCGGTGTCAACATTTCGCGTGTTTTTTTTAAATGTTATTTATGATAAATAAGTTTCTAAAAAGCTCCAACAAATTTCTTTTGATTTCTTGTTCTTTTAAATTTATAATTTATGAAAATGTTTTTTATAATATCATAAAGGTGTTTGATTATAGACGTTAGCAAATTTTGTGTTTTTTAATTAGTTCCCCTTATGATTCTCCTCCTTTGGTCTATTATCATACAAATACTTGTGTTTTGAGGTATTTAAATGTAGGCGGGCGGTTGTCTTAAATATGAAAAAAAAGTATTTGGACTTTACTATAATTTTTATGACAATTTATGTTTGTCAAATGAAAACAGGTGAAAATGTTTATTTTTTATGATAATTGCCTGAAAATGTGAAAGTATTTCAGACAAAATTTTTATAATACATATGTATAGCATGTTTGTTTTTGTTATATATATGTTTTTTTAGCTGTTTTTTATGGTTGTTCTCATAAAATTTTTACCAAAGTATAATTCAATAAAAAACATGCTGGTGTCAAAGTCATAAAATCGGGAGAACATAAATTTTGTATAAAAATAATAAAAAAAAAATAAAATTTTAATATCTTTTTAAATAGGTACAACAGAGCCTTCTAATAAAAAAATGACCTGAAATCCAAAGAATAAAAAAAAGATATAGAAATGATTGTGCTAAAAAAATAGAAATATATTTTATTTTTTTAGATTTTATATAATCAATTTTTCTACAATTTTAAAAAAATTAACTCAATATATTTTAAAAAATCTTGAATATAATTTATACTTATCTATTAGTAAATTGTAAATTTATTCGAATTTTTTTTTGAAATAATCAAATATTAATTTTTATTTAGACTCGAGTTCATTCTAATGTAATAATTATTCAAGAATTTTGATTATAATTTATATCTCTAAAAAATTTCAAACAAATCTTATTATTTTTAATAAAAAGTTGTTTAAAAAAATTTTTTATATAATTTTTTTTAATAAAACATTTTTTAATAAAATCTTAGTTTTTTTTTGTTTTTATTTTAACATAAAGCAGCTATATAATTTTTTTCTGATAAATGTTATTAAAAAACAAATTAATTCTAAAACAAAAATTTTAATAAATTTTAAAATTATGTGAAAAATCATCTAACAAAAAAATACTAAAAGAAATCAATATAAAACATCCGAAAAACACTTAAAGCTTTTATGATTTATTTAAATTAATATACAAGTTTCACATAAAAATACATAAATTTCTTAATAAATTAATAAAATATTTGATAATCAAAATAGAAAAATTTAAGAAAAATGAGGCAAACATTTATTTTAAAAAATAAATAGAGTAACATTAACACCTTTTGAAATGGAAAATTAATAAATTTTCTGATATAAAAATATATGTATAAATATTTTTAAAATTCAAATACATGTGCAAGAGATTAAGAAAGCTATAAAAAATATAATGATTCCACAAAAATTAAGTTAAGGAAAAAAAGTTCTTTTAAAAGGTTTTAGTTGTGGAAAAAAATTTTTTTTAAAAGGCTGTAAAGTTTAAAACTTTTAATTAGGCACTTTAAGACTTCACAAATTTATAACGTTATTTTAAGCTTTTCTAAACATGAACTTTCATCTCTCGTCAATTGTAAACATAAATGGAGTTCAGTAGATCCTTTTGGTCAGGAAGCTTAATGGTCTTTTAATTCAATCAAACTTCTATGAAATTTTCAAACTTTTTTATTAATTGTAATTTGAATTAATATAAATTAATTCAAAATGTTTCAAAAAATCTAAGAAAATTTTATATAAATTTGGTATCGTTAAAATTAACTTTGTTATAACTAATGGTATAAAGCTTTTTCAAAAGCTTTTAAAAAGACGACCAATTTTTTACTAAAAAACTTTATTAAAACTTAAGAAAATATTTATTAACTAGAAATTTTGGCATTAATGTCATAATCATATTTTAAGTAATAAAAACAGTAAGCTTAATAAAAAATATTTATAATTGAACTTTTAAGAAATACTTTAATTATTGGTACCAAATTGCTTAGAAATACATATTAAGCTATGAAAATCAATAGAAGCTCTAAGCAAAGATCCGAACCTCAGAGTATGACAAAAGGACGCTTTTGAAATAATTTCCATTCTAAAAAATATTAACTAATCAAATTTAACCCTGGAAGGGCTTCGATATTTTTAACCTTCTGAGGGCTTCGTTAGACGAAACGACTAACACTAACTTTTATTAAAAATATTTCAAGACGTATTATTAAAATGAAAAATAAAACAATTGATTTTTAGTTGATGAATTAATTTAAATAAAATAACAGCAAAAATTCCTAAACACTTTCCGTTGTTTTCAAAATATTAAGCAAAAACTGAAAAGACCTCAATATTTGTACTTTTCCAGAGATGGTGTTACATAAGTACCCTTTGTGTTAATGGTATAAAAAGTTTGGAATAGGCAACATACGTTTTTTTAAATGTGTGCATCCTGTAATTATTCTAACCAAAAAAATAGTTTAAAAATAAATGTTGCATACTCTGTGCATATTTCAAATGTGTGATACTTTTTTGCATTTTTTATAGTATCCCTTAGTATTTCAGTGTTTTTTTAGCCGCAGAAGCTGCAAACCTTATTTTTCTTTTTCTAGAATTTTCACTATTGTTTAAGTTTGCTTGGAGATAGATTTTCAAAATTTTTACGATTCTTGGTTGTATATTTGGAGTAGAACAAAGTCGATAAGACATTTGTCGCTAAACTAGATCCTTAGGCAGTTTTTAAGGAAGTTTTATAAAAAAGGTTCTTTAATTGTTTTTAACATATTTTTTTAATAAACTATTAATATAATTAATCTTTAAATTGATGCAGAATATGTAGAACAGCACCGACTAGTCTTGATTTAGTGAGATATTTCACTGCATATTTGGTCGAAATTATCAATCGCGTCCTTAGTTTTTATTATAGAACTCATAAAATGAAGTCGATCTGTACTCGTTAGTACTTTATAATATGGTTTTATTAAGTCTTCAGCATGCCTTTTCTATTTGATATAGAAAATAGAGCTCCCTAATCACCATTGTGTAATTTGACAAAAAAAAAAATATACTTATGTGTTGTTAACATTATTTCTTTAAGTCATATTGTATTTATTTTCCCCCAAAAAGTATATTTCACACTATAGGAATAAATATTAAATACACAGCATTACTTTATTTACTAAATTACTTTATTGCTAAAAGTTCAAAAAGTCACACTAAGTGCTTCGTTAGTCATTTCGACTAACAAGGTTGCTCAAAATACTAACGTCCAGACCGCTCACAGCAACATACGTCTGGACACTTCAAGATCTTATTTACGGCAGGTGTTATAGCAAAATTCTCAAAAAAATATGCAACGAATAGAGAAATATCACTCAAAATAGCATTGTTGTTAGTCGAAACGACTAACGAAGCCCTTCCAGGGCTAAGTAATAAAAATAGTAACCAAAAGCTTAAAAAAAAACATTTATAATTGAACTTCTAAAAAGTACTTTATGTACTGGTACCAAATTGCTTATAAATACATTTTGCTTAAAAAATATTAAAAGGAATAAAAGTCTAAGCTCTAAGCTAAGTCCTGAACCTCAGAGATTGACAAAAGAACTTTTTTAAATAATTATAACTTTTAAGAGTTTTAGTACTATTTTTCAATAGGTACTATGAGTACTATTTTTCATTAGGTATTTTTAATAAGTTTAGCTAGAAATTTAGTTATTTAATTACTGAAAGCTTGAGCTAAATGTAGAGAAAAATATTTCAGCAAAATAATAATTGAACAATTAAAAAAAAAAAATGTTTTAGAATTGTGGTACTTTTCTTTGTAAATAATTTTATTTTTATATTTCTTCTAAGTTTAGGCTCAAACTTTGTCAAATAAAAACTGAAGACTTAATATGTTTATTAAAGTAATTTCTAACTCTTAAAAGCTTTATATAACAAAGAAAGTGAAGAGTTATTTTAATATACATATTAAACTTAAAAGATACCCAGAAAAAATATGGCCATACTAAACGATTTATCAATGATAGAAACTATTTCAATTACTTTTTTAACTGAATAATTGATCACAATTAAAATTTTCTAATATTTTTACTAAAAATAAAACAATTGATCGGCTTTCAATTATTTTTCTTTTGCATCAATTAATAATTTATTCAATTATAAATAAAAAAAGATAATTTGAATAATTTTTTCATAGCTTGAATTTCAATTAATAAAATAATTGAATACGTACTATTCGCAATAATTACAGAAATTATTAGTCTATTAAAGAATTTATGAAAGATAAATAATTTCAAATTTTATAATATTTTTGACTAAAAATAAAACAATTAATTGACATTCAATTAGTTTTCTTATTGCATCAATTAATAAATTAATCAAATATAAATAAAAATAAGTGATAAAAAAAATAAAACAATTGATCGGCTTTCAATTATTTTTTTTTATTGTATCAATTAATAAATTAATCAAATATAAATAAAAAAAGATAATTTGAATAATTTTTTCATAGCTTGAATTTCAATTAATAAAATAATTGAATACGTACTATTCGTAATAATTACAGAAATTAGTCTGTTAAAGAATTTATGAAAGATAAATAATTTCAAATTTTATAATATTTTTGACTAAAAATAAAACAATTTATTAGCTTTCAATTATTTTTCTTATTTTATCAATTAATAAATTAATCAAATATAAATAAAAATAAGGGATAATTTAAATAATTGTATATAAAATTTTTTTCATCAGTTGAATTTCAATTAATAAAATAATTGAATTTATATTATTCGTAATTGAAATTAGATTTTAGATTTTTCTTTGTAAAATATGAATTTAATTTTTTTAGAATACTTTGATTTTAAGTAATTTATTTAATTATAAACATATTTGAAATAATTTTGATTAATAATTCAATTGAATCCTTAATCCTTGTTTTTCAAGCAAATAAAGCTCCTCCCATTATGTTTTTTGTTCTTTTTCTTTTTTAAATAAGATTGACAAATTAAAAAAAGTATTAAAAAAATCTTGAATTAAATTAAAAAAACAAAAAAGAAAAATACTTTTATAATCAATTAAAAATCCTAAGAATTTAGATTAGAAATCTTTATATTTATACCTTTTTGACGTAATTACTTAAATGTTGTTTCCTAATTTCTTTTCAATATTATTCTTAAAATTTTTTTTTTTGCTACCAAAAAATTCAAATAGAGGTACAAATTTTCAATATTTTCTTAATATTCATATTATTATTGTTGTTCTTGTATTTTTGATTTATGACAAGAGGAGATTTTTATATATATTTTTTTGTTATGGAAAAACAAAATAGATTTCGTAAGACACCCGCTATAGACCAGATAGAAAAATAAGGAGTAATTTAAATGATTGTATATAAAATTTTTTTCGTCTGTTGAATTTCAATTAATAAAATAATTGAATTTGTATTATTCGTAATTGAAATTGGATTTAAGATTTTTCTATTGTAAAATTTGAATTTAATTTTTTAGAATACTTTGTAATTGAGTAATTTATTTAATTATAAAAATATTTGAAATTATTTTAAAATTCTTATTAATTATTTATTTGCAATTTTTTCAATTTTTTTTTTTTTTATATTTTTCTTTAATTTTTTAATTTTATAGTAAAAACATCCTTAAACCAATAAAAAAACAACTAAAGTATTTGTTCTTGTTTTTCAAGCAAATAAAGCTCCTCCCATTTTTTTTGTTCTTTTTAAATAAGATTGACAAATTAAAAAAGAATTAAAAAAATCTTGAATTAAATTAAAAAAACAAAAAAGAAAAATACTTTTAAAATCAATTTAAAATCCTAAGAATTTAGATTAGAAATCTTTATATTTATACCTTTTTGACGTAATTACTTAAATGTTGTTTCCTAATTTCTTTTCAATATTATTCTTTAATTTTTTTTTTCTTTTTTTTGCTAATACCAAAAAATTCAAATAGAGGTAAAAATTTTCAATATTTTCTTAATATTCAAATTATTGTTGTTGTTCTTGTATTTTTGATTTATGACAAGAGGGGATTTTTATATATATTTTTTTGTTATGGAAAAACAAAATAGATTTCGTAAGACACCCGCTATAGACCAGATAGAAGAAGCAGAAAAAAAAGAACATTTATTTTGCATTTAGCACGAACCAATTAATATCTACATATATAAAGATTTCAATATTAAATGTGTGTGTAGTAGAACAGTGTTTCGATCTATATTTTACAAACAGCTGCCCATTGACATTAAAAACCTTAGGAAACTTACACTTAAAAAAAATGTTTTGAAAAAACAAATCAATTCAAACAAGACAACGAAAAATTAGCATTCAGAAAAATAAAGCAAAAGAAACCTGTAAAACAAATTAGTGAATTAAGTTTTTGTTGTTTTACTTTTTATATTTCAAGATTTTCAAATAATTTAAAGACCAGCGAGAGGGGGCGTTCGTTTGATATATTCAATGTGTATTTCATAGTGGTTTTTTTGTTTTTTGATCGATTACATATGAGGTGATCTGTTTTTCTCTAATTTTTTTTTATTTGTTAAATTATTTCTGTCTCATTTCATTTTGTTTGGTTTAAGTGTGTGTTGTTTTTGCTTCATTAAGGGTACCTCGGAATTAAAACAAAATACTAAATGTCTCTTAAATGTTGTTGTTGCTGTTGTTGCTGTTATACACCTACTAAAACGCCCATAAATTATAATTTTTTAAAATTTCACAGTGTTTGAGAAAAAAAAAAAATCAAAATAGATTTACAAAAAATAAAAACTTGACAAGTTAGTAGACACAAATTTTCTTTTAAGGCAGTTGGTGTGTGCTATGTGCTCTTTCGTCTTGTAGAATTTTAAAGAGTATTTAAATTAATAACTTAAGGTAGCAAAATCTTATAATAAAGATTTATTTTAAATCTTTTAGCTACATTTAAAAAAATGTTTCTTTTCTATTTTTTTTTCTGGCTTTCATTTGGAAAATTTTTTTGTCAGTTGCTAAAGCGTGGACATAAGCAATTAATCTTCACAGTAAACAAGACATTTGTAACAAAATTTTTTAATTTTTAAAACAAAAAATATTTTAAAAATATCATAGAAAATGGAGGTGAAAAAAAATCACCAACAAATAATTTACCTCCAATTATATTTTTTTTATAAAAAATATTTTTTTCACACCTTCAATTTAAATGGAATTGCCTGAAACGTTTCAAATTTGTTTACTATAATAATGATGATGATGATGAGTTTTCATCACTGACACATTTATAGTTTGTTTACAATAACAAACTCTTGTTGTATTGTTAGGCTTATAAAAAAAAAAAAATAATAAATTTTCCAATTTTTAATAAAAATTAAGTGTTTTTGTGTTGTGGAAAATTAGTTTTAGGCGTGAACCAAAATTATTTTTTATTTACATACGTTCTATTATAATTATTAGCATCTTCATCTATTGGATACTTTTTTTTTTTTTTTGATTTCACTTCTACTCTAGAGACTATTTACATTTGCTAGTATTTAGCCCAAAGTGTTTATGCCTGTGTGTTTATTGTTATTGTTGTTATAGTCATAGTTGTAGTATTTTTCAAAATGATGTAGTGTTTATGACTTTTAACAAGCAAATAATAATTTGTAAAATATGAGCAGCAAAATACAGAAAGAAATAAAAAAAATTATTAAATAAATAAACACAAGAAATTGTTTTACAACAGCAGCAGCAATAACTACAACAACTAGAAAATTATTATAAATATTAGAAAAAGGTGGACAGAAAAATAAATTTTCTTGAAAATGTTGAAAAGAAGAAAAATTATGGCAGAAAAAAAGTTTTGAAAATGAAAGGTGATAAATACTTTAGGTTGAAAAAAAAAAATTTCTCTAGACATTTAAAAGAAATTTATAATTGTTGATAAATTATTTTTGTATTTTTATAAAGTATTTAAGAAATTTTTAAAAATTATTTAAGAAATTTTAAAAAATAATTTAAAATTTTTCTCAATTTAAAAATTAGTTAAAATAGTTTTTAGGTTTTAAAATATATATTCCATAGTTCTGGTTTGTAATCGTAGACTACAACTACAAGACTACAAGTTTTTTAGTTTCGCCAAATAGTGAAAATAATTGATTGAAAGTTGTTTATGGTCCTTCGAACCGGATGTTGATGGACTAAACAAAAATAATAAATAAAATAAAATCAAATTATTTGTAATAGTTATTCGAGTTTATAGCTATAAAAATCATTATAAGTTATAAACAAAGATTTGAACCAAATTTTTGTTAAAAGAAAAAACTTTAATTTAACTTTAACGTTAATTTTTAAATTTCAGTACTATTTTTCTAATTTTTTTAAAGAGAAATTTGAAAATTTTCATAGGTTCTTAAGATTGTAATTAAAAAAGTTCTAAAAATTAATTCAATTTAAAATTACATAAAAAATTGTTTTACGCAAAATTGCGAGAAAAATTATAATTTTAGAGTTTTGGAACTTTTTTGTTAAGTTCTTATTTTTAGTATTATAAAAAGGTTTAGATTTAAACTTGGTCAAATACAAACTGAGGACTTTAACTGTTAAATAAAGAAATTAATTCCCTAAAGGTTTTTGTACAAAAGAAATTTTTAATTGGTAAAACATTTAATAAATTAAATATTTGAGTATTTTTTTCTATAGCATCCAACTTTAGTTTTTTATTTAAAATAAACATCAGACTTGACGAAATTAATACTTAAGACTTTGAACTTTATTGGAAGAAAAAATTTACCTATCAAACTCTTAAAGAAATTAAAAAAAAAAAATCTAAAAAATATCCCAATAATATTTTTATTTCGTTAACTGTTTTCTATTGCTGCTTAATTTGATATTAAAGCTAAGATTCCCAGCAAAAACTTTGGTTGCCATGTAATAGTTAAGAAGCTAATATAATGGCTCTTCACTATATACACATTAGCTGAATAACTCATTATTTTAACACGATGATGAAATTAGAGGCAACTACCCAGCAAAAACTTCGCCTACTAAATAACGTGATTTGTAAGCGAAATCATTATGAAAAACTACTTCCACTTTTAGTGCTATAACTGATGAATTTTGTTCGCGATGTCCAAAATTTCATAAGTCTTTATTTGGGTTGTTTTGGATGATGATTTTTTTACGCACAAGAAAAAACATTTGGCTCCATGCATCAATATACTGATTGTGATTGTTAGTATGCCGTCTTACTCGCTACACCACAATCGACTTATATTTTTATGTGCTAAAAAGTAGTTTTCATATAGGGAAATAAACATAATTTATAAAAAAAAAACATTTGCCTTAAGTGGAAGTTGAACTCTCTTTGAATTTAAATACACATTTTTTTTGTTAGGTGCTCTATACAACTGAGCCACGTAAAAATCAAATTACTGCCATATTTACTAAATACTAGTTACTGAAGTTATATTAGGTAATGCTGAGAGTGGCGAATAAGCCTACATTGTAATGCATACAGGAAGCTGTTGCTTTTAAAAATATAAGCTAAGTTTTTGCTGGGTATTTTACTATACATTACTTAGATGTCATTCAATAACTAATTACTTCCAAGCATTGATTTTGAAGCATTACTGAAGTCATGATTATTAATACCAATGAAATGAAAGAATATAAAATATGAAATGAAAGGATATAAAATATTTTTTTGTTTTTGTAAAAGGATTTTTTTTTTAATTTAAAAACCTTTACAACAAAAAATGTAATTAAAATAAATTTATTAAAAATGAATTCATACACAAATTAATATTTTCAAAAATATGATCATAAATAATTATTTACATTCGGGTTATAAATAAATCGTTACTAAACAATTTCTATGTAATGCAGACAGTATGTTGTTGTCATTACAAAGTAACTACATCTGTAACTACATGTCATTACCAAGTTTTTGCTGGGTACTTAGGAAAACTTCAATATCATTTTAAAATTGTTTATAATTACTGTAAAATCCTATTAATTTATTTCTTTATCTTATCTCAAAAAATAAACACAAATCTATACGAGTATTTTATTTATTTACATACACATTTGCCTTTTCATTTTTACTGATAACCATAATAATAAGACACACCTTTTCTTTTATAAAACTTGTGGTTTGCAGCCATTTGCTTTTCCCATACAAATACACAACATAAAACCCATTGATAATAATGACTGACTTCCGTATACTCAGCTACCAACTAACTACCTGTCAGTCACTCACTCACCTGTAGAGTTTAAATAAGATAAAGGTGTAACAACAACAAAAGTCATTCATTTTAAAAACCAAACCAAACAACAGCGCATGTCATAAGACTTAAGGTGAGATAAGTGTGGCTTAAATTAATTTTAAGGGTTTGTTTATTTGTTTAACCATAACTATTTGTTTTTGTTTTTTAAGATCAGGGATTTTTTTCTTTACTGGGGAAATTTGAAAACAGCAAATTAATAAAATTTTCATAATTTGTTTATAATTTAATTAATGCGTTTTATAATTTCCCAATGACTCAACCTAAATTTGTTTCAATATTACTTATCAACCCGCCTTACTTACTTTTAAAGCGTTAATTTTATTTGTTGATTTTTGTTTTTATTTTGAATTTAAAATTATTGCAAATAATTTTGTTATCAGTGAAAATTTGAAATAAAAAACAAAAACTTAAAGGGAAATAGAAGAAGTGTGTTTTAATAAACGTTTTTTTAATGCACTTAAAAGTTTTATAAAAACAAATACATATTTTGTATTTTTTGTTTTGCTACAAATATTCCTATGAATTGATTAAACAAATTATTCTTAGGAAAAAAATATTCATTCATAAATAAAAAATTAAGTTTTTAGAAAAAAATTAAAAACAGGGGTGGTCTTTGTTTAAAAACCTAATGATATTGCCAACTTTAAAACACCTACACTAGCATAAAAATTTAAATAAAATATCAAATAAAATTCACCTTAAACCCTTATCATGATCATAATAATTAAATTCATAAGCACCACCAATACATTTTAAAAATAAAAAATCTTCTACCGTTGCTTTGTTTTCTTTTATAAATAAACAATAACAAATCAAATTGCATCATATTTCATAAACAAAAAGACAAGAGTGCAGGGCTAAAGAGTTTTTTTTTTTTTTTATAAAGATCTCTTTAGGTAAATAAACAATAGTAAGGGATTGATAAAAAATTTAAAAGTAACCGTTAAATTTTGATTAGCAAAGGGATTTTTTTTCTTTAAAGAATTTTAAGATTTGAAAAGAAAAGAAATTTTAAATAAAGTTTTAGGAAAATAAATAATCTTGGAAAAAATAATGTCTATTAAATGATTTATTAAAAATAAAAACTATTCCAATTACTTCTTTAATTGTATCAATTATTTAATTGATCAAACTTAACATTTTCTAATTTTTTTACTAAAACTAAGTTAATTTTTAGGCTTACAATTATTTTTCTTAATGTATCAATTAAAAACTTAATTAAATACAAATAAAAATAAATGAATATTTTAATAATTTAATATTTAATTTTTTATAGGATGAATTTCAATTAATAAAATAATTTAATGTGTATTATTTGTAATTGAAATTGGATTTAAAATTTTTCTATAAAAAAATCTAAATTTAATTTATTATAATACTTTGATTTTGAGTAATATATTTAATTATAAAAATATTTAAAATGATTTTTAATTTTTGATTAATAATTTAATTGAAATTCCCAGCAAAATCTTGTCATGTAGTTAAGGATATAGTTACTTTTAAATGACAACAACATACTGTCTATATTACATTAAAAGTAGTTTAGTGACTACTTATTTATAACTCCGTATGTAATTACTCATTTATTAATATTTTATTCAGTCTACCAATTAACATATTTAAAGAATTATTTAAATGTCCTACAACTAGTTCCCGAACACATGTAAATAGCCTATACTTATACTACTTTGGCGTTACGACCAATGATGTTTGAAATTATCACCTTTAGAACTAGTTCTGTAGAAGTACCCTTTCTATTGAATGCTTCTTGAATTAGTTCTTTAATCACTGATTTTTGTTGGAAATTATCACATTCAAAACTAGCTCCATAGAAACGTAAGAGAACGGTTTTAGAACCTGTTTTTTATTCTAATGGGCTTTTTCTTAAAGGAAACTTAAATTTTTTTAAATTGTTTATACAAGTTTTTTAAACAGTTCTAGGAAGTCATTCGAGAACCAATAATTTGTTCTCAGAAGTGATGTAGAAGTCATACAGAATTAGTTCTTAAGCACTAGTTCTCTAAAGCATTCCTTAAAAGGAATTTAGAATCACAAAATTTTACTCCATTAGTGTCAGAATTGGTTGTGATACCACTTGTTCTGAGGTTGTTATTAAAGAATCTGAAGTGGTTCTGATTACACCAGTTCTAGAACTAATAATATTAGAACATGTTATGCAATTTTTCCTGGGATGTATTAATTTTTAATATTAATTTTTTCCCTATAGTTAAGTTTTTGAAATTAAAATTTGTAAAGTTTACAACAAAATAAAAAAAAAAACTGTTTTTAATATCATAAAAATTTCATTACTTATAAGTAACTTAAAATGCAAATAGTTCCTCTTGTTTTAACTTATAATGACTTCAGTAATACTTTAAATTAAATGAGCTATTAAACAATGTAATGACATCTAAGTAATGACATGAGGTAAGTAGTTGCCTCTAATGTCATCACCGTGTTAAAATAATGGGTTATTCAACTATTATATTAGCTTCTTAACTCATTAACTGGCAACCAAAGTTTTTGCTGTTTTATTTCGAAAATATTTTTTTCTTTGGTGAAATAAAGATCAAAATTATATAAATTTAAAACAAAATTAAAATTTAATTAACATAAAGAAGTGGAATAATTTCAAATTTTAGCCAAATCTTTGCTTAATAAAATGCCGAAGTTACAAGCAATAGAATAAACTACCAAAATTTAAAATAAAATATATTTTTTTAATTAAACTTCATTTTACCCAGCAAAAACTTGGTAATGACATGTAGTTACGGATGTAGTTACTTTGTAATGACAACAACATACTGTAGGCATTACATAGAAGTTGTTTAGTAACTAATTATTTATAACCCGAGTGTAAATAATTATTTATGATCAGATTTTTGAAAATATTCATTTTTTAAATTAAAATTTATAAAATCTTTTTACAAAAAAAAAAAAAAAAAAAAAAAAAATAATAAATAAAATAATAAATAAAAATAAAAAAAAAACATTTCATTACTTATTTATAACCTAGAATGTAACTAGTTCCTATTATTATAACTAATCATGACTTCAGTAATGCTTTATTGAACAGCTTGGAAGCAATTAGTTATTGTAATGACATCTAAGTAATGTATAGGGTGACTCTAATGTCATCACCATGTTAAAATAATGAGTTATTCAGCTAATGTGTAAGTAGTGAAGAGCCATTATATTAGCTTCTTAACTTATTTTATGGCAATCAAAGTTTTTGCTGGGTTACTTTAATTTTTTATAAAAATTTCTCTATAATTTAAATATTTTAATTTACATTTTTAAAAATGTTTAATTATTTTCTTAATATCAATCAGGTCTATGATTTTATTTTATTTTTTTAATATCAAAATATCTCATCAAATTTGTTGTTTAAAATATATTTATTTTTATTTATATACTACAGGCAGATATTATTTAGCGCCATCTTTTTTTCTCTATCTAATTGGCCAGATTTTTCACAATTTGTTTTATGTTTAAAATTTTCGTGTTGCTTATTTCATACATTAAAAATATTGTGTTTTTATGTTTTTTTTTTCTCAAAAATGAAATATATAATTTTTATATATTAAAATTTTTTTTATTTAGCAACGCCTCATTTTTATTTGGCGACATTAATATTTGTGTTTTTTTTTTGAAATGTAGAATTTCATTTGAAACGTTTTGAAAGAAATTTGTTAAATGTTTTATTAAATAAATTAAATACATATTAAGAGAATGTAAATGAGAAAAGTTTGGGAATGTTTAACAATTCAATTAGTTACACTTTTTTATTAAGGTATCTATTTAGATTTTATAATTTAAAGCCAATAAAATTTATGAATGATTAAAATTTTGTTATAATAAGAAATAATAATTTGAAAAATAATTTGTTTTAAATTAGAAATTTTTAAATAAAAATTATTAATGTATGTTTAGACTAGTCAAATATTTGACCAAAATAATGTAACCACTTTATAAAATATTTTTTAACTTCTTAATTTTAATGAGAAAATATTTATTAAATAAAATTTCTTATCAAGCTTTTTTTTTGTTACAAAAAACAATTTTTAATAAATTGTGAAGAAAGTAAAATTTGGTACTTTTCCTTTAGCTCCTAATTTTGGGACTATGGCAGGGAATTTTATTTAAAATTAAAATGCTTAACACTAACTAAGATTGTTAGTTAAGAAAATATAGAACTAAAAAAGGAAACTATTCTATAAATTTAAACTAAAAAGTTATTTATGATTTTATAGAATAATTGGTCATTTTTTTACTTCCCAAGTTTGGTACAATTGCTTCCAAATTTAATTTATGAAATCTTAACGTTTAAGTTATGATTTGAGAAAAAGATGTAACTGAAAAACAAATAATTTTATATAAATTAAATAAACATTAAATAAAACTAAAGATTTATTTAATGCTTTTTTTTTGTTTTTTAGAAGATATTAAACGTTGGTACTTTTTTCTTAAGCTCCTAACTTTGGTAATATTGCAGGGATTTGTTTAAAATTTTAATATTTGATAGTATATTACTTAAACTATAAGTTAACTATAAATATAACTAAAAAATAAAATTATTTATTTCAAATTAAAAATGTTTACTTCATAGAATATTTAAAAAAAGTGAGTACTTTATTATATTGTTCCTAACTTTAGTCCTATAGCACGGATTTGTTTCAAATTTTGTCAAGTGATAGCTTAATACTTAAACTATGAGCTTATAAAGAATTTAATTAAAAAAGAAAACTATATTTATTAACTATTTAATTTAAAATAAAAAAGTTTTTTTTAAAACTTTCCTAAAAAAGTGCTTTAATTGTATATTGTATAAAAATAATGGATTAATACCTTTTTTTATAAAATTATTTAATTTTGCTACTTTATTATTATTATATTGCTCAGATTTTATTCACGATTAAAATAATTGGGTTTAGAGTTTCTGTTGTAAAAACTTAAACTGTTAATGTAGAGGACAAATTATAAGTCGTTTATTAGTATTATAAGTTTTATTTTTAATTGTTAAGTTTATAGGATGAATAAGAATTTAATACTTTTTTTTAGAAATAAATAAACCTTTACTTCTTTTCTTCTTCCAGGTAAATATTTAATACAGGTGAGTAATTTTTTTCATAAAAGAATTTTAATTTCTTGTAAATTTGAAATTATTTTTTTAATTCAACAAAAATTGAAACTATATACACGAGACTGTTTAAGTTAGTAATAAAAACAATACTTTTGGTTATCGCAATTAAAATAAAACTTGTTAGAAACATAATTTGGTTACAATAAATCAAATTTGGTTTAAATAATCAATACTTTTGGTTACCGCAATTAAAATAAAATTTGTTAGAAACATAGTTTGGTTGCAATAAATCAAAAACATTGTTTGAAACATAGTTTGGTTACAGTTATTAAAAAAGTTTGATTGCTAGATTTAAAAAATCAATTTCCATAAAATATAGTTTTTAAGAACAATCTTAAATTGTTCATTTACAATTTGCGTTTGCCAAAAAAAGTAATTGTGAACATAAATCTATGTTTAAAATAATGAAATTTGCTAAATTGTTGAATTTTTCTCTAAAACCTTTAATTTTCTTAAAATGAATATAAAAATAATCTAAAACAAAACTTACATTGCATGGTGAATGCTGGCGATGAGGGCATACTTTGATTAATAATATTATCCTCTTGACCAAAACGTGATGTTGACGACGGCACCAAACAGGACAACATTGGAATGGTGTTTAGTTTAAATTCTATAACTTTTGATAATTCAACAAAAAAAATCTATTTTTTTGCTTAATTTAAGGTGATTTACTCCTTTTCTTTTAATTAAAAAAAAATCGAAAATCACTTTACTTTCAAAAATAAGCTCAAGCTTGTTTTAAAGCTTTTATCTCATTAAGATGAGAAGGCATGTTAAAAAAACTGTTTTTTTTTTCACAAATTTATTTTCAAATTAATTTAAATAATCCAAATTTTGTTTAGTTTAGTTTGTTTTTAAGCACTTTTTTATGATAATTTTCAATTTCAATATTTTTAAAAGAAATAGCACTCTGTTTTTCTTTTCAACTTTTTTTCTTTTTTAAATTTTTGTTTATTTTTTTTTCATAAATAATATTTGTTACAATTTGTTTTCCTTTATTTAACCGCTTTTTGAAAACTAAGAAATGTTTTCCTTTTTTTGTTTCTATTTTTTTCTCGCTTTATTTGTTTTCAAATCAATTTTGTTTAAGCTTTATTATTATTTATTTTCTTTTTATTAGAATATTTAGTGTGTTGTTTATTTATTTTTGCTTTTATTTTTTCATTTAATTCTAAATTCTTTTTGTTTTTATTTAATAAAATTTTTGTTTGAAATTTTTTTTGTCTAATGTAAAGAAGGGAACAGCGCGTGTCTTTTCGCCGCGACGTTCAGTTCGCTACTGTTAAAACACGTTTGTACGCGACAAAATAATTCCAATTTTTACCGTTGTGTTGCATTTGTGACTGAAACGAACGAACTCTGACAAAAACTCAATATAATATGATTTCAAATAAACTCTTGTTGGGTTTTTGTTGTGTTATAGGTATAACGGAGAATGTGTGCGTTTATGTCCGTCTCCGTACATTTAACGCAAAAAAAAAAAAAAAAAAAAAAACGAAAGAGGAAAATAAAAACGACCCTCTTTATTTATATTTACACATATACACATTTACTCATTTACATTCAAACAACACTAGAACGGATAAAATTTACTCTATTCATCTCTGGTGGCTGGATGTAGTAGATATTTTAAAGAATATGGGTTGTTCACACACACGCACACAGTTCCAAAAAATAAAAAAACATCACAACTCTTCTTCAACACTTATTCAAACTAACATTTTATACCTTAAATAAAAATCTCACCCAAGAGTATGAAATGTAACAGCAACTAAAACAACATCATTATTACAAACATCATCATTATCACTAAACTAAGAAAAAGAATCTCACTCACACATATCACCACAGCATCAATAAAACTCTCCCTTAATGTTGTTATAACGGTATAGTTTACAGAAATACTTTCTTATAAACTATGTGTAAATCATACTCTCTCTCTCTCTCTGTACTCCTTTATATTTAAAATTGTTGATATGTTTACGTTTAATTATCATTAGTATTTTAGTGGTGTTTGTTTGTACGTGTGCTTTTTTTATTTATTCTCTGTTTTGATAATTTTTTATTGTTGTATTAGCTTGTGAAAGAGAGGAAGTGTGTAAAATTTTACGTTAGTGTGTGCTTTAACTGTAAAGTGTATTCAAACGTATGTAGGTGTTTTTTCTTTTCATTGTGTGTTGCTTTAACATGTTTACGTTATTATAACGGTAGTTTTAACAGAGAAGGGGAAATGTTAGTATGTGAAGTGTTAAGAAGCTGCAATGTTAAATTAATTTTGGGGGTGGGGGAAGTTGAATGAATAAGGAATATTTCCTGCTCAATCGGAATGTAGTTTTTATATCTATGAGTAAAACTTCAAATGTGTCGAAGTAACAGAAGTATGCGAAGTGTTTTTGATTAACTTTAAAACACATAATATTATCTACAACGAAATTTTCAATGAACGAAGATTTTTTAAGCAAGATATCGAAGTAGAAATAGCTTTGTCGTCCAAGAATGTAATGGCCTCAATTTTGTTTTATATCATCAAATCATTTTTTTTATGTCATCAAATCATTTTATTTAACAATATTTAAAACTTCTTTCTGAACATTTCTAATGTTTAATCTTCATTAGCTATACGTTTTTTCAATATTTTGAAGATCAAACAAAGCAGGCATCTTAAAATAGCTTCCATGATATAAGTGCCAGCAAAAATGAAATAACTCCCAAAAGGAAAAATAACATGATTCCCAACATTCGGAAGTTTTATCATAATACTTAAAACAATAATGAAAAATAAAGTCAGCCAAACCCCACCGTATGATATCGCGGATGGGTCTTATGTATTGTATTAAACGTAATATATATTCTATGAATTATATGCATGCTTTACATTTTGTTATTTATGCACTCTTGGATAATTTCCAGAAGTGGGTTTTATGGGAGCTAGAGTCAATTATGAGCCGATCCTGATGAATAAGAATAACTTTAAAATAATTGTTTTTTTAAATAATTTATAAAAGTTTGTCTGAAGCAATATAAAAATAATGCGAAAATTAACTATATGAATCAAAAAGAAAGAACGAGTCAACATCATTCATTTTACTGATTCGTTCAATTGAATCGATTCGTTCATGAACGACACAACTCTACTTTAAGCTAAATCTGAGACAAATATTTTTGGATGTTACAAACATTGCACAAACGCATAACATATGGTGGGTGGTATAGAGTATAAAAAAGAAATAAGTTCCAACTACCTGGGTGTTATTTCATAATGAAATAAAACCCATTTTGAATGGAAAAATATTGGAGTTATTTTTTTTTTGCTGGAACATATTTCATATTGGATTTATTTCACCATTTCATTTTGAGATGGGTGTATATTAGTGTCCCGTAAACAAAAATTTTGTAGGAAGATCCCTCTTCCTACATCGAAATCTCGAAAAAGGCTTTCCTTGGTTTACTCTAGTGTATATACATATTAAAAGATTGTTAAGATATAGATGACTTTTGAAAGTCAAGAAATTATACAAAATTTTTTCTATAATTAATTTTCTGAGAACTAACTAAAGGTCAAGAAGTAGTAATATAAGATTATTATGGGAGCGACACGATTCAAATTTAATGTGTTCGATATAAATAAAAAAAATTGAGAAGAAGTTTTCTATCAGTGAATGGATATGTCGGTCAAGAAGGCATAATTTTGATTAAATATTTTCGTAACTAAACAAAAGAGTACTTTTTGTGGGATGAATCAAATCGTGGTTACATGAGCTTTTTAGGAAATAATTTTGTAATTATCTGAATAATTTTATAAGGCTATAGATGGGGAGAATCATAGTTAGCAACATTAGGGGCGTATTTTCATCGAAAAGGGCTATTTCGAAATCAAGAATGTTCAAGAACACTTCCAAAAAAAGAATGGTAAACCAGTTTTCTTGAAGGGTTCTGTTTTCGATCAAGTCTTGTACCTCCTAACGTTTGCCCTCAGTTTGTTCTATGACTTGTATGTACCCAAAACTGAATAAATGTCTGTAATTGGATAACTATTGTGTTTAGCATATTTTAAGTTCTCAAACCAAAATTGTTTTTTTCTGGAGCATTTAAAAACTATATTATGTTGTTATCTATCCGAATCGAACATTTTACTAAAAAATGTCATCGATTTGTTAATGCATATTTTTGCATATTTACTCGAAGATTTTTGCATATTTTTCTTAATAATGCATATAAACTTTCATATTTTTTTTAACTCAAAAAAGTTTTATGTTTCTAACAAGCACAACAGTTGTCGTTTTTAACTTTCATTAAGCGATTATTCTCAAACAAGTTATTAAGAAATATTAAATCTTATTTCTCATTTGGCTGCTCAAACTATGGATTTCCTTCCGAAACTACAACTAAATTCATACAGTTAAAATGATAGTGTTATTGCTGTTATTGCTGATGTTTAATAAAAATTACCAGATGTTAAAAAAAAATAAGAGTTGAGAATATTAAAACAAATTAAAACTCAATTATTCTACGTTCAGATCTCGTGTTTAGAAAAATACTCTCCTTCTGAACTACAATTGTTCAACTACGCTCCTATAACATCTATTGAAGTGGGAGTATTATTTTCGCCAAATTAGATAATTGTTTACGTAGAATATAATAGAACAAAAAACCTGAGACCAGTTCTGTATTTGTGTTATTTTTAATTCAATCAAGAGAAATCAGATTTTGGATTTTTAGTGAAATTTCGGATTTTTTTATGAAACTTTGAATTATTGGGGGAGATTTTTGGTAAAATTTTAAGTTTTTGGTGAAATATTTAATTTTTTGTTAAATTTGGAATTTTTTGTGAATTATTTAATTGGTGAAATTTCGTATTTTCGGTGAAATTTTGGATTTTTGCTGAAATTTCGAATTTTTTGTGAAATTTTGGATTTTTGGTGAAATTTTAGATTTTTGGTGAATTTTTTGATTTTTGGTGAAATATTTAATTTTCGGTAAAATTTTGTATTTTTGGTGAAATTTTGTATTTTTGGTGAATATTCGGAATTTTTGTGAAATTTCCATAATTTAGTGAAACATAAATTTCTTCCCGCTAAATATTTCAGTGTGCTGTTAATAAAGTGCAACATGTTCCCTCTACTTTTTTTGAGGGTAACATATTTTAAAATTAAAAGGCATCACTATTAGAAAAGAACATCCGACCCATTGAAAGTATTACATTTTTTTCAGAATAGAACACAAATGAGGGCATAGGGCAGAATAAAGGCAACATTTTAGCCAGAAAAGAAAACGCTATAAGGTTGTATTAATCCGAAAATTTTAGAATATTTTTTGAATTTTTAAGTGCATGTTTTAGACGCATATTTAAAAAAAAAATAAATGCATAAAAATCATTAAATATTCTATAATACAGTTAAGGAAAAAACTATACATACACCCTATGATTTTGAAATTTAAATGCATTGTTGATGAAAATAGAAAAATGTATATATCAATTATAGTTTAAATAATATTTAAGACTAACTGAAGAAAAAAAAAAACTTAAAAAAATATGAATAGCATAGAAGTTACTAGCATTCAATATAATAATTAACGCGAAAAAAGTCTACATACGGTCGACTGTTCAAACCATTATTAGGAACTATGAACGCACAAATAGTACCGAAAAGAAGCCACGATCGGGGAGACCGAGGAAGCTTTCAAGACGCGATGTAAGCAGTATCCTTAAAGAAGTCAACCAAGAACCAAAATTAGTGCTCCTTAATTGGCGGAATACCTTGAAAGACATTCTAGTGTTACTGTCACACCCAGAACAATAATAAATGTATTACATGACAACGTAATTGAATTTGCTAAAGCTCATTTGAATAAGGATATGAGTTTTCGAAAATCTGTTATATTTACCTACGAAAGTAAGTACAACATTTTTGAAAATGATGGCCAATCAAAGATTTGGAGAAAACCAAA
The DNA here is from genome assembly GCA_951394005.1 of Protophormia terraenovae. NCBI lineage: Eukaryota > Metazoa > Arthropoda > Insecta > Diptera > Calliphoridae > Protophormia > Protophormia terraenovae. Next base: position 170,734,813 of record OX596073.1, on the reverse strand, counting down.
CACTGCACTAGATCCAAAAAATATTATACTTATAGTGAAACATGGTGGAGGGAATGTTATGGTTTGGGGAGCTATGGCGTCATCGGGGGTGGGTCATTTGGTTTTTGTCGAAGGTAATATGGACCGGTATCAATATAAGAACATATTGGAAAGGTGTATGTTGAAAGCTTGGGCCTGGGAAATCAATGGATTTTCCAGCAAGACAACGATCACTACTGCGACTGGCTTCTATATTATGCGCCAAGACAGCTAAATTCACCACCCCAGTCACCAGATCTTAACCCCATAGAACACATTTGGGATATTTTGGAAAAATTGGTGCCAAAATATGACATCAGAAGTCGCGAAACTCTCGAAACCGCTCTTAATCGTGCCTGGAACGAAATAACACCCGATATCACCGAGAATTTGGTTATGTCCTTGCCCCGCCGATTTCAAGCAGTAATTGATGCCCAAGGTGGGCCAACTAAATACTATTTTTTTTATTTTTAATTTGTTTATGTACAAAATTGTTAATTAATATTTATATTTTCTGGCTGTATGTTGACTTTTTTCTTATGAATTTTTTATGTTTTTGTTATTTTTGTTATTGTTATGCTTATGAATGAGCACTTTGTTTTATAAATAAACTTATTTATTAATTCCTTACATAATGAAGTAATTTTATTTTATTTTTCTTTTTTAAAAGTCCTTAAAACGACAACATCAATGGGTGTATGTAGAGTTTTTTCCTTAACTGTATATTAACCAACACTACATGAAATATGTATTATTTAAATTTTTTTAATATTATTTTATTTAATTCCTTTCAACAATTCTTTTAAATTTCCTTGAAGATTTATTAACATTCGGAGAAATCAGGGGAAATGCTTTCTCTTTACATTAATTTGATAACTGTAATGTTAAATTTTAACATAGACCTATTGTAACAGCCCTTTATAACGTAAGATTAAACCCACACATCCAAACATCCCTTTTTTAAAGAAAATGTTAAACTTACGTTAACAGGCGGCATATAACATTGTAACACACGTTTAAAGATGAGGGTTAATTTAAACAAAAGAAATGCAGAAAAAATAAAACTAAACTCTGAAAACTGATATGAATGAGTTTGAGTTGTTAATAACATGACCATATGGAAAGATGTGAAAATTAAATAAAATTAATAAAAATTATAGAAAATAAAGTAGTAGCTAAAAATTAAATAATAACTAGTTAAAGGAATATACTTGATTAATGTATTAATTAATAAAATAGTTTGATTTTGTCTTTTTTTATAAATTTCTAAAAATAAATAAAAATTGTAATATTAAAAAAATAATCAATATTATTTTTATTGAAATTTAAACAAACACTTGTGTAGTAAAGTCTTTTAAAAGTTCTCAGAATTAAAAGTGTAAATTATAAATTAATTTCGTTTTTAATTTCTTAGAAATTTTAATTTGAATAATAAAATAAATGAATGAGTAATTTTTTGGAAACTGCAAAGTTAATAATTTTGAAAAAATAAAAAAAAAAAATATTAATAAAAAATAAAAAAATCCATATATTAATTTAATTTTCATTTTGAAGAACCTTGTTTTTTGAATTCCTGAGAATCAATAATATTTGAATTTAATTTTTTTTTTGGTTTTCATTTTCTTTCCGTTTGTATAATTTTGTGTTTTTTCGAATAATTGCCTTGAACACATTTTTAATTTTGTTGTTCTTCATCTTTATACCAAATTAACTCTTGAAGTATTTTTTTGTGTACTTTGTTTTTTTCAGTTTTTTTTAAAGGCTCAATATACATTTGATTATGTATTGTGAGACGTACTACATCGATATATAAAAAAATTAAACATCTTACGGCTACATTTTTATATTATTTTTTCGGTTACTTCTTTAAAAAAAGAACACAAACCTATATGGGCAATAATCCAATTGCAGAGTTGTAAAATGATGGGGTTTTGTTTAAGTAATTTAAAATTTGTTAAAGCAAAAATATTTGAAATACAATATCTTTTAGAATATTCGATATGGTAGTGAAACTAAAGATACGGTCACATTAGGCAAATATTTGATTCCAATTAGTTTGCTCGGACATACGTTAAATTTTTCAAAAGTGATATGTAGTTAAATTTTTGGTCTATTACGCACATTTATTATCCCATGTTTGTTTGTTCAAACTATAGAAAACAAATAGAAGTCCTTCTCTTTTCATTCGCTCAGAAGAAAAAATTACTCTATTCACACGTATAGTTAGGTTTTTTTTACGATGTTTTCTCATCGGTCACATTTGAAAAATTGTTTGTCTTCAAAAACTATTTCATCAAACTGTCGAAAACAATAAATTTATTTTTATTAAAAATATAACAAAGAGCATGAACATTTTTTGATTTATAATGTGGAGCAGCTGTCATTGTTTTTTAGAAGATGAAGAAGAAAAGGAAAGACAATGTCATAGGCACGTTTGTTGCCCCCAATTCCACTAGTGCCAAGAACATTAAGGTCCCCTTGCTGCCGCTCATCTTCAGTAATGAGCCTCATCATGAGAGCCTCATATTTTCCGCCATGCTTCATCACTTTCTTTGGAAGGTCAACCACCGACTTCTCAAACACCACCTCCATCAGATCCTCCGTCATATTCTTCACCTGGCCGACCCATCCGTCACCCTCAACCGCATGGTGGCCTTCTTCCTAGGGTTGCATCTTTTCGACAGCTTTTCCAGAAGAACCTGCAGTACCCTTCGCCCCACCTGCATCACTAGCACCCTTAGTAGAAACCTTACCACCACTCTTCAACGACTTAAGCGATTCCGGCTCCGCCACCTCCTAGCCTGCAAAAATAAATAGAAGTCATTTTTAAGGAAGTACTTTTTATACCCACCATCAAAAAGATGGGGGGTATATTGGTTTTGTCATTCCGTGTGTAACATGTCGATGGAATCATCTAAGACCCCACAAAGTATATATTTTCTGGGTCCTGGTTAGATTCTGAGTCGATCTAGCTATGTCCGTCCGTCTGTCGAAAGCAGGATAGGGCTCGAACGGGGCAACGTAGGAGGACGAAATTTGGCACAAATATTTATCTTATATAAGGTTTGTTTGTTATGGGCTAAAAACTAGAAACACAGGGTGTCCGTTTCGTACTTTTCTGCTGATATTTCTTCAATAAAAGCATGTACGACAACGAAATTTTGTACGTATAGTTCGGGGGTTGATATAAACTCGGAAATAAAAATGGGCGTGGTCCGCCCACCTCCCATATAAGGTGAAATTGTGTTCAAATAGTTCAAGGACCAATGTAAACTCGGAAACAAAAAATGGGCGTGGTCCGCCCACTTTACCGCCCCCTCCCATATAACGTAAAATTTGAAAAAGTTGATGGTGGGTATATATGTAGATTCGGCCGGGCCGAATATAGCATTCGCGCTTATTCATTACTTCCAAAGTATCAAATAGTGTATGTTTTCTTCTTAAAATGTTATTTAATCAGCAGATGTTATTAAAAAGCAATTCAAAAGAAGTTTACTGTTGCCAAACATTGATGAACGGTTTCGCAAATATTTACCTTGTTGACCATAAACAAATTATGTTTATTTTTAATAAAATGTATATTGAAAACGACATTTGTTTCTATTCGAAGGAAATAATTCCATAGAAGCAATTTAAATTAAATTCCTTGCACTGATTTAAAAGAACACCATTAAAATACATTTTTTATGACATCGGGGACATAACTTCTTAATAAGTGATTAGGCGTCAAAAAAGAGAACATCCTCCAATAACAAATTTATATTACATTCATTGAAAATTATCCGAATTTGCACTACTTCTGGATCACAAGTTCAGGATCTTATTGACTTCTTTGGATGTTATTTTTTTTTTTTGCTGGGTAATGAAATTATTGAGATTATCAGCAATATTGCTTTATATTGGCGGAATTTATTGCTGAAAACTTCTAATTTATTTAAATATTTAAAACTTTAATTCTTTAGATTCAATAGTAAACAATATGGCTCGATACAACTGTTATTTGAAATGGGAAAATATTTTCCATTATGTGGTCACACTGTGTTCACATTAAGAACATTTTTGTTTGCTATTAAATAATGATGTGATGTTTGCTAAGCAAAATTTTTTTATAGTCATATTACGGCAAAGAAATATTTGTAAGCTTTAGTCAAATGTTTCCCTAGTGTGACAATTTTTCATCGATTTTCATCAAACAATTATTTGTTACAATTCATTCTGAAATTGCTTAAAATTTGATATCATATTTTCTTATCTAAAAAGATTACATTCTTTTAATTTTCCGCTAACAATTACAACAATATGTTACATATCAAATCATTAAAACAATAACAAAAGCCCAAAAATAAAAAAAAAATAAAAAATATACGAAATGATATGAAACAATTACAGCAACAATAATACCAGTATTTAAATAATATAATTTTTTTAAATATGTACTTACAAATTTATATACACACCTACATATCTCAAGTATATACATACATATGTATGTATATAAGTATATAACAGTACATATCATTATTTTTTATACGTGAATATGTATAATTTTTTTAAATGCTTAAAAAAAAAACAACAACAGCCACAAAAAACAAAACCACACATTTAATGAGTAGATTTTTTTTTTGTATTAAGAGATTGCTGTTGTTTTTGTTGTTTTGTGGTTGTGGAGGTAGGTAGGTGGAGCTTCATCCACACAAATGAAGTATACAAACATACAAACTATATTGGTTGGTGTTGTTTTTTTTGTTTCTCAATATTATATTTTTTTTCATTGCTTCTACTATTTAGTTGTTGTTGTTTTTTTTTTTTTTTTTTTTTTTTTTTTTATAATACAGGTTGTAAATGAACTCATTAAAACTGAGTAAGTAAATGAGTGTGTATGAGTAATATAATTATTTATTCATGATACTTACATTAACAAAATGGACTGATATCTTAGCATTTGTTGTTATCACAAGTGTTGATTTGTTTTGTGGTTTATTTTAATTATATTTTATTTATACGTTATTAAATACAAATTCAAGGTGTGGTTTTATAAGTTTTAGTCGTTTTTTTTTTTGTTTTTTGTAAAACAAATAAGGTGTAAATAAGTATTCATTAGTTATCTACAAACATTGCACAGTGAGCCAATAGAATTGAAATACATATGTATATAGGACAGTTGTAGAGGAGTACCCAAGTTCTTCTACAAATCCTATTTCAAGGATTTTTATATTTTTGTCAAATGCTTGGCGAGATAAAAAACAAGATTAGACACCAAAGTTATTTTTTACAGTTAAAAAGATATTTACATTTTAATTTTCGGGAATAAGTCTTGAGGTATATGGGGGAAAGCATTTTAAAAATATTTTTGAAATTCCAAATGCATTACGAAGTAGTATACATAATATGATGAACAAATTTTTGGATTACCTCAATTTGTTTAACCTTAAAAAATTTTCAAAGTCAGCACTCAGAAATTAGTATTAAAAACTCATATTTTAAACAAAAATATATTTGTTTGGTACAATTCATTCGGGAGAAAACACAAATCTCCGATTTCGATGAAATTCGGTATACACACTCATTACGACAATACAAAATTTTCAAATTCGTTGTAGTTTAGATTTTATCGCGAATCAAAGTTCACTTTTTTCAGATTTTTTATTTTTTTTTTTTAAATACATGAAATTTAAATCCGTCCCTATTGATTTAAATTTCATGTATTTAAAAATGAAATTACTTTCGCAAACAGATGCAAACAGTTTCTTTATATTAAGTTTTTTTTTTGGGTCCCGCTATTTAACTGTTTCTAAAATAACGGAATTTCATTATTTGTTTACTTTTTCTCTTTTGCGCTTTTATTTTATATTTAATTGCAAAAAAAAAAAATCAGTGAAGTTGTAATTTCATTTGGAAAAAATACGCACAAGACGCACTACAAAATATTACCATTAGTCAATAAAAATTATTATTTTTAACATAAACATATTAAAAATCCGTAAAGCAAAGTTTATGTGATTAATTTAATCATATTGGTTTCGTGTTTATGATTTATGTCTTCGGTAAATAAATTTGAAAATGGGTCGTGGTGTTCATTGTACTGAATCTTAAATTCGGACGGGTTATCAATTAGAACAATTGCACAGATAATGAAGTGTTCCAAAACTAAAGTATTCAATGCCATTCATTTGAAAAAAAGTCATGAAACTAGAGGTAGAAAAACATACAAAAAAGGTTGGAATTTGCCAGGCAACACCTGTGCCGTAAAAACTGGAACAACGTACTATGGTCAGACTAAACAAAAGTCAATTTATTTGGATCTGACGGAAAATCATCTGTACGTTGTCCTGAAAATGCTGAATTTGATCCAAAATATACCAAAAAAACCGTCAAACACGGTGGTGGTTCTATAATGCTATGGGGATGTTTTTCGGTCTCTGGAGTTGGTCCAATAGTTTGGAATGCTGCTGACTATATAGACATTCTCCAGAATAAAATGCTTCCATTTGCTGAGGATAAAATGCCACTAAAATGGGAATTCATGCAGGATAATGATCCCAAGTATTCCGCTAGAAGCGTCAAAACGTGGTTTCAGCAGAATGAGGTGCCTGTAATGGAGTGGCCGTATGGAGGTTTGGTTTATCCCTATATCAAAATAATTACATCTCTAAAAATAATTTTGTAACAAATTACAAGGAAAAATTTAAGCAAAGCTGTGTCCAATTATGGACAAAGCTTTCTGCCATATGTGGGGACCAAATAATTAATATTTTATTTCTCAAAATAATAATTGATTCAGCATGTTGTTTGTACAAATCTATAGAAAGAATATCTTCTATCCAAGGTTGGCATAAATAGCGACCAAAATGAAAGGAATTTAATTGAAGTAGAACCACTACTAAACGACCAACTTGCTTTTTCTTGAGTTATTCAATAAATTTTAATAAAAAAGCACGTTTTTTTTTTATAAAATATGATAATTTTTTTCTTTTTTTAAATGTATATATTTTTTTTTTATTTTTTATTTTTATTACAATTATTTACTGTCAGTTTTTTGGAACAAAACTAAAACGAAATCCTTGAAAAATGAAATCGAATATAATTTCATTCGATTTACAAAACATATTTAAACCGATAGATCAATTTCATATCCACTTTCGATTTAAAATCTCTTCGAAATACAGAACATGACCCTATAAACTAAATTTCCGAAATTCAATTTTTGTACGACAATATTTCATTTTTATACCCACCATCAAAAAGATTGGGGGTATATTGATTTTGACATTCCGTATGTAACATGTCGAAGGAATCATTTAAGACCCCACAAATTGTATATTTTCTGGGTCCTGGTTAGATTCTGAGTCAATCTAGCTACGTCCGTCCGTCTGTCTGTTGAAAGCAGGATAGGGCTCGAACGGGGCAACGTAGGGGGACGAAATTTGGCATAAATATTTATCTTATATAAGGTTTATTTGGTATTGAAAATGGGCAAAATCGGTTAATAAACAAAAATTGTATGGGCTAAAAACTAGAAATACAGGGTGTCCGTTTCATACTTTTAAGCTGATTTCTCTTAAACAAAAGTATGTGCGAAATCGAAATTTTGTATACATAGTTTGGGGGCATTATAAACTCGGAAACAAAAAATGGGCGTGGTCCGCCCACTTTGCAGCCCACCATATATCGTAAAATTTGAAAAAGTTGATGGTGGGTATATAGATTCGGCCGAGCCGAATATAACTTTCGCGCTTGTTATAATTTAAATTAAAAGATTGATCAAAAATAACATATCCAAAATTCTGATCTCAAGTAATAGATTACATATCGGATTAAAAGTAAGTAGTTACTTATCTACTTTGATGTAATGCAGATGTAATGTATTGTTATCATGGAAATTTAACTACATCTGTAACTACATGCCATTACCAAAGTTTTTGCTGATGACTTGATGCATTTCATTTCAAAACTTTATATTTATATGATTTTTATTTGAAAAAATAAAAATAATAATAAATAAATACATTATAAATTTTGAAATGAGCTCTTTTCTTTGTCCAATTCATAAACGGACATTAAAAATATATAATAGTGTAATTTAAAATCTAGATAATTCACGGCATAAAGAAAAATAATACCACATATACATTAAAGTGCCTCACGAAAAAAAGTTAGCAAATATACCCCTCTAGAAATGAAGATTAGTATGTTCTTGAATGATTCCCAAAATATTACATCTTAATGTTAAGATTTACGTGAGCTGGACCATTTTTAAAATACCTCCAAAAATATGGAAGTTTAGAATAAACTTTCAAAGTTGTCAATATTCTGATTCAAATATTCCTTCTTCCGATCCTAACTTGTGTGAATTTGTTTTCTTTCTAAAGCCCTGTTTTCAAAATTGAAACAACAAGTAGTCTTTAGTACCTAATTCTCTAGATTTCGAGATTAAAAAAACAAAATAATATGCTACTTAAAAAATCTTTTTAAAGAAGTTAATAAAAAAGTTAGCTTATCTTTGGTTCGTAGGACTAAATTAAATAAAATTTAGTAGTTCGTCATAAAATTAAAAAAATCTCATAAAATATTTTTCATTTTCGGTTTGGTTTAAGAAAAGTGTTTATTTTAAAAATTAAAAAAAAAAAAAATCATAGCACCAAAACGTGATTCAAAACATCAAATTCATGACATGGAAATATCAAGTCAAATTCATTTTGAATTGTTTGTAAAATATTAAAAATAAAATTTGGGTTCCTAGAACCAAAACCAAATTGTATTTTTTTTGCCTGCAATATTAAGCATTTTAAAAATTTTCTAATATACAAATAATTGCAGCATATGAAAAATTATTTTAGATTATGTTCTTAATAATATTTCTATTAAAAAGAACTCCTTTTTAGTCCCTTTAAAAATAAATAATTCAACAAAAATTCCTTTCTTAAATATTATTTCATTATTTGTTTATTAAGAACAAATAAATTGTTGTTCATTTTACCCACATAACATAAAAAATAAAAAAATAAAAAATTTACAAGGGTTGATCCACTAAAAGTCCTTTTCCTCATTTAAAATTTACTAATATGACTCTTTTAAGTATCATTTTCTTTATTCATAAATATGCTTATACGAATGTATGTATGTGTAAAAATAACTGTAAATAAATATGTTGTTGGCATAGCGTTTCTTATTCTATGGTTATGAATGAATGAAAGAATCACTAAATTGAGTTGAAATGAAAATAATATGAATGAAATGTAAATGTCAAACGCAAGGATAACAACCAACATTTATGCGGTAAATAAAAATGCAGATGAAGTTGACAATAAACGATTTGACACAAATATTTCTTTCAAACACATTCTTCTTGATTTTCTCTTTTATTTATACAATTTACTCTTATACAAGGGGTTACAAAACTAAAACAGATGATGTTTGATGAACGGTTTTTTTACTTGCAAGTAAATAGTCGTCAATAGAAATATTGACACGCTTTTGAAAGAATATTTCTTTTGAAAAAAGAATAAGAAAAAGGCATGCAAAGTATGCACCTTTAAACAAATTTTCTTTATTTAGAAATGTATTTGAGTGATAATCCTTGAAAAAAGGATTTTGGATTTTGAAGTTGACATTGTTTTCTAATTGAAAAGGAAAACATATGGCACGAGACATAAAATCTAAGTGGTTTTTTAAAGGTGTTTTGGGGGGAGAATTGTGGTTTATAATAATTTATTGTAATACTCATATGTAGTAAACCTGTTTCCATATAACTTTTGTTTCTATTTTCATATATACTTAAGTAAGTCGTCTTATCTATATGTAATTAAAAATCGAGTTCTTTTTCCATTAGAAGGCCTAATTAAGGATTTTTATTTACAATTAAAATTTTTAAAATTTTTTTGAAAATTTCATATAAAATTTAGATTTTTAGTATGAAATTCAGGGTTAAAAACTTTTTGAAATTTACATATAAAAATTAACTTTTGATATGAAACATAAGTGATCACAAATGAAGGCCATTTTTCCATTCAATATATATATATATATATATATATTTATATATATATATATATATATATATATATATATATATATATATATATATATATATATATATATATATATATATATATATATATATATATATATATATATATATATATATATATATATATATATATATATATATATATATATATATATATATATATATATATATATATATATATATATATATATATATATATATATATATATATATATATTATATCTATAACCCTGGATATATTACAAATATATCCAGGGTTAAAGATTTTTTGAAATTTTCTTATAAAATTTCAACTTTTGATAAGAAACATAAGTTTTTTGATAACATAAGATCGCGAATTAAGGCCCTTTTTAATTTAAATGCTTATTTATGAAGATATCGAGGGTTAAATATTTTTTAGAATTTTCTTATTAAATTTTGAGTTTTGGTATGAAATATTAGTGATCACAAATGAAGGCCCTTTTTCCATTTAAATGCTCATTTACAAATATATCCAGGGTTAAAGATGTTTTGAAATTTTCATATAAAATTTTAATTTTTAGTATGAAACAGAAGTGATCACAAATTAAGGCCATTTTGCCATTTGATGGCTTATTTTCAAAGATATCCAGGGTTAAAGATTTTTTTGGATTTTTTTGGATTTTTCATATAAAATTTTAAATTTTGGTATGAAACAGAACTGATCACAAATTAGGGCCCCTTTTTTTATTTAAATGCTTAATTACAAAGATATCCAGGGTGTAAGATTTTTGAAATTTTCATATAAAATTTTAATTTTTGGTTGGAAATAAAAATGATCACAAATTAAAGTTCTTTTTCTATTTTAATGCTTATTTACAAAGATATCCAGGGTTAAAGATTTTTGAAATTTTCATATAAAATTTCTATTTTTGATATGAAACAGAACTGATCACAAATAATGGCCCTTTTTTCATTTAAATGCTTAATTACAAAGATATCCAGGGTTAAAGATTTTTGAAATTTTCATATAAAATTTTAATTTTTGGTTTGAAATTTTAATTTTTGGTTTGAAATTTAAATTTTTGGTATGAAACAGAACTGATCACAAATTAAGTCCCTTTTTCCATTTAAATGCTTAATTACAAAGATATCCAGGGTTAAAGATTTTGTTGGAATTTTCATATAAAATTTTGATTATTTTTATGAAATATAAGTGATCGCAAATTAAAGCCCTTTTTCCATTTAAATGGTTATTTAAGAAAATATCGAGAGTTATAGAATCGTTTGGAATTTTCATATAAAATTTTGATTTTTGCTCCCTTCTTAATTAAACGATTATTTTTAAATATTTCAAGTGGATAATTTTATTTATGTTTTTATATGCAATTTTTATTTTTGGTTCGAAGATATTATGATTTCAAAATTTATATGTTAAGATTGTTTTGTAACGGTCAAAATACATAAGAGTTGTATATAATACTGGAGGGATAATTAATGAGATATTGATAAAACTTTTTAAGACCTTCACCTCATTTACTTCATATCCTAAAAACAAATCTATTAAATTAGGTTCCCACGTTCACTCCCACTTAAATATTGTGCAACAAACGTTAATTTTTATTCTTCGTGCTGTTGAGAGTATGAGGAAAGTAGAGCTCTTTAATCGTATTACAAAGGCTCTATTGTAAAATAATATTGGCAAACGTTGTCGATCACTTTTACCGTTCATTAATCTTAACAAATTAATGCTGGTACCGGCATTCAAACCAACCTTACAATGAGTATAAACTAATAATAAACGTAAGTCAATAGTCCATCATTGTCGTCATCTCTACAAGAGGATAGAAAAATAACAATTGAAACGAAACTTTAAGAAGGAAGTCAATCTAATCATATTTTCAATTCAATTTATTAATTTTTTTCAAAATCAAATAATTAAGGGTGACGTACTTACACACAATTAAAACCCACTTCTATTTACTTGATATTATTTTTCTAAGGTTTCGTGTGAAATTATTCTTAAGTAAGTATGTGAATATGAATGTATTTTATTGGAAAAAGGGGTTTAAATGGGTTGTTTTTTTCACCAAAATTAAAAACTTAATTAATAAGAAACTGTGAAGTTGTTAGTAAAACCAGCATATTGTGAGAATTTTATAAGAAAAAATTACTCCCTCTTTCCCTACAAATAACTCGAAAACATCCTTGTAATTTACACATTCTAAATGATGCCACGAAACAAGCAATAACATGGTTTTAAGTGTGGATTTAGTTACATTACAACAATTTCTATTTTCTTATTTCGAAATATTTTTTTCACACATAAATTTTAAACTCTTTTTCTGTATTAAGATAAAGGAGTGGAAAAGTGGAATATTGTATTAAAAAAATTTTAAAATGTTTTAGTTTAAAAAGAAAAATACTTGTATCATATGTTGCGGTTGACTATTGGAATTTTCAAAATGTATTGGCTTGTTGTGTATTAAAATTGTGGTTTTCTCGCTTTCTTTGTTTATGTATTAGAGCATTTTTTTTGGGAAAGAATTTATTAGGGGAAGTTAACGAAGTAGAATCTTTGGGTTTTAAAAAGAAGTTAAATCAATCTGATATATATTTCAGCCGAATTTGATAACGTATATTTCATACTACAAATCATATTTTTATATGAAAATTCCAGAAAATCGTTAACCCTGGATATCTGCGTAGATAAGCATTTAGGGGAGGAAAGACCTTAATTTGTGATCAATTATAATTCATACCAAAAATTAGAATTTCATAAAAAAATTCTAGAAAATCCTTAACCTCGATATGCTCCTCTAAAAATTGGAATTTTATGCGGAAATTCAAAAAAATATCTTTAACCCTGGATATCTGCATTTAAGTGAGAAAAGGGTCTCAATTTGTAATCATTTCTATTTTACACAAAAAATAAAAATTTTATATGAAAATTTCCAAAAAATTTTTAACCCTCGATATCTTCTTAAATAAGCATTTAAGTGGAAAAAGGGTCTTAATTTGTGATCTCTTATACTTCATACCAAAAATCAAAATTTTATATGAAAATTCTTAAAAATATTTAGCCCTTGATATCTTTATAAATAAGCATTTAAATGGGAAAAGGGCATTAATTTGTGATCACTTCGATTTTATACCAAAAATCTAAATTTTATTTAAAAATTAAAAAAAAAAACCTTATCCCTTGATATCTTCATAAATAAGCATTTAAATGGGAAAAGGGTCTTAATTTGTGCTCACTTATATTTCATATCAAAACTTGAAATTTTATATGAAAATTCCAAAAAAACTTTAAATCTCGATATCTTCATAAATAAGAATAAGAGGCCTTAATTTGTGATCACTTCGATTTTATACCCAAAAATCAAAATTTTATATAGAAAATTAAAAAAATCTTTAACCCTGGATATCTTCATAAATAAGCATTTAAATGGGTAAAGGACCTTAATTTCTGATTACTTCCATTTCTTCCCAAAAATCAAAATTTTATATGAAAAATTAAAAAAATCTTTAACCCTGGATATCTTTAAATGGAAAAGGGTCTTAATTTGTGATCACTTATATTTCATACCAAAAATCTAAATTTTGCATAAAAATTCAAAAAAAAAAAAAAAAAAAAAAAAAATTCTTTAACCTTCGATAACTTCGTAAATAAGCATTTAAATTGGAAAATGGCCTTAATTTGTGATCACTTGTATTTTAAACCAAAAGTCGAAATCTTTGAAAGTCCATAGAAATCTTAATTTTAAATTTTAAAGGTGCTTCGATTTCCCAACATTTAAGTTTCTAATTCAAAAACAATTGTCCTTATAAATTTTATAAAGTATGTTTCTTGGGATACTTCCCTAGTAAATTTACTATTTACTTTATGCACTCTTTGTAAGTAATTTCTATAGTTTTTCTTTTTATTCCAATTTATGTTTTTATATTTCACCATAATATTCAAACAAACATTTTTTAATTAGCAGTAAACTTTGGTTAATGTCAACATCTAAACATTTACAAATACACATTCAAAATTTTATTCTTTCAGTCATTCGTTTATTCATTCATTCTTTCAGTCAACTGTTAATCAAATAATTCAATGCAATTCTTTGTTTTATTTCAAATTTCTTTTTATTTCAAAGCAGCCATATATTTATTTGTGTTCCTTTTGTATGTTTCATTATCAAATTGGTTATGGGATTCAAATTAAACTAAAAAAAAATTTCAAGTGCTTTAGCATTGCTTTAACCCCCTCCCAAAATTATTTGTGTTTGCCCCAAATAAATTATTGTTAAATGTTGCATGTGTGTTTGTTACAAAAGAGTGTGTTAAAGTAATTTTTATATTGTGGGATTATTTTGTTTTCGTTTTCCACTTTTTTTTGTTTAATTTTAACACTTTATGCATTTTCATTGGTTTTTAGTGGTTTTGTTGTTGGGTTTGGTGGAATTGTTGTTATCAAGTGGCAAAAGATATATGATTTTCAATTAAAAATTTTGTGTTGTTGTCTTTTTGTGAAAATGTGAATAGAGAAAACAAAAAAAGAAATTTATTCTTAAAGAGTTACAAGTGTGGGAAGATTTTTCTTGAACTTTTCTTTTCTTTTTGTTTTGTGGGATTAGAAATTATTGTACATTTTAGATTTATATAGTATGTTAATAAAAGGGGAGAAGGAAGTGTGGGGATATTGAGAAATACTTACAAGTTGTTTAGTTTTTATTTTATTACTTCCTAAATATAAAGGAAATGGCGACAATGCTGTCAAGTGATCGTCCATATGTGAAAGTGTAGATAAACTAATGCCTAGTTATTTAGAATAAAATTAAGAAAACAACTTTTATGAGCATAAGAAATAATTATAGATTATATTAAAATCTTTTAAAAATATTAACTTAGATCTCTAGAAATTTAATATCTATTTAATTAAATTTAAATATAAATTAATTATAAACATTATGGAACATTTTAATCGATTGTTCTTGTAAGTAAAATATGAAGTTAATATTAATTGCTGATTAATTCTCTACTTGAATCCAAGAAAAACTTCTTAATTTTTCTTTTAAATTACACTGTACCGTGAAACGTTGATAAAGTTTTGCATGGTCAGAACTGAGGTGTTTCCAAGTTGACTTAGACAGACTCCTAGCGGGTCATGGAGGTATAGGGTTCACCTCCAATCTTGGTCACCTCGTGTATGTATTTTTTTTTAATCCGCCAAAAGTTTAATTTATGACTTGAATGTAAAAAAAATTGAACGTGGATAGTCCTTGTAAATTTATATTAAAATATGCTTACTTGTGTAGGTTATCTCTTTTAGTTTAATAGATATTTGGGTCGAAACGAATTTTATCCTCAATTTTGGCCTCATTTTTTTAAGTTTTTTAAACTTTGGGGCCTTATTTTGGACCCTAAAATTTTTATTGAAAAATAATGACTAGACTTTTTGTCATTAAAATGGCCACTCTGCCATTAGGCGTGGCTCATTAGACATTTTTTGTGTGTTAAACCAACATATGGAGCTACATTGTCAATCTATTTTTTTCTTTATTTCGGCTTTGACATTTTTGAATTTAAGAAAACAAATTAAAGAACTTTTTCAAAATTTACAAAGTTTCGATAGGGCTTGGGGGAGGAGGGAATCCGTTCCCCAGAGAACCTCCAATTTTGTTTAACATGCATTTGCGTTAACCAACATATCTATGCATATTTTTTTGGAGAGATTTAGCAAGAAAAAATTCGGCAAGAATTTATTTATGACTTAAATGAATTAAATTAATATAATTTAATTATTAAAAATAAATTTTTGCCGAATTAAAAAAAAATTACATACCCGAGGTGACCAACTTTAGAAGTCCACCCTCTACCTCTGACCCGCTAGGATTCTGAACTCCAAATTAAATAGGAAACATCTCAGAAAGTTACAGAGTTATTAAAAAAATCGATTTGGGACCACTGTGTACTGGTCGAAAAAACCATCCCTTTTAGACGAATTTGCTTTCAGTTTTTTCCATCAGTTCTGGATTTTTTATTCTTCAAGCCACCCTAAATAAGCATCTGCTTTTACATTTCTTCTTTCACTTACTGATCTTTCTAGCCTACATGTGATGTACTATATCTAAATACAGCAATAATTCTCATGAAAACCCACACATAGCATCTAGTAAATTAGATATTTACCTCCGATGTGTGAAAACAAGGTTAGAAAATTGGCGAATACGGGTAAATGAATTAAAAAGTAACCATACTACGTTCAGCTTAAGAAGAGACAACTGTCCGCCTGTCACACTTAATGGTATAAGATCATGTGACTTAGTTTGGTATCCATTTGGATAGGCGATTTACTTGGCGTTGTCATAAATAAACCAAGAGACTTCATATAAAGTTAAAACCTTCTAGCCTTCACTGGTTAAAAATCATCAATCAAGACTAAGCCTTGACAATAAAGTCATTCTGCATAAAACCTTTTTAAAACTAATTTGGATTTATGGCCTCCAATTATGGGGTACTGTCAGTAATACCAGGTGCACCTTGGTACATAAGAAATCAGAATATATAAGGACTTAGAGATACCACTGGTTAAGGAAGAATTTAAAAAATTCAGTGAAAATATATTCAGAAACTTCAAAGTCATCCAGATCCATTCGCTAGACTCTTTGCTGAAGTGCTAACATAATCAAGGCTTAGTAGAGCCTACCTACCACCCCGCAACCTGTTTTACATCTTAGCTCTCCTTAGAGAGTAAATAGCTTTAATTTTAGTTCTTAAGATTTGAATACTTACTGTGAGGCTTGCTAAAGGCAGATTCAGTAAACAAATAGAAAATAAATAATAAAAAAGGAACGAATTTTTTTTTCAATTTTTCATATATTTTGTCTTATTTTTTACGCCATTAATTTTAAAATAACTACGAAAATATTGAGTGAATAAAAATTAAATTTATCTAAATTAGATAAACTTTTTTCGAGTTGACCGCTGAATGAGGTAGTGAAAGTAGTTATGCTCATAAAAGTGAAAACAAATTTGTTTGCCCAAGATTTGTACATCAGTTTTGATGATATATAGCATATTTTATCCATAGTAGTAGCAACTAAGCGATAAAGTTTTAAAAACTTCACATTTTTGTCGGTTTCATTTCTTAGTAGAAATTTTTAGGAAACAATTTTTCTTTTTTCATGAAAAATTTTCATATAATCTTTGAAACTTTTGACCAGATAAAATGTTAAAAGTGACTTAAATATAATTTTCCTCTGCATATTATAGTGTTTTAATTATCTAAACCAGACATCCTAATTTCAAGTTATTTTAAAATGTACTCTTGCATTCGCATTGTTAAGGGAACATATTAAAATGTTCAAATAAAACCTGATAAAGAAAAAAATTGGAAGCAGACTCGTATTTAGCAGATGAAATTCCATATATTTCACAAAACTTTTTTTGCCGACCAGTTGTATTAATCTCTTAAATCTTACCTCTAAGCAAAATATTTCAGTACAATTCAATCATCTATCAAGCTTTACTTAGTGTATACATTAGACAAATTTTGATCAAGACAAACGTCAAAATCAGTGCGAATCTATACAAGGTAATCTCGATTAAACAGCTGATTATTATTTTAGGTTTTTATAGCTGTTAAACTGTATTTATAAAAAACCTTAATAAATTCGCTATAAATTTGCCATATTAGCCTTAATGTTGACGTTTCCCTAGGGAGAAAAGAACCAGTTAAAAACAGTCACTTGACAGGTTCTCAGGGCTAGTAACCGGTTCCTGTTCCGAAATTTAATATGGAAGGAACCTCTCATTTTACATGGTATTGTCATTGGTAGTGGCTAATTAGCCCCTTGGGACAGGTCATAGGACATGTCACAGGACTAGTCTAAGAGGATATGTTCAGAGCCGATAAATATAATAAAAATTTACTTTTTACTTTTTAAAATTTATATTTTTATTTTAATTAAATTGTACTTATTTTTATTTAATAATGAATTTCTTTAATCCCACTATAGTCTTCAACGCTAACCATTCAGCCACGGAATGTTATTTCCGTGGCACTTAACTTGCCTTTTAGAAATTAACTCTTAACTGATATTTAGTGGGTGTGATGGTGTCAACTGGTTCTAACCTGCAACTTTGGTTATGAGTTAAGTGTCAATTGGTACTCAACCGGTACTGAGGGACCGGTCCATCAGTGCAATTGTTACAAATTTCTCGCAGGGAAATACCATAGAAATTTCAACTAGAAAACCAACTCTCTCTCAAAAAAAAAACCTAAATATTTATATGTGTTAGTATAACTTTCTACAAAACTAATTTATACATGTGAAGAGAGTAATTTTGTTTTGCGGAGCGAATTGATCTTTTTCTATGGCATGAGACAAACTGGCGCTTACCTTTTCTATGTTCCAATCATTAATCTACCTATTGGAAGGTGTTATAACAAAAACCTTCTATCAAACTCAATAACTGCAACAACAGCCATAAACAAAAACAATAAACAAGGAATTTTTCAACCCTAAATTGCATTTAATAACAAAGGACATGCATATGAAATAAACACACATTCAAATAAACACCTATAAAGTTATGCGCATTCTCTGTATTTCAAAAAAAAAAAAAATATAAATAAATAAAATAAAAACAAAAAACCATTTATAGCACGTGATATTTCTACGATAAATATACTCAAACACATACACACACATATGTATGAAAACTCTTAACAGGATTTAATCCTATACAAATTATCCAAACGTAAATTATGAATGAATATGAAGTGCAGTAAAGTAGACAAAGATATTTTTGACAAAAACAGCAGGCAAAACGACTAAACCAACGGTCGACTGTTATTTAGTCAAACAGTCTGGCATATACAGGTAAATGATACTTTTTCTTTCTACTCTCTGGTATGATAAAAGTCATAAATAAATCCTCAATATTCTTATGGGCACACAAAACGGATATTATATTGTTAAAATTTAAGGGAATGAAAAGTTATTGAGAATGGTCTGGTTTCTTGCGTCTGTGTGTGTGCATTGTTTGTGGCAGTAGATGAAGTAGAAAAGCGTGTCAAATTAGTAGTTTTTTCGTTTAAACAAAAGTTCACATACGGGCTCAATGTGTTATTATAAGGGTATAAGAAAATTTCCCTGTTTTTAAAATTGAAATTCCTATAAGAATTTCAAGGTTTGTTAGTGATGATAGGAAAACTTAAGGTAATAAGTGAAGGTTTTTAATTCTTAATTAAAAAAAGTAATACTCTTTTAAATTTCCAAAAGATTTGCGGGAATTTTAATTAAAACCCTGAAGCGAATATGATGAAATTGTATATAGGAGGATTTTATTATGAAAATTAAATATCTGTACTAAACATTTTCATTATCAATATAAAAAACCTAATTACTTGAAAGCTCAACTCGATGTTTATCATTCTACTTATTAAGCTAATTGATACTACCTATAAGAAAAATTAGCTCAATAGTCCATTTCTATGAAATTTCAAACAGTGTTGGTAGAAGTATAGGCGAGTTTAAGTTTTGAGTTTGGACGTTATAAGCATATCGGGGGTGGGTCCAGAGGGTCCTAAAGTTGGACAAATCGGTTATTCAAAACATTTAAAACAATCCAGATTCGTTATATCTCAGCCGATTTAAAAGATTTTTGTATCAGTGGAATCTGCTAGTCAAGATCGTCGTATGTATAGGTTATTTCCTTTAGTTTCTTTTAGGCTTCAAAGATTAAAATTTTTAGTTTTGGACCTATCTTGGTAAAGTTTTTTCGCTATAGCGAGTCCAAGTTGCACTCGATTTTTTTGAAATTGACCCATTTTTTATGATTTTCCATTGTTTACCTTAATTTCTCAAACTGCAAAGCTTGAAAAGTAATTAAATTTTTTGCAAAGTTTGATGTGTTTTTATGTTTTTGGTAATAGAAATTTTTGCTCCCCGATTTCGGTTTATAGCAAAAAAAATTCAAGGATTCAGATCCGTTGATGAATTTGGGCGGGTTAAAACATGGACGTTATTATGGGAGAACCCATTTTTAAAAATGTTTATGTTTTCGGGATCCTTGCAAGAAGCGATGACGATAGGACCATGTCCATCCGTCCGTGTGTCGGTTGAAATGGCGTTTATGAAGCCCACCGATAACTGCCATATATAATATATATGTCAAACGATCGGAAATCCTTTCGAGAATTTTGCTATTGAAATTCAGCAAGATCGGTTTATACATTTCGGAGATATGCTAATAAAACCGGTTTTTAGAACCTGTTTTCCAGTTTTCCAAGCCTTTGTATACACTAGGGACTTCGTTTTTGTAAAGAATGCTCGGACATTTTTTTCTGATTTTTTTTTTGCAAAAAAAAAAAAAAAAAAAAAAATAAAATAAATCGGTTCATAATAACTGAGATATCGGGCAAAACGCATATTTGATTTTTTAAGCCCTTGTTTAAGCTATAGGTTTTCATTTTTATACAGATCGGTCGTAAATATTTTTATAAAATTTCGGGTTTTTTAATAAACCAAATTCGCTCTTAATCAACAGAGTTATGGACCAAAAACTAAAACATATCTGTTAAGAATAAAAATACACACACAAACATGTATATTAAGCATTGTTATAACTATTTGTTACGTTTTTGCCTATAAGGCAAGTAATTTAGTTAGCAACAGCAGTAATATAAAGAATAACAATGTTGTTGTTGTTCTTTGTATATGCAGTCGGTTTGTATATACACACATACAAATAAATAGCAAGCAAAGGTTGCTTGCTATGATTGTTTTTTTTCGTATTCAAATTTTTGTAGTTTGAAAAAAATAAGAAATAATGAAAGCATACGTTAAGACAAAAATTTAATTATTGTCGGTAAGATGGTGAAGGGTATCAAAACAGACGAGCGAAGAATGATCCCGAAAGGGGTAACCGAAGTTGAAGTAGCTCGGACTTGACCAATGTACCAGAGAAACAGTGACATCGTCTTAAGAAATTACAAATTATTTTACCAAAGTATAGCGCTCGATAAAATTTATGCAACAAGAATAATAACTAAGGCGAATACTTTGAATAATAAATAATAAATAAGTACTTTAAATATTGTTACTAAGTAATGTATATACTTTGTTGCGCTTAAGAATACCAGGTAATGTCTAAAGGAAGTAGGTGTAATATAATTAAAAAAATTACAGAAACCTTCATGTAACGTGCAAAAATTTATATGATTTACTTTGACCTTTCACCCTAACTTTAGTTACACTAATGAAGATACATAAATAAGATTGTGTATTCGTCTACTACTTTTCTACATTAATTAATTATACTTAAAATTATATAAAAAGTCAACCGGTTTTTATTTAAAATTTGATTAAAATTTCTATATTTATTTTACACAAAATGGTCAGTTATATTATAAAACAAAAAATGGAAATATTTTTAAATAAAAAAGTCAACATTCTATCTCATAAGATTTATAGCAGTAAAACAACAAAATTCCAAAAATATGTCCACCTCTTTTATAACAATATTTAAAAAAAGTCAACTAACTTGAATAGAAAATAAAGCTCAATGACACATTCACAAACAAAGAACACATTCACATACAAAGAAAAAAAATACACATGAAAAAAGCAGTCAAATTTATAATCCTTAAACAGATTTACACCCCTAAACAATTCCAATTGTTGTCCAAGAACTAGAAATGCAAATTAAAACTTCAATTTTTAAATCAAAGAGGATTTTACATGTGTATAAGTAAAGTTGTTTGTTTTAATTACAGCATCAGCTGTGTTTTTATTTTAAATTCAATGTCATACAGGTTTTTAGTTTTGTTTATTTTCTCTTAGTTCTCTTGTCCTGCTATATTTACCTTCAAAATGATACTCACCTTAATAGCTCGTGCTCAGTCATCCAACATACAAAAATTGCACATTTTTGATTTTAACATTTTTTTTATACGTTTTATTCTTTTCTTTCTGTTTGTTTTATTCTTATACATGTTATGTTACAACAGCGTAATTTTATTTCCCCTCAGTCAATGACTCGTGCTAGACGCACTTTTATTTTCATTTCCTACTCCTGTCTCTCTGTTTTTAGCTTTGATTTTTTTTGTTTCCACCTTTTATCACAATATAATTTCAAATAAAACGGCTTTTGTTTTTAATTTCGATACCCTGGTTCTTTGTTTTTTTTTTTTTTTTCCAATTGCATCCCTTAAAAATGTATAGAATTTTTTTACCTTTATTCTGGTGTCCTTATGTCAGAATCTCCTTTTGGGTTGAGGCTTGTACACACGTATGCGTTTGCTTTTTGTGGCATTAATCATCGCATCTCCATACAACTGTAATAAAGGTGTATTAATGAATTGAATTGAATACATTCGCATTCACACACTCACACACAATTAAATACACACATTCAGTTGAATACACTTGGAACTTGTTGTTTTGTTGTGGTATTGGTAATGAAAGTAAAAGTAAAGTGCTTGTGTTTAGAAAAATTAGGGATATGGTAAAAATGAGGATAAAACTGGAATTTGTCTCACTTACGTTTATATAAAATTTGAAAATAAAAGAAAAGTTTTGAATAAGAAATAGCTGAACTAGAACTAAACTAGAACTGAACTAGAACTGAACTAGAACTGAACTAGAACTGAACTAGAACTGAACTAGAACTGAACTAGAACTGAACTAGAACTGAACTAGAACTGAACTAGAACTGAACTAGAACTGAACTAGAACTGAACTAGAACTTAACTAGAACTGAACTAGAACTGAACTAGAACTGAACTAGAACTGAACTAGAACTGAACTAGAACTGAACTAGAACTGAACTAGAACTGAACTAGAACTGAACTAGAACTGAACTAGAACTGAACTAGAACTGAACTAGAACTGAACTAGAACTGAACTAGAACTGAACTAGAACTGAACTAGAACTGAACTAGAACTGAACTAGAACTGAACTAGAACTGAAATAGAACTGAACTAGAACTGAACTAGAACTAGAACTGAAGTAGGACTAGAACTGAAGTAGAACTAGAACTGAACTGGAACTGAAGTAGAACTGAAGTAGAACTGAAGTAGAACTGAACTAGAACTGAACTAAAACTGAACTAGAACTGAACTAGAACT
The DNA here is from genome assembly GCA_951394005.1 of Protophormia terraenovae. Classification (NCBI taxonomy): domain Eukaryota; kingdom Metazoa; phylum Arthropoda; class Insecta; order Diptera; family Calliphoridae; genus Protophormia; species Protophormia terraenovae. The sequence goes on along the minus strand of OX596073.1, from coordinate 170,711,683 downwards.
GAACTAGAACTGAACTAGAACTGAACTAGAACTGAACTAGAACTGAACTAGAACTGAACTGAACTAGAACTGAACTAGAACTGAACTAGAACTGAACTAGAACTGAACTAGAACTGAACTAAAACTGAACTAGAACTGAACTAGAACTGAACTAGAACTGAACTAGAACTGAACTAGAACTGAACTAGAACTGAACTAGAACTGAACTAGAACTGAACTAGAACTGAACTAGAACTGAACTAGAACTGAACTAGAACTGAAGTAGAACTAGAACTGAACTAGAACTGAACTAGAACTGAAGTAGAACTAGAACTGAACTAGAACTGAACTGGAACTGAAGTAGAACTGAACTAGAACTGAAGTAGAACTGAACTAGAACTGAACTAGAACTAGAACTAGAACTGAAGTAGAACTAGAACTGAACTAGAACTAGAACTGAACTAGAACTGAACTGGAACTGAAGTAGAACTGAACTAGAACTGAACTAGAACTGAACTAGAACGGAACTAGTACAAAACTCAACTGAACTAGAACTGAACTTAACAAACATTAATCGCTTGCTTGTCTTTGTGAAGTTTTAGGTTTCTTAAAAATCTACAAATAAATTAGAAACTGTCAGTGCTCTCAACCAGAAATAGAAATAATTTGCTGCTGTTGTTTTCACAAAAATATTATTATTGAGCACTAATGACCATAACGTGTGTTATTTGCACCCAAATAACGGTGGTTAGAAAAATAGCAATTTAAAAAGTCATATTAACCTGACGTACTCTCTCTCTCACTCTGTGTATGCAATAAGCTAAAAAGGACATGAATAAGAACGATACAACCAGGTTTTTTATTAAAACTGATATGATGAATGTACAGCGATAAAGATTTTGCAAAAAAAAAAAAAAAAAAGAATTACAAATAAAACTGATTACACATTTATAAAAGATCTAATGAGATCTAAAATGTAACAAAGTAAAGGAAAATAAAAGGCAACGGATAAAAACCAAAAGGAACAAAGACCAAAACTACCCCAGCATTATGGAAACAAAAAACAAATCCTCAAAGGTTTTTTTTCTTGTTCAATCTTTTACAGAGGGTTGAGAAAAATGCAATTGAGGTGAGTTGAGATTGAGTAGCAGCGTATGTGAATTTTTATATGTATGTGTGTGTAAGTGCAGATACAGGATAAGGGTTTATTTTATTCATAAATGTGAAAATGTGTGCAAATCTCTAAAAGGTGTACAAAGCCGCGTACGTCTCATATGTGTGATTTGTTTTGTTATTTCGTAAGGGTTTTATGGATTATTAAGGTTTTTATTTCATGAGATTTGAGTTGAATTTGCGCTACCGCTATAAACCCAATAGATGAGAAGAATGATGATGGTTGCGGATAATATTGTTGATGATGATTTTGCAATTTTTAGCTTTGATTTTGATATAAAGGTTGTGGCACATGTTCATTTCATCTACACTCGATTGCATTTTTTTAATCGTCTGTGAAAGGAACATAGAATATACCAATACATACAAATTCAGAATAATTTGAAACAAAGGTATGAGAGAGGTAGGTCGTGTTGTCGCGTGCCATAGAAAAAATATTAAAGTTTTTTATTTTTATTTTTTACTTTATTTGTTCTTATCACAAAAGGTATATCTGTTAGCAATATTCGTGTAGTTTTTGAGACTTTATAATAAAATGTAGCAGTGTATGCTAAAAATCTATTTATTGGCTTTCTTTTTTATTTATTTGTCTTTTTTTTCAGAGATTTTTACATTTTACTTTGTTGACATTGATGTTTTATTATGACCTAAGGCCAGAGATTTATTAATGTTATTTTTAAAATTTTTGTAAGTTTTTTTTTTTGTCGCATTGTTTGTGCTTATTTGGGTCATGGATTTAAAAAAAATATATATAAAATCCTTTTAATGAAGCAATTGCTTTACGGTATGTGTGTTACTCGAGAAAAATAATATAACATTTTTTCGAAGGTAAGGTCTTTTTATTCTCTCCCAAAGGACATTGAAGACATTTTAAGGAAAAGAAAATTGTTCTTAATTACCGTTATATGAAATAATTTTATTGCATAAATTTTGATTAAGAGATTTCCATCAGTTTTATGTTGATAGTTTATATTGGTTTATCAACTAATTAGGGCGGCACCTGATGAAAAATAGAACTGAACTCGAACTATAACTGAGCTAGAACTGAACTAGAACTGAACTAGAACTAAACTATAACTGAACTAGAACTGAATGAGCTAAAACTTAGCTGAATGGATCTACGACGTAGGACGTTTTTTGGAAAAAATTTAAAAAATTAATTTGATATTTATTTTGTATAGATTTATGTTGTAATTAATATTTTTACTTTCAAATTAGAACAAAGGTTATTTGTGTCAGTTGTACATATTTCCTCTCTTTTTTTTTAAATTGGAAACTAATTTAAGTTTTTAAATTCAACTAAATGAAAGAAACTCGCCTAAAGAACATTTAATTTGCAGCTGAATTTAGTTTCCTTAATTAGTTTCTATTAGTTCTCTTCTTTTTTTATAAAAAAAAAAAACTCAAAAAAATATCCTTTACATTTTCATTCAATATTACCAAAAAAGAGCACCATTAATTTTATTTATTCAGCTGTTTTTACAGTTCAAAAGTCTACAAAGTAACTGAAATTCGTGTTTCAATTTTTGAACTTCAAAACAAACGGTTTCTTGCTGTTTTCATATTCGACAGTTAATGCCGCTAAATAAATATTATTTAAGAAAATATCATATTACATTGATTCAATATTACAATATTTTAGCTTGCGCCAACAAATTTTAAATTTGATAGTTTTGGTCTGTAGGTTTGTGTTTAATTATACTCAAATAAACACTTTAAACAGATGCAGATGAATATGCTACTTTGTAGGAATAGAAGATTAAATAAAGTATGTTTAAATTGATTGAATAATTTTGGTTATGAATTATTAAGTGGCATGTAAAAGGGTTTTGGTTTTTGTTGATTTAACAAAAAAAAAAAAAAAAAAAATAAATAAATAAAAAAATAAAATAATAATTTCTTACATTTTCTTTAAATTGAAATCTTCATGGTAAAAATAGTTACGTTTCTCTTGCAAGAATATAACTAAAACAGTGCTAAATATGAATTCTATGAATAAAAATAAATTTTTAAAAAAATGTTTCTTCAATTTCTAATCCTAATTCATATCATATGTCTGATTGTCTAAATGTCGTGTAAAACTAACTTTTTTGTCTGTCAGTCAAAAAAAAAAAAAAAAAAACTGCCTAATATAACTTTTAGGCTAATCCTTTTTTTAACCCATTCCATTTATTTTATTTCAGTTAAAAACTCATAAAAACTCCTGTATTAAAGTGCGAATATCCTGTGGCAATTTCAGTACTGACAGCTGGTATGGCTTGAACTTGAAATACCAGTTTTCAGTTTCCATATGATGGGTATAAAATATGAAAAAACCTAAAAAAAAACTCTACACCAAACCAATTTGGCACACGTTGCATTTAAAGTGAACTTTTTTTGCTACAACTACCTTGACTGGTTCTATACAGATTTTTTTGATGTTGATTTTTTACGATTTTAACAGGATAATGGCTGGTAAAGATTGGATTTCATAGTCATGCAAACAAGTCAAATAAAAAAATGCAAACTGTGAACTGTTACTGGTAAAATTTTTCGTATATGGGGGACCAACAAAAAGTGCAATAAAAACTGTTGATATGAAAAGTGAGGCGGAAAAAATATATTCATACATTTTTTTTACAGAGGAAAGATCTAAAATTACATTTTGTTGGTAAACGTTTAGTTTTTTACTTTGTGACTAGACCTATGAAGGTGATTTACAAAAGTTAGTTTTTGTTTACTTTTGCAGGAATTTTTTTTGTTAATGTTTATAGATATTTTTTCTAGGCAATCAAATCTAGAAATTTACATCTGTTAAGGAAAAAAAAATATATATATTTTTCTTTTGTAAAAAACTGAAAACACTTTAAATTTTTTTAATATTTCTTTAGTTTTAGGATTTTAAAAATAAATATTCTATTAAATTTCTGTTTAAATTTAATTCCAGTTCAGTTCTTGTTCAGTTCCAGTTCTAGTTTATTTCTAATTCAGTTGTTGTTCAGTTCTAGTTCAATTCTTGTTCAGTTTTAGTTCAGTTCTAGTTCAGTTCTGGTTCAGTTCTGGTTCAGTTCTGGTTCAGTTCTAGTTCAGTTCTAGTTCAGTTCTAGTCCAGTTCTAGTTCAGTTCTAATTCAGTTCTAGTTCAGTTCTAGTTCTAGTTCTAGTTCAGTTCAGTTCAGTTCAGTTCAAGTTCAGTTCTAGTTCAGTTCTAGTTCAGTTCTAGTTCAGTTCTAGTTCAGTTCTAGTTCAGTTCTAGTTCAGTTCAGTTCTAGTTCAGTTCTAGTTCAGTTCAGTTCTAGTTCAGTTCTAGTTCAGTTCTAGTTCAGTTCTAGTTCAGTTCTAGTTCAGTTCTAGTTCAGTTCTAGTTCAGTTCTAGTTCAGTTCTAGTTCAGTTCTAGTTCAGTTCTAGTTCAGTTCTAGTTCAGTTCTAGTTCAGTTCTAGTTCAGTTCTAGTTCAGTTCTAGTTCAGTTCTAGTTCAGTTCTAGTTCTAGTTCAGTTCTAGTTCTAGTTCAGTTCTAGTTCAGTTCTAGTTCAGTTCTAGTTCAGTTCTAGTTCAGTTCTAGTTCAGTTTTAGTTCAGTTCTAGTTCTAATCCTTGTTCATTTAGAGTTCAAATATACTTACATAAGTTTATTCTGTTAATTGTTCTAAAATTTAAAAATTCGTACCATAGGAAATCGCTTATGACTGCATGAATAAATTTATTTTAATTTTTAGCCGTTGCAAGTACAAAGAAAGGGTTGCAGCTTATTCTATTTAAAATGCTTTCTAGTACAATGTGTGCTTAATTTCGTTACTTTTAACAGCTTAATTTAAATTCACCCTGGTTTTTTTACGTTAAAATTTATTTTACATTGTACGAGTATTTATGCCATTCAACCATTGTACATTTAATAATACTTAAGAACGCTTGATCAACCTGGAAAGAAAAGCGAAAGCCAGAAGAGAAAAAAAAAAGCTATGAAAATGGCACAAAAGTGATTATGCATAATCGTTTCCACTTGTGCCCATACAGAAGTTGTAGAGTAGCAGCAGACAAAGTAAACGTTACAATGAAAAAGTAACCTGATGATGAGATTACAGGATTTTCAGGAATACAACAGCATATAGAAGTTGTACTAGTGAAGTATAGGCAAAAAATAAAAAACTCACAGTTGTTGCATCCTTCAGACATGCAGAGGGTTTATTTGCGCTAATGAAAAAATGATGAATGAAATTTTTTATTTTTGAAAATTTTGTTACCATGAGTGGCATTGAAAATAGAGAAAAAATTTTTAAATTTAAATTAGATTAATTGATTGAAATGCTTGAGAGTAAGTAACTTGCAGTTACAGTGTTCTTACTCGTATACAGCCACTGTTTTTGTATAAATAATTTTTAGTAAATTTTTGAGTTTGTCTGTCTTTCTGTCTAGCTGACTTTCTGTCTTGTAGTATGTTGTGCGGTTCTTGATGATCGTCATCAACACCCTGATTTAATGTGGTGTGTTTTTTGTATAATTTTTTTTCTCCCCATGATGATTGACGTTTTTAAAAGGTAGTCCGTCAGTGGTTCCTGTTATTAATTCCTTTTACAATACCATTTAGATAGAAGCAGGCAACATTAGCAGCTCTCTTTGTATACTCTGAGGATTGTTTTTTATGTTTATGATGTTATAGTTGATGATGATGATGATGAGCTATATGATGATGGTGGTGTAAAATAGTGTTGACGTTTTGTTTTTATTACTTCGTCATTTTATTTTATCCGTAATGGTTTTTCAAAACAAATTCTTCAAATGAATGTCACATTTTTCATTTTTTTCCATTTATTCATTCACTTCAGCTCGTTACAATTTTAAAATCTCATTTGTTTAAGGTGTGAATAATCGAGGAATTAGTTAAATGAAGTGTAAACTCTTAGTTTCCTCTCTGAGTAGACTGAGTGTGATGTAAATGAAAATTAGAGTGTTGATAGAATATCATCAAAATACACTTTGTTTGAAGGTGTTGATGGTTAAGTGTGGGAACTGTTAGAAGATTATAATATTTACTAAAAGTTCTATAGAAAATGTTTAGATAAAAAGATTGGATTGTCATTTATTTCTTTATAAAATAGTCATAATACAACTAGATTTTTATACTTATAACTTACTAAGAAAAATTAATTACTAAAATGTATATTATTACCACCGCAATTCTAATTAGTTAAAAAATTAAAAATAAATTCATTTCCTTAATTCTAAAGTCAATATGTACGCAAATGTGTGAACAACGCATTTAAAGCAATTAAAAATTTCCTTCATCCAACCTCTTCTCTCTAATAGTCGTTCACAAATTAACTGCATGACTTGACACTTGTGTGAATGATAATTTTTTTATTGTGAAAACTAAATGCAACTAATAATTTTTTAATGTGTCTATTTAACAATTAGTTAAGTTACATTTATAAAAAGAATAAAAAGTAAATAAAAATGTAAGAATTTATTTTTATTACAATAAAATTTATAAATGTTTAAAACGAGCTTACAATTTGACTATTTTTAGCCTGTAGCATCATCATCAGCATTGTCATCAGTAGCAAAAACAGAATCGCCAGCAACATCTACAGACAACAACATTCTTTAACTGTGAAACAAAAAATTATATACGAGTTTACTAACTTCATTCACACAACACTTTTCCATCATGCAGACGGACGGACAGATAAACAAATGAAAATTATACATTCATGCAATCTTGCATGATGTGGAATTATAATGGATTGTATTAGGTGGGAGGAAAAATAAATAAATTTAATTAGGAACGAAGTAAAGATGAATTGGAGTTAAATAAATTTAATTAAAACTTGACTAGAACTGAACTAAAATTGAATTAGAACTGAACTAGAACTAAACTAGAACTTAACTAGAACTTAACTAGAACTGAACTAGAACTGAACTAGAACTGAACAAGAACTGAACTAGAACTGAACTAGAACTGAACTAGAACTGAACTAGAACTGAACTAGAACTGAACTAGAACTGAACTAGAACTGAACTAGAACTGAACTAGAACTGAACTAGAACTGAACTAGAACTGAACTAGAACTGAACTAGAACTGAACTAGAACTGAACTAGAACTGAACTAGAACTGAACTAGAACTGAACTAGAACTGAACTAGAACTGAACTAGAACTGAACTAGAACTGAACTAGAACTGAACTAGAACTGAACTAGAACTGAACTAGAACTGAACTAGAACTGAACTAGAACTGAACTAGAACTGAACTAGAACTGAACTAGAACTGAACTAGAACTGAACTAGAACTGAACTAGAACTGAACTAGAACTGAACTAGAACTGAACTAGAACTGAACTAGAACTGAACTAGAACTGAATTAGAACTGAACTAGAACTGAACTGGAACTGAACTAGAACTGAACTAGAACTGAACTAGAACTGAACTAGAACTGAACTAGAACTGAACTAGAACTGAACTAGAACTGAACTAGAACTGAACTAGAACTGAACTAGAACTGAACTAGAACTGAACTAGAACTGAACTAGAACTGAACTAGAACTGAACTAGAACTGAACTAGAACTGAACTAGAACTGAACTAGAACTGAACTAGAACTGAACTAGAACTGAACTAGAACTGAACTAGAACTGAACTAGAACTGAACTAGAACTGAACTAGAACTGAACTAGAACTGAACTAGAACTGAACTAGAACTGAACTAGAACTGAACTAGAACTGAACTAGAACTGAACTAGAACCGAACTAGAACCGAACTAGAACTGAACTAGAACTGAACTAGAACTGAACTAGAACTGAACTAGAACTGAACTAAAACTGAATTAGAACTGAACTAAAACTGAACTAGAAAATAACTTGAAATAAACCAGAACTGAATTAGATCTAAATTAAAGTTTATTTACAACTAAGAAAAGCTGCCTTGTAAGTAAAAAGAATTTACTTTTTCTACTATCCAATAAGTTTCTTTCAGCATTAATGCTTCACAGCTCAAAAAAGTGTCAAATGTTTGGTTTAATTAAAGTTTGCTGTAAAAAAAAGAAACAAATTTAAGTTAAACTGGAGAAGGACATTGACTTTAAATAAACCTATGCAGTCTTACTTAGCTGAGCTGCTTTGAGGTCTTTGTTTCATATGGCTGCTGATGATAATGACGATACACAAAAATCCACATTGTTTTTATAAATTTTAATACTCATAATGTGGTTCACTTTTTACGATTCGATGTGTGAATTGTTTTTTATCGTTACAATTTGAAAAAAGAATAAAAACAAAAAAATACAGTGTTTAACACGACGACAGAGACAATTAAAGTTAATATAATTTTTTTTTTATGGATTTTTCGCTAAATATTTTTGCAAATGACTCATTTGCTGCTGGTAGCTCAATGTTGCTCGTAATTGAGAGTGAGACATTGTGTTAAACCGATCCCGCCTGAATAATGTTCAGTTGTACACGCGTTTTTTATTTAATTCTCTTTATTTGTTTTTTAATTTTGTAGTTTTGTGAATAATATTTTTTTTTTTGCCACTTAATCTGTTGTAGAAAAAAGTGTAAGTTTAAATATGATCACAACTCATTTTTGATGCCGTTATACATATTTCAATTGTAATGATGTTATTGTTGGTTTTGGGGGAGGGGCGGTGAAAGATGGCGGTGTTTGTTATATGGCGTCGTGTTAGTTAATTTTAAATTAAATGGTTTGACAACTATTTATTAAAATGCCTGGGAAAACAATGAACTCAAATAAAATATTAAAAAAATTTGTTTAAAAATTAAAAAAAAAAAAAAATTACCACTTAGTTGAGGATAGAAAAAAATCAATTAAAAATATGACAAAAATAGAATATGATTATGAACTAATTTAAAAATTGAATAAATACAATTAAATTTTTGAGACACTAAAGCATATTTGTATAAAGTTTTAAATACGATTAGTTATAAAAAGAGCAAAGTTTGTGTAATCTAAAAACTAAAAGATATTCTTCTTATCTTGGCATAACTGCATACATTGTATTTTTTTAATATTGTTGTCCTTTTTTAAGCATAAAATTTAAAACAGAACTTAAACAGATTTAATTTTTGTTTTGTATTGAAATCAACCAAAACCAAGACAAGGTATTAAAAACTCAAATTAATGTTTTGCCGACAAAAAAAAAAAAAAAAAAAAAAAAAAATGTTAAATATTTAAAAGGAAAAAAAACTATAAAATTTCTAACTGACAGTTACGGTCTGTAAAACACACGTTTACATTTTTCAGCAATAATACCTCGTGTTCTTTATTCTTTCACAAAAAAAAAGCCTCCAAATTCCGATTAGAGTCTGTAGTCGGTAGACTGACTGATTGTTGTACACGATATTGTGGTGCTAGTGGCATGTTTGCATTTTGTGAACATATGTTTGCCAAATGCTGATAAATGTCATTTAGCAAAAATACAAACACACATTAAAAATAACACAATGTTAAAACATACATAAGTATATATACAGCTTAAACTCTATCATCCTTCAAAGATTCTGTTTGCATAAGCCGTAATATGGTACCTAGAAACTGATAACTTTTTATTTATGTTTTTAGTTTATCGAGGTGTGAATTGATTTTTTGTATATTTAATATGAGGATTTTTCTGATTGTTTTCCTAAATGATTTACGTATGCTTTGCCTCACTCATTTACTCATATTAACGCGAGGGTTTGTCCTGGGGTTTACACAAACAAACAATAAAAATTAAATTCAAAATACGCGAACCCACACACAATTGTTGTTCTATTCTTTACATATGTTGCAATGCTTGACCAAATACCGGACTTCCTTTTTCGACTTATTTGTTGTTTTAAAATTTCCAACCAGGATTTTATGATTTTCTTTACTGAGTAGTTATTTACATTAGTTTGGTTTTTCATTTACTTAGGTAGTTTTCATAAATGGTTGTTTTTCCTCATTTTTTCCAAAAGGAAAATGTGTTATTTTCCTGTGTAATTTAGTTTATTATTTTTATGATTTGTATGTTTTGTGAGTAGAGAAGCCAGGATCAAGTATAACGCCATTTGTTTTGCTGAAAAGAAAAATAACAGATGAGCGCAGGCGCTTAGTTTAAACAGGCGTTATCAGGGTTAAGAGTTATTCATTCATTATTTAGTGGGTTTTTAAAAAATAAAATTTAACATTTTGTGTGATAAAGAGGTAGATATTGTGGGATCATCATAATTCTTGCTAGAAGTCAAAAAGGTTTTTATTTAAATAAGCAAAATTCCAATATATTTTTTGGGTTTATAATTAAGGATTATAAACGAACAACTTAATCAGAAACGGATTAGTTACTGAGGTAATTGACTTAAATTAATAATTATCGATTAATTTTCTGACTGTTAGTGCAGAAAACTTTCTAGAATTTTGTTATCTATTATAGTAATTAACAAGGTAAACCCAAATATGCTTTAAAAAGTTTTTCCTACGCATAAAATATGCTCATAAAATATAAGAACAATTTATGGTATGAAAATTATTAGGGAATCGGATTTTAAAATAGCATGTGACATTAAAAACTATGTAAAAATTAAATTGGGACAAAAATATACCATTTTATATGAAAATATGACAAAATTAGCTGCAAAGCTCAAATATCTTTTTAGGACTAAAATATGAAAAAATCAATGCCAAATTAATAAGAATTGTCTTAAATGTATAAATAACTACAAGTAACCCCCGGTTTACGTGATAATTATAACATGGTTCAATAATAGTGACCATTTCTTGAAATAAACGTTTTTATTTTAAGCGAATTTTATATAACGCGTTTAAACAATAATGGTAAACCTTGAATTGCGCAAAATACAGTACTGTACACTAAATCGTGTTTAGAAATGTTTATGGAAAAATTAGATAACTTTAAGAAAATATTTAAAAAAAGGATCCAAAGTAAACGAATATCGAATATATAAAGAAAATACACTTATAGCCGTATGCAAAAAAATCGTAGTTTTGCTTTCAAGTACACATTAATTATATATATTGAAAAATTAAATGTGAATATTCTCTGCAAAACATAAAGAAAGAATGAAAATGAAATAGAAGGTGGGTTAAAGTAGGTTTAATTTTTTATATTTGAACTAAGAATCACTTTTGCACACAACTTTAAAAAATTTTACTTAACAACGGTTTGTAAAGCTATGTTAAGTTTTTCCGCATATATACCAAAATAGTGAATAAAAATAATATGATTGAAGAAAAAATTAAAAATTTTGGAACAACCTGAAAGAAATTTCAGCTATCAATGACATTTTCCAAAATTGATTAATTTAAAGAATCTTCATCAGGTTTCTTAAAGCCAATGAAACATTTCCATCGCATTTTAAATCAATTAAGAAAATTGATACCAAAGTTACTATGTGTTGAAATATGTGTTTTAATTTAACGCGATTTTTAGGTCATAAACTAATACTTTTCATTTATTTAGTGGTTTAATTTACGCGTTATAAAAAATTCTGGTCCTGTAATATAAATTTGTTTTTATTCTGAACCTCGTTTTTATTTCACACGTACTTTCTCCAGTCCCAACAAGCCGCGTAAAGCGAGGGTTAACGTACCAGTATGGTTCAATTGTAGACAAGGAAAAAAAAAATGATTTTGCATATTTTTAGTTGCTTTGGTGTTTACTAACTCCACTAGGAACAAAGGTAAACCACTTATATGTTATAAAAAAAAAATAAATAAATTCACTTATTTCTGATTAGAATGCGAAATTCCGAACGCAAAAAGCCTCGATATTTGATGGCATTAATAATCACGTTTTTGTTTGTGTTTTATTTTCGTTATTAATGCTTTATCACGAGATAAAATGAAAAAATACAATAGCACTTTTATTGTATAAAAATTGAAAGAGGTTAGAGGCTTATTTAACTTTATATTTTAAAGACAGTATTAAAAATAATGGGAGTAATTATTAGAGTTTTATAATTCGAATTTTTTTCAGTTTTTTAAAAAATGCCGATTTTTCGACTTTTCGACTTTTTATGATTTTGGAATAGTCGACATTTCGATTATTATCGACTTTAGGACTATTTTAGATATTTTTAATTTTTTTTTTCAAAAAATTTAGTTTTTTCAAAATTTTCCAACTTTCTGGAAAATCATGTTGAAGATATTATAGGTATAGTCCTCCCAATCACCAGAAACATTTCAGTTTTTTTTTCTTCACGTCACATTTATTACCCTTTGAGGACCCAAGAAAATATGATTCCATGATGAATTTAGGTTATAAAATTTTCCAAGTAATAGGTAGAGCAGATAAGTTTTATATCCATGACATGGGGCTACAAAAATGTAGTAATAATTTGTCACACATAGTCGTTAAAATTGTAAAAATAACGAGTTTCTCAATTAACTCCCATAAACAATCAAGTAGAGGGAAAATTTGTATTTAGTATAACAAACAAAAGATCGTAGATCTCAAAAATGGTATTTTTGAAATGAAAATAAAAATACCAATTTAAATAACAGTTACCAAAAAATTATAAGAAAAATATATTGTCAAGAAATTGGCCTAATTTTAACTCTTTATACTAAATATAGTGCAGATAGTTAAATGAAACATTTCCATGATGTCACAATTTTAAAATAAATATTTTTTTTTTAATTTTAATTTTTTTAATATATCCATATATTGAAAAATATATGGATATATTTTTCTTAAAATAGGATTTAAGAATGCACTATTTTTAATTTTTATCCCAGCAAAAAACGAACTGAAAAAGAGCTGAAAAAGTCATGAATTTAACATTGTGTTGGCATTGGAAGGAAGTACTTACTGATGCAAAAGAGCTGCAGAAGTTCTTTTTTTAACCCATGGTTGTCATTGGTAGGATGTTCTTCTTTTATGCTTCTCATTCACTTCTTTTAAAGTACTTCTTTAAAACTATGTTTATGGATTTTTTTTACAAAAATTCAGTTTTAGCCTTATTAAAAGATTAGATATTATTAACCTTTTTTCCGGCTAAAATTTCATTTATTTTCACTTTTTTGGAAGTGATTATTAAGAACTTCCAAAAAAGTTTAAAATATACACGGTATTCTCCTTTTTAAGTGGTGAAAATGTTCTTTTTTGGAAGCTCTTGATCGTTTTTTTGCTGGGTATATTAAATGCAGCAATAGTCTGTCACTAAAGTAGGATTCCATATGCGTTGATATAATCTCTCAGTAAAAGGTTTTTGGTATAAAAGCTCCCATTTTTCCTATTTTTTCAGAGTTTTTAGTAATTTTAAAGACTGTTAGGTGCTATGGAGGGCATGTTACAGACATAGCATATTCTACACTTTTGTTGCATTATTCCTTCTCTATAAAATATGAATTCATAATTTGCTCTATCAAGAAAATTATATAGCCAAAAATTTTCTTAGAGGTACATGAAATCACTTGGTCATCAATGGGTTAAAAGTGTATTGTGATGGAAGTATTTCAGATTAATTTTTTCACTGCATTTAGTCTTAGAAGTAAGAATTAAATAAAATTATTGAGGATATATTTTTTCCTAATTTTTTGTTAGCTTTTTTATTTATTAATTTTGTCAAACATTTGATGTTTAAAAATTTTTTGTCAATGTGATTTTAAGAAATTTACCATTTTTGATATCTGCTGTCCTGTATTAGTTATATCCAGGGCAAGTTTTTCAAGCTTTTCGCTTGGAAAGTAAGCATTTGCATATTTCAAAAGTATTTCACAAAAAATGCTTATATTTCAAATCTATGCATAAATTTGCATATAATGGATACAAAAGTTAGTTTTCTTAACAAAAACACAATTTTTTGGTTATTTTTCAAATGATTTCTAAAAAAATTATTGTGAGTATTTTGAGTACATTGTAAATATTGTAAAGAAAAAAATTCGGAAGCGTCAAATATGATACTTTAAATTAAAATAGTTATGTTTTTTATAAGTTTCGAAATCTATTAAAGTTTGAATGTTAAAAAATGCATATTTGTGCATATCTTCTACATATTAATATATGAGAATGCATAAATTCGTTGGTTTTTATATACATATTCATGCTATTTTTGCATATTTCTGTGCATATTATACCATTTTTTCGTGCTTTTTCAAGCGCATATGTCAATTTTTTTTGTGCATATAAAAACTTGTCCTGGTTATATCAAATATAAATTTCCCCTATATACCCACTCCTTAACACTAATTTTTCAAAGGTTTTATGAGAGTCAATTGAGAAATTCTTGATTTTTACAACTTTAACGACTTCTAGGGGCTATGTGTAAGACGTTAGAGACTTTACTATTACTATATTTTTTTAGCCCAATGTCTTGTATATAAAACATGTGTGAAAAATTTCCTCTACCTATTTCCAGGAAATTTTTATAACCTAAAAACTTCTTAAGGAAACTAATTTTTTTGGTCCTCAATGTGACGTGATGGAAAATTTTCATTTGACTTTCTACACTATATCAAGCCTAAGGGATAAGAATTTTTCCGAGTTATTCGAGATATAAAGCTTTTTTTCTTACGTTTATTTCGTCAAATACTTGCTAAGTTGGAGTTCACACGCAACAATTTTTTGTCGCAATTCTGAGATCGCAGGAGAGAGAGAGAGGAGAAAGAAGTGATAAGTTTTTATATTCTCTTTAACTTTCCTGCCTACGAAATGCAAATTGCAGTAAGAAAAATTGCTGTGTGTGAACCCGGACTTATTCTTAATTAAACTTTACTCTTATTCATATCATGTGTGAGTTTAAGAAATATTTTCTAACTTTTTGGGCCCTCATATACTCAAATACTTAAATTTTAAGTTGTGTAACTGAAAATTAAATAATTTAGAAAACTATTTTCGTTAATAAATCCATGGCACCTCTTTAATTAATTTGATGAATTAATCAAAATAATTTATTAAAACATCATTAAGACATGCATTTAAGCCTTTTATTATTATTTTCTGCAAGACCTTGAATTTGTAGCAAAAGTCAGTCAACTCTTAGATGTCCTAGAATTACAATGTGTAGGTTTCTGTAATTTCTGCATTTCTAAAGCTTTTTTTATTTCTCCATTGTGTGGGCTTTTTCTAATTGTATTCTAATGTAATTCTTAAAATAATTTGATTTCATTATTCTCTTTTATTTTATTAATTTGATCATATTATTGTTGTCGTTTTAGGTAAGCGCAAATTTTTATTTAGATCATCTACGTGCAATTCAAGTAAGTTCTATACGAATTTGAAACTTTGAAATTATTATTCTTTAAATCATGTTTAAGTGTCCAATATCAAAATGATCGTGGCTTTGTTACCGTCAACCAACCGTTGCATGGTGGAGTGAGTACCTTTTGTGTGGGTGTTATTTTAAAATGACTTTATGCCTCAACGTTAAAATAACCATAAAGAATTATTTTCAATTAGTCAAAACGAATATTATTACTACTATGATGGAAAATGGAGATTTTTTATTTTCAATATTATAGTTAATATAATGGATTTTAAAAGCAATTGAGGCATAAATTTTCTAGGAGTTATAGAGAATTTTGGTGTAGCATTTGCTTAAAATAATATCAAGCTACATTTTTAGTTATGAAAACATTGCAACTTTTTGATAAACATCAAGGTATTTTTTTTTGTTGCAAACAACAACAACTTGTTGCTTTTATTATTATGTTGTGGGTGCAACTGCAACATTATATTTTAAAAATAATAATGAAACTCACTAAACAGACCTGCCTGCCATCAATGTTGTATTGAAACAATTGTACAAAAATTAAGCACGTACCATATTCTGGTGTATGCAACCTAATGAATTATTTGTTGTTCTGTTTCAGTTTTTGGTGTTTTTTTTTTCGGGGTGATTACTCAAAAGCATTGGGAGGTAGTTTTAATTTAATACTACGTTTGTTACAGAATGATTAATTTTACCATTAAAGTTTGCAAAAGTATTAAATATTCCTGAGGTTTTAAAGATATTTTGTCAAAAAACAATTGTGTCTCATTGCCGAATAAAATTACATTACACCACTTTTCAAAATACTAGTGGATACTAAGATAATTAGAGTAGCTAGATGACGAAATAATCATAACTAAAGAAGTTGTTAAAATAGGATTATTAAAAGTAGCTATAATACCTAACTTGTAAAAATTTTATACTTTTTAAAGATCTGGTTTCTTTTCTTTTTTCAAATTTGTAAAGTATTATTAATTCGTCTTTTATTCTTTCTTCCACACTTCATTGTGTTTAGTTTATTAGCTTTGCTTAATAAAAACATCATTTGGGTGGTCAAAAACGAAATGAAAAAGTAACAAAACATAAAAATAATATTTCGTTTAAATGTTTGTTTTTATAAATCAACAAAATTTCATATTCAGACAAACATTTTCTGCTGACTTGAACAAATAAAAGTACAAAAACAAAATGTACTGCAAAATACTAGGAAATGATTGCTTTTTCTTGCCTCGTATTGTTTAAATTTAATAAAAATAATATTTAATTTATTTAATCAAATATTTTTGATATAATTTTGAAGAAAATTAAAACAAAAAGTTTACAAAAACATTAAATGGAAACTTATTTATTTGCCAAAAAAAAAAAAAAAAAATTAGGAAGAAAATCTAAAAACTTTAAAATAAATAAACTTAAGAAAAGCTATGCAAAAGTTTTTAATCTATATTGAAATTGTTATTGTATTTTTTTTTTGAATACATGGAAGAAGGTGAAAGGATATATGTTATATGATGAAGTACATAGCAGTGGAGAAATGTAATCATTCAAGTGTTTACCTTCACATTTGTTTCACTTAAATTTTGAAAAATACTTTTAAGGCAAATGTGAGCTACATATTTATAGTTGAGAAAAGTTTTAAAACTTTTAGTTGTAGTGTGTGTTTTTAAATTCTTGGTGAATGAGGCAAATGGAGAAAAGGAAATTTGGTGGTAGAATATAAAATAAATTAAGTCTTATGGGTAACACAAAGTAACTTAGATAATGTGAAATTAATAAATTTAAGGAATAACGAAAATTTGGAAAAGTCAAAAGTAAAAGGTGAAACCAGCGTTGTCAACTTTTTTGATCCAAAACGCGCCGGTCATTATTTAAAAACGCGCTAAAAGGCGCTAAATTATTTTTGAATAAAATATGTTTTTATTATTTAGTTAAATATGTAATTTTTATTAAAAACAAAACAACCTATTTCATATATATTTGTTATTTTAAGTTCATGTGCAAATATTTAGTGTTTTTATGTAATATTGAACATTCATGTTTTATAAAAACAGTATTTGAGGTGCAAAGAAATGTTATACAATTGATAATAACTTTAATTTTAAGGCTCTTGAAATAATGAATATATTAAATTTGAATATGAAACTCTGATAGTATTGAGTAACTACTTTACAGTACCCAAAAAAAGCGTGCAAATACTCGGTACTTAATACTAATACTTGCACAGTACTAGAACTTTTCTTAAAAGAGTACTATTTGTTTCCAATTTTGTGTCGATTATATTGAAACTAAAAGGGATCATTGTAACTGAATTAAGTATTTTGCAACATCCACGAACTTTGGAAGTTATAATAGAGTTCTTAAAAAAAAAAAAAACAGTTACCAAAAAGCCTTAATATCTGAAAAGGCAATTTAACGTCTTATAGAGTTTTTGAAGTCTCGAGTATTTGTGTACTTAGTATTCGATACCGGACTATATACTAAGTTTTAAAAATAGTTTTATGTTTTAAAACTTGTTTTTTTTCAAATATGAAAATTGTCCAACATCTTTTGTATTGATTTTTATTTTTGTTTACTCCTTCCCACTACATTTAGCGTCGGCAAAAAACCAACCAATGTAGAATGGAAAGTAAGAAAAGAATAAAATCATGGTTTATTTGTTGGGCTTTGTTGGGCTTTTTTCTCATTGAGTTTATAAAGTTTACTCTCTAATATATCTTTAGTTTTTCTAAAAAAATTGGGAAAGGTTTCCTGATGAGCTGGCTTAAGCAACCGGCGAAATGCGCATAGGAAATAGCTTCCCCCCAACAAATAAATTGTGAATTTATTCAAAGTAACGATCGCGACTATTAGCACAATATTAAAATTTTTAATATTTTGTTTATCGCAGCTTAATTATTTAAATTTTTTTTTATTTTTTTTAATATTCATTGAAAATAAATTTAAAAACAGAATATATATCGATGGCTTAAATTAGAAAAGACGTATCTCAACTTTTCGTAATTTTACAGGAGAAGGAAAAAACTGATACAAACAAAAGGCAGTTTTAATTCAAAACAAGGAGCAAAACTAGTTCTGACTTTTATTTCTGGATTTTTCTACTCCTTAGGAAATTATCTTAGATAGGGCTCTTTTCTGTAATTTAAATTTAATTAGAATAAATTAATGTTATAATTGGTGTTTCAAATAACAAAAATTAATGTTTCAATAGATTACAGCAAAAAACTGCAAAAATATACCTTATAAAGTAAATTTTCATAAAAATGGTGGCAGGATTGTTTTTAGATATTGAAAATCGTAAAAATTTTTTTAAATAAGGCTATTTTTTCTTTAAAAATACAATCAGGGCAGATATACATACATATATTATATTAGTTTATAAATATATTATTTCAAATGACTCATATCCAAAGGTTCCAACTATATTTACTATGGCATTTACTATGCTTCTTCCTGAAATTTGAGATTATTATTATTATTTTTTTTTTTCCAAAATTCAGAAAAATGTAGAAAACAAAAACTAATCGAATATAAAAAGCGCCAATTTAGCGCCTTTTCAAGAAAAAGCGCTGATGGAAAAAAATGCGACTTTTGGGTTGCTGAAAAGCGCTAAATCTAGCGTGAAAAGCGCTAAATTGGCAACACTGGGTGAAACTAAACAAATAAATTCCCAGCAAAAATACGATCAAGAGCTTCCAAAAATCCAAAAAACATTTTCACCATATCAGAAGTCGAACTAAGTGCATATTTTAAATTATTTTGGAAGTTTTTAATAATTACTTCCATAAAAGTGAAAATAAATGAATTTTTAGCAGGGAAAATGGTTAATAATTTCTAAGAAAATTTAAATTTTACAAATTTAAAAGCATTTCTATTAAGGCTTAACTAGATTTTTTTTTAAATTTTATAAACATAGTTTTAAGGGAAGCACTTCAAAAGAAATGAGCAGGACATACAATAGAAGAACATCCTACCAATGACCATGTGTTAAAAAATAAATTCTACAGCTCTTTTTCATCACAAAGTACTTCCTTGCAATGACAACACAATGTTAAATTCATAACATTTTCAGTTCTTTTTTGCTGGGTTTAAAAACATTTGTAGTCAATTACATGAGATCTGATTTTTGGAAATGTAACTTTTTGTTACTTTTTATCAATTGTATAAACACCAGAGTCTCTGGCGGAGTCGAATACATGACAAATTAGCTTATTGTCAACAATTCCATGCAGATATGATAATTTATTCACGAAAAATTATAACTGTAATTTGAATATTTTAAATTGTTTATGTTTTAAATAAATAAATTTAAAAAATATAAGCTTTTTATTGTTCCATATTTCAGTACTTATTTGTAACCTATAATGTAATAATAACTTCTATAATACTTTGAAATTAATGAGTTATTGAATAGATTCAAGGTAATTAATTCTTACAATGACATTTAAGTAATGACTTTTTGAAATGCTTACCCGTAATAATACAGAGTATGTAGTTGCCTCTAATGACATCGACGTCTTAAAATAATGAGTTATTCATCTATTGTGTAAGTTGTGATGAGCCACTACATTAGCTTCTTAACTCATTACATGGCAAGCAAAGCTTTTGCTGGGAATATTATTATGTAATTTCTAAATTAAAATTTATTCCTTGCATTTTTGTCATTTGCGATTTTTGATGATTTTTTGAAAATCTTTAGAAATTTTTGTACGAAATTTAGGTAGCTAGATAGAAATGGGTTATACAAGTACTCAGATAAGTGCTTCTATATCCATTCGAAGTCCTACAGGTCCATTGTGTGTCCCTTCGTAGAAGTGATAGAGTAGAAGTAGTAACAGAAGTATTGAGAGCGAAGAGGTAAGATGAGACCAAGAAAAGAAAAAGAGATATACGAAATTTAAGTTTTGTTAAAAAAATACGCTTCATATCTCTATAGTTATTAAAGATATTAAATGAGTATAACTTAAAGAAAATTTTAATTCGAACTTTTTAATATTTTATTTAACTAAATTAGACAAATCGTTTTCGAGATATGCTTCAATATATGGTGCAACCTAGTAAATTTCGCGAAAACCAGAGTCAATTCAAAAAAGTGGAGTGAGGGCTTAGTACTTCATAATATGCATCCGAATTGAATGAGAATTTTTTTACTAAATTATTGTATTTTAAAAACATCAGATCCATAGAAAATTTTCGATAAATTTTTTAAAAGTTTGGTCGATAACTTTTGTCTCCATACGAAATTTTCGATAACTTTTCACAGTAATTTTCTTCTTATAGGATTTTTTTATTTTCAATATATTTTTTTGTTTATTAGAAAATTTAAAAATTTTTATATTTTATAAATTTGTTATAAATTTCGTTATAAATTTTTTTATTGGAAATTCGAGGTAAATTTTCTTTGTATAATAAACTTTGAGATACAATTTAGTTTTATAGAAAATTGGAGATAAATTATTTTATAGTTAGAAAATTTGCCACAAAATTTATTTATAGGAAATTTGCAATAAATTTTTTTTAGAAAATTTTACGATAAATTATCTTTTTATAGAAAATTTGCGATAAATTTTTTTTTTGCGAATTTGGCCTTAATACGAAATATGAAATAAATTTTCTTTTTACTGGAAATTTAAGTTAAATTTTCTTTTAATTATAAAACTTTCGATAAATTTTCTTTTCGTTAAAAATTTTCGATAAATTTTCGATATTTTTTTTTTTTATTAGAAATTTTCGATAAATTTTGCTTTCTTAAGATATTTTTAATAAATTTCTTTTCATAAAAAATTTGTGATACATTTTTTTTTTATAAGAAATTTTGATAATTTTTCCTTTCATAAGAAATTTTCTATAAATTTTCTCTCCATAATAAAATTCGATAAATTTTCTTTTTATAAGAAATTCGATAAATTTTCTTTTTATAAGAAATTTTCCTTTCATAAGAAATTTTTGATAAATTTTCTTTTCATAAGAAATTTTCCATAAATTTTCTTTACATAAGAAATTTTCTATAAAATTTCTTTTCATATAAAAATTTCGATAAATTTTCTTTGTGTAGAAATGAGATAGATTTGCTTTCGAAACAAACTTTCTTTAGAAAATTCGCAATAAATTTTATTTTTATGGGAAATTTGTGATCAAGTTTCTTTTTATAGGATATTTGTAATAAAAATTTTTATTTTATAGATTTTTTTTTTTCGGAAAAAATCTTCATTACATTTTTATTCGATTTAGAAAAATTTTAATTAAATTTCTATTAATAGAAAATGTAAAAACTAACTTCTTTATTAAAAACTTTTGTTAAATTTTATTTATAAGAAATTATATTTATATATATTTTTTATTAAAAATAATATTTCGACAAATAATCTAAATTGTTTTCTCTCCCCCAAATATTCCTAACGGATGTTAAGAAATTTTCCATCATTCAAAAAATTTATCGTTTTGTTTTTGTCAAAAATATCTTTTTATATCCTTTTCCTTATATAAAAACAAATAAAATAAATATTTGAATTCTTTGTTGATTTACCACGTTAACGATTTGTGAATTTGTTTGTTAAAGTTTTCCCTTCCAAATCTTTATGCTACTTTGAATAACTTCAATTGCTGTAGTCAAAAAAATATAGAGAAGAAGTTTTAGTAGCAACAGCACGCCTTTTTAAGTAAACAATAAGAACTATAATTTCTATTGATATTTAAAATAAACTTAACTTTTTTCTACATATACATATTTAATACACATTCATATTTAAATATACTGGAAGATGCAAATCTAAAGTATATTAATCTAAATCAGCGTTGAAGAATTTGTTGGATGCTACAAACTACATTTACTCCAATTTACATATTTATATATATGATTAGATTTAGACTAATAATTTTATTACGAAAATATCATATTTCATCAGTAGTTTCAGTAATTTCATCAGTACCATAGATTTTAGTACAAATTTAAAATATGTGAGAGCATTTTATTTAATTAAAGAAATTACTTGGCATCTTAAATTAAAAAATCATTTCATCCCTTATTACTTAAATGTATACAAGTGGTCAAAAGAGTAACTAACTGGTTTTGTTAGTAGTGTTATAACTGATGAAAAGTTGTTTATTGCCACTTTCAAAATTGTACGATTACTGTTCGATTCCATGTATGAAAACTTCCATCGTAAAGGATGCATGGCTTCTTGCATTTGCTAAAGGATATGCAAAAAAAGAAAAGAAAAAACAAAAATTGCTAAAAGTTTGTCGTTTATCGTAATAAAAGTAAAAATAATTTTATTTTGTTTGTAAATAGAACAACTTCTATGAACTCAAATAAAAATAACACACAAAAGCGATGTGTGTTGAAAGGAATATGTATGTGAAAAAATGAAGTATACTTTCAAGGACTTTATACATAAATTAGTATTGTTTATACACTAGTATGGAAGATATTTTGAAAATTATATTTTAAAAATGTTGAAATCTTTAAATTAGTTTTAACATCAATTAGAGTGTGAAAAAGGAATTGAAAAAGTTTGTAAACAATAAGTAAGGGTTTGAAATAGAGCAATGCATTGCAATATTGTGAAGAGTTTTTCAAAACGATTTCTATATAGGAAAGTTAAAACCTCTATATGAAAGTTAAAACCTCTATAACTCTATAAATTGCCGGCTTCTTTCTTTGAAATGATTCTTTTATTAGAATAATTCAGTTACAAAATTTATAATGCTTATGTTAAATTATTTTATCTGCCTTTACTTCTTATGCCTAAAAGTATGCTTTAAAATTGTATGTCTAAAAATGAAAACTATTAGCTCTCAGCTTAGAGCTATGATTGGCAAAGTGTCCTTAGCAGAGTGGTAAATAGCTTCTAAAAAGCCTTGTTTCAGTTTGAGTTTTCTAAAGCGATCTTGCTAACGGGTTAGGATGCCGTTTTACTTTAGAAGCATATCTCCCAAGAATTTTTTTCGAATTCTTGTTTTACTAATGGTGCTTCTAAGTCTCTGTGGATGTTTTCGTGTGCCATGGCGCACCTGTCTTAGTCCTAAGGATTTTCGATTGTGCCCTCTGTAGAAGATCAATACCGGTGTTAATTGCCGTTCCCCAAAATTGGATAGCATATATACAAATTGGTTTTAAAATAGTCTTATACGGTATGACTTTACAGTCAGGACTTATTTTAGATTTATTGCTGCTCAGCTTCCAAAAGGTTGGAAGCTTTAATGAAATTTGACTTCGACGTAATGTCAAACTTCTCTGTAAATTAATACCAAGATTTACGTTATTAGACGAGACTGGTGGACTGTTATCTTTCCTTAATGCAAATATAACGTTTTTAGTTTTGAGTTCATTTATTTGTATTCTATAATTGTCCAACCACATCTCCATATTCTTAAGGTATTTATAAAATTGAAAATCATTGACACTTTTTTCAAAAAATTAAATTTTAATTGGATTTAATGTTTAAGTTCTGTTATTCTGCGAACTTACTACTTTTTCTCAAACATTTTTATGTTTTTACTTTACGCAGAGAAAAAACATTTCTCAATATGGTTGCCCCAACAATTTTATTTTCATCGCAAAGAAAATTTTCCATCGCACACATTCTAATTGTTGAATATATTTTATTTTAAAACCAATCTTGTCGTAGCAATTATACATTTGTTCTTAATTCACAATTATATTGTAGGCACAATATGTTAAGCAATATGTTTAAATTAAAACCACATTATTGTTGTTAAAATTCCATGTGCAAAAAGAAAAAAATATATATATTTTTAATACCTGAATATATTATTGTGTTTGTAATTTTGAACTTTTATGTTTTTTACTTTACGCAAAGAAAAAACATTTCTCAATATGGTTGCCCCAACAATATTATTTTCATCGCAAAGAAAATATATATATTTTTTCTTTGTAATTTTGAATTGACAACAAAATGTTTGTTTTGTGTTAGCATGAAGAAATATGGTTGCAGATCAACAATATTTTTATTGTGATTTAACCAAATTATCGAGCCACATTTAACCATAATATAGTTTACAAAGAACCATAAAATCCAACCGTAATATGACAGTACTCGATTATGGTTACTATTCACTATATTTTTTCTTTGCGCCTATGTTAAGATCAAATATTTTTATCTCTTGTGAGTTTTATTTGAATTCACTTACTTTTACTATAATTTCCTTCAACCATTTTGTGTTCTTCCCTAAAATCTAAATTCCTTAATTAAAATTAATTTTAATTTTCAAAAGTTTAGTACATAAATGTGGTTACACATAAGAAAACTTTAACTAATAGAAAACCTCTTCATGGTACATGTGTGGTAATAAAACGTATGCAGGTTCCCTCTTCCAGTCAACGAACACAACAACACCTTTATTTCAATACAAAACTATAAAATAAAATTAAAATTTATTACACTCAAGATATTTAAAGAAAATTCTGTT
Organism: Protophormia terraenovae; assembly: GCA_951394005.1. Lineage (NCBI taxonomy): Eukaryota > Metazoa > Arthropoda > Insecta > Diptera > Calliphoridae > Protophormia > Protophormia terraenovae. The sequence goes on along the minus strand of OX596073.1, from coordinate 170,686,923 downwards.
TTTGGACTTTGCCAACAGCAATTAAAAATAAAGGAAGATAAAATTAACCCCCCAACTTTATAAAACTAAAAACATTTAATTAATTGTGCCTAAAAACCAACAGTTTTGATGCTTTACTCATACTTAATGTTACAAGTAAAGATATAGAATTAAGGATTTTATAAAAGACTTAAGTCCTTTATAAAATCCTTACTGTTGTTCTTAATATTACAATTATTAGAGACAGACAGACACATACGGTAAAATTCTCTTGAGGTTTTTGGTTTTAGTATTTTTTATTTTTTTAAGACAATATAAATTTATCTTTATACATTAAGAAAAACACCTTAATGTTATATAAAAAACTCAAATTCTTCTTCTACAATAAAATTTGAATTTTGAAGGCCATAGTCCAAAGGAAGGAGTAAATCTTATGAAAAGGGTTGTTCTTTTTTTTTGTTGTGTTGTGATAGCAGCACATGTAAAAGTCCTTTCACATGTGTTGCTGTTGTTGATTTGTTAAAGGTAAGTTAAATTTACATATGTAACCTTCATTTTAAAGGTTTTAGTTATAAACATACGTACACCTTCATTTAAGAGTGTTTTATTTTGATAAGCATTTAAAGAAGTCAAAAAGGATTTGAAAGGAAAAATTTATATTTTTGAGCTATGAGAAGTTTAGTTGTATAGTTTTGTTGAGTTTTTTTTTTTTTTTATATTTAGAATTTTTATTTTAAAACTTCTTTAAATTATTTATATCTTAACTACAGTCATACAATTGTCTCTTGATTTTATGTAAATTTCAAAGTGTTCTTATGTGGCGTCCAAAAGTCTTTATCGCTTATCATGACAATTGTAAAAAAGTTAAAAGGATTCAAAGAGTCTGGTAAGAATTGATTGAAATAAAGGGGCCTTTATTGTAGTGTTTGAAATTTAGACTAGTTTTAGGTGTAAAATCTAGTCTATAGTCCACAGTTAGCTGAATTGATATTTTTGGAAATAAATCTGTAACTTGTAATCGGCCGGTTGGATTTATATAGCAGCGTAGCAGAGGAGTATACAATGTTAAGTCTAGAAGGGGAGGAATAGAGTTATTACGGTTCAAAATAAGGTACTACTGACATAGAAAACAATTGTTTTCACACTCAGAGAAAAAACATTTTTCAATATGGTTGCCCCAACAATACTATTATTAATATTAAAGATATTTTTATATCGTAAACATTCTTATTGTTGAATATATTTTATTTTAAAAACAATTTTGTTGTAGCAATTATACATTTGTTCTCAATTTACAATTATGTTGTTGGCACAATCACATTATTGTTGTTAAAATTTCATGTACAAAAAAATTATTTTCAATACCTGATTATGTTATTGTGTTTGTTATTTTGAATTGACAACAAAATGTTTGTTTTGTATTAGCAACAATATACATTATTAGTACTTGACAATAAGAATACTTGCTGATTTTTATTCAGTTTATTGTGCTTTTTGCATAGAGCTAGTTGTCTGTCGGCAAGTTAAAAATGTATTAGAAAATATACTGAGTGTATATTTAAAAAATTGAATTATAAATTATTTTAATTAAAATTAAACTAGAAATAAATAAGTGTTTCATATTGTGAAAATATTTTAAATCGATAATAAACAAAGAAAACTTCATAATATATATTATCTTTGGAATGCTACAAAAAGGTGTCATCTTGAACGAGTATTCAAGAAATTTTTTAGGCTTCATCATTTCCCGGTGATGAATCTATCTATCTTTTTATACCACTGTGATTTATTTTACATGACTAATTTTATAATTAATTTTAATAAAAACTACCATACGATAATTTAAATGGCTTTTATTTATTTTTAGCCATAATAATTTTTTCTCGACACAATATGTAGTCCTATTATGATTCAACCATATTATTTTTGTATACATGAATCAAGTACATATACAACAAAAATCTGATTGCAGATCAATGGAATTTTTATTGTGATTATACCATATTATTGCTATATACATGGATTAAGGACATATACAACAAAAATATGGTTGTAGATCAAAAATATTTTTATTGTGATATAACCATATTATTGCTGTATACATGAATAAATGACATATACAACAAAAATGTGGTTGCAGATCAACAATCGGCACTGCAAATTCGGTCGTTAGTTTTGGCACAGCGAATTATCGTCTGTCTCTTCATTGAAACTTGATTGTTAGTTTTGTTACCGTGACTTCGGTTATTGGTTTCGCCACAGCGAACTATCGTCTGTTTTAGCATAGAAATTTAGGTTGTTAGTTTTGGCACCATGACTTCTGTTATCGGTTTTGGTACAGCGAATTATATCGTCTGTTATTAAGATTAAGATTAAGGCAGAATTTTGTAATTTAGCTTTAAGAAACTGTATTATTAAATCTGTATTCATAAGATATATTTAGGTACCATCAACGATCCAGCTTGTAAAGTAATACCCGAGGGAATCGTATCTTCAACTCCTCATCTCATCTAGAAGTAACCGACTGAATCACAAACATATCATCGTGCTGCTAGTAATTTATTAAACACAAAAGTATTAACTATGATTTATTGTTACCGATATCTGAAACATTGAAGTATTAATTAAAGATACACTGTATGGTTAACCCCCAGAAAGGGTAAACCAATTGTGTTCTCACTTACGGTTCGTGGATTCCGTAAGTCGACCCTGGACGCAACCGAACTACTTCAGCCGACGACAAAATCACTTTACAATATAAAGCTTAGTCTATAGTCTAGTTTATACTAATCTATAGTGGTCTAGTCCATAGTTTAACCTATACTTATTTTAATCTATAGTCTAGTCTTAAGTATAGTTTATTATTAAGTCTAAAGTTAAAAGTGTACTCTAATCTATAGACAACTCTATAGTCAAATTAAAAGTCTACTAGACTTTAGACTAGCTTATAGTCTAATCTATAGTCTATTCTTTGTTCTAGTCTGTAGCATAGTGAATAGTCGAGTCTATAGCTTAATTTATAGTTAATCCATAGTCTAATCTGTGTAAATTAAATAATAGCAATTTAAAGTGATTTTTTAAAAATAATTTAAAGGCCCCCTTCAAACTTGAACATTTTTTCTTCTTCAATAACCTGCCTTTATGTTACACATTACCATACCAATGTTATGAGATCTCAAAGAAACATGTGCACATGCAAAAGTATAAAAATGAAACTTACTTTTAATAAGTTGACATCCCTAAGGATAACTACAACAGCAACAACAACAAATAAAATATTCAAAAACAAGCTCATGGACACACAAGAAAACTTTAAAAAGTGTACAAAGAGGTAAAACTTACAAAACAGGATAAAATTAAGACAAGGACATATAACAAAAACAACTAAAAACTAAAATAACAAGAACAATTTGACAGGCGACAAGTGTATCAGTGTCATATCCTTAAACAATAAAGAAACACAAGCACAAACATATGAACATAACTATCATACAAACACACACCATATAATATTATAAGAAATATAAATAATCAAAAGACACACGGACGGACGGACAGACACACATGCACATATGGAAGATTACTACTAAGTATATGTGGACCAAGGATATATGTATACATAGCTGTTACAATGGTAATAAGAAATATTATAAGTGTAAATTAACATTACTTAAAGGGATACTCTTAGCATATATAGTATTACAGGACGAGTATGGTATTTTAGAACATCAGCAGAAATATCAAAAAAGGGTTTTTTATGCTCGAAATATAAAAAAAGGATATTTTATTTCATAGTGGTGAAATTAAGTATTTTAAATTTACTTATAGAAATAAATAAATTGTCTTAGCTTAAGGTATCATGTCTACCAAATGTTACACACACAGACAGTAGAAGACAGACCAGGAAAGACAGACATTATATTCTTTAATGAAAAGGTATGATGACTGACAACAGTTGATATTCTTCTTGAAGTGTCAAGTAAATTTTAGTGTTTTTGTATTAGTGTGTGTGTAAGTATATTAATTGTGATGAATCTTAAAATGTTCCGAAATATTAAACAAATGAACAATTACAAACAATTTATAAAATAAATAAAGATACACATAAGAAATTATTAAAATAAATTGGGCACCAGCAGCAAGCAGCAGCAACATCGGTAATAGAGTTCGTAGCTATGGTAGCAGCTGAATTAGTGCTATGAATTTATAGTTCTAGAATTGTAGTAGAAGTAGCAGTAGTTTTTAATTAGTGGATTAATTGTTAAATGAATGACTGTCATTAAATAGTTTTTTATTTTTTTATTTTTTTATATAGATTTGGACACTTTTTATATTTTTTTGTCTCCCCCTCAAATATTATTTATTCTTGTTTATTCAAAATTAGTTTAAATATTAAAGGGTTTTATTTGTAGTGGAGAAAATTTTTATAACTACAGTGGAGATGATAAATGGTAAGAATATAGTATAGACTGAAGATTAATGTATAGACTATACTTTGTATAGACTGTATACTGAACTATAAATTAGACTATAGACTAATTGAACTATGTACTAGATAAAACTATAGATTAGAATATAAAGTAGACTATATATTAGCTAATAGACTATATGTAGATTAGAATTAAGACTAAAGGTAAAGGGTATAGACTATAGATAGGTTGGACTATATACGAGACCATAGATTAGACTAAATGTTAGATTATAGACTAGACTATAGATTATACTACAGGCTGAATATTATAAATAATACAAAATATTATTTTATAAACTAGACTATAGGTTGGACTATATACTCTACTGTAGCTAGACTATCGACGTTGCACAGTCCCAAAACGATTTTTTTGGAAATAATTCTGTATCTTTAGAACTACTGGATGTATTTTAATGAAATTGGACAATTTTTAAAAACTTGACCTTTCGTATTAGAACTAAATTTTTTTCATTAGCGAATATATGTAGTATGTAAACAAGGTATTTTTTTTTTCTTAATTTCAGCTTTGACAATTTTTGAGCTCCACAAAAACTAAAAATTAAAATTAACGAAATTCTGATAGAGCTAGCGGGGAGACTGCTACCGCAACTGCCCTCGGATTTACTTTACATGCATTTATGTTAAGCAATATTTTAGGAACATAAAAAAATTATGTTCCAGAGTAAAAAAATGGATTTTAAAGTGAAAAAATTTTACCACCTTTTTGAGCAAAATCAAAAACAATTTTTTTCAAATTTTCTATTTCAAAATGATATAACTTTTTATCTTAACCACATAGACATATGATTCTTGCACGAAAATTATTTAGAATATTAAACGGAATCCAGATAATATTTTAGAAAAATTTTAGGACTCAAATTTAGCTCGCAAAGTTAACAAAATTAAAAAAAAAAAAAAAAAATCCAAAAATGGGTCAAAATTTTATTTCGGTTCAAATATCTCTTAAAGTAAAAGAGACAACCATATACTTATGTGAGCGTATTTTTTGTAACGAAAACTATTTGCAAAATTTTTTTCAATCAAATCATAAATAAAATTTTGCTGATTTTTTAAAAATGTTCATACCCGAGGTGACCAACTTTGGAGGTCCACCCCCGTCCCCCAGACGCGCTAAGAGCCCGTGCTGGCCAAATTAATTGGAAAGCATCTCAAGATTGTCTATGCGAAATTTCATTAAAATACATCCAGTAATTCTAAAGTTACAGAATTATTTCCAATTCGTTTTGGGACCATTGTGCATTGATTGTGCGATTAACTTAGGGAAACGTGATATCAATATTTTAATATCCCCGTTTTATTTTGACTTACTATAAGGTAAAAAAATCAATTTTAGAGTTTTTTGATTTCTTTTGGCATAATGGTAATATCCGTCCGTCTGTCTATACATTAGAGTTAAATGGGTCGAAAATGGTCGAAATTTAATTCAGGGAAAGGTGATATCAATACTTCAATATTTAGATTTAGTTTTCATATTTATTAAGAAGTAAAAAAATAATATAAGTATTTTTGAAATTTTAAGACTTTTTTCATAGAATTCGAATGTCTGTCCTTCCGTCCGTCTGTTTATTAATTTTAGCAAACTTGTCAATACAAAATCGTTTATTTTTTGACTTAATAAAGATATCGACTTCACATTTTCTTTATTCGATAGACAATTTTGTTCTTTAATTAACTGTAAAATTAAATCCGTGGGTGAACCTACGGATTATGTCGGGATCACAATTGACTTCGGAGCTACTCCCGCTATTAAAAATACCTGACGGGGACCTCTGGGTTGATTGTGCTGTGTTTACAGACGGGTCGAAGATGGATGTAGGCACCGGAGCAGGGGTCTACTTACTGGGAACTGATATCAGACGTTCATATAAATTGTCCGACAGTTATATCGTTTTCCAGGCAGAAATTCTGGGCATATAAAAAGCCCTAGGGTTGCTGGAGGAAAATGTTGAGAGGAATTTTGAGATCACTATATACGTTGACAGTCAGGCGGCATTATTGGCCCTGAAAAGTCACATTGTTAGGTCCAGATTGGTTTTTGAGTGCAGGAAGGAGTTGAAAAGACTAATGAATGTCTATAAAATAAAACTCTGCGAACTGGCTTGCAATGGCTCGGAGCTGGATAGGTCTTTCGTGGAAACATCTGTTAGGATTCCAATTGGGTCCTATTTTAGGGCCATAAGGTAGTGGATTCTATACAACACGAATCGAGGCTGGAGGAACAGAACGGACTGCAGGATATCTAGAGTATTATGGCCTAGTCTTAAACTGTCAGATTCGAAACACCTTCTGGTTATGAATCGTTGTAGTATCAGAATCATGGTAGGAATGAGAAATGACCTCATTAGGGAACATAATGGTAAATGGGACACATGCAAGCATGTTTTCTAAAGGTTTTATTAAGAATATATTATATATTTTGGAAATCAGGTTAGGAATAAAAATTCCCTAGAGGTTAAACATTTTCTATGACATTAGTACCCTATTTTGAACCCCCCATAGCTACATGGGATCCTGTTTCTAAACTTAAAGTGTTACTAACCTCTGCTACGTCTACGTGTAATTTCATATAAATCCAACCAGCCAATTAGAAGTGCAGTTTTATTACGATTCTACCCCACTGTTTAATGTTTCCTAAATCAGAGAACATGTCAGCACTTTTTGTATGAAATATATTGCAGTTTTTTCGAAAAAAAAAAAAAAATAATTTCTCAAATCGGGCTACATATTCGCACGACTTTCTTTCATATTATTAAAAAAATATCAACTCCTTTTCAGAACAAACATCCTGTTATATTTTAAAAAAATAACAAACATATTAGGAAAAAATATTTGTTACAAATACTTGAAGAAAAGTATATTTAAATACCTGAAGTTGATGGTTCCTTTTTAAATTTTTACTTCGAAATACTTTTTATTTAAAATAAATACACTGAAATTTGATAAGAATTTAATTTTTTACTCTTTTTCAAAAATATAAAAAGAAAAATTTAACATTTAACAGCACCTTATAAGAAAACAATACTTCCTAGCTTGAAGATTTTAATTAATATTGATTTATAATTTTGTATATTTTTATTCGGTTGCCAGTTTTATTACAAAAATTTAAATTTTAAAATTTAATCGCCATTTTTGTTACATTTTACCCCAACGTGCAGCGTCTAATGGGTTTAAAGAAAAAAACATTTTTTTTGGACTTCTTATTCATATTCATCACTGTATATTTAAAATTGACATTTTTAGTTCAAATTATATGGTGCCTGATATGTGTAATACATATCTACATACATATAGACGTTGATTTTGATGAATATTTATTTGTTTAATTTTTATTTTCAAGTCAGACCCTGAATTTAGTTGAATTTCTTAATGCGGCTCATTTAGAAAATTTTACTAATTTTTTTCGTCTCATTGCTCGTTTTTTTTTTTTTTTTTTTAAGAATCATATGCTCTTGATTTTGGCTTCATTAGATTTTATTTATTAATATTTTTTTTCTTTGCTATTTTATTAAAATATTTGTATTATGATATTTTTTGTTTTCATTGGAACACATGTTTTTATGGACGTTTTATTATTTTTGAAATAATAAAAATTTTCAAAACAAAAAATGTATCATAATTAACCGTGACTTTGTCACGAATTTGTTTGAAACTAATAAAAAAAAATATGAAATTCAAAAATTTTATTTTAAAATCAAAGAGCTGTAATGAATTTTTAAGTATTATTAGAAAAAAGTCCATAATAGAAATGTGAAACAAGCTATAAAATAATTATTATATTTACTTCATATGAATTTCAAATATTCTTTTTTTTGTCCTACAAACTCATTTGAAACTAATTAGTAAATCTTAAATCAATCACTATTACAACAAATAAATTATTCTCTTAAATATTCAAAACAATTTCGATGACATTCTATGAAATAAATGAGACACTTAAACATCAACTAAATACAAATAGAGTTATTACTGCTCATGTGAACAGCGTCTCATCATCATGCAAATAAATAATGATGTACTCATACTACCATTCCCAGCACAATTGTATTTAATACATGTAACCTATTTGGGTGTAAGTGTTCCAAAACATTTTCATAGGAAACCTTATTTTCAAAGATATCAAATGTCATTAAATGTTGCACACTACATGTGAATACCTACTTCTGATGCTTCTATTTTCTAATATTAATAAGGAAGACTTACTTAAATGTAAACATTTTATGAAATTGTTATATTTAGGCTTCAGTTTCTTATATTAAACTTTTGAGACAAATGTTGACTGGATGACTGTCTGTTTGAAAGCATGGTTGGTTGATTGTGTGAGTGACAACTCTTAGTTATTTGTAATTTTGTCATGGATGTTTGTGATAGATTTGTTTTGTCCTGTTTTTGCATTGTTTTAGTTCTTAGATGTAGTTACTTATGCATTTATAAGAATATACATACATATGTATTTTTAAAGTAATTTTATTTACTTTGTTGTTTTCTTTTATTGACATTTGTTGTATTGAGATTTCATGTCAAAGTGTCATCACTTGGCGTGAGTGCATTTTGTTATGTTTCAGTTCATCAAGATCAATTTGTTATTGGGTTACGCAAGATTTAGTTGGGGAGCCGTTATTTGAAAATTTGGTGAAGCGGTTAAATTAATATTGATTTGATATTGATATGAATTTATTTATAACGCTCATTTATTAAAAATCAATCACAGCCACTTTTAAAAACAATTTATATAAACCAATTAAAATTTTTGACTATTTCAAAACAACATTTTAATGCTTAGTCCTTGATCGAAGTTAGAGATTTGAAGCTGTTAGAATTGGAAGGAATTTTAATGATTCAAATATTCAATTAATAGACTTTTTTTAAAAAAAGCTCTCCCTGTTTGAAAAACTTGATTACTTTCAGATAGTATTTGGAGAGAAAACTAAAACCAATTTTAATTTCTTAAAATGATAGGGATTTCATAATCTGGCTCCGTTTGATTGGCAGGATCAACAGTTTTCTTAAATGGACGATTTTTTATTTTCTACGTCGTTTGGGAGTTTCAGAAAGCTCTTAAAAGAGAAGAAAATTTTTCGAAAATGGGACATAAATCCGAGAAATTTCAAAATCTGGCTTCTTAAATATTTGTATGACGAAATTAAGCCAAATTTTATAAATTTATTTGCAAAAGTATTCTAAATTTTCTAGTTAGGTCTAGTGATGATATCTGTAAGGAGTTAGATCATACTTCTACTTAGAGCCAGAAGGGTCCTAGTTATCTGCCTATAAGTTGAGGGCCAAAAGGTTGTGGATACGCTGTAAGTGATTATCGTGGACCACCTTCGAGATCTTTCCTTCTATCAAGTTCGACAATTCAACGAGAGTAATATCGATTTCAGTCCGAGCCTCACTTGCGTCTATCGACGAACCGACTATTGCGCACCCATCTAACTTTTCGTTGCTAAAAATGCCCTCGTGTCCTGGTACACATACTAGTCTTACATATTGCGTGCGACTGTATTCAAGTACACATTTCGATTTTATCACATACGAATTCAGAGCCTTGTCCCCGGCTTGATTATCTGCAAAGTAATCGACAGTAAGAGCTTCTGAAACGAGTTCTCTGATTCGTCTAGCAGCTAGAGTTATAGCATATATCTCTGCCTGGAATACTGTATAAGTATCTGGTAATTTTAGAGATATTAAAAGTCCCAGGTCTTCAGAGAAAATTCCTGACACGGTTCCCTTATCCGTTTTTAATACGTCAGTAAAGACTGAGTTTGCACCTTCTTGAGAGACAGAATTTGCTGTCCAGCTTTTCTTGTCAGGGATGCTAATCCTAAAATATTCGTTCGGATTGTTCCTTCCCACTACTTGTTGGATTTCGCCCTGACCAATACGATCATACCTTAGTTCGCCTGAAAATTTGCCACAAATTGTGTAGGATTTTCTATAGAAAATTTGCGACAAATTGTGTCGGATTTTCTATAGAAAATTTGAGACAAATTATGTTGGATTTTCTATAGAAAATTTGAGACAAATTGTGTTGGATTTTCTATAGAAAATTTGAGACAAATTGTGTCGGAATTTTCTATAGAAAATTTGAGACAAATTGTGTCGGAATTTTCTATAGAAAATTTGAGACAAATTGTGTCGGAATTTTCTATAGAAAATTTGAGACAAATTGTGTCGGACTTTTCTATAGAAAATTTGAGACAAATTGTGTCGGACTTTTCTATAGAAAATTTGGGACAAATTGTGTCGGACTTTTCTATAGAAAATTTGAGACAAATTGTGTCGGACTTTTCTATAGAAAATTTGAGATAAATTGTGTCGGACTTTTCTATAGAAAATTTGAGATAAATTGTGTCGGACTTTTCAATAGAAAATTTAAGACAAATTGTGTCGGACTTTTCTATAGAAAATTTGAGACAAATTGTGTCGGACTTTTCTATAGAAAATTTGAGACAAATTGTGTCGGACTTTTCTATAGAAAATTTGAGACAAATTGTGTCGGAATTTTCTATAGAAAATTTGAGACAAATTGTGTCGGAATTTTCTATAGAAAATTTGAGACAAATTGTGTCGGAATTTTCTATAGAAAATTTGAGACAAATTGTGTCGGACTTTTCTATAGAAAATTTGAGACAAATGTGTCGGATTAAGTTTCCATGAGAACTTTGAATTCAAAATCAATTTGGCCTCTTTGGAAAGGACCAGAGAAACACCGTTTAGTCTGGGAAGTCTAAAGGCTGGAATTTTATATTTCCTGGTAAAAAGTACAAATTCGGTTTTTGATGGTTAGACCCAGACCATTCGCATTTGCCCATCTAAGAAGTTTAAGGCCGATACCACTTGATCACTCAGTGTGAGGAGAAATTTTCCCGTAATGAGGAGCATATGCAACTACTTTGATTTTCTAGTTAATTTTGCATTAAAATATTTTGAGGACAAAAGTGGGAATTTGTGTTTTAAACTAAGGAATTTTGAGATCATCAAGTTTTATTTCAACGGACTTTTCCGAGAACCCCTATTTGGGATTCATTGTTCCCTAGATACTAAATAAAAAAAAACTTATTACAAATAAAACACTAAGCAAGATGTCCTTCATTATTTCCTATTAGATATTTAAGTAAAACTCTATTCAAAAGACAATTAGCTTAATCCCAAGTTAATTAAATCATTGCAATACTCATTAAATTACCGTAAATCTTAACAAGTTTTTTCTTTCTACTATACACATTCTTAGAGTTAAATAAAATAATACTTAAGACATTCAAGTTCATTAAAAAGCATTGAAGGATTTTGTTTTGGGTCTTAAGGTCAACCATAAAAATAAATCAACGTGTGCTTAAATAAAAATTAAAGAAAAAATATTTACTCTCTTAAACCTCTAAAAAAAAGAAATAATCCTAAAAGAAAAGAAATCTACGTTTAGTTAATTATTACGCTAAATAAAATTTCAATTAAGAAAAAAATATATATTAAAACATACAAACACACAGCCACACATACATACTAATTCCTATATCCTTACTTTCAAAAATAAAAGAAAGATTTGTTATAAAACAAACACATGTTAAGGATAATACAGGATAACTAAGACCTGCGATAAAAATTAAGATGAACAAAACAAAAAAAAAAAAAAAAGAAATAATGAACATAAATACCAGCACATTCAATTGAACAAAATAATAGCAAGAGAAAAAAAATCCTTAAAGGAATAAAAAAAACGAAAAAAGAAATGAATTGAAAATTAAATAAAATTATAGGGGTTAGAGGGTGAGAGATAAAGATATTCTTTTCTAATATATAAATATATGTATGTATTTGTTACACTTCCTAAATTTATTTCAGTTTGTTGGAGCAACAAAGTCTGCTTATTAAAATGATGATTGTTTCCAACATATAATAACTGCCACTAAGAGCAAAAGATAATTTCATTAGAATTTATAAATCTATGTATAAAAGAAAAGTCATGTCAAATTGAATATTTCTCTGTTTTGCTGCTTTTTTTTTTGTAGTAAGAAGAATATTCAAAATATTTTATAAGGTGCTGTGTGTTCTGGCTGTAACATCGTTTACATGCAAATGTTTTATAAGTCCTTGTCACAATGCTCTGCCACACGTTACTTAAGTGAAACGGATTAATTTTATGATACTTTTTTTATATTTCAGCGTTTTTTTTTTCTTCATCTGTAATTTTATTTTTTCACATTACTTCATCTTATTTATGGTGTTGTATTAAGATTTTTCTTTTTATTCGTTTCTATTTTTTTATAGAAGTCAACAAAATACTTATGTTGAATTAAGACACAATGGGCTAATGGTGGCAATATGAAATAATTTTCATTAATTTGAAATATATTTTTAACTTGATGAAACTAAATTAAAACTTAAACTTTTTTCTATTAATCTTTAAAATTCAATATCTTTGCTTCAATTATTCTTGTAATCTTTGAAATATTATTGATTACGAGCTGTAAACCCGCTACTTCGTTAGCGGAAATTTTTTACAAAAACCATTCTATATAGCACATTTAAACTAAGATTCTTAACTCCCGTGGAAACGTTTTTAATAATGGTTTGGGTCGGAATTAATAACAATAAACTGTTTAAATATTTTACTTAAAAAAGGTATCAAAAATTACAATATAAAAGGATAATACTTTAAGTTTATGATTTTGGTTTAGATATTTCGTAGGTACCAATAAAGTAAAAATTTTTACCATCTTTAACGTTTGAAAGATAAAACTCTACCAAAGTATTTCTATTATTATTTTTTATTATAAAATAATGTGACTAATAGAGCTCGAGAGTTTTCATCCACAAATAACAATATCTCTTTAGTTTCAGTTTTCTCACATTAGAATAACGAAAAATAAATATTAGAATTACGAAAAAGTATATTAGAATTAAGAAAAAGTATCGAAAAATTCCTTTTAGGAATTCTGATTCTCTTAGGACTTTACATCTTCAATTTAATGTTTCCAGGGTTAATACTACAGAATATTAAAAAAGTACTATTAGAAGAACCAGAAAGTAACTCAAAGTCCCTTCTTATGAATTGTCATTCATTTAGGATCACATATTATTAATTTCATGTTTCTAGTTTGAATATTATAGTAAACCATTAGAAGAACAAAAAGGTACCACAAAGTCCCCCATGTGAATTGTCACTCACTTAGGGCCTCATATCTTTCATTTTATGTTTTTATGTTGAAATAAAAACTATAATTGAATATTATAACAATTTGCTTAAAAAAGTATTATAAATATATAAAATTAATAAATAATTATTCTCTCTTCACATGTAAGAGCATATAGATGTGACAAAATTAAGAGATAATTTGCCCATGTGCACTATTTTGCGGGTCGTGGGACTAGATCTTTTATTTTATGTTTCTTGGCTCATAGTTTCATAAAGTCCCATTAGAAAAACAATAAAGTACCACAAAGTCCCCTCTTATAGATTCTCATTTATTTGGGAGCATATGTCTTTGATTTCATGTTTCTAGGTTCAATATTATGGAAAATTCAAAAAGTACCATTAGAAGAAAAAAAAGTACCACAAATTCTTTCCCATGTATATTTAATTTCATGTTTCTGGGCTCATAATTTCAAAAAGTACCATTTGTAGAACAAACAAGTACCACAAAATCCCTCATCTTCAATTCTTACCCACAGGACCATATATCTTTAAATACCACAAATTCCCCTCTTGTGAATTCTTATCCACATAGGACTACATTTACTTAATTTCATGTTTCTAAGTTTAATATAATTGAAAATTCATTACTAAGTTTGAATAAAATACAATTTTCCACTCTTACCCCTTTATGGTACGTTTTTTCACCCATCGAAGTATTCCACATAAATTTCTAAATCGTAGTGATATCCCATATTAAAATACTCATATAAATATTTCATTCAATAAAAAATAAAATGTTTTATGAAAAAGTACCAAAAATAGGTACGATTTTTATCCATTAAACTTTTGAATTTCTAAAAATTACCAAATTTGTTTTAGAAATTATTTGATAAGTTATGAATACGATGTAAATTTTATCTGTACGTTTATTAATTTCAAAGATACATATGGTGCCAAAAAAGTACCAAAATACAGTTTTCTCCCTAAAAGGGCCGATTTTAAAAAAAGTACCAGACACCTGTCTAATTATTTTTTAAATGAATAATGATAATTATTCAACTTTTTTGTATCTTTATTAGTTTGGGAGATATCAGGTTACCGTTTTTACCCCTTTACCATTTGAATTTCCAAAAATTCCGTCTTAGTGGATCTATACGGAAGACCTATCTACGTTCCAAATTAGGTCTCTCTAGCTTCAGGTGTTTAGGCTATGGGATGATGAATCTGTCAGTCAGTCACGTTACTCATTTATATAAATAGATAAAATCAAATATGTACCTTCTTCTTTGTTTCTTGTAAACAAGCTTTTGTTTAATATAATTTTGCCAAATTATTCCTTCCCATTGTGCATTTAGAATTCTTATTTCTTTCAAGTGTTAAGGTTGTAATCTTATTTGTTGTTGTATTGTTTTGCAGTCATTACCATTGCTGTTGTTGTTCTTCTTATTTTGCCATCAACTTAAAATCAAATTAACTATCACACAAAATACAAAACATACCAAAAAAAACTCTGTTCCACCAAAGACATTTTCCGTTTTTTTTTTATACTTCTTTCAAGAATGACCCCCTCTTTTTGTGATGTCTTCTTTGTTTAGTTAATACAAAATCAACCTTAACTTGGATAAAAGTACGAGAAATAGAAGGTATTCATGCGTATGCAATAGCTTCTAAAAAAGAATCCTTTTATTTCTTCTTTTTTATCACTTCAAATATTTTTATTTTGTTTTTATTTCCATTTTTTTTTTTTCAACACATGAAATTAAATGAAGATTAGTTTTAAATTCGTGGAAATGGTAATCTTAGTTTCGTATAAAAGATTATTTCTCTTGAAAATAAAATAGCTAAACTTGGTGATATTAGAAAAAAGTCTTTACATAGCTATGGCTTGATTTAAAAATTTTATATTTTTAAGTTAGCTTTTTTTGAGTTTTATATTACATTGGCCGGTAGAAAGATCCTTCTTTAAACAAGAATAGGTGGTTTAGATGGCAACTGGAAAAATTTTAAAGTTATTAAGCAGATAAAAAATTGACATTTTTATTCTTTTATGATAAAACAAGATATACAGCAATGAAGAAATAATAATTTTATTTTAAATTAACTGAAAAATTTATGCAAATTGTGTACGTATAGGTAATATTTACAATATTTACTATTCCTAATATAAAGCTTTTACACACATACATATACATATATATTTTTACTTAACTGTGAATAATATTAAAATTTTTCATTAATTTCTATAATACATGTCTTGTTTTAAATGTAGTAGCTTTATGTTAAAAGATAAAAGCTGCCGTTTATATACCCTTTAGGGTAGATTTATATAAAGGGTAAATATATATATAAGTTTGTCATTCCGTTTATAATTTCCACATCCGAGAGAAAAAGGATTATATCTTTTGGATCCTTATAAGAAATGATATCGATACGACGATGTCCGTCCGCCTGTCCGTTCATTTGTCGTTATGGTTGTTATGGCGTTTAAAATCCTCTCAAAAATTGTTCTATTGAAATTCAGTAAAATCGTTTAATAAATGGCTGAGTTATGACAAAAAAAAAACCACAGAGTTTAGGAAGATTTTATATGGTTTAAATCACCTTTATTAAGCCCCCCGATAACATAGATATATGATATATATACAAATATATAAAAGATTAACGTTTAAGTGATTGACTGACTGACTTACTTGGTGATTCATTATCGCACAGCACAAAAATAATCGTATAGGTGTCTGGTACTTATTTGAAATTTGGCTCTTTTAGAGAGAAAATGGGTAAAAACTTTAATTTGGTACTTTTTTGGAACCCAATCTATCTTTTAATCCAGTAAGTATAGAAATAAAATATGCATCAAATTAGTACTCTATCGAAAATTGGCAAATATAAGTTTGGTACTTTTTGGAAATTCGAACGTTTAAGGGTCTTACCTGATTTTGGTACTTTTTTCACAAAATATTTTTTTCTTTTTACTGACACATATGTAGGTACATATGAATATTTTAGCATTAGATCCCAGTACAATTTTGAAATTCATTGAAATACAATCTTTGTTACATTCAGGGGGAGTAAAAAGCATCAAAAAGGGGATAATATTTTAAATTATATTTTATTCCAATTAAATAATGCAATTTTTATTATATTAAACTTAGAGACTTGAACTTAAGTACATGTACACAGAAAAAAGTAGAAATGGACTTCAATTACGAAATTTGTAATATTAATTAATTTTTAATTGATTTTGCTCCAATCATCAAAATGATAATATTAATAACTAGAATAATTGATATTATTATTACTTCTTTTCCTTAAATAGATGCAATGAGCTGAAAATTTTTGAAAATTTACTTAAATTTATTTTATTTCTGTACTTTTATAGACAAATATTTAATTTTTCTTTATATTTTACTAACAGCTGTCAATTTATTAAAAAACAAAACTATAAACCAATTAGAAAATTAATTATATTAATAAATCATATAATTAGATTCCAATATAAAGCTAATTAATAATTTTATTAAAAAATTATTTGAAATATTTTTTTCTGTGTAGTCCTAAGTCAGTGAGAATTTATAAGTGGTACTTTTTTTGATCTTCTATTGGTACTTTTCGAATTTTTTATATTATTGAATCTAGAAACATGAAATTAGAGATTCAGAGTGAATGAAAATCCATAACAGGGGCTTTTTCGGGACTTTTTCATTCTTCTTATGGTGTTTTTTAATTTATACCCAATAATGAACCTACAATCAGCGTTGCCGTTAAGAATTTTTAAAAAGTGTCCAAAAAAAGGGGATTTCAAAATAAAAAGTCGCCAAAAAAAAAGGGGCCGACTGCTATAATACCAAAAAAACTCCTTAACACTTGTTTATTTGATAACAATAAAAACAAAAAAGTTGTATTTTAAGCGTAACTACTAAATCCATTTCTGTTACTTACAAAATAATTTGTTTATAATTATTTTACAACAATTTGTATTATTGCAAAAATAAAGATTTATTCACAAAAATAGTTGATATTCAATCCTCTTTTTGTTAATTACACTTCTGTACATTTCGAAACAATTTAGGACTAAACGTACGGATCCAAAAATAGTGTCTTAAGTCTGTTGAAAAACTATTTTTCACTTTTGATAAATTAGTAAAAAAAAAAAAAAAACAGGTTCCCCCGAGGGATTGCTATGAGGAATGTAATAATATAAATTAGGATATAAGTATTCATCGTATCTGTTTTTTATTTTCGCAATCCAGTCCAAAAAGATTCAACATATAATGATTTTAGTTACTAACAGTTTCAGCACATTTACAAATACTCCGCGGATTTCTATATCACTATACCGTGTAACAATCTCAAAACAATTAATTTATTTGTTTAAATTAATAAATAATAGTCGATATATTTCAAGCTACTTAGTTTCTTGTCATTTAGCACATAGTCTCAAAAAGTCGCCATTTCATGAAGGGGCCAATAAAGTGCCCAGGTGGTTAAAAAAGGGGCAATTGGCTACTAAAGTCGCCAAACGGTAACACTGCTTACAATTATGGGTAAAAGGGCCAAAGGAATAAAAAATTATAAAAGAGGATTTGTGGTACTTTTTTTCTTCCAATGGTACTTATTGAATTTTCTATAAAATTGAACACAGAGACATGAAACTAAAGATTAAGGTCCTATGTGGATAAGATTTCAAGAGGGGAACTTTGTGGTACTTTTTCGTTCTTGCAATGGAACCTTAAAATATGAAATTTAAAATATATGGTCGTAAGTGAAAAAGAGTCCAGAGTGATACTTTTCTCTTTGAATATTATATAAAAATAGTTAACTTTTAAACGTGAAATTAAAGATATATCATTCTGTTCTTAGAATACACTAGCTCTATTGGTCACATTCTTGTCTACTAGAATTAATAGACATAGTTTGGTAGTTTTTTGAACATTAAAAATATAAGAAACTGGTAAATAAAATATTTAAAAAGTTTATTGTTCTTAATGCTGACAGAACCAATAAATATTATAAAGGTTCCCAAGGGAGATAGGATTCACAATTATATGTTTTTTCACTTCTGGTATTTCATTTTGTTTTATCTAAATAAAAACGCTACCAAGTTTTCATCTGGTCTATATAGGAGTACTACAAGATCGGGTTGAATGCTACCTATATAAAAGTGAATATATGTTTGATAGTCTCTCTGTTTTAGAATTTTCATTCGATGCTTTTATTTTATTTCACTAAAATGGGGTAGCAAAGCCACCCCAATACGCGTTATTCCAATTTGTGAGTCAATTAAACGATATTCGTTCATCCGTCTGTCTGGCTGCTGTCCATGTAAATCTTGTGAACAAACTACAGGTCAAAATTTTATGAAAATTATTGACCACGGTTGTGTTGAAATGTATGAAAATGTTATTCTATAAGAAGTAAAATTCATATATAACCTTTACTATATCATCAGTATAGCGACCTGATTTACCATGTTTCCTTTACATTATTATTTAAAGTGATTATTCGTAACTTTTTTTATATTTTATTCATTGGTTTAATATTTAAAGTAAAAGTGTAATTTATGCAATCAAACTTACTGACCAAAACTCATCCCTTTTATCATTAAACATTGAAATCAGATCCATAAAGGAATTTATTCCATCTAATAAGTTTAGTGACTTTAATTTGGTGTAAATCATCTGTTTTCTGCTAGCAATTACAAAAGATTTTCAATGTATGTATGAAATTTTGTGAAATTAGTTTGTTATACATACACACATTTAAATATAATTATTAAAAATTGATGTCAATCCAGTTGATAATTATGACTTTTATAACAATACATTACAATATACTAACTCCTTTAATTTACTGCCCTTTTTGTACTACAACTTATTTACTTGTATATTTTTTTCTTTTCTTAATTTGTGGTAAGTTCATTAAGTAATAAAACATCTTTATTTTTTTCCAAAGATTTATTTATGAATTTTTTTTCTACACCATCTCCATGGAATAAAAAAAGAAGAAAAATGCTAAATAAAATACACCACCAAAATGATCAACAAATTGTATTTTAATGAATTAATTTAGTTTTCATTCGTTTCTTTTTTCATTTTAATTCTCATAATTTATGCTAAAAAAAAATATTAAACTTGTTTGTAATAATTTCATTTATTTTTTTGTATTTTTTTATTTCATTATTTTGTTCAGCAACGTAATAAAAATTTTCCGGAATTACTGGAAAAAAGTGTTTATTTTTGTGTGGTTTTTTTCCTCGTTGGCATTAATTAGGTCTAGTGTTAATTTTCTATCAATTTTGTTGTATATATTTTTTTGCTGGGTTTTGCATTTTAGGGTGAAAAATATTCATGTTTTGCATACGAATATAGAGTTGTTATTTAAAGTTTTTTTCTATACTTATTTTAAGTCCTTTGGGTCCTATAAAAATAATTCAGTGTTTATTTTTTTTTGTTTATAGAGCTGATCAAGTATCATTGAATTTGTGTTGAAATTTTGTAATTTTTATGAGTTTTTTTGGTGGATTTTTATTTGGTTGATATTGGTAGATAATGTTGTTATTTTTATATTAATTAACTAATTAAAAGTTTTGAAGGCTTTTTCTTTAAAACGGTGGTGTAAGTTTTTGTAAATGTGATTATTTAAATATTAATTGCATTTATTGGGTTTGTTATTGTGGAGAGAATGATATTTTTTTTATTATAGAAAAAAAAACATAGATTTGATTAAAAGAGTTTTCTTTAATTATGGACTTTTTTGTATTTTTAAGGCGTTCCAAGGTTTAGGTTTATCCTTTATTAGGTCAAAAACTTAATAAGTTCTTGTAAGAGTATCACATTTTTATACCCACCATCAAAAAGATGGGGGGTATATTGATTTTGTCATTCCGTGTGTAACATGTCGAAGGAATCATTAAAGACCCCATAAAGTATATATTTTCTGGGTCCTGGTTCGATTCTGAGTCGATCTTGCTATGTCCGTCTGTCTGTTTGTTGAAAGCAAGATAGGGCTCTAACAGGACAACGTAGGGGGACGAAATTTGGTTCAAATATTTATCTTATATAAGGTTTGCTTGTTATTGAAAATGGGCAAAATCGGTTAATAAACAAAAAATGGCCAAAATACTGGAAACACAGGGTGTTCGTTGCAGCTTCATTTCATACTTTTCTGCTTATATCTCTTAATGAAAGATTCATGCTTGTTATAGTTTCAAAAGTTTCGGCTTTATTTCAGTTCTAGTTGTAATTCATTTATAGTTCAGTTCAGTTCTAGTTCAGTTTTAGTTCAGTTCTAGTTCAGTTCTAGTTCAGTTCTAATTCAGTTCTAGTTCAGTTCTAGTTCAGTTCTAGTTCAGTTCTAGTTCAGTTCTAGTTCAGTTCTAGTTCAGTTCTAGTTCAGTTCTAGTTCAGTTCTAGTTCAGTTCTAGTTCAGTTCTAGTTCAGTTCTAGTTCAGTTCTAGTTCAGTTCTAGTTCAGTTCTAGTTCAGTTCTAGTTCAGTTCTAGTTCAGTTCTAGTTCAGTTCTAGTTCAGTTCTAGTTCAGTTCTAGTTCAGTTCTAGTTCAGTTCTAGTTCAGTTCTAGTTCAGTTCTAGTTCAGTTCTAGTTCAGTTCTAGTTCAGTTCTAGTTCAGTTCTAGTTCAGTTCTAGTTCAGTTCTAGTTCAGTTCTAGTTCAGTTCTATTTCAGTTCTATTTCTGTTCTAGTTCAGTTCTAGTTCAGTTCTAATTCAGTTCTAGTTCAGTTCTATTTCTAGTTCAGTTCTAGTTCAGTTCTAGTTCAGTTCTAGTTCAGTTCTAGTTCAGTTCTAGTTCAGTTCTATTTCTAGTTCAGTTCTAGTTCAGTTCTAGTTTAGTTCTAGTTCAGTTCTAGTTCAGTTCTAATTCAGTTCTAGTTCAGTTCTAGTTCAGTTCTAGTTCAGTACTAGTTCAGTTCTAGTTCAGTTCTAGTTCAGTTCTAGTTCAGTTTTAATTCAGTTCTAGTTCAGTTCTAGTTCAGTTCTAGTTCAGTTCTAGTTCAGTTCTAGTTCAGTTCTAGTTCAGTTCTAGTTCAGTTCTAGTTCAGTTCTAGTTCAGTTCTAGTTCAGTTCTAGTTCAGTTCTATTTCAGTTCTATTTCTGTTCTAGTTCAGTTCTAGTTCAGTTCTAATTCAGTTCTAGTTCAGTTCTATTTCTAGTTCAGTTCTAGTTCAGTTCTAGTTCAGTTCTAGTTCAGTTCTAGTTCAGTTCTAGTTCAGTTCTAGTTCAGTTCTAGTTCAGTTCTATTTCTAGTTCAGTTCTAGTTCAGTTCTAGTTTAGTTCTAGTTCAGTTCTAGTTCAGTTCTAATTCAGTTCTAGTTCAGTTCTAGTTCAGTTCTAGTTCAGTACTAGTTCAGTTCTAGTTCAGTTCTAGTTCAGTTCTAGTTCAGTTTTAATTCAGTTCTAGTTCAGTTCTAGTTCAGTTCTAGTTCAGTTCTAGTTCAGTTCTAGTTCAGTTCTAGTTCAGTTCTAGTTCAGTTCTAGTGCAGTTCTAGTTCAGTTCTAGTTCAGTTCTATTTCAGTTCTATTTCTGTTCTAGTTCAGTTCTAGTTCAGTTCTAATTCAGTTCTAGTTCAGTTCTATTTCTAGTTCAGTTCTAGTTCAGTTCTAGTTCAGTTCTAGTTCAGTTCTAGTTCAGTTCTAGTTCAGTTCTAGTTCAGTTCTATTTCTAGTTCAGTTCTAGTTCAGTTCTAGTTTAGTTCTAGTTCAGTTCTAGTTCAGTTCTAATTCAGTTCTAGTTCAGTTCTAGTTCAGTTCTAGTTCAGTACTAGTTCAGTTCTATTTCTGTTCTAGTTCAGTTCTAGTTCAGTTCTAATTCAGTTCTAGTTCAGTTCTATTTCTAGTTCAGTTCTAGTTCAGTTCTAGTTCAGTTCTAGTTCAGTTCTAGTTCAGTTCTAGTTCAGTTCTAGTTCAGTTCTAGTTCAGTTCTAGTTCAGTTCTAGTTCAGTTCTAGTTCAGTTCTAGTTCAGTTCTAGTTCAGTTCTAGTTCAGTTCTAGTTCAGTTCTAGTTCAGTTCTAGTTCAGTTCTAGTTCAGTTCTAGTTCAGTTCTAGTTCAGTTCTAGTTCAGTTCTAGTTCAGTTCTAGTTCAGTTCTAATTCAGTTCTAGTTCAGTTCTAGTTCAGTTCTAGTTCAGTACTAGTTCAGTTTTAATTCAGTTCTAGTTCAGTTCTAGTTCAGTTCTAGTTCAGTTCTAGTTCAGTTCTAGTTCAGTTCTAGTTCAGTTCTAGTTCAGTTCTAGTTCAGTTCTAGTTCAGTTCTAGTTCAGTTCTAGTTCAGTTCTAGTTCAGTTCTAGTTCAGTTCTAGTTCAGTACTAGTTCAGTTCTAGTTCAGTTCTAGTTCAGTTCTAGTTCAGTTTTAATTCAGTTCTAGTTCAGTTCTAGTTCAGTTCTAGTTCAGTTCTAGTTCAGTTCTAGTTCAGTTCTAGTTCAGTTCTAGTTCAGTTCTAGTTCAGTTCTAGTTCAGTTCTAGTTCAGTTCTAGTTCAGTTCTAGTTCAGTTCTAGTTCAGTTCTAGTTCAGTTCTAGTTCAGTTCTAGTTCAGTTCTAGTTCAGTTCTAGTTTAGTTCTAGTTCAGTTCTAGTTCAGTTCTAGTTCAGTTCTAGTTCAGTTCTAGTTCAGTTCTAGTTCAGTTCTAGTTCAGTTCTAGTTCAGTTCTAGTTCAGTTCTAGTTCAGTTCTAGTTCAGTTCTAGTTCAGTTCTAGTTCAGTTCTAGTTCAGTTCTAGTTCAGTTCTAGTTCAGTTCTAGTTCAGTTCTAGTTCAGTTCTAGTTCAGTTCTAGTTCAGTTCTAGTTCAGTTCTAGTTCAGTTCTAGTTCAGTTCTAGTTCAATTCTAGTTCAGTTCTAGTTCAGTTCTAGTTCAGTTCTAGTTCAGTTCTAGTTCAGTTCTAGTCCAGTTCTAGTTCAGTTCTAGTTCACTTCTAGTTCAGTTCTAGTTCAGTTTTAATTCATTTCTAGTTCAGTTTAGTTCTAGTTCAGTTATAACAATTCTAATGCAGTTCTAATACAGTTTTAATTCAGTTATACTTCAGTTCTTGTATACAAGAGGTGCTCTTGGTTCTTCGGAATTTCTTTTTATTTTTGTCATTTTTGGAAAATCCCACTTTAAACATTTCAGTCATGAAAGCAAATCCAAAAATTTTTTAAAATATAAAAAAACAAGGTTTAAAAATTCTAATTCCAATATAAGCTAAAAAGTGTGTCTTAAAAAAATGATATGTTTTTTCTTGTAAACTTATCACAAAAGTATTAAATCAATAAATGTAACAAAAATACGGGTCAATGAACAAAAACCTTTAAACAACCACAAAATCTATCAGTAAATAAAATAATAAAAAAGAAAAAACACTAAAAATTGTCAATCAATAGGTCACTTGTTTTTCTTTTAATGATTTTCTGTTTTTTTTTTTTCTCTCTAGACGTTGTTCCAAAATAAACAAAAATTAATAATTTTCAAGTGGTTTTTTAAACTTAACGAAAAAAAGGAAAATTATAAAAAATAATGTAATAAAAAATCAAGATTTGTGATAAACAAATACAATCTTTTGAGATAAAAATTTGTGTATATGTATAAGGGTGGTTTGATATGTTTTTTTGGTGGAAAATTAAGAAAACACTAAAATTTTAATTGTTTCAGTTTCCCTAATGGTTAATAAATATTTTTCTGTACAATATTGTATTTTTTAGGAGTTTTGTTAAGATTTAAAAAAGCGTGTTTGTATTTATTTTTTTTTCTTAGCTTGGGAAATAAAATTTTAATAGAAAATTAATTCTAGCATTAAATTACTATTTATGGCCATTATTTTTAAGTAAATATTGACTTAGTTGTAAGAAATTTAAAAAATCATTAAAGGGAAAAAGTAGGACAATTTTTACATTAGTTGAATTTGACAAAATTTTGTCCTACATGAATTTAACTTTAACATGGAGGAAGATTTATATTTTAGTTGGTTTGAAATTTATCAATACATTTTTAAATTTATATGTATTCAGTCTTTCTGCTTCTATTTGAAATAAATACCACTTTTAAAGTTGCCAAAATAAGGAAAAACTATCTATATTTTTTTTAAATTTTTTTTCTTTATCTTATTAAATAGCTGCTGCTTGTAGGGTGCATACAAAAAATGCTTTATAATAAGTAAAACCTTGTAATTATTTATTATTTTAACTCTACCCCAGAGATTAATTAAATTTTAAAAAAATTACATTTTTCTTTTTTTTAATTTGCTTTATTTCTTCATTATTTTTTCCTTTATTTTTTTTTTTTTAAATCACATCAATAAAGTAAATAAAATAAAATATAAAATTCTACATTTCTATGTGCCAAAAACTAAATTTAACGAATTAATTTAATTTCATGAATAAAACAGCATTGTTTACCACTGGGAGCTTTAAAGTTCCACTTAATG
This sequence comes from Protophormia terraenovae, assembly GCA_951394005.1. Lineage (NCBI taxonomy): Eukaryota > Metazoa > Arthropoda > Insecta > Diptera > Calliphoridae > Protophormia > Protophormia terraenovae. The sequence continues at coordinate 170,661,906 of OX596073.1, read as the reverse complement.
TTGTAGGTACCCAAGGGGAATTTGCTTTCAATAGGAATGTTAACCGAATAGTCTTGACTCTCACCACTCTTTACTGGACATTTAGTATATTTGCAAGCATCTTTATCCATGGTAATCAAAGGTAATTCATTACCACCATCTTTCAACCAAACTAAACTGGCTTCCAAGGTGTCGGCATCAAAGTTGGGTGTAAAAGTAAAGTCCATTTTGGTAGGTTTACGACGTCTCAACTTGCAGGCAGCATTTTCACTATCTCTGGTACAGGGTTCTACACGTACTTCGGAAATATCACAATCATTAACATCACAGGTCTTGAAATGTATGGTTTCCGACAAGACACAGGCTATTAAACCCAAAAATATTAAAGATTTAAGTGACAACATTTTGTTTTTTATTTTTTAAAAATGCACTTTATTTTATATATTTTCCAAGTAATAAGAGACGTCTGTTCTGTGCCTAAAGAAATTATGAAATGATTTGAAATTTATAATGCTCTAGGGAGATATTGTGTGTTTTTTTCACACAAAACAAAAACCTTTTTTAAAAATTCTGTTTAATATTTTTCTCTGTGTTGAATGTGGAGAGTTTTTCTCGTTGTTTGACCTGTTAAGTGACACCGTAATGATTGATAAGGATTTCTTATCTTTAGCTTGACTATTTAGTTGAGTATTTTAATTCTTCTCTTGTTTTTTTGTTGATTTTTCTTATTTATTCTGAAATTCTGTTTATTTCTATTGAAATTTGTTTGACAAATTTTTTTTTTTATTTAAAATATTTTATTTCTTATAAAAATGTTGATAAGTTAAATTTTAAAATTGTGGTTTTAGTTAAGTATGTGTGTATGTAGTAATATTCCACAATCATCTCGTAAATTATAATTTAAAATAAATTTTAAGGTATTTTTAGAGATTTATATGTATGTATGATTATGTTTTATATATTCCAAATAAGATAAGCTTGTTTGGAATATAAGTACTTAAGTAAAAAATAATAATATTAAAAAAAAAGAGTTGCAGTTTTTATGGGGGTAATATTAGTGATAATGACCCTTAGATTTGACAGATTTTAAGGTTTTTAGAATGATTTCTAAAAATAATAAACAAAATTTCCCTTGTAGTTTTAAATAAATGCGATGGAGTTGTTAATAATAGATATTTAGAAACATACACAGAAAAAAGTCACCAGTTAACAAATATATATGAAAATAATTCATTCAATTATTAACTTGTTTAAATTTGCACCTCTCAACAAAATGATTATATCAATTACAAAAACTATAAAAAATACAAAACAGAAAAAAAAAAAATCCCAATTAATAAATTAATTAAATCAATCAAGTAGATGATTGAATGAATTAAAATTGTGTATAAGAAAAAAATCATACCAAAATTTTATTTTTTTTTTATTTTATTTTTTCTTGAAAATATTTATTAAATTTTGATGGAAAATTAAACAATTGAATTAATTGTAAAAACGACGTATTTTTGTTACAAAATTTGTATAGAAATATTTTTAATATTAAACAAATTTTTACTTTTATAAAGAAATTCGAAAGATGATTTGTAAAATAATAATGTGCGGGAAAGTGATTTCCCAGAGGGGGTCTTGTATAGACCAATCTTCACGTAATTTATGTATTAATACAATTTTTGCTTGAACAAAACAATTTATGAAAATACAGATATTTATTGGATGCTCAGTGAAATAATTGCAAATAATGAACATGTTATAGTATTAGTCCAAGAAAGACTAAGTACCGAATTTCATTATGTTACCTTTAAATCGACGAATCATAGACAATCTCAAAAGTTGGTAATTGATGTACAGACAACTGGAAAAATAGCGGTTTAAACTAAAAAAAAAAATATTTATAAATTCACAAAGTATTTATTTAACGTACAACAATTAAAATAAAATTATAAACAATGCGCTTTACTTCTTTCCTGAATTAAGCGAAATTTTTGGCGTTTCTATGCCCATGTGTGTCGGTTGAGCATATTTGTAGACATGTATAAAATATTTTACAATCGAACAGGTAACTTCTATGTGGTTGATCTAGTATATATAAAATTCTATACAGCATTTGGATTGACCTCATGGCCCCTCAGGGTCAGGGCTATATTGTATTAAAGTCAAATGATCTTTATATAAAGTTTAAATAAACGTTTGTTTTTTTTTTTTTTTTTCAAATTTTTAGACATTTTTTATATCTGCCTAGGCATGACAAAATTTATAAGAAAAGATTTCGAAATGCTTTTCGGACAAAGTAGTTAAAAGAAAAAAATAAAGTTTTTAAATCTCCCATTCAAAGTCGATTTTTTTTGGTCTCGGAAATAAGAATTATTGTATGTATAAAAAAATATATTATTAAACGTAGTTTTACACTATAATACTTGGTATTAATACCAGAGTTTCATTTTCTATTATACATATCAAAAAATGCGTAATGGAAAGTATTATTAAATATCATATATTTTATTTTCTTTATTAAAATATTTTTTAAAAAATTAAAAAAGATAAGTTGAACTAAACTGAATACAAATAAAACTACAAATAAAAAGGTGCGCAGAAATTTGTTTTTAAAGATGCAATAACGTTTCAAAAATTTCAAGATTTCAACATACAAAGTATTGAAGGTATTTATACCAAATACATTTGAAAATATGTTTGGTATTAATAAAAAGTATTATAGTGTACAACCCCCTTAAATTAGAATAAAAGGTAAACAAATAATCGATAGAAAATTTTGTCCTTTACGAAACGTTTTATATACTGAAGAGTTGGTCAGAATAGAAATTTATTGGAAAAAAAATCTATAACTTCTAATCGGCTGGTTGGGTTTAAATAAAATTTTCTTATGGGCATAGTGGACGTGTGTCCCATTCTAAGTTTGGAGTATCTTTCAGGAATGGAGCAAACAGGGCTCAAAACAAAGTACAGCTGACAGAATATTTTTCACCGCTTGCTAAAAATATTAATGCTCACAGATTTTCTTTAATTTCTTTATGAAAGGCCTATTAAAGCGTGTATAGAGCCGATTTCCGTTCTCTCCTATTTTGGATAAAAAAATATGAGTGATCAAAGATTTTTTTATTTTCTTGATTGGAGACTTGTGTAAGGAAATAGAGAAAATTTTGAATTTTTCAAACGAAATTTAGATTTTGGATGAAAATAATTTCCATTATTAGATTTTTCTTATTAAATTAAGATTTTAGATGAAAATATAATTGAAAGCAAATTTGTATTAGTTATTTTCCTGATTGGTGATCTACTATTCATATGTGATCAGTTTTTAATTGAAATTCGTTTTTGAATTGGTTAAGTGATTACAGTTTCTTGTTATATATTTGCACCACGATAATATATTGTCATTGCAAACATCTTTATTGTTCAATATATTTTATTTTAAAAAGCTATTCTATTGTAGCAATAATAAGCAATATTTTTGGGTTGGATTTACGATATGGTTGTTAAAAAAAATTACTTTTAATACATAAAAATATTATGGTATTTGTAATTTTTATTTTGCAACAATATGTTGGCTTTGTATGGACAACAATATACATATCTTGTGTTTGAAAATAAGTACAATATATATGTATATATATAATATATTTATTGATTTTAATTCAAAAGCTAAGCAAACATTTTGCTCTCCTGGTAAGCTAGCAGGTATAATTGGAAATAGAAATGAACTACCTCTTTTTTTGTTTGAATAACTATTTTTTTTTGGTTTGAGGTGTCCACGAATAATGTAGTTATTTTTAGACCCTAGAGAAACTCAAAAATATGTACCTAAACGAAAATAAGAATTAAAAAAAAAAAAAAAAAAAAATGTTGGCTGTCAGTGAGATTTGAACTTGGGACTAATGCAGTGTTCCCCAAAACCGTGCACGCGTGCATTTTATTTCTTGTGTTAAGCCCAAATTACAATAGCGCGTAGTCAGCAGCAGTGTGTGCTGACATAATCAGCTGTTCATTTAGAATGCACTGTTTGTTATGGTGTTGATTACATTTGGTCAGCAGCAGTTTGCAGTGCTGTTTCATTTAGCCCTGTTTCTAAATTTACTGCGCTGCATTCAGATTGAGAGCGAGACAAAGAGAGTGAGCAAATAAATGAGAGGCTAAAATACACAAGTAGAACAAAGCTAGATGGTGGTTGTAAATTGTGGCTGCCTACGCCGAATTGTAATTATAACGGCAGCAACATGCTGTGCTGACAGTGATCAGCTGATAATTTTTGCTGATACTGTTGTTGACTACGCGCTATTGTAATTTGGGCTTTATTCTCTTGAAATGAATAAAAAACACACAAATCAACTCAGTCGCGCACGAGCATTCAAAGAAGAAGGTTGTGTTACCGCTTGTTGCTTGAGATACACTCATGAAAAATGTTTAATGTAAAGTGGCAGTATGAGTTCTTGATGGATGAACAAATAATGATTATTTTAAATTTTTATTATTTACTCAAATAAAGATTTCGATCTTTTTATACTAAGAATATAAATTTTGTTATATTCTAAGTTAAAGTCACATAAAACTATTATATTTCAATCAAATACAAAAATATAGTCATTAAATCATCATGTTTATGGTCGCTGTTTATTACTATTCAAATTATAAACTATTTAAGTTTATTTCCGTTTACATATCTTAATTCACGAATAAACTATTTTTCTTTTGTATAATTTCAAAGTGATAGACAATTGTGTATGTATGAGTGTGGGGACCACTGGACTAATGTCTTAAAAAAACTAACAGCATTCAACCATTTACAATTAATTTGAACCATTTTTTGATTTGCTCTCAAATATATTATTATATACATAAAATCATGTACATATACAAAGTTCCGCTCAAACATTTTATTATTACCCCTTAACCATATTATTTTTAATATGAACTGTTTTATAGTTGCAGCGAAATATTTTATTATTTTATACATAACCATATTATTTCTATATACATAAAATCAAATTTAGATACAATAAAAATATGGTTCCTGCCAAATAAGTTTTTATTACCGTCAACCATATTATTTATAATCCAAAATATAAACCATTATATGTTTGCAGCGATACAATTTTATGGTGTTAAGTACAAAATTAATATAATTTGCAAAAAATATAATATGAAGATGTTTCATTATGGTTACTACCAATCATATTTTTTCTTTGAATATCATATAAAAATGTAAGATTTATGATGAACAATGCAAACTTAATAAATTTCCGTAAATAAGACAATAACACTTTTAAAGAACATTTCCTTCCTTTTTGCCAATAAAACTAGAAAATAATGTTGACTCTATATTATTCAAAAAAGTCTACACAAGAAGGGGTTTTATCTATGAATATAATTTTATGAACTCTATTCACCAAAAGAAGAAAATTCTAACAAACTCATATAAAATTATAACAAATTAAGGCAATTTGGCAAACATGCAACACTTGCAGCATATAAGTAAATAAAAATTTGTACAGCTACAAGGATATACTGGCAGTAAACAAAAGAAGAAAAAAAAAAAACTCGTTAAGTAGCCTACACTCTTTTACAAATTTGCAACACTCTATGTTGTTTATATGTATGTTCATATGTAGTATTTGGCTAAGAGAAAAAAGACCAGAAATGAAATGATTTTCATATGCATAAGGATAACGAGACATAGCAAGGATAATAACACTAATAAGTAAGAACAACAACAACAGCAAACAACTAAAAGAAAAAGAGCTGTCATAATTTAACAAAAATTATGATTATTTTTTATTTGTTGCTGCTACTATTGCTATTGTTGTTGTTTAGCTCTTCCGTAAGTGCTAACAACACATTAAAAGTCAAAATAGTATTACCAACATTTGCGTTATATAGAAATACATATAGTACAATCATAATAATGATACTGATGACGTTGTCATATTTGCTATTGCTGCTACTGCTGCTGATTATGATGGCCAATAACAATGACAATTCAAAAAATTCATTTATAATTCATTTTTCTAGTTTTCATTTTTATATTAAAAATGGACAACAAACAAACAAACAGGATTGTTGGTTGGATTCTATCGGGAGTATGAGAGCATTTAAAAATAAATGTTAAAAAGATATACAGGATGTAGAGGACCATTTAACTAGTTTTGTATAAAATAAAACGGAAGTAATTATTATTTTTATTTTTGTTTAGTTTTGCAAGTTTATTTTTTCTATTTGTTTTTTCTTTCATTCATTTTGCATTTGTAAATATTAAAAGTATTATATTTTCTATATTGCCTTTACAATTTCTTTTGAGAGAGCAAGAGGAGAGTACAAAAAAAGTAATTATTATGATTATTTCGTAACCAATTAATTTTTACGCTTTAATGATTATTAACAGTAATTCATAAAATAATTTCAAAATGTTTTCAGGAAAATCTTTTCAGAATCTTTTCTTCACTTTAGCTATAAAAAAATATTACTTTTTGCTTGTATCTATCTAGCCTTGTTTTATAGATATTATTACTTTTAATATGACAACAATTTGTTTTCCTCCCCTTAAGGCTTTCATTTTCATAATTTTAACAATATTTTTTTAATATTTTTCTTGGTTTTCTTTTAATACATCAACAACAAGTATTTTTGTATTTTTTTATTTATTTAACCTTCTTACAATTACAAACATTTGTCAACATTTCATTTACAATTACATTTTTTTTATTGTTATTTTTATATCCTGGTCGTACCTTAACAGGAGATTTTCCTTTTTTTTAATTTTTTTGATAGATCTCCCTTATTAATATTGTTAAAAGATATTTGATGTTTTCCCTTCATTTTTATTTATTTTAACTGACTTTCTGTTTATTGAAATTTTCTGGTTTTTTAAAGATTTTTATCTAGAATGAAAATAAAAAAATTAGTTTCAAAAATTATTGTGGCATTTGTCAAACCGCAAAGCAATCATCATTGCCATCTCAGGCATTATTATTTGTATGAGTGTGTATCAACTTTTCAATTGTCTACATCTTGTATTACACTGAGGACATATGTTGTTATCGGGTTTTGAAATCGTGAAAAGTTTATAAATTTAAAAATTACAGTTTAGAATTTTCAATTGATTTTAGAATTTAACCAGGTACACATTCAAATTGCCACAATTGGTTTAAGATTCGTTTGAGCTTAAATTTTGAAATAATCAGCTATATTATGATTATAAATTATAATTATATATATCTTTTTTTATTGTAAGATTGTATAAACATGAGATTTATATGAGCAAATTTTTTTCTACAGAACTATTTGTTGTATAACATTAAATTGTTGTATAAAATTATAATTCTGATATTTTGGTTTTGACATAGTATTACTTAGAAAGTCAAAAATATTGGGAAGTCCAAAATTCCTCTTTGTGAGCAACATTTTAACGTACCTAAATTAATAAAATTGGATGTCCAAATTTCAACTTTCAACTTATGATTGAAATAAAATCCCTAGAGGAAAGTGAACCGGCTCAAAACTAGTCTCGTAACATGTTCTCAGTGCTAGTGACCGGCTCCAGTCGCGAACTTTGTATGGGATGAACCTGTCACTTTTCATTAAGTTGTCATTGGAGGTGGCTAATTAGCATCTTAGGACAGGTCACAGGACTGGTCCAAGAGAACATGTTCAGAGATGATTAATATAATAAAAAATTAAAAAAAAAAAAATACATTTTAAACTCTTTTATTTATATTAAATTATATTTTTATTTTATAATTTTTCGTTGACGTTGATGGCGGCACCCCGAATCGAACCCACGTTTTTCTGATGTATATTACTTTTTATAGTCTTTAACTCTAACACTCAGCAATATATTGTTATTTCGTAGGAGTTGCTAATTGCTCACATAACATGCCTGTTGGAATTTGACTCTCAACTATTATTTAGTGAGTTTGATGGTGTCAACTGGTTCTTAACTAGAACTTTGGTGAGGAGTTAAGTGTCAGTGGGTACTAAACCGGTACTGAGGGAACGGCACATTATTGTAATTGCCAAAATTCCCACAGGGGTGCGTCACGCGCATTTATGTAGATAATCATTGAACAAATCTTAAATCTTTGTTTCTCTTCAGTATTAATGATTTGTACAACAAACGATAGCTGAAGAAAAATATATCCATATTTTTTTTTTTTAATTTTCAGCAATATCTAACAGAAACGATAAAGTCGACATTTTATAAAAATAACTCATATTAAAAAAGAAGAAAAAATAAATAAATAAATAAATAAACAAAAAGTAAAAAAAAAAAAATTCCAGGAAAAATTTTAGAACATTTTCTAAAATGATTAGTTCTATAGCTGGTGTAATCAGAAGCACTTCATATTCTTTAATAATATTCTCAGAACTAGTGGTATCACAACCAATTCTGACACTAATGAAGTAGAATCTAATTGTGATTCTACATTCGTTTTAAGGAATGTTTTAGAGAACTAGTGTTTAAGAACTTATTCTGTATGACTTCTACATCACTTCTGAGAACAAATTACTGGTTTTCGAATGACTTCCTAGAACTGGTTAAAAAACTTGTATAAAAAATTTAAAAAAATAAAAAAGAGTATTTACAAAGTTAAATTGATTTTAAAAGTGGCCTTTAAGAAGTAGCCCTTTAGAATAAAAAATAAAAAAGCAGGTTCTAAAACCATTCCCTAACGCTTCTATAGAACTAGTTTTAAACGTGACAGTTTCGAACAAAAATCATTGATTAACGAACTAGTTCTAGAACCGTTCCATAAAATGGGTACTTGGCTAGCTAACACTTCCACAGAACTAGTTCTGGAGGTGACAATTTCAAACAAAAATCATTGGTCGTAACGCCAGTAACGTAAGAAGTACAGGCTATTTTCATGTGTTCTGGAACTAGTTGTACAACTAATACAATTTTTCCAATATTTTTACGTAAAAATTTGTGGTTTGATTTGAATTAAAGTTTAAAGAATAAAAATTTGCATTTTTAAGAATTTACGAATTTTGATGATTTTTTAGAACAATTTTTTTTTTTTAATTTTGTTGAAATATAACTTTTACTATGAAAATATGCTTAATATCTCCATCATTATTTACCGTATTAAAAAGTAATGTAAGAAAGACTTGAGGAAAATTTTAATTAGAATTTGTTGTTAAAAAACGACTTCAATATGTATGTATAGGATGCTACCATGTTAATTTTAAAACAATTCATAAAAAGTGGCTTAGAGTTTTCGTACTTATTAATACCGTGTATTAATATAAAAATTTATATAAATTTGTAAATGCGTATAGTTCGAATATTTAAAGTTCTTTTAAGAAGGAATTTACGTCCTGGACTCTAGTTTCACGCATATATCCATTTTTATCAAGTGTGAAAATGACTGTCACACGGAGTAATTTGAATTCATTACACTATGTGATAATTTCTCAAAAATGTTTCACACATTAAAAAAACGATATATGGGAAATTCTTAAAACTCGTTTACTTTTGGGGTTCAAAAAAATTTCGAAGATGATTTTACAGCATTTCTGTTGAGAGCACATTAACGAGCTATATGTCAAATGATGCATAATCTTAAGAGCTATTAGGTTCCATTTTAAATTTTGTAATACCAAAAGCGGCGTAAAATGGAAAAAACTGAAAATTTTAAAATGGGTAAAACCCTTATTTCGTAAATCCCTTCACCTCACTTTGAAAAATTTTCCATACAAATTTTTGAAAAACAAAAACAATTTATTTGGACATTTTTTCAAAGTGAGGTGAAGTGTTTTACAAAATTAGAACCTTAAATTTGTTTTCACGGCTTTTCCACAACACAATTTGACATTGGTTAATGACACCCTAATTTAATCCATGCTGGTCTTTTTCTTAAAGTGTTCATAGCCTTTAAGTGCTCATACATGATTAACTTTTTTTCTGAGTTAATTTAACGATGTCCGACCGTCTGGCTGGCTGGACGGCTGGATAGTTGTCTGTCCATATGAGACACATTTTCGAAAATCACTTTAACTTGCAAATATTCTATTTTTTTAATATAAATGACAGTGCAAAATTTTATAAGGATCGGTTTATAATTTTCTAAAGCTAAGACCTAATTTCGGGAATCACCCAAAAGCGCATAAATAAATGTGAATGTTAGAATCGATGTAATATTCTGTATTTGTATGTGTTATTTTAAACTTAATACAAGTATCGGTCCACAATTGGGCTCTTTCCGAATTTTGGAGCATTTAGGGTATCATATGGTCGGACTTGAAAAAAAAAGTCCTCCTTACCCCTCAATATACTTTTAAATTTAGTATCTGCTATTCAATAACTCTTAGTTACAAATGACCGATATTTTTTTCACGTACTTTTAAATACATTTGAATTAATCACATACAAACTAAAAAAGAGACAAAACAAAAATAATGAAATTTATTTTTCGTGGAAATTAATCACACAGTATCAACATAAACATTTTTAATTATGAAAATCTGCATAACATACATTAAAAAAGGACACTCACTACTATTTAAAGGCACTAACAAAAAAAAAATACAAACTGTGAATGGAACAGGATACAAAACAGCAAAAACAAAAATTACTTTTATATGTAGATGTATTTTTCTGAATTTTGTTTATATTCGTGTAAAAATTCTACTCATACTCAAGCACAAAGAGTCAAAAGAAAAACTTTTTAATTAAAATTGTCTTCTGCGTGATTTTTTTTTCTACTTGTCGTCATCATCATCGTCGTCGTCGTAGCTTTTTGTAACCAAAAATATCGTACCAACCATCCATCCATTTGGTTATAGAAATTGCATTAAAAAAATAATAAAATAAAAATCGCTAAAATCTGACAAAAAATATGGTATAAAAGATGCGGTTAATAATATTCATCATCTACATGGTTGGTAGTGTTTTGTGGGTTAAAGAAAAAACATTTAATAAAAAAGGGATGTAAATTAAAAAAACAAACTAAAAAAATATGAGTTAAAAACTAAATTACATTTCATCATATATTTAAGATTTATTTTTTTTTTTCTCAAGTTTTCATTTTATTTATGATTTTTTGCTGTCTGTCCCTGATTTGTAATCATAATTTTAATGCGTTTTTACAGAGCGTAAGAAAGAACTAAATTGGAACACTGTTTAAAAGCAAACACTAACAAACAATCTTATAGTTGCTTTTAAAAGGAAAAAAAAAAACGCAAAAAAAAAATTGCGATTTTCTTTTGTTGCTTTTGTTGTTGGTTATCGTGACAGACACAAGAAAAGGAAGTCACTGGTCAGTATGCAATTATTAATGTAAATAGTGACGACTTTCGTTAAAAGAAACGCGCAAAAAGGGAAAAAAGGAAAATTATATTATAAAAACGTTTTTGTTTTAAATACCGCAAAATTTTTGTTTTTGTTTTCTTAGTAGAATTGGCAAAATAAAAAAAATGAAACCAATCTCAGGAAATCTTTACAAGACGTTGTTGTAACATTTACAGTTTTCGTAGATAAGCTCTCAAGTGGTGTTTGACTTCAAAAAGCTTTGCCGCTTGTTGGATTTTATGCCAATGACAACTTGTCTGTGTTTAAAAAAAAAAATTGCATTTTGTTGGAAACTTCTGGAATTTCCTTGAATTTGTTATGTTAGTGTAGAGGGAAAAGTAATTTCTTGAAATGGATACTTACTTGATTTCAATTTAAAGATTTTAGAATTATGACTGTGAAATCTTAAACTGTATAAGATTTAATTTGACAGCCAAAAGGGTTAATTCTTTTGTATTAAAGTAGCGCTATATGTTCTTAAATTAAATTTCACTTTTTGGAAAATATGACACCAAATACATTCAAAGTACAGGTTTGAATCAGAAACGATTGGGTTTGATTTGGAAATTGTGAAAGTGGGAACAGCTGGCATGTTTTGCAGTTCATAATCCGCTTTTTGCGAAAGTTTGAAAGCCGGTCGACTCTCTAAGAGATAGCAAGACATTCATTGGTTTCCCTTGTATGAGTTCCTGGACATGAGAGTAGATAACTGCAGAGCTTATGCATTTGCACATACAAGAGGCACCCTTGATCAGGATGATCAAAATTCCGACATAAGTATTTTCTTCAACTAGTAAACAACAACTAAACCTACGATATAATACGCCACATCATTGTGTATGTGTACCAAAATTTAGGGATTCTTTTGTTAGACCAGTGGCAAATTTTGGACCAGCAATTTTCTTAAGTGTAAAATAAAATGTACAAATACAGAATATTACGTTTATTTTAATATTTATATGAATTTATGTACTTTTATGTGATACCTGAAAGTGGATCTTTTATGGGATCGATGGTAAATTATGAACCGATCTTCCTTAAATTTTACACCATCATTTACATTTATATAAAACTTATTTCTGATGAATATTAACTTGATACTAACATTTTAATGGGTTAATGCCCGTTAAATTGATTTTCTGAACAATTTTATATTAATTCAATTATTATGGTCAATTATGCACCGATATTAATAAAACGTGTCACTAAGATTTATAGTTATATACAACCTACTTTCGCTGAATTTCATTTAAATAATGATATATTTAAGGGATTTATAATCGTTAAATGTTCAAAATTGTGACCTGTAGTTTGATTACAAAGTTTACATGGAAGGACAGACGGACGGACATCGTTAAATCGACTCAGAAAGTAATTCTTATCCGATTGGTATAAATTATGGTGGGTCTTAGACCAATATTTTTGTGTGTTTTAAACATCATGATACCCTCTCCAACTTTGGTAGTGTAGGATCTAAAATATAAATGTATTTCAATCTCGAAATTGTGTATATTAATTAAATTTTTAATTGATTTTGCTCCAATTACCAAAATGGTAATATTAATTAACTGAGATTAGTTGATTTTGGTTTAAATTTCAATTATTCAAAATAATTAAAATTATGAAAAAATATTTTTCTAAAATCAACTAAAAATGTGATTAATTCAATTCTATAGTTAATTAAATCCTTCCATCAATAAAAACTCTTGAATTTAATTATAGTTATTTATTTCATTAATAAAAATATTTAAATAATGCAATGCACAGTGGGGCAAAAACGAAAATTTGTTAAAATAAATCTGTAACTTCTGATCGTCTAATTGGATTTGCGTGAAATTTGGTATAGGCGTTGCAGAGGAGTGTACAATGTTAAGTTTAGGGGACCTAACAAAGGGTACCTCTAACATATAATTTTTTTTTATCGCTTGCCAAATGTTTGTTTCTCGTCCGATTTAAAATATTTTTTTATATTATTGTAGGCCCTAATAAGTCCCACTTGCATGTCATATTTATCTTTTATAGTTTTGAGTTATTTGCGTTTGAATTTTTAAGTGCCTTAATTTTGCATGTTTTTGGTCCAGTTTTTTCATATATATCCTAGTATTTCCAAACGATTTTATTAGTTTTTATTTTAACTAGTTAAATAACAAAATTGTCTGTTGAATAAATAAAATTTAAGTCGATATCTTTACCGAAACCAAAAATAAACGATTTTGAATTAGAAAATTGCAAAAATTACGACTTTTTTTGTCTGCAAAAGTATTTACACTCTTTTTTTTCTAAAATAAAAATTTCTTTAACAACATATAATAATTTTATACTTTTATGAAAGGTATCTGCACAGAGATGGCTTTAAAATAAAAAAACAAGTCTAATAACTCAAGTGGTCAAGGTACACACCCTCCCAAATTTGACTTATTTTATATGAAAGTTGTGACTTTAGTCTATATTTTCTAAAATCCCAAAGCACGAATCGGCAAACGGAATGCAGTTTAAGAATCTATAATATGTTGTTAAAAGTTTTTATTCAAAATATACGGGACTTTGGAAAAATGTGGATTTTATAGCTGAAAATGTGAAAAAAATCATGTTTGGGATTTTCGGCATTTTTTTTTTTTTAAATCTAAGTTTCTTTTAAATCTAACTTTCTCATTTTATACAATAAAGTCTACATTCTCCGAAAATTTCGTTAAGATATCTTTACTAACAAAGATTTTATTAAAGATAAAATATTTACAGTTTATAAAAAGGAAAAAAATAAAAATTAGTTTACAAAAATTTCAATTTAATTTCAGAAATCGGAAAAAGTATAAACTAATATTTTTTCTTCTAAATTACATTGCTTAGCTGACATAATTCTTCATAAGAAAAATATTGAAATCAATATCTTTTTTAGAACCGAAACTATGGCACTTTAAAATTTAATAATAGGGTAGACTGGGGAGCATTCCTCACTTTTTTTTGTTAAAAATTCTATATTTTCAAAACAATTCACGATATCAATAAATTTTTTTTTAGTTTATTGATATCGTGAATTGGCTTATATTTAAGCCGTTTTCATCCTTCCTTGTTTTCATCTCCTTGTTAAGTTACTTTTTATATCGAATTTGTGAAGTGACCAAAAACGTCGAAACTACCCCATCCCATGGAGTAGATTCGCCAAATGATGGAGGCAGAATCGTTTTCTTATATATGATGATTTTCTACTTTATATTAATATAGCATTTAAAAAAACAAAAATTTATATTTTTTATAGAATTTTATGTAAAATTAAAAGTGGCGACCTAAAATCTATGCATGGGAAAATCACTAAATGTCTTTTGTTTTGTTTCAATTAACACTGGAGAATCTTTATGTACAGTGAAAGATCTACAAATAGTAAGAGCTTCGTATCTAATTACGACGTTCCTGTAGGATAAGTTAAATCGGCTCACCAACAGTTTGGCGAATGTACGCCAGGAAGAGTATTGCGCACAAGTGATAATTTTTTTTTTTCACACTTTGAAGGAATTTATTAAAACATATGTTGTCAATTCTTGTACTTTACTATAATGTTTATAACATAGTAAAAAATCTTTGATCAGTTCCAAAAAATATAAAAGTTATCAATGAAAATATATGAAAAATATGAAAGTTATCAATGAAAATACCTACCGAGAAATATTTAGAAGAGTGTTGAAAAAAAGTTAATCAAGTCTAAAAATGTATATTGAAAACTTTAAAATATGATAGATGAAAGATCTATGATAAAGGAAAATAATATACTATTAATTCGAAAAAATTTACTTCGTTTTCAAGATAATAACGAATGTGCCCCTTCTACCCTATATAAAAATATTTGAAATCGGACGAGAAATAAAAATTTGGTAAGCAATTAAACATTTTTTATGTCAGGGGTCTGTTGGGTCCCCTACGCCTATACCAAATTTCACCCAAATCCAACCAAATCAGAAGTTACAGATTTATTTCCAAAAATCTGTCCCACTGTGCAATGCAAGTAAATTGAAGCCAAAGAAAAAAGAAAATGCTATATTTGATTTAGGGAACTGATACTTGGAACATAATTTCTTCTTGGCGCCTTATACATCTTGTTAAAATCACACATAACTCTGGTCGAAAAAAAAATTCTCTCCAAAAGACAAATAATTGGACTTGATGGATTTTGATATGCTAAACCCGAATCTGATTTCATTTTTTTCCGTCAGGTCTGGATTTTTTTATTGAAATAACAAAAACAAATTAAAAAAAAAAAAAATTATAAAAAAATAGCTTATTTTAAAATAGAATTTAAAATTTTGTTTGAAAGAAGCTTTATGGTAAGAAACTTAAAATATAGTCGACTTTTGGGTTTAAAATCGACTTTTCTGCTTTTATAGTTAAGCTGAATGTTTATACAAATTACTTATTTATATCCTTTTTTAGTTAAACTCCTTGTTAAGCAACTCCTTCGTGGTTTTTAAACATCCCACTAATTTTTTGTTAAGTTATTATTTTTTTTTTGTTAAATATAAGAAATTCATTTTTTCTCTCAACCAATGTAAACGTTATATTTTTAATTAAGTTCTTTACAGTTTGTTGAATTTGTTTATCAACTTTTTCTTGCGTTTTATTAACGTTCATCATTATTATTTTTTTGGATTTCCTGTTGAAACTTTTTTCTCTACTTTGAATCTAGTATCAGTGTAATGATTTTTTTCTTCCATTTTCTTGTTTGTAACACCCTCTTCTTATATTAAAAACGTTTACAAGATGCAAAACACCGCCATGTAGTTATTTACTATTTTCAGACTTATTTTTATTCATTGATGCTCTGTGGTCGGTCATTTACAGTGGATCCATATAATTCTGTTGAAGATTTTAAACCAAGTGTTTAAAGTCAAATCAAAAAGTCTTTGAATTCGTCTCCTGCATTTAACTA
The DNA here is from genome assembly GCA_951394005.1 of Protophormia terraenovae. Classification (NCBI taxonomy): domain Eukaryota; kingdom Metazoa; phylum Arthropoda; class Insecta; order Diptera; family Calliphoridae; genus Protophormia; species Protophormia terraenovae. The sequence continues at coordinate 170,645,710 of OX596073.1, read as the reverse complement.
AAATGCAAACGTTTTACGATTTTTTTTTTATTTCTTAATCATATTGTGTTAAAAAAAAAAGAGTAAGTGTGAGTGTGTCGGTCAGGCGGTACGAGTTTACTTACAACTGATTAAAACTACATTATTCTACTTTTGAAATTTCTTATATCGTATGTTGTATTTTATTATTATTGTTTTTTTTTTTTTCTTAATCAGACACATGAACTTTTAGTTGACGTCGTGCGGGCTGTTAAGTTTTTGTTCTTGGTTTCATATTGTTTTATTTTATTATTCATATTAATTTTTTTGTGTTCTCTTATCATTTGCAGTTTATTTGTTACAAAGAACGGCATACAAAAAATTAAACCTTTTGCACTTTTTATTTAAAAAAAAGTAAGTAAATGTACTTTTAGTTGTATTAATTTTCTTGATTGTTTTTTCCTTATTTTTTTTTTCTTTTATGTACTTTTTTTTTTATCAAAATTCTCTGAACATGCACATTTTACATTTAAAATACAAGTGAGTCTGTATGTTTTTTATTTTATTTTTTATATTTGTTATAAATTGATTGTTGGTTGCATTGCTGTAGGTTGGAGATTTGTAATGAGTTTCTGATATCATTTAATTATTTCCTTTTGTTCCAAAAGGTTTTATCACTAGTTCATTAAAGAAAAAAGCTGAATATTGTTTAATAAAAAATAAAAAAACAAACAGGAAAGAGTTTTAAACCACAGTAGAATAAAAGTAAATACAAGATTTATCTCAAAAACTATTTGTTTCTTCACTTAAATATTTTAATTCCCTTTAGTTAATCATTAATACCTAATAATGCTTTTAATAATAATTAATATTTGTTTCTTCACTATCAATATTTCTTTGTATTTCAACCGCATTTATCGTTTGTTTCTTCATTTTGTTGAAAAAAAAAAAAAAAAAAAATGAATTTCAATAAACGATGAGCAAAAATACTTACAAAAAAATCCAAAAATATTTGATATTAGACAACTTGCTACAAAAGAACACATTTTATCTAGAGTATAGATTTTGCTATAACCTTTCGCATACTTTCGACTATTACTCCAATAAGTTATTGGATATTAAAGCCAAAACCCAAGTAAATTTTTTGTTTCACAGTTCGAACATTTTTGCATTTTTTTTCTAATAAAATACACAATGTAGCTAAAATACCACAACATAAAAACAATGGCAAAAAATTACGTTAAAATGGAAAAAATAGAAAATTTTATTAACGTCACAAAACTCCTGTGATTCTTTTCGTACTCATGGATTTAGTTGGAAACGTGTGTGAAAATGTTATGAACAAAAAAAATTAAGTGAAAAGTTACATACGTCCTTATTTTTCTACTGTTGAAGTAGATGAATTCATAATTAAATTAATAATATTGGTAGGGTTGATGTTTGTAACAGCCTTAATTTATACCAATCGTCTTAGAATCACTTCCTCAGTCTATTTAATGATGTCTGTCCGTCTGTCCTTCCATGTAAACCTTGTAATGAAACTACATTTATTGAACATAAATTAATGAAATTTGGCACAGAGATTTTTATAGCTCAAGGACGAACCCTATTGAAATTGATTATGATCGGTCCATTATTTCACGTAGCCTCCATACAAATGTCCACCCGGAAAAGGGGTTTAATGATAGTAAATCCCTTAAATATAGCAATATTTAAATGATTTTGAGCACATATAAGTTCCATATAAGTTTAAATCTGTGTGTCGAATTTCAGAATCGTTCCATAATTGAACATAGCTACCATATTAACCCCTTTGAGGAAAAATATATGATAGTGCAAAATTTTACAAACATCGGTCCATAATTTGTTATAGCTTCCATATAAGGCCCACTTTCGGGAATCACCCAAAAGTGATTTAATTCATATAAATGTTAGTATTGAGGTAACTTTCTGTATTCGCATTTTTTATTTTAGACTTAATATGAGTATCGGTCCACAATGGATCCCAAGTCAAATAAAAGACCCCTCCCTGAATTTTGATGTACACAATGGTGTAAGTTATCATATAGTTGGGCTTGACCGACTATATTTTTCTTCTTCGTTTTTTTTTAAATTATATTTATTTTTATTTTATAATTAATTGTTTGATAATGTCGATGGCGACACCCTGAATCGAAACCACTTTCTTCTGACCATCTTACGTTTTATAGTTTTCAACGCGATTCACTCAACCACAGAATGTTATTTTGCGTGAGTTGCACTTAACTTGCCTCTTAGAAATTGACTCGAAAGTGATATTATGTGAGTTTGATATCGTCAACTGGTTCTCAACTGGAACTTTGGTGATAAGTTAGGTGTCAATTAGTACTCAACCTGTATCGAGGGATGGGTCCATCGGTGCAATTTTTACAAATTTCCCGCAGGAAATATAAGTATTTTTAATCCCAATTATTTTATTAAAATAAAACAAAAAAACAAAAAAGTCTGTAGCTATATAGGAGATTCAAAAAATCTAAAAATGTGTTTTAAGCTTTATCTCAGATACTAATGGATCGATTAAGTTTATTCCTTTAATACAAAACTAAAAATAATAATACATAATAATAAAGTTAATAAAAAATTGAATTTTCTGTGATAACATTTGAACAAAAATTTCTATAGCTTATTGTTGTTGCTTATATAAGAACTTCAAAGAGCCTAAAAATGCATTTTGGCTGATATCTCGGATATTTATAAACCTATTCAACTAATTTTTATTAGGTTTCTTTTAAGAAATATTTCAAACAATTTAATATATAAAATATATATATCCGATAACTGGGGCTTTCCAAAAACTGATTTCAACAGACAGATGGACATTGTTATATCGACTTCCATATCAACAGTATCCAGAATATATGGGATCTTAGATGAATATTGTAGAAATTACAAACCCTTTATAACTGTGGTGAAACGTTGAAATCCACTCGAGAGGAAATATGAACCCAAAAAAAAAAAGAACGTCTTAAGAAGACGATAAGATCCTAAACTTGTAATCCAGAAGTAGTAAATATTTGGATAATTTCCACTGAATTTAATATACTAGGTAAATATTTGCGATAACAGAAAACATTCATAAATATTTTGCAACAGTTAACTTCATTTGTATCGTTTTGTAACAACATCTGTGGATGCTGTTTTAATAACTTTTTAAGAAAAAGAAAAGATACACAATTTTATACTTTGAAAATAATGAAAAAGTACTTTCTCAAAAATGAATTCCAATTATTTTTACAGGGTTGGGGAAAAAAATAAAAAGATAGCTTATAACATAGATTAACATAAATATATAAAGCTTTGTTGCCATAAACGCACTGGTGAAAAAGAGCTTCAGAAATTCTTTTTTTAACACATTGCTAGGATGTTCTTAATGTATACTTTTTGTTAATTTTTTTTTAAGTACTTTCCTTAAAGCTATGTTTATAAAATGCTTTGAAATTTTTAAAATTTTAATTTTTCTAGAAATTATTAACTATTTTCACTTTTTTGGAAGTAATTGTTAAAAACTTCCAAAAAAGTTTAAAATATGCAATTTGTTCTACTTTTGAAACTCTTCTTTTTTGGCAGCTCTTCATCGTTTTTTTGCTGGGATGTTAATAAACTATGGTTTACAATATATGATCCTTAGTTTTATTAATTATTTTAAACTTTAAAAAATAATCTTTGTTACATTTACTTTACCTTTAACTTTTAAAACTACCCACTTAGAAAGTTATAAAAAACCTTTAACCATATATGAAAATAAAAATCGTATCATATTCTGGTTTATAACAAATAAAGCATGAAAAAAAAAAAACGACCAAAAAGATGAAGAAAAAAATATTGAAAAAAAATTGTTAAAAATTACAATCCACGGTTAGTTGAGTAATTTTTCAATTTGTGAATAATTGATGGTTGAACAAGTGTTTATTAGTACAAAAAACATACAAACATACATCACATACACATACATACATAAAAACAGAGGTTTGTAAAAGACCTTTTAGCTATGGAGTATATGGAGGTGTAACTTCAATGTGTAAAGAATACCATTGAGTATTTATATGAATTTGTTGGAGGTGTGAACAGATATCAGGATCTGTAACGTTTTTTTTGTTTTTGTTTCCTTTTTCATTTCAATTATTGTTTTTTACGTTATGAGTTTTTATGATTGTGTTTTTTTTTTATGAAATACTCTTCCTTTTTCTCCAATCAGTTGACAGACAACAAAATGCTGATGGAACACTAAGTCAAACAATGCCACGACATACAAAATATTCGTATTGGCATCTGTAGTCAGGCATAAAAAATGAATATTTTAGATGTAATTGAGCAAGTGGTTGTAGTAGTGGTGTGGTTGGTTGGATGAAACTCGGTGAATTGTCACGACGACAATGGTGATGATGATGAGGACAATGATGTTTTTCGGTGTTGATAATGACATTGATGTGTGGTTATGTTTGTTGTTGATCTATTGTTCATTTATACGTGTTGTATGCACCGGAGGTTTGATTTTTTTTTTTATATGAGTTTATGAAAATTTAAGGTTTTTTCCGTTTATAACATAAATTGAGTTTTTATTTGTTGGAGATTTTGTTGATTGTGTGTTTGTTGCTTAATTGTTGTTGCCAATATTGTAATTTAACCACAAATTGAGTATAATGTTTTATGGAGAGTAAAGATGGTAAAGATGATGATGTAGAGAAAAGTGATTGGTAAAATTAAATTTATATGGAAATATTTACACACATTTGAATTGTAAAAAAAAAGATAAAAAAATTGGCGATAAATTCTTAAGCTCAAAAAAATTATTTATGAATTTTTTGTTTAAAAAACAATTCGATATTGAAATTTTTAATAAATTTAGAATTTTTTTAATTGATATTTCAGGAATAAATTTCTATTTGTATTTAAAACAACAGAATATTAATAAAATGTCCAATTGAAGAAAATTGGCGATACAATGAAAAATTTCCTCGAATTTTGTATTCAAAGAAAAATTTTGTTGGATTTTCTATTTAAAGACAATTTTCGATAAATTTTCTATTTAAAGAAATATTTCGATAAATTTTTTATTTAAAGAAAATTTTCGATAAATTTTTTATTTAAAGAAAATTTTCGATAAATTTTTTATTTAAAGAAAATTATCGTTGAATTTTTTATTTAATGAAAATTTTCGATAAATTTTCTATTTAAAGAAAATTATCGTTGAATTTTTTATTTAAAGAAAATTTTCGATAAATTTTCGATTTAAAGAAAATTAGCTTTGAATTTTATATTCAAAAATATTTTCGATGAATTTTCTATTTAAAGCAAATTTTCGATAATTTTGCTATTTATATGAAATTCTCGATAGATTTTCTATTTACAGAAAATTTTCGATAAATTTCCTATTTAAAGAAAATTTTCGTTGAATTTTTTATTTAGACAATTTTCGACAAATTTTTTATTCAAAGAAAATTTTCTATTTAAAGAAAATTATTGTTGAATTTTTATTCAAAGAAAATGTTCGTTGAATTTTCTATTTAAAGACAATTTTCGATAAATTTTTTATTCAAAGAAAATTTTCGTTGAATTTTCTATTTAGACAATTTTCGACAAATTTTTTATTCAAAGAAAATTTTCTATTTAAAGAAAATTATTGTTGAATTTTTATTCAAAGAAAATGTTCGTTGAATTTTCTATTTAAAGACAATTTTCGATAAATTTTTTATTCAAAGAAAATTTTCGATAAATTTTGTATTTAAAAAAAATTATCATTGAATTTTTTATTTAAAGCCAATTTTCGTTGAATTTTTAATTAAAAAAAAAATTCGATGAATTTTCTTTTTAAAGAAAATTTTCGATAAATTTTCTATTTACAGAAAAATTTCCATAAATTTTCTATTTAAGGAAAATTATCGTTGAATTTTTTATTCAAAGAAAATTTTCGTTGAATTTTCTATTTAAAGACAACTTTCGATAAATTTTTTATTCAAAGAAAATTTTCGATAAATTTTCTATTTAAAAAAAATGATCGTTGAATTTTTTATTTAAAGCCAATTTTCGTTGAATTTTTTATTTAAAAAAAATTTCGATAAATTTTCTATTTAAGGAAAATTATCGTTGAATTTTTTATTCAAAGAAAATTTTCGTTGAATATTTTTTTCACAACAAATTTTCTATTTAAGGAAAATTTTCGATAAATTTTCTATCTAAAGAAAATGTCCGATGTTTTCTATTTAAAGCAAATTTTCGCTAGATTTTCTATTTAAAGAAAATTTTAGATAGATTTTCAATTTAAAGAAAAATACCGATAAATTTGTTTTTTAAAGAAAAATTTTGATATATTTTGTGTTAAAGAAAATTTTAATCTTTTCTATTTGAAGACAATTTTAGATAGATTATCTGTTTAAAGAAATGTTCGATATATCTTGTATTTGGAGAAATAAATTTATAAATTTTATACTATGGAGATTTTAGAATGTTAAAACTAATTTTGATTGATTTTCTGTTTAAAAAAAGTTTCGAATAATTTTCTTTAAATAGACATTTTTTGATAAATTTGGGATAAAAAAAAATGTGTTAAAATTTCTATTTCGACACACATTCATATCTTTTATTTACTCCTTCTCAAATCATTGATAATTCTCTCCCTATGAGTACTCCCTGGTAACCAAATTTATCTACTCCATTTTAATTTACCTTCATAACAATTAACCTGAGCCCTTTAATGCCATCAATTTGCTAAGAAATAAATTTCATAATCCTTTAGCTATAATCTCTAACTATTCAATTTTCAATATCTGTTTATAATGATGCTAGAATATGTGGCTTATTTAATTTTACCACTATTAAAATTATAAAAGTTTTTAAATTAAACTAAAATTAAAACTAATGTCTCCCTATAATAACCGTTGACCTTAACACTATACTGCACACACACACAAACACACTATGTGACTCCTCATATGAACACAGCGCTCGCACAAATAAAACAAATCATGTCAATTAAAAGGTATTTAAACGTAATACACATTTAAGCTTTTTAACATATTAAAACTTTAATGCCCTTCGACAAAATATTCATTTCTCCTTCTGCTACCCTCATACATATAAAGAGTAGTAAAATGTTATTGCTGTTATTCGATAAACAAGCCAAACAGATGGCGTTAGCCCCGCATACAGTTTCAGTGACGATGATGATGATGAGGTTACTTTTTGGGGAAAAAGCAAACAATTTTGGAAGGGATTTCATTAGGTAGCAGGAGTAGGAGAGCAAATCAAGTTTATTGTTTTAGCTTACCTTAATGCCATTTTAGTTAAATTCATGTTTTACCCATAGACACAGAGATAACTAATACATACATGACCAGATTATTTAAGTTGGGGTGATGTGATTGTATGAGCTTGAAAATCTCCTCTGTGATTGGAACACAAAACAGCAATTTTTAGGGTTAAGTCGATGTCAAAGTGTCTGTTTAGTATCGGTATCATGACATGATGATACTAACACTACTATTAGGTATAAACATGCTACATGCCACATGCTACTTTTTGCTGATGATGATACTACTCATGTTTTGGAATATAAATATTGAGAGCTTATTTTGGGGGGACATACTAAATAAGAGGGTTAATTTAAAAGTTACTAAACTGTTATTTAATGTTTTGTTACTAATATTTCAGATCTGGATTCAAAAATTGGGGTTTTACATCAGCAGTATATTTCCAATGCTGCTATAAACTTCATCAGCATTCATGATGACTTTTCTGCTTGGATTTCGTTGAAAACTTAACATTACACACGCTTTGCACTGGTACAACTTAAAGAAGACCAATTTAAATTTTGAGGTTAAAGGTAGATATCCATTAGAGTGTCCCGTAGACCAAATTTTTTTATTTTTAGTTTCATGGAAAAATACTTCAGTTATTATTTTTAATAACAACAATGTTAATTTGTCCTTATTTTCATCAAAATAAGTGACGAAAAAATTTACGTCCTACAAGTTATTAAAAAAATTAAAAAAATCCAAATAGGTTCTACAAATAATTGCCCATAGAATTAAAATTCGGCCGTAAAAACGTTTCTAATGTTATTAAATAGTATCAGGAGAATTTGACCATTGATGTGAAATCTAGTTTGGTATGAAGAAGGGACCACATGATATCGGAAGGCCAAAAAATCTAAATCATATTGAAAGGAACTCCAAACACAACTGGTAGAAAACAGCTCAGTTTTCTCAGTGCTTCGAATATTTGGTGCGAAAATTTTAAGCTAATGGCAAAGCTGATAACATATAAAGTCAAAAAAATTCCAAACAGGAATTCTGTAAACAAAATTACAAGCCAAAAATAAGACACGGAATTTAAAACCAAATTTCATACAAAAATGCTCAAGCTGTATAATTGACGAAGAAACGTGTGTGCTGGCAGAATTTTTTTGTTTTTGTACCAAGAGAGGTCAATTTTCAAAATTGTCCATAGCTTAGACCAGTGGAGAGATATTGTCCTCCTGTGAAAAGTGAATTCAAGACCACAAAAAAGGTGTCCCAAAATACCGAAGATTTTAAAAAAAGATGTGCACACTGTTCCAAAAAAGTGACTGAAGCAACTATCAAATCTCTAAAGAAAGGGTTTTCAAAAATGGTCCACAATTTCATAAATAGATTAAAAAAATAATGCAAACTCTAAGATCAACCGTTTCCAAGTTATTAAATATTATATATGTTAAGATTTTTTCGTACGCACTCCTTATAATCAGATTTTTTCAATATTGTATATACAAGTTTTATCATATTGTGGTCCGGTTTGACTACGTTATGATTTGATTTTCTCATATTATAAATCTATTTTATTGTATTATGAAATGGTTTGATCATATGTATTATAGGAAAAATTATCAAAATTTCTGTTAATGCGTTTGAAATTATCTTATTATGATGAAACATTTTTTTTTCGTTAATTATTTAATTGATTCTTTATATATTGCATACAATGCAAAGATATTTTTTATTAACCAAATAATTTAAAATGATCATTATATCATATTATCATTCATATTAATATGCAATTCATATTAATAAAATTTTGTTTCTGCCGAAAATATTCAAAAACAAAAAATGTTTGCAGTCAATTATATTAAAATGTTTATTGAATATAAAAAATAAACAAAAATATTGTTATTATGATCACCGTTTTATTAAAATTAATCAAAATTAACAAATAAGTAGTGATATTGTTGTAACCACTATCTTTCTCTACGTGTAGTTGGATTGTCGTTTGAAAGAAAACAAACAAGTTGCTTTGTTTTCTCTGTTTCACAATGCGAAGACAGAGATCGTGAACTATTTCCATTAATATTCATTGTGTATGGTTCAGAGCAGAGGTCGGCGCTCCTAAAATTCACATTTTATATTTGTATAGTTCTGCATAACTCTCACGCTCTTATACTGTACATGGACAAAAGTTTCAATTTTATTATTGAAAATTTTGTATATAAAAATTATTGATATTAAATAATTTCTTCTCTATAGTGAAAACTACAATTGAATATTGAAACAATGTTCTTTAAAAAATATTAAAAATATATAAAATTTGCTAAATAATTTTTCTATATTATTTCTTGAAATATTTCTGTAAAATTCTGCGAGATCATAACAATCCATTTTGAAAGCTCAAGCTAGATTGAGTTATAAGAGCATATCGGTGTGAAAAACTAAGAAAGCATTCGCGCATGTAAGCCAATCTGCGTAGCTAGGAGACTAGGGGAAATAATGTACCGATCACAACCAATTTCAATAGACTTCGTCCTTGTATCATAGGAGTCCCACCTGCCAAATTTCATTTAATTATCTTAAAAATTGCGACCTGTACTGTACGTTAAATTGATTTAGGAAGTGATTCTCAGTCGATTGGTATACTATAAATTGGGTGTTGGATAACTTTTTATATGCGTTACAAACATCAGCACAAATCGTATTCCACATACAGTGACGGTTCTAATTCCTACTTCCCTTTCATTAGGTGCCAAGTAGAAGGTATATTACCAGTTATTAATTTTCTCACAACGAACAGAAATATTTTTAATTGCACAGAGCCTATTAATTCAAGAGCAAATCTCGAGTCTTTTGGGAAATGAGAAGGAAAGTCCTTGCCTCCAATGGGACTCCTCACGTTTATGTAAATTTTGTAAAAAATGGCGATTAATTGAATTTTTAAATTTACACAATAATGTTGAATGCCGAATAAAAAGTTGAGGAGTAACATTTTAAGTTTGGTAGTACTATCCTACAAATAATTCTAAAGCGTAGCATAGGGGGCTCAGAATAGGGTACTAATGATATAGAAATTGATTAACCGTTAACGAATTTTGTTCCTTATCCAATGTCCTTTGAAAAGAATACTTGCTTGTCATATTTTTTTTATATATTTTTCTGGTTATATAAGATGCCCGGCAAAACTATAAGGTCACTTCTCATTGCACCGTGTATTAAAAAGTACAAGGGTATTTAATGATACTACTAGCTAAAATATTTATTACTAAAAGGTGTTCTTTTATACACCTTTTGGTATCATTTATTTGATATTTGATCTTTTTATAGACAAAAGTGTTGAAAATGTGAACTTTCCAGTTAGTCAAAATGATAAGGTCAGTTCCTTTCTTTTCCACTAAAAAAAATATTTTTTGCAATTTATTCCTTGACTATCTTTATTTATTGATCTATAGAAGTATTTAGGAAGTGGATTATTTAATATCAGAAGTGTTCCTAGAAATTCATTCCGCCAAGCTTTAAAAGTTTCCACTTTTACATATCCCTTTGAATTGTGCGATCGTTTTGCAAGATTAAAGTGCACAATTAATTTTAAAATGATCTAAGTGAAATTGAATTAACATTAAAAATGTGAAAATGATAAGATTCCCAGCAAAAACTTTTTGGTTTTCGGTAATGACAACTACTTATTAAAGTACTTTCCTGGAAAGTAGGCGTCATTATTATTTGCCTTCTCTACATTACATAAATAAGTACTTAATAGTATAATTGCAGAGTAAGTTACAATCACATGGATCAGTTGTCTAGAACGCAGGATTAGCAACCAGAAGGTTGCCGGTTCAACTCCATTCTGATGCTATTCGTTTTTTTAACAAAATGTTTTAAAAATATATTTTATGCTAAAACAAGTTTTTTAGCTTTGAATGTTAAGTGCGAGATGGTGTACTGAGTAAGACGTTAGTCATTAAAAACGACTAGTTAATAGGGTCCCAAGTTCAAAACTCACTGACGGCAAATTTTTTAGTTTTTTTTAGTATCACTAGAGTCTAAAAATAATTACTAGAATTCATGGACAACTCGAACAAAAATAACTAGTTATTGAGACAAAAAATAAGTAGTTTATTTTTATTTCCAATTATACCTGCTAGCTTACCAGGAAAGCAAAGTTTTTGATTGGGTTACTGCATAACAGACACTCTAGGGTCCTCAAAACAGGTCTAAGTATATCTACGTTCCTGTTTTCAACAGACAGACAGACGGACAGACATAACTAGATCGACTTAGAATCTAACCAGTACCCAGAAAATATATACTTTCAGGGGTTCTAAATGACTCCTTCGACATGTTACACACGGAATGTCAAAATCAATAAACCCCCATCTTTTTGACGGTGGGTATAAAAATTTCCGAGTCCAAGCAATATTTTTTTTCTATCAATATAAAAACCAAATGTTAATATAAAAAAATGTATATCACCTTTTCTTTGAATTAAGCGTTATTTTTAACCCATTTATTCCCAATGTTTTTTACCTAAAAATCAATAAGAAAATTAAACCTGATCATTTAAATATTTATGACACCTTTGCCTAAATTAAGTGCCATTCTCTAAAACAGTGCTATATTACCAAACTCTTGCATTTTGAAAAATTATCACTAATACCACTTATATCCTTATACTTTTTGCTGTATGTTTCAGTTACATTGTTTACCGTTAAAAACAAGAATTAATTATTTGTTTATCTCACACATACACCCCAACCTACTCCCACTACTACAGTCTAACACACAGCAAATGTTATACTAAAACATAAGAATTTTGAAAAACAATTCATTTTTTTTCATAATAATTGTGTTATGTTTCAGAGCAGTGACACGTGATATCATTAGATGTTTTTGCGGCAAAACACACCGATAGGAAAACTCACAATAATAAGAAGTACCAAAAATCATATTCTTTACTAAGGTCACTCGAACTCGTATAAAAAAAAAGAAAACAAAGAACAACAATTAGTAAGTGATACAAGTTGGATACTTAACAAATACTATTTGTTTAGCCTACAGGCTAAAAGTAACAAAATATTTACAAATTCTCTACTAAATACTCCACATACGCAACAATATGCCAAACATCTAATAATGCAGATGACATTTTGCTTAAGTTTTGTTGCTCTTGGCTTCAAAAAATTCTCATAATGATCTATAAAAGGTATCAGAGTAACATTTGTTGCATGACAATGACAATAACAAGGACTATCTCAAAGAACATAATTTGTAAAAACGCGTAAATAATACTCATACTACTTTCCTTGCTTTCATATCTGGTGTCATTGGGTATTACCCTTGCCGAGGTGCCATAAGACCATACAATAAAATTGAATATAAGCTTCCATATGAAAACAATAGCTTTTAAATTTTTTGGCTCAACTTCATTTACCTCTTCTTTAGTAACAACAATATGCAAATGTAACCTCTACCCACTGTCAGTGTTTGGTCGTATATAACGGTAAAATACGGTATTTTACCGTGAGCCACATGTAAATTTTATACGTTGACTTGTTTTATATGAATTTTTGGATTACGTGAATGGTACTCGTAACAACAACAACAACACTCACACATGTACAAAATTTACGTGCTTTATTCATTTTGGTGTTTTGTTTTAAGCCCAGTCTGTTAGCACCCACTCATCATCATCACCGTTGTTGTTGTTGGCAGGAAAAGAGCAAATAACACGGAGTAGCATTACACTGAGAAAAATTAATTTTAATTAAATTAAAGAATCTAAACTGAAGCAGAAGGAATACTTAGAAAGAGATTTTTATGAAACATGAAAATTTGAAATCTTTTAGATCAGTGATGGGCAAAAACATTATAATCTAGACTCGTGAGATAGGATTTAAAAAAAAATTCAATTCACTGCTTTAGATCTATCAAATTTTTAACTGAATGAAAGGATCTCTTTGAATTAATAAGTTTGAATTTTTTCAACTACCAAATATATTTCTTTCAGTGCATCCACTTCAACACACGTAGGCTCAGCTGCATACTTTATTTCTTTATATTTGCATTTTTGTACATGAATATTAGTGTATCCATATGCGTGAACGTGAGTGTGTATGCGTGTGTGATAGAGGTATGAGTTTGTGTATCATGGTCTATAATCCAATAAAAACTGTTTGTAATTTAATTTGCGCTTCATTTGCATTTGAATTTGTCACTTCTGTTGTGTAATGTCCTGTATATGTCGTTGTCCACTGTTTAACAATAAAATTAAAACAGAAAAAAAAAAGCAAAAGAATATAAACAATTTTGTAAATAAAATTAAATTTGTTTGTGGAAATAAAAAACCTGTTGTTGTCTGGTTTATTGTTATACCACCTCTGGTGAGTGAATTTTAGTATTGGATTTTTTTTTTTTTTTTTTTTTAATACAAAAGAAATATTTTAAACTACTTTTTGAAACAAATATACTAAAAATTTCGAAGTTTCGAAGAAGTCCTTAGATTAATCTATATTTATAAAAGACAAAAGTTACTGACAACAAATCAAAATTGAAGCGTAAATATACTATTTTAGCTTATTTTTTTTATATTGTCAAATACTTTACATAAATATAAAAATCTTTGATATTGGACTTAATTTATAGATAGTCAACATTTCGAGATAGTCAATTTTGACACCCTGTAGCATATCTTGCCTTATCACAGGGTGACTACAATATGAGTTTTTTGAAAGCTTATGTTCTCTACATTTCTTCCATACTTTTGAATTTGTTCCCAGCAGTAGTTTAAGAAATGCAGATTAATTACCAAAAATATCGTTTAGCCCCACTGTGAGGTGTCTGGTACTTTTTTTGAAATCCCCTTTTTTATGCAGAAAATGTGTAAAAATATGTTGGTCTTTTTTTGGCACCATATCTTTTAGACTAGTGAATATATAAATAATATTTACATCGTGTCCAACAATTGTAGAAAAGGGATAAATTCAAATTTTGTACTTTTTGGAAACATGAAGGGATAAAAATAGTTACAATACTTTTCGTATTTTTTTTGTAAATTTTTTTTCTATTTATTGACACAAACATGCGTATTTAAATAAGAGATCTCATTACAATTTAGAAATTCATTGGAATATAATTTTTGTTACATCCATGGGGGAATAAAGCACCAAAAAGCGTGTAGAAGCCGGAAATAAATTTTAATTTAATTCCATAGAAATCATTTTGATAAAATTTAAAGAATTAATTTATACAAATAAAATTAACGAAATCTCATTTAAAATTCGGGATAGGACCAAATCCGGGGAAATAAATTGGTACTTTTTGTTGAATACATATTTCTTAAAATTAGTTTAAAGAAGTTTTATATAATGTGAATTTAAACATAGAGTGCACTTTACTAATTGAAGTTTATTGAATCTCTTCTAGGGCGGAAAATGGAATTTAATACTTTTTTGCTTAAAACGGTACTTTTCTAAAGTTTTAAATAAATTAAAATACTTCTTTAAAAGTAAGCTAATGTGGTTCCGAGTATTTAGGAAATCAAAGAAAGTATTGCTTAATGTTTTTTTTTTTTTTTTTTTCCTCTAATGATATCAAAGAAGGAGGTCTATATATTAGTGAGTTAGAGTTCACAAAAAGCAGAACTTAACGCTATTTTTTAAATGGCACTTAGACTTAATGTGGCCTGAGTGAATGAGAGCTCATATTAAGAGAAGTTTTGGTTGGTAATTTTTTGTTCTCCTAATGGTACTTTTTGTACTTTTCGGTAATATTAAACAAAGAAACATAAAATTAAGTATACGTAATGTGGGTTAGAATTCAAAAGGGGAAAATTTGTGGTACTTTTTCGTTCTTCGAATTGATTTTTTTTAATTTCCATAATATTGAACATTTAAGCATAAAAGTAAACATAAATGGTTCTAAATGAGGGAGAATCTACAAGAGGGGACCATGTGGCACTTTTTTCTTTTTCCATATTTTTCTGAATTTTTTAAATTAAAAATATATGGAGAACCGCTGAACAAAACGTATTTTTTTTTTTCATTTATAGACTTTTCGAAAATTTTAACAAAACGTTCTTTTTTTTTACATTTAAAAGTCCTTTGATTTCACACATCCTTAAGATTTGTTGTATTGTATTGATTTCGTTTGATTTATTTTATGGAAATGAGAACATTTCTTACCATTTCCAGATTCAAATTGCTTACTAAGAGAACGAAAAAATTAATTCTTAATTTTCCAGCAAATTCAAATAACTAAAAAAGTACGTTTTATTCTGCGACTTCTTATATGGTCTTATATGTGTAGAAATCCACAACAGGAGAGTTCGTTGTACCTCTTCGTTCTTTAATGGTACTTTCTTAACAGAATTTTAAACTTTTTAAATTATTTTCACTCTAACGGTAACAAAAAAGGAAGTCTAACAGAACATTTTTATATATTTCTGATTTAGAATCCTCAAAAGCGGAACTAAGTGATACTTTTGCTTCCCTTTAATGGTACTTTCTACATTTAAAATACTATAATCTTAATAACATTAAAATAGACTTTCGTGACCCGGAGGGAACGATAACAAATATGTAAAAACGTATCTTGATATCTTTTATGAACCAATAAAAAAGAAAATTATTTTTAATCGTGGTATTTCTGACAACAAAGCATTTTAAATTGTACCTTTTTGGCACTTTATCTTTAAGGGGGCAAAAAGGGGTAAAGTGAGGTTGTAAGAGAAGAACTAAAAGGGTAGGTTCAGGAGTGGTCGGATAAATTTAAATTTATCTAATTAAATATGGCATCTGGGAAAGAATTAAAAAATTGAAGACAACTACTATCATACCAAATTGCATAATGGACAGAACGAAGGGGCAGCGAAAAGCAAAGGGTTTTATA
The DNA here is from genome assembly GCA_951394005.1 of Protophormia terraenovae. Lineage (NCBI taxonomy): Eukaryota > Metazoa > Arthropoda > Insecta > Diptera > Calliphoridae > Protophormia > Protophormia terraenovae. Next base: position 170,629,592 of record OX596073.1, on the reverse strand, counting down.
TTAATATAATCCCTATTGTAAAGTTGATGTGGAAGAGATCCAAAAGAAAGATGAAATGGATGAAGTTATGTTATCACAAAGATTATTTATTTTAATTTTGTCAATGTCTTTATATTATTTATCCATATCTGCCATTTCAAGGTTCTATATTGATATTTTCGTGTCAGAAGTGATACAATATTCTCTAGTATTTTGAGTCTCAATCTTAGTTTTGATATGGTTCCTAGAAACACAATAAAGATTTCATAATTATTTGACGAAGGTGTCAAATAATTATGAAATCTTTATTTTTCTGTCGTCAAACTTTTACCTTTTGCAAACAATATTAACTTTATTCTCTTGTTTTTTTTCCAAAAAAAGAAAACATTTTTTTTATTAATTTAATTCAATTGAAAGTTTATTTCCAACTTAAATTATAGTTTTTTTCGTTTCATTCGTTCTTTCTTTCGACTTCTTAATCTTTAATTTTTAACAATACCATTCATCAGATAACATGTCGATAGCAGCCAAAGCTAAGAGTCAACTAAACCGCACATACATTTTAAAAGCTAAAAAGGTACAACGTCTCAGACACGTAGAGCAACAATGAAGTTTTTTCATAAGCCACCAACTGAAAAAAAACTGCTCACTAAAGCATTTTCCCAAACAAAAAATAAAAGAAAAAAACTTTATCCTCAAATCTATTTAATAGAAGGAATGCAACCATAAGTGCTTCCGTGCACAACGAAAAAAAAATAATAAAAAAATTTTTGTAAAACACCAAAGTCGCCGTCTAATTGATCCCAACAGATATTTTCAATTAGCAGAAAAACATTTACGTTTTTTATCGCACTTATTTTTACTTCATCTTGTATTGTTTGGAAAAAAAGTTTAAGTAGTTTTTAGGTGGATTTTTTTTTTATTTTGCCACCTTTAAGCTGAAATCCTGTTGGGTTTTGTCCACAAGGAGAAGTAGGATAAAGGAACAGAAAAGGTATAAAAAAACAAAATAGAAAAAAAAACTTTTTAATTCTATTAAAAAAGCGGAAGACAAGCAAAAAAGTTTATGTTTTTAACAAAATAAGAAAAAGTTTTTTTTTTTTTTCTTTAAACAGTCTGCTTAAGGTGGTCACTACTGAGTGTCTATGGCTAAAGGTTATATTTTTCTTTTTTTTTGTTTAAAAAATACTTCGGAATTTAAAGTTATATTTTATTTAACAAAAATATTTATTTTCTATAATTTTACTTCGTTAGAGATAACTAAGCATATTTAAATTTCTTTTAAATTTATTCTTCCTAATAATCTAATAGACCAAATGCATCCTTTGTAATCATCTCTCTTTAACCATGTGGCTACGTTCATTCACAAATCACAGTTATTAAACAGTGATATCCTTGTTTTTCTACTAACGAAAAATGTTTATTTTTTTGTGTGTGTATGAGTGTATTATACAAATACGAGTATCCTTTGGTATGGATATTGCTGGTACTGTTGCAACTCCATTTGGTTAGTTGGTTTGTTTGTTTGTTTACTTCGCGTTTAGCCATTTCAATATTTCTAATTAATTTATTAACGCTTATCTGCTGCTATAAATCGCCAGTAAATGTATGTATGTAGATAGAGAGATACACAATGTAAACCAGTAAAGATGAAAACAAACAACATTGAAGTTTTATAGGGAACATAGTCTTTGAGGAACAGTGGGTCAAAATAAAGAAAAAAAACAAAAGGCAAGAAAGGGAGATGCAACAGAAAGCCATCGACATAAACCTGTAATTTCGATTAGCTTGTCATCAGTCTGTCAATGGAAGTGCTCTAAAACTATAGATATACAAAGTTTTTGGATTTAAGCAACCAAAAATGGTTTCTTATACCCTTCACCGACAAATAATAAAATTTACGCCTTAAAGTATACATTTATAAATCTACATTTTTTCCAAACTATAAAAAGTTGAATACGAAAAATTAAACAATAATAGTTCGATAAAAATCCGTAGCTTAAATAAGGGCTTAAAAAATCGAAAAAGCGTTTTGCTCGATATCTCAGTTATTATTAAAACGATTTATTTCATTATTTTTTTAAGGCAAAAATTCACAAAAAAATTTCCGAACATTCTGTGCAAAAAGAGAGACTTCAAAAACTCGAAAAGCTTGCTAAACATTTTTTACTTTACAGAGCTTTCTGAAGCTCCCAAAAGACGTAGAAAATTTAGATTTGGCTTACTTAAGTAACTTTTTGTCCTACGAATCCTAACGGAGCCGGATTTTGAATTTTTTCTCTTTCTTGAGCTTTCCAAAGCTCCCAGATGTGGTAGAAAAATTAAATTCCGCATTCTTATGAAGCTTTTCGTCCTACAAATCCCAATAGAGCCAAATTTTGAAATTTTTATCAGGGATCGGAGACACGTTGATTTTCCTAAGCCTTAGCTAATTTCCGGGGCCTGCTGAAGCTCCCAGACAACGTAGGAAATTAAAAAAAAAAAATAGGATTTTTGTCCTACGAATCCTAACGGAGCCGGATTTTGAATTTTTTTCTCTTTCCTGAGCTTTCTAAAGCTCCCAGATGTGGTAGAAAAATTAAATTCCGCATTCTTATGAAGCTTTTCGTCCTACAAATCCCAATAGAGCCAAATTTTGAAATTTTTATCAGGAATCGGAGACACGTTGATTTTCCTAAGCCTTAGCTAATTTCCGGGGCCTGCTGAAGCTCCCAGACAACATAGGAAATTAAAAATTGGCTCTCTTATAAAACTTGTTGTCTTACAAATCCTAATTGAGCCAGATTTTGAATTTTAAGAAGATAATCGAGTTAATGTGTCATTTTCTAAGCATTTTTTCTCTTTCTGAAGCTTTCTGAAGCGCCCAGGCGTGCTAGAAAACTAAAAATCGGCTTATTATAAATATGTTCATCCTACAAATCATAACGAAGCAAAATTGTTCTATTAGGAGCGAGGATTGGTGATTTTTTTTGAGGTCTGCTTGGTTTAAAAAATTTTGACTCATTGTCAAAATCCAAATCATATTGAAAACTGATTTGATATTTCGAGCAGGAAGGCATTAACGTCGATTTTTTTTAAGTTTACTAATTTAATACTTTAGTCACTATTATCCCATCAGATTCTAAAAGCTACAAATCTTTAACTTCGATTAGGGAATGGAAAAGTGTAAACAAGTTGTTCTTATTAACTTTTTTAAAGATCGACTGATTTGTTTGTGCATATTTGCATTACTTTAATATTATATTTCCTGGCAAAGGCAGGCTTATACGCTCGTATATTATATATGGCTGTTATTGGTGTGCTTAATAAACACCATTACATCATTTTTTACAAGGATCCAAACTTTTTTGGTCTTGGATGAAAATTGTGGAAATTACAAACGAAATAACAAACTTATATATACCCTTTATACCTGTGGTGAAGGGTATAAAAATACATAAAAACTGAGTTGATTGTATTGTTTGGATTCTGTTTCACAAATTAGAGTCCAATAGTAAAAACTCTGAGCTCGTTCCAAAATCCTTGGTATTATTTTTCGATCCAATTTTGTGTTATCGCTGTCCTTTTCGTTACACGTACGGTTAAATATTTGAATGAAATATCGAAACGGAAATGAAAAAATTAACTGTAAATTAAATTCAAGTTCCAAATTTTGGTATTTTTCCAATTAACTCCATAATAAAGTACAAATAAAAGGATTTGCGATTAGGGAGAATGTTACCAACAAAATTTTTGGATGATCCTTTGAATTGTTTCCTTCATGGCTTTATAATGTTTAATGTTAATATACGCAGAGAGAAAACATTTCGCAATATGGTTGCCCCAACAATATTATTTTCATCTCAGTAATATATTGTCATCGAAAATAACGTAATTGTTGAATATATTTTATTTTAAAAACAATTTTGTTGTAGCAATTATATTCTTGTTCTCAATTTTACAATTATATTGTTGGCGCCACATATATGAATCATTATATGGTTACAGCGCAACCATTTTATGACGTCACATCCCAACATAAAATAATTAACAAACAATCATAAATACCAACTATAATATGACAATCTTCGTTTATGGTTGTTACCAACCATATTTTTTTTTTTGCGTGAGCACACAGCTTTAACGCGCGATAACTCGATTTTTTTTGTCAATATACTGTAATAGGCTGGTTAGATTTACATACAATTTCACAAAAGCGAAGCAGAGGAGTATATAATTTTAAGTTTGGAGAAGGGCTCTACCTATCCTTCAGGAGAGGAGCTATTAGAGTTCATATTGGGGTATCTCAGACATAGAAAAGTTTTAACTGCTTCCCAAATTTTTACTTCTTATGCGATTTCAAATATTTTTTTTAATTTTCTTATAGCTCTTGATAAAAAATATGAGAAACATGCTTGCATTTGTTATTTCCCAGCAAAAACTTTTTGGTTTTCGATAATGACGACTACTTATTAAAGTACTTTCCTGGAAAGTAGGCGTCATTATTATTTGCCTTCTCTACATTACATAAATAGTATAATTGCAGAGTTAGTTGCAATCACATGGATCAGTTGTCTAGAGCGCAGGATTAGCAACCAGAAGGTTGCCGGTTCAACTCCATTCTGATGTTATTCGTTTTTTTTACAAAATGTTTTAAAAATATATTTTATGCTAAAACAAGTTTTTTAGCTTCGAATATTAAGTGCTAGATGGTGTACTGAGTAAGACGTTAGTCATTAAAAAGGACTAGTTAATAGGGTCCCAAGTTCAAAGCTCACTGACGGCAAATTTTTTCGTTTTTTGTTTTTATTTTTATTTTTGTTTAGGTACATATTTTTTAGTATCACTAGAGTCTAAAAATAACTACTAGAATTCATGGACAACTCGAACAAAAATAACTAGTTATTGAGACAAAAAATAAGTAGTTTATTTTTATTTCCAATTATACCTGCTAGCTTACCAGGAAAGCAAAGTTTTTGCTGGGTTATCCTTATTTTTCAAGTTGCATTTGAAATTTCAACTATCTTTATTTTGCCAAATTTTGGTTAAGTTTTTTCAATATATAGCCCAACATGTTTATACAATTTTCTAAAATTTTTACAAAGTTAGTTAAAGAACAAAATTTTTTATCGAAGTCGACTAAAAGTCGATATCTCTTCTGAGTCCTAAAATAAAGGATTTTGAAATTTAAAATTACAAAAATTATTGTTTTTTTTTTTTGTTTTTGGCCGTAAAATGTCTCCACACTTTTTTCTCTAAAATAAAATTTTATATATGAATATATAATAATTTATACTTTTCAGAGTTGATTTTAGTATTAAAAAAAAGGCCAAACGCCCAACAAGATTGTGTACAGACCATCCTAAATTTGATTCATTTTAAATCAAAATTTTGACTATAGCCTTTATGTTCTAAAATTCCAAAGTTTAATTATGTAAACCGAATACAGTTTCGAAAACTTTAATGTGTTCCAAAGAGTTTGCCAATGGATTTTTCTAAACCTGCAATAAGTGTGGGGATTTGGGATTTGGGATCGGTTTTTAGGAAATTGTGGGATTTTTTTTTTTTTTTTAATCTAAAATTTTTCTAGACTTTACCAATTCAAATAATAAAGTTAACAATCGCTGAAAACTTCGCTAAGATATCTTAACAAATCAAGATTTTATTAGATATCAAGTATTTTTAGTTTCTCCAAAAACAAAGTTTTTACAAAAGTTATCCTTTAGTTCAAAAAACCACTTTATTTATTTTCCAATAATTAATTTCCAAAAAAATTTCGATTCTGTCACACGGTGCAATCTGGAGAAAACGTCCCAATTTTTTTTAATGATTTCTCATCCGTCAATCCATTGGAAGTGCTCTAATAATGATTTCTTCTGACTAACTACACTTAATTTTCCTCAATCTTCTCCACTGTTCTGGTATCGTACTTCTTGCTCACTCATGACCAAAACGGTAATGTTCTATTGTTTTAACAAAATAATGTTGAAACTTAATGCCAATGCCAGTCCAGTAAATACGTTTCATACAAAAACGTATGAATAAATGTTTATAATACATTTTTGCAAATAATTTGAAATTTAGTCTCTGCTTAAACTAAATGTACATTTTGTAAAACATTTTACAAACAGTTGCAGACTGTATATTTGTAATATTTAGTTTTGGACTCTAGGTTTTAGATGGTCTTAACTTTGAATAGTTTAGTAACCATCATAAGTTGCATGAAAAATGTTAATATGAATGGTTTAGAGTTGGTTGTTGGCTAAAATGATAACACTATTTGTAAAGACATAGTTTATAACCAAAATAGAGAACAAAAACTAAAAATGCCAGTAGTTAGTAGTTTTCAATAGAAATTACGAGTAACGAAACATATTAAGGAAAAATTTAATAAAAATAACCATGAATTTCTTTCAATAAAGACAAATGTTATTAAGTTTAGTTGGATTTTTTCCTTCCCTTAAGTAAAATCTAATAACTAAATATTTTATAATGCACAAAGGTATAGGAAAATTTGTTTTTCTATTCTAAGATTATAAATGAATTTAAAGTTCATTGAAAAGAAAAACAAATATTAATATTATTATTTAAAGACTAGCGGAGAAACACCAAAAAAAAAAAAAAAAAGATGTGGCTTAATACGTTAAATATTTTTGCAAAAGCTTTTTTTTTTTTTGTAGCTCCTGCTCCTTAAGGGTTTATTTTTCGGTGTTTTTATTCATGATTTTTTTTTCTGATGTTTGTATGCAAAAGAACAATATAAAAATATCTTAAGGATATTATAATATATAAGTTGTTCCATTTCCTCTTTTGAAAAGTGATAAGCAGGGGTATGAATTTCCACAGATAATTCCCTGTAAAATAATAAAATAATGTTAAACGAAACAAAAAAATATAAAAAATGGAAAGAGAAAAACAAATAAGTTGAAGCTTTAGCATGTTGCACATTATAATGCTTTTAATATTTTCATAAAACCATAATAAAAACAACAACAAAATGTATGAATAAAACGAAACAAAACATTATAATTTTTAAGTACTTTTCAATATTGTTCGGTTGGATGGACCCAATGAAATATTATGAAAAAAATAAGTAAGAAAGAAATCCACAAGATTGACTAACATCCCATAGTGGTTGGTTGTTGTTTCTACTATCCTTATTTAAAATGTTTTTGTTTTTTTTTTTATTGCTCGATAGCTTCAGTTTGTAGAAAAATGCATTTAAAAGGTATTTTTGAGTAAAGACAAAATAAAATACAAAATATTGTATAGAATATGGTAATCTTTTAACAAAGGGTTGCCATTTGTAAGTCAATTGAGCGAAAGGGAATTTTGTAATTTAAAAGAGGATTTTAATTGAATTAAATTATTTCATAAATTTCGATTGTTTTTCTCCTGGGAATACTGTTAAGCAAAACACCTGGAACTATATCAAAAGCAATAAAGCCTTATGGATTCGATAGTTTATCGTACAATTTGAAAATTTCAGTAGCTTAATTTAGATTTGCAGTAAGTGGATGCATTGTTAGATTGAAAGATAAATAAGAAAAGGAAGGAAAAGATTCAAAGGAAGAAGAAGAAATGCAAGAAAGGAAAGAAAGGAATTGATGCAAGGAAAGAAAGTCTTTTAATTAAAGAGAGGACAGGAACTGTATATAACATTTCTAATTTCCATCGACCAATTCAAAATTTGATATGAAAATAATTAATAAAAATATTAAAGACTTTCATTAAATTACTCTTTGAGGTATGCGAAGATTAATAATTAATAGATTAATAGGACTATCGTTTCCGCCGGCCCTATATGCTCTATATTCATTTCATCAAAGCAATATGATTAGAAAGTAGCGTTCGAGATATAGCTTTCCAATCCTTAAGGTTTAACCAATGACCTTTAATCTTTATTTATAAAAAAAATGTGGAATGCCATTTTGAAGGTGCTCTCATTATCTATTATTTGAAACCTAATTCGGATCTGTATCTTGAGTAGTTTTTGAGATAGCAGCAATTATGTCAAAACACTGTTGTTAAATTGAACGATTTTTCCCAATTTCCATGTCTCTCGGCGGGAGCTACGTTTTGATTTTAGACCCATAGTTTCTTAGACATGTTTTCTTAGAATTTATTGTAGATTACATTTTTGCTATATGCCTATCTTCAAATATAATTGACCCACCCTAATGTCCATGTACAGATAATCAGAGATAAGGCATTATCGGGGTTAACACACATTAATTTTTCTTGCTGCAATTCTGAGTTTATAGGAGAGAGAGGAGAAGAGAATATTAAACATTTCATTAAACTTGCGTTATTAAAAACTGCTGTGTGTGAACCCAGACTTAAGAACTGCAAACATGTTAGCAAGGATCATGCCAAATACACACGGATCCAAAGACTCTACCAGGAGACTCATAAACGGCATAACTTATTCTCATTAACTGTATGCTGCTCCTATATTTGCTCCAGCAATAAAAAAAAAATGTGCAACTACCCAGCTCTTTAAACCCCAAAGAATTTGTGCCCATTGATCTTCTTATATTGGAGAGAGAAGAAATATTGGCGAGACTAATGGAAGAATGAGATAGAGAAGTTGATACACAATACATTAAACATAAAAGATGAAGCTAAAAATAATATATTTGATAAATGGCAGGCACGATGGGAAAATTATGAAAATATCCAATATAAGAACCTGAGTAAATAGAAAACATGGTAAAATGCTCTACTATTTAACAATCCTTGAAGAGCTTTAAGTTAAAAAAAAATGCAAATTATGACGATCGTGAGGATAACGCAGAGCAGGGAACCCGGCCGTCCGTCTCAAAATCGGCGGTTGTAATAAGCAGGCTCAAAGAAGGCCGCCAATACAATCGGCTGCGACGAAGATAAAAACAATATTTTATATTTTATTTTCTGTACTTCAGAGGCACTTTTGACTTAATATATTCAAGAATATATATTTTTAGTGTAATGTCCTTTTAGAACACACTTTATTTTTTGGTATTTTATAATACATTAAATACATTACTGTCATCTGTACATATGTTTACCGTACTAAACAATTTTGAATTTTTTGCTCCCAAAATAATTTTAGATTTTATAGAAAAAACATCAAGCCGACACCGATACTGTCTTGAGAAAGCAGCCGACCAAAATATGCCGGTAGCCGCCAACAATTTAGCCTACGCTAAATAAAATAAAAAGGATACATTTCACCAACTCCTGAAAATATGGTCCCGGTAATTCTGAAAGAACCTAGAGGAAATGCCTTGATATCGGAACACCGAACTCCTAATCTTATACGAGGATGGCGGAGTAGGACAACGATAAAAAAATCGTTTACCCCGATAAAATACGAAAGTGGTTTGGGGTACGACGAAGAAGTAATCGTTACACAAAAAGAGATAGAAATATAGATAGATGGATAGATTTATAAAATATTTGATATTTGCTGAAAATTTTTGAAATAGTTTTTATGAAAATTGTTTCTATATTTTTTGGTATAGAAAATGTTTTTTTATATTCTTTTTATAAATAATTTCCGATAAATTTTTATGGCACAGAAATTTGTTGACCAGTTTCTATAGAACATATTCTTTTTAGGAAAGATAAAATTAATAATAGGGGAAGCAATTTACAAAAAAAAAAAACCCAATAAAACATGATCAGAGATCTGCATACAATTAATTTAAACAAACATTTATTATCAAATATTTGTTAAAAGCCTGAGACGAATGAGACATAAAATCACAAATTGTAATTTATAAAATTTTTTATCACCTTGGCAACCCACTCGAAAACATTTACTTAAACATTTTTGTATATGGTTATTATAAATATCAGCATATCATAGATACAATGAGAAAAAAAGTTATAAGCTAAAATATCCTTAGGCGGTCATAAGGCCAATATTGAACAACAGCTTAGTTTTATAAGCAAACACATAAACACGAGTCTAAATATGAATATTGAAGAATATACAAACGTACACACACATACGTTTAAGAGTATAATACACATTTTGATATACTTAAGCTATTAATAGCTTTTACAACAAAATATTTACAATAACTTAAGGGATTTAGAATATTGTTTTATACGATACTGAAAGGAAGGACTGACGGACAGACTCTCATCTGACAATCACACATGCAAAAAAATAAAAATCTAAAGCAAATAACAAAAATCCCTGGTAGTTACATCAATGAATTTTTTAATATCGAAATATGTTTGCTAAAGAATTTTAAAGGTTTATTAATAATAATTAGATAAGAAAAAAAGAAACTTGCTATTACTGTTTTTCTATTACTTTTAAAACTTATGTATTTGATTATTACAAGACTTTAAATAATTTTGCTTTAATTTTTTACAAACAATCAGCAAATTTTTCTTATTTAACAAAATTTTCAATTTGATTTTAATCAGATATTTTTACTAGACTTATATTGTTTTCTTTTTCTTTAAACTCTGCTTCATTTCAGTTATTTTATGTTTTATGTGAATTACTTTTCTTATTACCACAATTTGTTGTGTATTTTTTTTTTTTCTACAATTGCTACCTCAGCAATTGTTTATCATCAAAGTAATTCAAATGTTAGAAAGATATAAAACAAGTAAAAGAAAAACTACAATTTACTATTTATTTTCATGTAACAAAATGTTTAAACGTTACAAACTTTTAAATTGTTTTGTGTTGACATTTTGTTAGAAAGGATGTTTTAAAAAATTATCAGTTGTGAAAAATCTTAAAATTTATATACAACACAAGCCAAAAACCAAAAAAAAAAGGGGGAAAATGATTCTTTCTAAAACTAGATAAATGGCTATTGCGTAATTTTGGTGATGATGTCGTCTGTCTTATTTGAAATGTTGTGTTAAAAGAAAATTTTCGATAAATTTTCTTTATATAGAAAATTTTGGATAGAATTTCTTTATATAGAAAATTTTGGATAGAATTTCGTTATATAGAAAATTGTCGATAACTTTTCTTTATATAGAAAATTGTCGATAAATTTTCTTTATATAGAAAATTTCCGATAAATTTTCTTTATATAGAAAATTTCCGATAAATTTTCTTTATATAGAAAATTTTCGATAAATTTTCTTTATATAGAAAATTTTCGATAAATTTTCTTTATATAGAAAATTTTGGATAGAATTTCTTTATATACAAAATTTTGAATAGAATTTCTTTATATAGAAAATTTTCGATAAATTTTCTTTATGTAGAAAAATTTCGATAAAATTTTTTTATATTTCGAAAAAATTTCTTTATTAAGAAAATTTTCGATAAAATTTCTTTATATAGAAAATTTTCGATAAAATTTCTTTATATAGAAAATTTTCGATAAATTTTCTTTATATAGAAAATGTTCGATAAATGTTCTTTATATAGAAAAATGTCGATAAATTTTCTTTATATAGAAAAATTTCGATAAATTTTCTTTATATAGAAAAATTTCGATAATTTTTATTTATATAAAAAATTTTTGATAAATTTTCTTTATATAGAAAATTTTCGATAAATTTTCTTTATATAGGAAAATATCGATAAATTTTGTTTATATAGATAATTTTTTTAATCGATAATTTTTATTTATATAAAAAATTTTTGATAAATTTTCTTTACATAGGAAATTTTCGATAAATTTTCTTTGTATAGAAAATTGTTGATAAATTTTCTTTATATAGAAAAATTTCGATAAATTTTCCTTATATAGAAAATTTCGATAAATTTTCTTTATGTAGAAAATTTCGATAAATTTTCTTTGTATAGAAAATTGTTGATAAATTTTCTTTATATAGAACATTTTGATAAAAGTTTTTTATATGGGAAAATTTCGACAAATTTTCTTTATATAGGAAAATTTCGATAAATTTTCTTTACATAGAAAATTTCGATAAATTTCCTTTATATAGAAAATTTTTGATAAATTGTTTTTATATAGAAAATTTATCAAAATGTTCTATATAAAGAAAATTTTTAAAAAAATTTTCTTTATATAGAACATTTTGATAAATTTTCTTTATATAGGAAAATTTCGATAAATTTTCTTTATTCAGAAAATTTTCGGTAAATTTTCTTAATATAGAAAATTATTGATAAATTTTCTTTATATAGAACATTTTGATAAATTTTCTTTATATAGGAAAATTTCGATAAATTTTCTTTATATAGGAAAATTTCGATAAATTTTCTTTATATAAAAATTTCGATAAATTTTCTTTATATAGAAAATTTTCGATAAATTTTGTTTATATAGAAAATTTTCGATAAATTTTCTTTATATAGAAAATTTACGATAAAATTATCTTTATATAGAAAATTTTCGATAAGTTTTCTTTATATAGAAAATTTTCGATAAATTTCCTTTATATAGGAAAATTTCGATAATGTTTTTTATATGGAAAAATTGATTGACAAATGATTGATAAATTTTCTTTTTATAGAAATTTTTCGATAAATTCTCTTTTAATAACTAATATTTGCTTTATGTGGAGGGGCTACTACTACCCCTTGACCTATTCCCTTTAAAATTTGAAATACAAATTTTTTCTATAACAATTTTTGAAACTTTTACTAAATGAATACTTTAGATATGCGAAAACTAACATTTGCATTATATAGGGGATATTCTTTCCCCCGGCCCTATCCGTTCTGTTTTTATTTTATAAATACAATATGTTAAGAAAATAGTTCTCACAAAATTTGAGGGCTCCCACCGTAATAGTTCTTTTGATATACATATTATCCATAATATTTCCTTTGTATGGGGGGAACCATTCCCTAGGTCCTGTTCATCCCAAGTGCACCTGAACTTATGGAGGTTTTTGAAAAAGTTTTTCTAACAAAATCTTAAAACTTTTGCAGTAATAGTTTCTCATCAAACATTAAACTTTAATATTTTTATTGTATGGGGGTATCATTTCCCCTGGTCCTATCCGTTTCATTTTAAGTTTGGTAGTTGATGAGAAAGATATTCACGCGAGACTTTTGCTTTTACATTATTTAAGTTATCTGATAATTATCATTTTCTTTGTATGGGGATTTCCATTCCCCCTAAACCCATCCGCCCCATTTTCATCTTAATTATCTAGATTGATAATATAATTATTTCCACAAAAACTCAGAATTTTATCTGTAATAGTTGTGGAGATATGTGATAATAAATAATTACTTTGTATGGGGCTATCATTCCCTCTGCTCCTATCGAAAAATAAAGTAACCTATTTTACTTTCGGGTATCACAAAATGATACTGTGATAACCACAGTTTCATTTTTATATATATATAGATCTTTGCTTATTCTGCATTTTAAAGAAAATTTTCGAAACGAAGACTAACCAAAAAGTAAATGTATATCTGATTAAAAATATAAAGTATTTTTAATTGAAAAACATAAATTATAATTTATTGCCACAAAATAATGATCATAACACCAGCCCTCTGTTAACCTCTATAGACCTAATTTTGTCTACAGCGCCAGACACAATAAAGAAAATGTGTTGAAATAATTATTTTTTTCTTATTTCTGTCAGTATAGCGTGTGTCATTATTATTATTTCAAGTGTTAAAACTGCATTCTTAAATTTTTTTTTCCAAAACTTCAAACTCTCTTAAAACTTGATGACGTTGTTAAAGTAATTATGTATTTAAAATTATATTTATTTATACTTTAAGAAATTTTTATATAATCATATTGACAACTTAATGTTCATAATCCTTTTATAGAAGATCGTTAAAATTCCACTATAAAAATAATAAAAAAAAAAAAACTAAGACTATCAAATCCTTTATGTGTGAAGGTATAAATGATGAAGATAATGGTGTTGGGGGAGGGGTGTTTGTTCTACATTTTTTTCATAGCTCATATATCTATCATTGTGAATATGGGTAATAGGAATATGAGTTTATAATGATTTTTCATGGTGTGTAAAATGGGTACATTTATTTAGTTGTAGTGTCGTAATAAATAAAATAAATGGTTGTGTATATTATTTAATAATACTTATAAAACTATTTGCTTTTATTTTATTTTTATTCTTGGATATTTAATATGCTTTCTTGTTTTTGAGTTCAAGGAATGTGTTAAATATTAAGAGTTGGATTTTTATTTCGAAAGTGAGAAAAAAATATACCTTAAAGATAATAATGCCTTAAAGATAAATTTTATATTATAAAAATAATTTGGTTACAAAAATGGTTATTCGATTACTACAACAATAATATAGTTACTACAATTATATAAACTATTTTTTTTGACCATAAACATAAATAGAAATTTTTAATCTCTGATTTGTGAAGTCATTCTGTTATTTTCAATATTTCAAACTGAAGCTTTATTACAAGGTTCGCATTAACAGACAAACACAAGAGATGTCCTGACATGCTAGGAATCTGTACTCCTTCAATTAAACTTCAAAACACCTCACCTTTGACTATGTGGAATTTTATTGAGATAACTCTAAGGGTTTAATAGTAACTGAATTATTTAAAAAAAAAGCGTTTTGGAACCACTGTGCTTAGTTTAAAATTTGTTACAGGTACATTTATAACTTAAACTATAAATAATATTGAAAATGTTATGGAATATATTTTTAATAATTTGGTAATAAAATTATGTGGTGCTCCAATTTAAAAATGACATGTAGCTGTTGCTCATATTTCATTGTCATATCAGTTAGTGGGTTTAAAAATTATCAAACATTAGTATATTTACTACTCCAACACACTCAAACAAAAATCTTCTAAGAACCGCAAATACATACAAAAATCTATTAAAATGAAAATAAAAAAAAAAAAATAAATTCATGCAGATGTTTAAATGTTCATAAAAGTATTTATTTATGTTAAAGTATAACGAAAAAAAAAAATATTCCACATACTTACTTTACTCCTTCCTCTTGATTGTATATACAAAATGCGAATAAAAATAAATAAATAAATTATGTTTGTGCGAGAATTTTTATGGCCATTTTTAGGTGACTCGTGTTTACTTCACTCATCCATCCATTCATTCAATAAATTTATTTGTTGTTCAAATTAAATTGTTTTTTGAAAAATTTCAATATTGTTCTGTTTAGTGATTCCTTTAGCTCCTTTTTTTTAACATTTTATTTCGTATATCGGTTAATTGTACGCGTAAAGTCTAATAAATGTTTCGAAAGTATGTGAGAGCGTGTAATTTTTGTGTAAAAACAAAAAGTACAATCGCTGGTTTGTGTGAAATCTCACGAATTAACCATAAAAATACTTTTTTTTTCGGGTTTTATTTTTATATATGTAGTTGCCAAAATAAAAAAAGAGCACAACCTACAGTATTTATGCTTGAAATGAAATTAAGTATGAATATGAAATTATGCAATCTATGGTTACGAATGTTTTTAATAATTTGGGGAGTGAGTCTGGTGATATAAAATTTAAATTAAGCAAAATATTGGAAAAACAAATAACAGATGTATTATGACATAAGTTAAAGTTTATGATCATGGATTTGGGATGAAAAACTATTATGAAAGTTTTAATATTAAATGGTGTAATTATATAAATCTTGAAATTTTGTTATTGTCATACCATTAAATATTAAAAATATTTGTAAAAATCTTTACTAAATATTTAAATTTTACTTTACCTCTTAAATTTGTTTAAATTTTTTTTTTTTTTTCACTTTAAAAAAAATTTCCGTTTTGAATTACGAAAAAAGAAAAAAAAAAAAATAATAATATAATAATAAAAATATTATGTTAATATTTATTTACTATTACAAAATTCGACCATATGTTAATTTCGTTATAAAAAAAAATTCTTAAAACTGTTGAATTGATGTTTGTATGGGAATTTGGGGTTCTTTTTTTTTGTTACTTCAACACTTGCCGTTGACATCTTCAAGAATTGTGTCGTTCATTTTCGAAATTATTTCTCTGTTATTGTTTTATTGTTTTAAGAACATTTTTACACATGTTTTTTCACTTTTTCAGTTGATCTACATACAACATACATACATTCAGTAACATGCAACAGTCTTCATATTTATTACGTCTCACTTTCTTTCACACTTTATTAGTGTTGTTTTTTTATTATTTAATTTTATTTATTTATATTTTTAAACAAATAAATTTCTCAAGCCTTTATTGAAATGCAAGAGCAAAAGAACCAACAAGATCTTGAGTTGAGTTAATTTAAATATCACTTAAAAAAAACAAATTAACTGACAAGTTTTCATCCAAAATGAAATGTTTATAAATGCCCCAAAAAGAAACATATACAAATTTTAAACAGTAAAAAACTAAGATGAAAAAAAAAAAATATTTAATATTTCGGTATGAAAATGATTTAGCATTTTTAAATGACTTTGACAGATGAATGACTGATTCATTTCAGTTTCTTTAAATGATGCTAGTTGAAAAAGAAACAAAATTATTTGTTCAGAAATTATGTGCGATCACTATAATATTATTTGTGTGTATTAAAGAAAAAAGGAAAGGAATTCAGTATATTTAGCGAACAAAACAAGTACTAAGGAGTGAGATCGAAAAATTCTTAACATACATAATATTCAATAACTTGGAAACAGTTGATCTTAGAGTTTTCATTATTTTTTTAATCATTTGACAATTTAGCACAGATCACAGAAATATATAATTTTTATGGTTCTAACCACTAATTATAAAATTGTGGACCATTTTTGAAAACCCTTTCTTTCGAGATTTGATAGTTGCTTCAGTCACTTTTTTGGTACACCTGTGCACATCTTCTGTATTTTGGGACACCTTTTTTGTGCTCTTAAATTCACTTTTCACAAGAGCTCAATATCTCTCCACTGGTCTAAGCTATGGACAACTTTGAAAATTGACCTCTCTTGGTACTAAAACTATGTTATTGATTTGGTACCACTCCAGAGCTTTCTTACCGTAGTGACATGATACCAAATGGGTCCAAAAATATGTGAACACGTTATGCTTTCTTAAGAAAAGAAGAAGTCTTTTTTGCAAATATTCCTTTATGCATATTTTAGTATTTATAGATCCGAATGTATCAAATGACTTTCCTGTTTTGCCGCAACTGCAAAAAGCTTGTCATACCATGAATTTTGTAAAAAAATTTTGCTGCTTTTGGGTCTTAAACTTATCTCCAACATTGCTTCGAGCATTAGCAATAAAAATTTTTGAGACACAAGCTGCGAAGATTCTGCCAGCACCTACGTTTCTTCGTCAATTATACAACTTGAGTATTTTTGTATGAAATTTGGTTTTAAATTCCGAGTCCTATTTTTGGCTTGTAATTTTTTTTGCAGAATTCCAGTTTGGAATTTTTTGAACTTTATATGTTATCAACTTTTCCATAAGCTTTAAATTTTCGCACCTAATAGTCGAAGCATTGAGAAAACTGAGCTGATTTTCTATCAGATGTGTTTGGAGTTCCTTTCAATATGCCTTAAATTTTCTGGCTTTCCCAATATCATGTGGTCCTTTTTTTCTTACCGAATTAGGTTTCACATCAATAGTCAAATTCTCCTGATACTGTTTAATAACATTAGAAACGGTTTTACGGACGACATTTAATTCTGTGGCCAATTATTTGTAAGACCTATTTGGATTTTTTGAAATTTTTTAATAACTTGTAGGACGTAAATCTTTTTCGTCACTTATTTTGATGAAAATAAGGACAAATTAAGATGGTTGTTATTAAAAATAATAACTGAAGTATTTTTCCATGATAACTAGATCAAAAAAAAAAAAAAAAAAAAAATTTTTTTTGAATATTGATTACGAAAAAGTTATGAGGCAAAATGTGTGTTAAGATTTTTTCGATCTCACTCCTTAAAGTACTTTAATTACTTAATACACTATATGTGATTTCAAAGTTTTTCATATCAAAATAAATACAGATAAGGGCATTGATCCTCTACAGGTGACAATTTGTGTTTAATTGATTCTTATAGATATATCCTAGAAAAATCGATCTGCAAAATCCCCCAATAGTACAGACAAATAGTGATACAACCCACAGTGGTGCCTGAACTCTTTTTTGGCAACAATTCTGTAACTTTTGAACCACTGGAGATATCTGAATATCTGAGGTGTTTTGGAGGAGTACGGGGTCTTATAGGGGGCCCTCCAAATTTGGTAATTTTTTGTAGAGATTTACAAGGACTATCTATCTATATATACAAATTCTTTTCTTTTTTTATGCTAGCAGCAGATATGTATTGCAAAATTTGATAAATATAGTAGTAAAATTAGCAAAGAGTTGCAAATTGTAAAATCTATCGTTTCATCATGTTGTTTTTTATACGGCCTTACCGCAGTGTCTAATCCCACTGCATTACCAAAAATAGAATGAAACATGAAAAGTTCATAATTTTTTGCGTTTTGCTTATTTGAAA
Organism: Protophormia terraenovae; assembly: GCA_951394005.1. NCBI lineage: Eukaryota > Metazoa > Arthropoda > Insecta > Diptera > Calliphoridae > Protophormia > Protophormia terraenovae. Next base: position 170,611,248 of record OX596073.1, on the reverse strand, counting down.
TTAACTCAAATAAACTCAAAATAGTCACATTATATATAAGTTTAAAGGAAATTGTATCTTCTTTAAAACTAAGTATAATAAATGTCACTATTTTAAAATTGTTTGCAAAACAATTGGAACAAATGCAAATTAAGTTTACATGGACATATTTCAAAAATTTGAGACTGAATAATTTCTAAATTTTTATAGGTATCAACATAGTTTTTTCACGTGATATAAAATATTTAATGGAATATTGAGAAATGTGCAAACCAGAAAAATATATATAATTTTACTATATATTTTTAAAGGTCGAAGTTTTTATTTTTGAAAATATGGGTATTTTCGGAAAATTGCCTCGTGTGTCTAAGTTTACCAGTAGGCTGTTATAATTTTTTGCAAACCCATTAAGAACATATTGAGCTATATAGTTTAATTCACAGAATTACCGAAATCAACAATAAATTTTTTTACAGACTCAAAAATTTCACTTTCTCAACCTATTTTTGACCATTGCTGGATGTAAGGTGAACTTTCAAAACTTTTCAAAATTACACTTACACGTTTTCTTGAGGTCCCGTCTTTAAGAAAATGTCAAATAATATTAAACTCTTTTAACTAAATTTTTTAAAAAAGTTAAATATATAAAATTACTTTTTTGGCAAAAAATTTCAATTTTTGAGATCTATTTTGAATGAAAATTTTTTTCTTGTTATCTAATTGAAATAACAAAAAAAAATTTGGTATTAGCATAATTTAGAAAATTATAGAGAATTTCAAAAAAATTAAAAAAAAAATGTTTGAAATTTTATTTTAGGGCCAAATCGCAAAAAAGTTAAAGCCAAAAATGAGAAATTTATTTTTTGAAGTTAAATATCTTTTAAACCGTACAAGATAACAATAAACATGTTTTTTCTTGTCTTGCTTAGGAGAATTCAAAAATGTAAAAATTATTTAAAATCGGTTTATATTTGTAAAAGTTATAAGCCCCGATATGTTTTTCACCCTCGAGGTGGTCAACTTTGGCCCCCTGACAGACGGACGGACATCACCATTCTGCCCAAAAAAATCTTAAAATTATAGAACTGATTTTTTACCTAATAGTCAATAAAAAAATAAAATGTGATCATTAGAATATTTCCCTGAATTAATAGCCATTTTTGACCCCTTTTAACCAAATGTGCGTTGGGAGAACAACTGAAATCTTAAGAAGGAAATGGAGATCTGCAGCGGCGTCCATGCTGTAGCTAAAGACTATATCTAATAATATTGTGAAAGCCTAACTACTCCTCTATCGATGTTTCAAGTTTCATCTAAATCGATTCAGTGGTTTTAAAGTTCCAGACTTATTTACCATTTATTTTGCTTTTGGCTCCACTGTGCGCTGTTAAGCAAAATTCCTTAAAGTTCAAAACAATGATTTGCTTACTATACCTTTGGTAAACTCTTAGTTACATGTAAATTCTTATGAGTATCCTTATTGTAATAATCTTCCTTTTTTTATTAATAATATGTTGTATTACTTGTATTATTTAACTTCATTTATTTTAACTTAGTTTAATTGATAATTTTATAAATAACAACTCCCAGGAAAAATTTTAGAACATGTTCTAAAATCATTAGTTCTAGAACTGGTGTAATCAGAACCACTTCAGATTCTTTAATAACATCCTCAGAACTAGTGGTATTACAACTAATTCTGACACTAATGGAGTAGAATCTTATTATGATTCTAAATTCGTTTTAAGGAATGTTTTAGAGAACTAGTACTTAAGAACTAATTTTGTATGACTTCTACATCACTTCTAAGAACAAATTACTGGTTCTCGAATGACTTCCTAGAACTATTTAAAAAACTTGTATAAAAAACTTCAAAAATTAAAGAAACAGTATTTACAAAATTAAATTGATTTTAAAAGCGGCCTTAGGAAATATCCCAAAAAACAGATTCTGAAACCGTTCCCTAACGCTTCTATAGAACTAGTTCTGAATGTGACAATTTCGAACAAAAATCATTGATTAAAGAACTAGTTCTAGAACCGTTCCATAGAATGGGTACTGCCTCGCTAACACTTGCCCAGAACTAGTTCTGGAGGTGACAATTTCAAACAAAAATCATTGGTCGTAACGCCAAAGTAGAACAAGTACAGGCTATTTTCATGTGTTCTGGAACCAGTTGTAGAACTAATACAATTTTTCCTGGGCTATTTTTACTTTTATAAAAAAATCAATCATTCTTTGTATAAAAAAAAGACTTTTCAAACTTCGAAATAAAAAAAAAAAATATTAAAAAAATAAAATTAATTTATATAAAATAAAAACTAAATAAAAATCTTACTTAATAAAAATTTAAAAGATTGTTTTCTTTTCGAAGTAATCTTTAAGAAGAAAAATTCTTAAAGATAGTTAATTTTACGGAAGTGTACTTCTTAAATTAAAGAAAAAAAAACAACTTCCACAATAACTATAAAAGTGACAAATTTCAAAGCATTTGTCCAATAACCATTATTAGTTTAAAATAACTATTAATAAAAAACAACGTAAATTATATTTAACGTGACCAGAGGGTTTTTGTCAAAAAGCGGGACCCGAACGACTAAAGAGCGGGATTCTGAACAAAATTGTATGGAAAAAGCGGGATTTTGAAAAGTTTTGTAAAAAAAGAGGGATTTTATTTTTATATCTCAATTAAAAATCTAGATCTGCTGTTCTCTCGTAGGCACCTTATTCACGACCAAATTGGGACGTTACAAATTGAGATCAGCCCATAAAAATTTTGGATCATCGAAGTAAGTAAATATATCCCTACAAGCTGAAACATTAAAAGTTATAATTTTAACGTGTTTCTCTAAATGTTTAGAAAATATTCCTAGTTAAATTTCAAGATTGAATTCAAATATGGTTTGAAAAAAGACTTTTTTAAATAATTCTTAGACCCGTTAACAATAAAACCAAAGTTGGTTGCCGTTACCGCCGAAAAAAACATTCAATTTGACTACTGTTTCCCCTAAAATACAATTACCGAAATAATTGAAAAACGGTTATCGCTAAAATATATAACGCAAAAAAAAAAAAACGTTACAGAAATTGTTCGAAATACCGATAACACTAAAATACCGTTTTTTGGGTTAAGAAATATAATTATTTTTAATAAAGTTAAAATAAAACTTGTAATAAAGTTATAGCTACCCCAGCCCGTCATTATAATATTTGACTACAAATTATATTTTATGGTTTTGAACCGATACTTCGAAATTTATGAAACAACAGTTAGCCATAAATACATTTCCGAAATAACTAAAATATCGTTACCTATAAAAAAACCGTTATCAAAATAATCCGATAGACTGTTACTTTTTCACCTTTTTGAATCGGCTGACAATAATATATTTTTATAAAATAAAAAAAGTACCCAATCCGAAATAGTTACCCAGCAAAAAATAAATTGAAAAAGAGCTGAAAAAGTAATTAATTTAACATTGTGTTGTCATTGGAAGAAAGTACGTAGTGGGAAAAAAATCTGCAGAAGTTCTTTTTTTTAACCCATGGTTGTCATTGGAAGGATGTTCTTCTTTTAAACTTCTTGTTAATTGCTTTCAAAGTACTTCTCTTTAAAATATATTTATAAATTTTTTAAATAAAAATTCTGTTTTAAATGTAATAAAAGATAAAAAAATGTTTTAAAATTTAATTTTTTTTAGAAATTATTTACCTTTTTTCCCGCAAAAAAATTCATTTATTTTTATTTTTTGGAGGTAATTATTAGAACTTCCGAAAAGTTCAAAATATGCACTTATTTACACTTTTGAAGTAGTGAAAATGTTTTTTTTTTTTTTTTTAGGAAGCATTTTTGCTGGGTATTTAAAAGTACAATATGAAAGACATCTTTTGAAATGGGAGATTTTGGTAAATAAAATTGGTTAAAAAAAATTATTTAAATAGCCCTCACACAAATGTTCTAAAAATCCCTCTGAAGGAACAAAATTTCTTCCTTCAAAAATGTATTTATAATTTACTCTAAAATTCTTAAAATAATTGAAGTTTCAAACTTATTTCTGGAAAAAAATTTTTAACTTTTTTGGTAAAAATATATCAGAATTGAGATTTTTTATTCACTGGTAAAGAACTGAAGATATGTTGAAGTATGTAGGTAGGTATTCTTAAATCAAAGTCATCAAAAAAATACGCACAATTTACATTTAAGATTTGTCAGTAGAGATGATGATCAACGTAATAAAATATTTAAAACTTTTAATTATCAAAAACGATTTGTAAAGAATTATCAACTTTCCAGTGGAAAAAATTATTTTTAGTTATACTTAAAAGATTTTTATAGAAAATGTAAATAAAGAAATCGAATAAGTAATTGTTAAGGTTAGAAAAGCGGGATTTCTTAATAAAAAGCGGCAAAAATATTTTAGGCGGGATCGAAGTTTAAAAAGCGGGACAATCCCGCCAAAAGTGGGATGTCTGGTCACGTTAATTATATTACAAAAAGAAAAATATCAAATCAACCAAAATTTAAATAAATAAGAAGTCATCAAAAATAAAATTACAACAAGATATACATATATAATAACAAGTGTTGCATTTGAAGAAATATAATTGACAAACAAATTCAACAATGGCGTTAAATGCATTTCAACTCTTGGAAGTTGTTCCCCATTTTGATGGAAAAGCAGAATATTTTTAAAAGTTACAACTTAGTAAATCCATAATTCGCGCTATAGACACTTCCAATATTTTAAGTATTTTTTCCATAATATATGATACGTTTAAATTTTTTTCCGGCTGTAACAAAATTTTATTTCGAAGTAATAAACGAGAGGTCGAGAAGTTAATTTAACACAAATGTAAATACATATAAATGTATGCATTCCTTCTAGAAGTTATCTGAAGTATTGAAATACAGTAGGGCCTCGATTATACGTAACTCGATTAAACGGCAACGTCGATTATCCGGGAAAGAAAATTTTTAATTGTTTTCTTTTTTCCATCCATTTACTTTAATTTTTGCATCGATTAACCGTGATAAACTCTATTATTCGGGATTCTAAGCATAATTTTGTTTCGATTGCTTTTGAACAATCAAACACAATGTGAATAAAAAAAGGGGAATTTCCTTGTTTGAATAAAATGAGTCAAAGAAAGGTAAAATGTAAAATGCAAGTTTTCTGCCCGCATAAAAAGCTAGTTAACGAAAATATTTATTTGAAAAAAATGTTCAAGTATATATTATATTTTTTAAACATTTACATAAATTACATCCTTGAATAATTGAATTATATACATAACTAAAAAAAAGTTTAAAAATACTACTCAAAATGTTTACTCAATTAACCGGGAAAATTGATTATCCGGAATGCTTCCGGTCCCGACCGTTACGGATAATCGAGGTCCTACTGTAATTTGTAAAAATATAATAATTGTTATTACGTATTAGCTACATCATAATCATTTTAAATAAAATTTTTTGATAAATATCTTGTGACCACTGTATTGTCCATTCCATTGTCATTCAAAATATACTACAATTTTAATAATTCCTTTAAATACTTAATATCAAACAATAATACCAAATAATAAAGCTTTAATTAATTAACATGACATGTGCCTTCTATACATACACCACTACCAGAATAATGCCTCTCGATCAGTCATTATAAGAACAAACTACAAAATTCTCTTTATCATAAAACTAAATACAAAAATGAGAATGTCCCTTAAAAGCAACAAAATGTTCGCATAAAAATTAAACATTATTTTAATTTTAATAAAATAATCCATCATAATGCTCACACTTTAATATGACAGAAGGTTTAGAGAGACCAAATTTCAAAGCAACACACAAAAGACACAAAATTGCAAAATTCTATGAAGTTTACAGAAAGAGAAAAGCTAAATGAGAAGAGGGTGAATTCTTAATTGTTAAGCTGACCCCGACTGCTATTTCAAAAATTAATGCAAATTAAATTTGAACATAACAAAATGAAAGACTGCTGCAGTGTGTTAAAGTTAAGCCACTACTTAGTAGTTTTTTTTTTTTCTTTCAAAAGCAACAAACAAACAGGTAAAACTCTCAAATGTTTTGCATTTAATCCATCAAAAACTACCCTTAAATTGTTGTTAGGAAAAAATAAAAGTGTTTATAGCAAAACTCCCATGTACACTATCATCATGAAGCATTGAGTCAAGGTGAATTTATTTGAAATACGAATATTTTTCATTGCATATGTTAAGGAAGGTATGAATAGTTACAGCTACTGCATGTTTTTAAGCGTATGTCTGAGTGTTTAAATTGAAAAACTACCCTCTGGTTAATGGGCATAATAATACAATTACAATACATTATGGACCAACTGATACATCGACATTTATTTGGCTCATTTTGTACGATTGAATGCATACGAATTGAAACGAAACATAAATTCATTGAAAAAGCTGTCAATATATTTACAATCTTTTATTTAATTTTAGTTATATGGGTAAAAGTTAGTTTGTACTATTTAAGCGTACTTTTTTAATTTTTCTTAAATCTCTTAGTAAAAACTTAGTAAATTTTAAACTGTAAACTACGGTACTTTTATTTCAAAAAATGCGTTTTTATAACAAAAAGTACTTTTGTAAATAAATTTCCCTTTCTATTTTTTGTACCTATTTGCGCTCAATAAATTTTATTGTTTTCTTAAAACTGTGTAAAAAATACCAAACAGTGTTGGGCTTAAAATCTTCAATACGATTGGATTAAGTGGTTCGCGTGCAATCAACTTCACAGCACGTGAAATAAAAGAACAGAAAGAAACAAAAGCCACCTTCTGTCCAATTCGTTGCAAATAGTACAACATCAAATGTGTTCATATTACAGCTCAATTGACTACTATTCCTTTTACCACCCAAAAACTTTTAAAACAGGGATGTACGTTAAAGTTTTTTGACACTCCAACACAAGCACATTTTTACCTTTAGACAGACAGTTTTTTCTTCCTTTTATATAAAGAGATTAATTCACGTACTTCTACATTGTTAAATGCAAACAAATACAATTCATTGTGAATGTAACATTTTAGTTACTTTTACTCTTACAAATGAGGGTTAAATGCCTTCATTTAAACATCTGGTAAAATTTTTGTTCATTGAATTGTATTCGTATTTTTGCATTTACCAAAAACAGCGTTTGAAAATTGTAACCAATTTTAAAATAGATTGATGCAATTGAAAACACTTGTAGCATTAGATTTTTTTTTTTTTTTTAGTTTTAGAAAATTGATGTTTTTATTTATGATGTTTAGTTATTGTTGTTGTTAATGTTGGTCGATTCCTTGCTGTGTGTATGTGTGTTTAATGAAATGGTGTTAATTGTTTCAAACTTTAATGGTTTTTAAAACACTTGTCTGATTTATACATTTTTTTTTTTTTGGGTGAAAAAAAAAAAAAAGAAAAAAATTTTAACATAATTTATTGTATAATAAATATAAAAACTTAATTACTTGACCATATGAGTTGATTTTTTTTTCGGTTTTAGTTAGGGTTTGTCAAATAGTACTTTTAAAGTGAAATAATAGTTTCAGTTTTTTTATTAGGTAATTTATTAGCTCCTAAACTCAAATTTTTACTTGATAAGTCTTATGATACGTATTTTACATTCCTTTTAATTGATTCTTTACAAACTTAAACTAAAATTGTTTTCCTATTTGTTTTAAATTCAGTGTCATTTTAGTCCTTTTAAAAATATTGTAATAAACGTTTTAAAAGGTGTGAAATATTAAGAAATTTATTTAATAGAATTTGAAATTACTCTACTCACAATTCGTTCTCTGAAAAAATATCCTGCAGTTTAAGTTTTAGTTTTCAAACTAAGCAGTTGATTAGTGTAAAATTTGAGAAATAACGGAAGACAAATTTTTCTAGAATATTTTCTGCCGAATGGGATTTTTCTTTAAATTAAACTTCACATGATAATGGAGGTCTAAACATATAAAAGATAGAATACATATTACATCATATCTCGAAAACGACATTAATATTTATATTACTAAATAGTTTCGAAGATATTAAAAAATCGTTTTGAAACTATTAAATTTAACTTTTCTACTCTATCATAAGCGAGAAAACTTTCGCTTCAACTAAAACATTCCTTTGCGTACAAATGTATGAAAAATAGCTTAATTTGTCTAGAGGAGGCCAAGTTTATATTAAGTTTTAAGCAAAAGTATAATCTTTGTATACAAGTATTTGGTATCTAAGAAAACGTTAGAATATGGAGATTGATAATTTATAAAAAAAGCTAGTGGAATGTAATTTGATAGCTGGATTTATTAAAGGACTTAAAATTTTGCATTTTTGCATTTTTTAAATATAAAATTAATATTTAAACTTTAATAAAATTTAAACGAATAGTGATATTTCATTGAAATTTTAGTATAATATGTATAAACTTGTCCTAAAATGAGAGATTTAAAAAATTCCGACTTTTTTACATGGAAATACCCAAAATCCCAATCCGTATAAAACATGTTTAAAAAAATTTAAATTTTTCATTGAAATGGTCAACCTGTCTTTAAAAGGGGCCTCCGTCAGAAAATAATTTTTGGGTGTATACCTTACATATAGAGCTATAAAATTAAAATAATTTTAAGTCAATCGCAGCTTTGCAATTTGAGAACATAGCATTAAAAAAAATGTAAAGCACAGAACAAAAAACAAATTTTATCAGTGAATAAATATTAACAATAAATATTTATATGAATCTTCCAGCAATTTTGTTTAGAATTTTGTAAGGAAGCTGGAAAATATTTAAGAAAAAATTAAAAAAAGTGATAAAAACTAAAAAAAAACGAGGCTAAAAATTAAGTAAAAATTTATTTCGACCCGAATATCTCTTAAATTAAAAGAGATAACCTAAGCATATTTTTTGTGGAGATTTACAAGGACTATCTATATGTCAAATTTCTTTTCTATCATATCATAAATGAATTTTTGGCGATTTTTCAAAAAAATGACATACCCGATATGGGTATAAATAGTGCCGCTATATATAAAGGAGACATATCCACATATCCCCTGTGACCTGTCCCAAGGGTCTAATTAGCCACCTCCAATGACAACCCCATGTAAAAGTGACAGATTCTTCTCATATAAAGTTCCGGAACTGGGACTGGTCACTAGCCCTGAGAACCTGTCACGTGACTAGTTTTGAACCGGTTCTCTTTACTCTAGGGAATATATCTCGAGAACAACGCCATTATTTATTGTACTTATACTTTCGAAAATATTAAAAAATTATACCGAAAAAAAAAAAACTTAAAATTTAAAACTATCAAAAATGTTAATTTTTCAACTTTATTATAAAGATGAGAGACATTTATTTAAAATCGTGGTATAAATGTTAACTTTATGTGAACAACTAATGGTACCTTTGATAAAAAACAAATATTTTCCTAGCTCCCATTGAAATTTTTTTTGTTGTTTTTGTAATTCATTTATTTTTAATAGGTGATTGAAGCATTATATTTTTATGTTAATGTTTGTAAAACACGGAAACAACTTTCCGTCCACCGCACATTTGGGTAAAAGGGGTCGAAAATGGCGCTTAATTTAAGGAAAGGTGATATCGATATTCCAATGAACACGTTTTATTTTTTTTATTGATTATTAGTAAAAAAAAAAATCAGTTTTAGAATTTTAAGATTTTTTTTAGCAGAACGGTAATGTCTGTCCGTCCGTCTATACATTAAAGATAAATGGGTTGAAAATTATGCATTATTCAAAGAAGGGTGGTATCAACACTTTAATGATCACGTTTAATTTTTCTATTTATTAGTATGTAAAAAAAATTATTTTTAGAATTATAAGATGTTTTTTGGCTGAATTTTAATATCCGTCCGTTCGTTTATACATTTGGGTTAAATGGAACGAAAATTCCACTTAAATAAGAGAAAGGTGATATCAAAATTTTAATACTTTCATTTGGTTTTCATATTAATCAAAAAATATAAAAAAAATAAGTACTTTTTGAATTTTAGGATTTTTTTGAAAGAATTCTAATGTCCGTCCATCTGTCCGTCTTTTTTTTTAATTTTTGCAAACTTTCCAATTCAAAATCGTTAAACTTTTGACTCAGTAAAGATAGTGACTAAAAATTTTCTTTGTTCGATAGATAATTTTGCTTTTTAATTAACTACATAAAATATAATAAAATTGGTTGAAAATCCTTGGCTATATATGGAGAAATCTTAACCAAGATCTTGTAAAATTGAGATTTTTGAAATTTTAAATGTATATAACTCGAAAATATATATAAGATAAGTAGTACATGCAAGCATGTTTTCTAAAGGATTTATTAAAGACTTTAAGGTGATATAAAAATTTTGGAAATCTGGTAAGGAACAAAACTTTGCTAGTGGTTAAACATTTTCCATGACACTAGTACCCCGTATATTGGATCCACCTTCTAAACTCAAAATGCTACTGTTCTCTGCTACGCCCGTATGAAATTTCATGCAAATCCAACCAGTCCATTAGAAGTTACAGATTTATTTCGATTCTGCCCCACTGTTTAATGTTTGATAAAGCAAAGAAAATGTCTGGCACTTAAGCTATTTTTTGTATGGAATCTACTGGAGTTTTTTTGAAAAAAAAAAAAATATTTTCTCAAATCGGGCTATAATGCGCACCACTTTTTTTCACAGTATTAAAGTGGACAATATGTACTATTTTTCAGGAAATTTTCAGAACAAACATCCTGTAACATTTTAAGTTGCATTCCATGAAAGTAGAAAATTAGTGTATTTTAGGATAATTTTCAAAAAAATAACAAAAATAATAGGACAAAATATAATTTACAAATACTTAAAAAAAAAATACACTTAAACATCTGAAGTTGATGTTTTCATTTGAAATTTTTACCTTAGAATTTTTATTTAAAATAAATACACTGAAATCTGATGAAAATTGAATTTTGAAAATGTAAAAAATTTTTAACTTTGACAGCTCCTTATAAGAAAACAACGAAACCTTAAAGATTTTAATTGATATTGATACATAATTTTGTCTATTTTTATTAGGTACTTATCTTTATTACAAAACTTTGTACTGTTTTAAAATGTGGATTTAACGATGTCCATCCATCTGTCTATCTATGTTAACCATGTAATCAAAGTACAGTATTTTTTTAAATAATTGAATTTGTTACTTTTTATGATCCAGAGACGTAGTCTATATAAAATAATTATGATCGGTCTATTATTTTAACTAACCACATACCAATGTTCTCATGAAATAGGATTTAAGGCTTAACCCTGTAAGGCTACACTTCGTTTATTTGTTTTAATTTTATTTGAAACTAAACATAATAGAACTTAATAAAATTTTAAATGCTTTGCATTATAGGTAACTTTTAAATCAAGTTTAAAATGTACCATCGTCCCAATAAAAGTAGGTATAGCCTGGAAGAGTTAAATGTCTATAACTTTGTTGAAATTTGGTACAAATATGTTATGCCTCAGTCAAATTGCAAATGTTTGAAAAATTAAACATTTTTTCTATGATATCAAAGGTAAAGTCAAACTTTTCTTCGAATCTTTATTAAGATTTGTTTAGATTCTAAAATCATTGTTATTTTTTATAACATACTTAATCGTATTCCCAATTTTAAACATGAATTAAAGCTGCGTTACTCTATCGTAAATGTAACGAGAGAAAAAGATATAGTCGGTCAAGCCCGACCATATGATACCCTACACCATTGTGTACATTATAATTCGGGGAGGGGTCTTTTATTAGACTTGGAGTCAAGTGTGGACCGATAGTCATAAGTGTAAAATAAAACATACGAATACAGAATATTACGTTGATGCTGACATTTATATGAATTTATTAAATTTTGGGTGATTCCCAAAAGAGGGCTTTATATGCTATAGTAAATTATGGACCGATCTTTGTAAAATTTTGCTAGATCATTTATGTTCATATAAAACTTATTTGTGTCGAATACTAACTTGATACTAACATTTTAATGGGATTTATGCCCGTTAAAGTGATTTTCTGAAAGGGGTTTATATGGGAGCTATGGTTTATTATGGACCGATCTTTTTAAAAATCGGCACACTTATTTAGACTTATGTGAAACTTATATGCACCAAATTTCATTAAAATATTGCTATATTTAAGGGATTTATGATCGTTAAACCCTTTTTCGGGAGGAAATTTGTATGGGGGCTAGGTGAAATAATGGACCGATCATAACCAGTTTCAATAGACTTCGTCCCTGAGCTATAAGAAACCTTAGTACCAATTTTCATTAATTTTTAAATTCATCGTTAAATCGACTCAGAAAGTGATTCTAAGCCGATTGGTATAAATTAAGGTGGGTCTTAGACCAATATTTTTGGGTGTTACAAACATCAGCACAAACGCATAATACCCTCCCCACCTATGGTGGTGTGGGGTATAAAAACGTAAATGTAAACGGAACGTAAGTGGATGGTTTCAAAGAATATTCAAAGAACGTAAATGTATCTAGCACTTTGTTGTTATTTTGTACACATAAACATCAGTGATGTCAATTACACATATTTCCAGTAGATCAAATTTAAATTGAAAATCATTAGATTTATTAGTTTATATTTTAACGATTTGTATAGAAAACGAAATTTGTGATTTTATGACAAAAATTTTAAATTTTATTTTATTGATTCAACTCCTTACTTTATTTAAATTATTTAAACAAATTTTTACTGAAGAAAACTGCAAAACAAATTGCGATTTTTTACGCAGATTTGGTATATTGAAATAAATAGCTGTCAACACTGTTCTTCCAGCTGTCACGTAAAAACCTAGAGCGACCTAATTTGATTAGATTACTACGTTACATTTACGTTTTTGAGTACGCATACACACATAATTCTCATAAGCAAAATGTATCAGCTGATTCGTTACATTTATATTTACGGTGGAGTAACGGAGCTTTTAGTTATGCTAATTTAGTCGATATAGTATTTTTAAAGAATAGGAATCAAAATAAAATTTTGGAATTAAAAAAAATTAAGTCTGTTATTTAAAATTAGGTTTTTTTTTTGCTTCAATTTTAAATTTGTTAAAAATAAAATTAACCTGTATCTTCATTAAGCACAGAAGTCATAATAGCTATGGCGTAATGAAACAGGTGATATCAGTTCTACAAATACAACAATACGGCGAATTCAATAATAAAAAATAAATAAGTTAAAATTCAAAAGTTGGCTTTTTTGAAGCAGTCTAATATGTACTCTGAGTTAAATCTGAAATTACAAAGCAAAATGCAAACCTGCCAAAAATATATACAAGTATTTATTGAACAATACGTTTCTATATGGAAAACTTTTAAAACATCCTGGGCACGAGTTTTATACAAGGAATGGTGAGATTTTTTGTTTTTTTTTTTTAATTTTTTTGTAAGGTATTTTATTGATAAGCTTATTAGCCTTCAAATTCCAAAATTAACAAAAAAATCTAATAAATATAAGCAATACTGAATCAAAAATTAAATGCATATTAAAATACGAAGTGTAAATAGCAAAACGAATCTGAAGGATACACCATACATACTACACCCGTAAATTCCTATTATGTATTTATAAATATTATTACTAAGAATACATAGCTAAGCAGGATAATTTTGGCATGTGCTTGTTTTGAAATACACGTACTAAAATATTCCTGTTTAAAGAAAAGGATTTCCTTTTCAACTATAAATATAAAATAAAATTCACCTTTTCTTCCAACACCACCACCACTACCATCATCATCACTATCCCAAAATAACAAAAAATATCTCCAATAGCAGCTGTTTAACATACCGTAGGACATCAGCGATTTACAGCGTTATAATAAATTTTTAAATGTGTGTGTAAAAGATTCTGCCAAAATAAGAATTGATGCATGTAAAATATTTAAAGAATTTTTCAATCAATTTTAATTGGCACGCATGCCATCAATATTCCGCTCGTTCAAACACATTTACACACATTTAGATTTCTTCTTCGGATTTTATTATTTTACGTACGAGTTTTTATTTTTCCACCAGATGCAGATTCTTTTCTATTTTTTTTCTTGAATTAATATATTGAGATTTCTAAAGAACAAATGAGCACGGGACATATATTAATACAAACAGGGGCAAAATAAAATCAGCCAGCATCTTATTAAACCAGATGAAGATATTACACTAGTGATGGTATGAGAATGAGAATATCATCTAGTGTTATCAAAGTTAAATGCATATAAGGATTTTTAATTAGAAAATATTTAGATTTTCCAATAAAACCCATTTATCTTTTAAATAGTAACAAACAATACAAAGATACAAATGTATGTATGTCTTTCTAAAAGAGCAAAAGGGCAATTTCCAATATTTTGTAATCGTATGTCTTTCACTTGTTTTTAAGATTTTTATCATTTTTAATGAAAATTCGAATGTATTTTTGTTTTTGTTTTGTTTCTAATTCAACAGATTTCTTAAGGAAAAATGAGAGAAAGAAATTTAAATGATAAGCAAAATATGTGTCACTTATGCAATAAATTATTTTAAATGAGCGTTAAGGGATTCTTTTAGATACATACATACATTCATACATAGATACTTACAAATATTTAGTCGTGTGTTCTTAACTTTTACTTACGCATTTAAGTGCGGGTGTTTTAATTTGTTTTTGCTGTTGAGAGTATCCTCTACAAAATGTTTTGAATATGAACATTAAACAATTGACATTTATTGTCTTTTACTTTTAACTTTTTAAGGAGGTCATGAAATGTTTTGTATCAGAGATTTTGAGGTATGTTTTTCATGTATAACTATATAGGGATAATTATTAGATGGGGGTAAGAGCAATTTCTAATTACTTAAATTACTTTGAAACTATTATTATTATTAAAATAACCTTTAATAAAACATTAGTATTTAAGCGTCCAAACTAATTTAACTTTTGAAAGGATTTTGTCTCGATTGTAAAAAAATACATGCACAGTGGACTTTCGCTAGTACGAATTGTATATTGTTAGGCCCTTTCGTAGTACCGAAAAATTCGCATTTTTATGTTCCAATTCAAATAATTCACATAAAATAATTAGACTTTATTAATATATATATATATATATATATATATATATATATATATATATATATATATATATATATATATATATATATATATATATATATATATATATATATATATATATATATGTTTTTTATAAAAAACTACATAACGAAACAAGATATAATTAATTTGTAATATTTTGAATTCATTTTTTGTACTTAAACAGGCATGAAAGGACATACTAATGTATGTTCATATACATATAACAAAAATAACAATTTACTTATTTAAAAAATCCGCCATTAAACATTGACGTTTATTACTTTTCTGATTTCTACAGTCTTTTCATGAAGACTTCTCAATAATAGTATTTTCGAGGTTTCAATGTTGTTCTCAACAGCCCATTTAATACATGTGTCAAAGCAGTTTTTATTGCATCCGCATGTTTTACTTTTGTAGAGTTATTGTCAGGAATTCAATTTCTTCACTTGAATCATCAAGATTCCATTCAAAAAAATCAAGAAAATCAAATTGCGAATTTGGAAAATTTGCATGTAGTAAATTGTGCATTTTGGAAATTGCTCTTATCTCCTCACTGTCACGCACTATTAATAGTGGAATATCATCCTCGTTCTCAAAATTGTCATCGACCAAAATTTTCTTCCAACATTTCTTTATGGAATCACTGGATACTTTTTCCCAGGCTAAGGCAACCAATGAAACGGCTTAAAATAAAGTGGTTTGTTTGAGAGATGTTTCTAAATTTTGGTTGGAAGATAAAATTTTTGGCAGTAAACTGTTACGGTAATGCAGTTTTAACAGCCTAATTGCATTCTGGTCCATTGGCTGTATTAGTGGAGTTACATTGGGGGGCATATACATTACCCAAATCTGTCCATCTTTAGTATCATGAACCAGTTCATCTGCCGGTGGATGACGTGGAGCGTTGTCTAATATTAGAAGAGCCTTAATTGGCAGTTTTTTTTCCTTCTAAAAATGTCTCTACCTGTAAATATATTTTGAATTTTTTTAAATCATTAATAACATTAAAACAATTTACTAAAACTTACTTCTGGAATAAATTTATCAAAAAAACATTTTTTGAACAGAGCTGCATTCATCCAAGCAGATTTAGAGTTTCCGTACTCAACAGAAAGAATTTTGTTCCGAAAAGATCTCGGTTTTTGAGCTTTTCCTATTAAAAAAGTTTAATTTTCTTAGTTCCTGCAGCATTAGCACACATTAAAAATGTTAATCTCTCCTTTGACAATTTTCTACCTGGTGCCGATTTTTCTCCACTGTGAACATATGTTTTGTTTGGCAACGTTTTCCAGTAGAGACCGGATTCATCCGCATTAAAAATTGCCTCATTTGATAGCCCATGCTCCATAATGGTAGACGCTAACTTATTAACGAATGGCGCAACAAGTTCTTTAGAAGAAGATCATTTCTCACCAGACTCTTTTAAAAATCGTATTCCATAACGCTTTTTAAATTTTGTTAGCCAACCATCACTGGCACAAAACTGACCATTGTAGAATTTTTTGTGCAGCTCCACAGCTTTGCATTTTAATTGTTCTCCACCGACTGTGATATGGAATTTTCTTTGTGCTAAAAATCACTCGTAAAGTGCATCCTCCATTTTTTAAATTCACCACTTGTAAGTATATACCGATTTTTTAACGAACTCATGGAATTATCCAGCAGTTGCGTTTTTTGTTTAATGATTGTACATATTGTGGATTTGGACAATCCATATTTATTTGAAATTTTAAACAACGATGTTTTATTTTCGTGGTCTGCTATAATTTTTAATTTATATTGCAAAGAAATTGTCTTTTTTTAAATCGTTTTACTTGCAACATTTTGACACTTAAAAATACAAAACACTTTTAAAAATAAAAAAACTTCACAATAACTTCGCTAAACGTGGATGACCGCGAAAGAATGAAGTAAAAACATAATAAAAACTTCATTCATACGTAAATAAAACAAAAATTCTTATAACAAACCACCATTCGCACTATCGAATAGAAAAAATGCCTATCTATTCGTACTATAGAGTAGTCAATGCAAAAATTTTGCATTCGTATTATTGGAAATTCGTATTAAAGAGCGTTCGTACTACTGGACGTCCACTGTATTGTTTAAATAATAGCTTTTTTGGAGATACAATGTTCAAATATTTTTATTATTTTCTAACATTCCTTTCATATATTTTTTCTCTCACTCAATTTTCAAATTATCTGTTTACTTTATTTAATTTTGTTAATACATCCAACATCTTTTTTTATTTTTCCTTAAAAATTTCTGGTATCATATATTAGTTATATTTGTTTTTTTTTTCTGTTCGCTATTTAATTTTTATTACAATTTTAAATATTTTTATTTCATTTATTTTTAATTTTTGTAAAGAAATAAAATTTCTAATAAATTTATGTCTTTTAACATTTGATCTGTAGTTTCCGAAAACGAAACACACATGAATTCTCCAATTTATTTATTGAAATTCTTTAAGATGTTATGATAACAATATATCACAATATTGTTTGAGGTGGTTTGGGTTTTCAGGGAAGTCACATATTTTTTTTTTTTATATATAAATCTTAAGAAATGTTGAAGGATTTATGGATGAATATAGTATTTAGTGACATTTAAATATTTTGGATAGATTTGATTAAGTATTTTTAATGAACCACCCAGAAAATGTTTAAATAAAATCTTGATTTATATCAGAAACTCAATTCGATAGCTACCAATAGCTAGATTATAGTTTCTTAGATTAAAGTTTAAACACAAAAAAATATTTTGTTACAGATATTGCTAAATAGATTCCTTTAGAAAAGATGATATAGTACCCAATGTTTAATAACGACTGTGGTCTTTGGAAGATAGTTTAGATGGGAGATTGGCAACTACATTTATTTTTTTTGCTGTTATACAAGAGTTTTCTATAAGATAATTTTTGTGGATTTTGAAAGATCATACACAGAGAAAACTGATTTGCTGTGGCAACCGAATTTTTTGCCAATCGAATTTTGTCAGTTGCAAGTACTAACATGTAATTCGGTTGGCATTACTATATGCATTCGGTATACGCAACTGTTTTTAAAAACAATTCTGTGCTGGGGTTTAAAATATTAGAAGCACTATTGTGAATGAAAGCTAATTTTTTTTTTAAATTTGTTTTATTTAAAGACAATAATATGCAAAATTTTTTAAATTAAATACTTTTATGAAAATGTAGTGGAAAAACGCAACTTCCTTCTTTTTTAGGTCTTGATTTCTTGAAAATAGTTCCTTACGAGTTTGCATTGCAAGTTGAGGATGAAGTACTTGTGTCCGTTTTATTAATTTAATAGATAGATGAAAAGCTGTTAAGAAAAAAAAAAAAAACATTTTTCAAAAGCATATTGATGAATTTTGTGAAACGTTCCCTACCTTTGTTTTGAAAACCTTTTCAATATGGAGCATTAAGATGGTAAACAGAAACGTTCTCAAGGGCAGAGACACCATAATCAAAATGAACAAAAAGTCATAGATAGAATTATTATCAAATTAATGAGCTTATCTATCGTCAATCCCAGCTAATTAAGTCTTTATCGATGGTTATTCTGTTTGATTTATTGATGTATTCCGCTTACTACGATCCGTTACTCCATTATGATGTTGCTGCCTACAAACATATAAAGTTATTGTGTTTTTTAGCTCCGTTGCATATAATTTAATACATGCGTATATATATCCAAATGCATACTTACCATCAAAACTCTTGAAGATGTTAATTAAAATTCTTCGTGATGTTTTTTTAATTTATTTTATTTTAAATTATAAAAATTTCCATATATTTGAGCTGAATTTTATTAATAATTTATTTTTATGTGTTAAAGGAAATCAAAATATAAACATTTGATTGAAAACACCGAATATGGTTTTTTCTTTCATAATCATAATTATAATATGGTTGGAACTACCAAATCATAGTAATAAGATTCGGTTGTATTGATCAAATTTGTTAAATTAAATACACAAAAGCTCATATTCGTTCATCTGATTAAATTTACTTTTGTAGTAACCGCAATTGCAAATTAATAACAGTAAAACTTTTATAAATATAAAAAACTTATAGAGTTAATGATTTTTTAATAATTTTAATTAAATATTAGTTGTTTTAATAAAATGTCTACTGTTGGAACCGTTTTCCAACCAATGTTTTTTCTGTGTGTAGCGGTTAATTTTCTACACGCAAAGAAAAAATATGGTTCTAGTGACCATAAACTAAGAGCAACATACTATGATTGTATTACATGCTTATAGTTAAAAATAAGTATATTTGTATGTAATTATTATTATGATTCCATTTTATAATTTTTTCATCATTTAATGATTCGATTTAGTAATGTTTATAACCTTTTCTTAAATATTGCTTCCAATTTTATCATGTTCTTATCATTTAATAATGCCATTTTATCATATAATAAAGTCGAGGCGAAAAATCAAAATTCAAGCGTAAAAGTCTTTTTAGTTGTAAGAGATAACTTTATACACATTTCTTTGAAAATGTACTTGATTTGTAAAAGTAACAATTATTTGAAACTTTTACAAAATTGACTACATCGAGTATCTGGTGTTATCACAGGTTGATTACAAGATGATTTTTCTGAAAGTTTTGTTTCTTCTCTACAACTCTTCCGTACATTAGAATTCGATCTAACAAATAGTTTAGAAGATACAGATTACCAAAAATTTTATGGTGGGTTGGTCAATTGGTTCGGCAAACCCTTCACAAAGGAAAAAATTTTTGCAAATAAATCTGTTACTTCTAATCGGCTGGTTTGATTTGCATTAAATTACATGCAATGGTAGCAGAGAATAATAAAGAACAAACTTATCTATCGAATAGAAAAAACTAGAAGTCAGTATCTCTCCTGAGTCCAAAAGTAAACGGCATTGAAATTTACAAAAATTATGTCCGAAAAATTGTCTACACTCTTTTTTTTTTTCTAAAATAAAATTTTACCTAAGAACATATAAAAATTTTATATTTTCCAGAAAAGTATCTTCACGGAGTGGATTTTAGTTTTAAAAAGGTATTCCAAACGCCCAACAAAACTATGTACAGACCTTAAAATCTGACCTATTTTAAATCAAAATTTTGACTTTAGTCTATATGTAGTTTCGAAACCTCTAATGTATTCCAAAGAGCTTGCCAACACGCAAAGAAAAAACATGATTCCGAAATGCTCGCGGAAATCAAGTAATGTTCCTAAGTGGTTTATATGGCTAACACAATCAAATTATTGTGTTTTAGACTAAGCTGAATCAATTATTTTTTGTTCTGATCATTTTAACATATGATACTTTGTAATAATATAAAGTCGGTGTACTAAAAGAATAATATGTTTCATAGTAACATATTATTTCAATGAAATATTTGTATGTAATATTTTAATGCGAGGGGTGACAATAATATGCACGTCTTTATTGTTATCTCTCTTTCGAAATAATTTACTCATTCAGTAATGAAATCTTAAATGTGACGGACGTAAAGTGAAGAAAAACGTTTAAAAAAGTTCACAAAATTTTTATTAAAAAACTTTATTAGTATTTTTTTAATAACGAGATCCACGAAGTGCTGACGGAGCAAATCATCAATGGCCAAATTTCAAATTGGAAATATTTTTCGGTAAGTACAATAAATATCAATAATTCAGTGCGGTCAAATATAAAAATAATAATAAAAAAATTTATTTCTACAAATTTTCTTTTAGGTGTGTGAATGTGAAGATGAATTTTCTTGAACGAAATCGTCCAGTGAAGGTTGTGGTATTTGTTTTTTAATTATTTTCTATTCGCAAAATTTAAATTAAAAAAATAATAATAAATAAAAATACATTTTAACCGTATGCTTAGTATTATGATTGGGGGTATTATAATATTTAATATAGTGATCATGTTATATTTATGCAGTATGGTTATGAGGACTATCACATATAAATGTTATGATTGTGAGGTCCATATTATATTAATATTGGATAGGACAATATTATGTTCACAAAAGGTTATAATAACTGATATGATTGAGGGAATCATAAACCTAAACATTATGATTTGACCAACCATGTTTTTTCTTTGCGTGAATGGCTTTCTCCGAAGCTGCAATATATATGAACTTTATGAGCAAAATTAAAAAAAAATTGGAATTTTTTACAAAAGTTATCTTTTAAAACCTTTAATTCATGTAAAAATGTAAAAATATTTTAAATAGCATAAGAAACAAAAATTGACCAAGCGATGAACAGCAATGTCAGAGGTTACTTATTTGAAACCAAATAGCTCCGCTTCTGAAGCGTATGTGGGGCCTCCCTACCAAACTTAAAATTTTACGCTCCTCTGTGCGAAAATACTGATTTATTTAAAAAAAGTATAGATTCTACTCCACTGTGGGCTGTAATAAAAATTCTCCTTAATTTCTATAATATATAAAGATTTTTTTAGTTTCAAAATGTATGTTACTGCTCCCGGTTCTTATTCAAGGATAATATGTTGTAAGTTTATCAATATCTCACACAGTCAAAATTAAAATGTAATTAATTCTTCGGAAAAAATCGTATTTACATATCCTCAAATTTGTCTCCAAATAATATATTCTTAAAAATAAATAAATGTACTTTATATATGCTTTAAACCTTATTACTGACTTCCGCAGTCTAGACGTTTATTTTATTTCTAAAAAATCTCAATTTCATCATCATTCAAATAACAAACAAGTGACCTCCAAAACAAAAATAACACATATTTATACTTCAAATGATTCTCAGATAACCAATTATTTTTTGGTATTTTTTTCTACCATCAATGTAACGTTTTAACAAGGCCTATTGTTATTACCACTCATACCGTTTGTTAGAAAAAGATGAAAAGTGTATTTAAGAGACCTAAATGGCAATTAAAATATTAGAGAGGTGTGGGTACATTATATACACAATTACAATTGACCTCCTCAACCCCAAACTAATACTTATTTACTCTGCTATATCTCCTTCCTTTTTAGTAGCCATAGAAGAAGGACACAAAGTAAACGAAATATTCTAGCAAATAAAAGGACAATTACACTTTTTAGCAATTAAGAGCTGTTTAAGTGCGTAATGGACTAAGCTACAAACTCTATGTAATCATGGAAAACTAAAATACTTGCTGAAGCAGTGAATAATGTACAAATAAAAAAAGTGACTACAATTAAAGGAAAATCCCTTAGCGGCCATTGGCCATCTCTCTTTATTTGCGTAAAGTGTAAGCAACAAAGAAACTATCATCATATACACTTTTATATATGTATGTATTAAAGTATGTAAACGTACATACTTATTCATATATTAAATGTTAGATATCATATCTTTGTTATATTGTTCTTATGTACATCTCATACGTAAATGTTTTCATTTGCGTGTTTATAAGTCTGTGCGAAAAAACTATTTAAATCTTAATGTTCCAATGTATACAAACAATTACGTGTATCGAGATTTTGTTTCTCTCTGCACAATTTCATTGGTAAATATAATTTTTCGTACATTCACATCACATGTTATAGTTAGTGCTTCATATGCACTTGGTCATTTGCTTACTCCTTGCTTGCTTCTTCATTGACTGTATGTATGTTTTCTGTGTGTTTGTTGTATGCATTGTACTTATGTTGCGTATTTCGTAAAAATACTAAATTATGATCTGATATTTACAAATTCATAAGATAAACACTGTAGTAATTTGAAGTTTCACGGGGATACTACTGACGTTGTTTGTGTATTTTTGATACTTTTGCTTCTAGAGTGTGTGGAGGGTCTTTTTACTTTTAAATATCTTCGTTTAGTTGTTAATTTTGTATAATTTTTTGGGGGAAATTAAATGCGTCATAGGGTTTGTTATACCATAATGGTCTACATATTGTTGTTAAAAAACAGTTGAAGTTTTCAGTTGCAATAGGGTCAAATAATCAATTTAATATTATATAAACGACTGTCCTGGACAAAACTATGAAGCTAAAAGGCTCTGCTTAGGTTTCATTGAAACCGAGATATATAAGACACCACGAATGCTGATGAAGTATGTAGCGGCATATAAAATACATATTCATTTCTGCTGATGTCTAGTTATAGTCCACAAACTTTGCTTTGGTACCGCCAAGCGCCTTCGAACCGAATGATGGTTTACGACACTATGTGGCCACATTAATAAATATGGCATAGTTTATAGTCCTGAATATAAAATAATTAATATCCAAAATAAATGAAGCGTTACATATGGCAAAGACAAGACTATAGATTATAATGTAGTCTATATAAAACAATTTAACCTAGTCTATAGTCAAGGCTATGAAATAGTTCAAAGTTAAGGCTATAATGTATTATTTAGTCTAGGCTGTAACGTAGTCCATAATCTAGGCTGTAATGTAGTATATAGTCTACAAAGTCTATAGTCGAAGCTATAACGTTGTTTGCAGTCTAGATTATAACGTAGTTTATAGTCCAAAAAGACGTAGACTGCAAATCTATAAAATAGTTCATAATCAAAACTATAACGTAGTATACAATCTAGGCTATAACGTTGTCTGTAGTATAAGTTATAAGGTAAACTTTAATCTATAATGTAGTCTACAGTTTAAGCTATAACGTAGTCTATAGTCCAGGATAAAATGAAGAAGTCAAGGCTATAATGTGGACTGTAGACTATAATGTAGTCTATAACAAGTGCGAATGTTATATTCGGCTCGGCCGAATCTATATACCCACCATCAACTTTTTAAAATTTTACGTTATATGGGAGGTGGGCTGCCCACGCCCATTTTTTGTTTCACCACATTCTGCTGGTGTCTAATTATAGTCCACAAACAAACCCAATCAAACACAACAAGCTATTTTACGATTCCAAACATGTTTATGATCTGAAAAACTTCATTCTTCAGGCTGATCCTTAAGATAGATTAGTTCTTTTAAAACTTCCCCAATTCTCTACTGAAAATCCAAATGTTTTAGTTGAGAAGGAGGACCCAAAGGAAATATTCGATTTTTATTTCTTTAAAATTTTGAAAAGCAAATCCTGCCACTAATCGAAAAATAAAATGTTCTCCGGTCTGCATTACTATAGTTTACACTGTAAGGTAGTGTGCAGTTAGACTATAAAGTAGTTTGTAGTCGAGACTATAACGTAGTCAGCGCTATAGAGTATTCTGTAGTCGAGTCTGCAATATAGTTTGTATTATAGTCTAGACCGTAGTTTGTATTATACGGTAGTCTGTATTATATACTATATAGTAGGATGTAATGTAGTCTATAACGTAGATTGTGGTCAAGACAATAACGTAGTCTGCACTATAGTTTAGACTATACTCAGACTATATATATTTTATGTTAGTCTATAGCACAAACTAGTCAGAAGTTTGTAGTCGAGAATATAACGGAGTGGAATTTATAGATTAAGCTGTATTCGAATCTAACTATAGTCTGCAATATATGTTAGTCTGTAGTCCTAATTATAACGTAATATGCACTATAGTCTGAAATAGAGACCATAGATTAGGCTGTAGTCCAAGTTATAAAGTAGTCTGTAGTCCAGGATATAGAGTGGTGTGTAGGCCAGACTATAGAGTTTTCAAACTATAGTAAGCTTTGAAGTCCAGAATAAAACGTTTGTAGTCCAGACTATAACGTAGTCTGCAGTTTAGTCTATACTAAAGTAGCAGTATAGCAGTTTAGGTAAGTCTGTAGTCCAAACTATATAGTAGTTTGTAATTTAGTCTATAGATTCGTCTGTTGTACTTACTATATTAAACTTTGAAGTCCAGTCTATAACGTAGTTTGAAGTGTAGACTATAACGTAGTTCAAATTAAAAGAAAAAATTAGTTGAAAATTAGCATTGTCTGTAGTCCGGACTATAACCTGTAGTATCATTACCACAACACAATTTAAGTGATATTTCTATTTACGCTTTTATAGCTTAGAACTTGTTCGCTTTATGCCACCACTTTTTTAAATCTCATTTAAAGCTACTCATTTTATTCTTGCTTTTCACCATTTCTATATTTTAACTGAAATGAATTGACAATTAATTTCTGTATCTGTATAAACATGTGTCGGGAGTTCTTTTTGAAAAATTAAAATAAGAAATGTTTACACTAAAGTTGATAATATTTTCGCAGAAATACTCATACTTTTAATAACATTTTTGCAGGGGTAAATGATTCTTCAGTTGTAGCATAATAATTTTTCAGATATAAAATCTTATTCTTATCTTAATTGAAAGTAAACTAAAGTGCAGAAATATACTAAGAGAATATAACAAAGAACTGTATTGTACAATTTAATCAAGATGTTTTGAATTGGTGTTTTAAGGAATGTATTAAATTTCAATAAGTGGATGAATTGCTTGCTAGTTAATGAAAATCAGAAAAATTTACTTTAATTACAATTCTTTTTAAAAATAAACTGGGGTTAGTATTAAATCTGTCTTACTTTTATTGATCTGTATAGGAGGTATTCTAAAAATTTATGAAATTTATAAGTCTGTAATAACTACTGTTCGACGAAGCTCTGGAGATGAACTTAATCATGTATTTTATATTATATATACCAGATCATGTCAGAATTATTAGCTGGTATTTTGTTTTATCGGAATATATAAAGTGAATACTTCGAATAAAAATAAAACATTATCTTGCCGGATACATATGTATGACCTGGGCTATTAGAATGTATTAAATAGGAATAATAGTTGAAAATATATGCCAGTAAAAGAAAAGCAATTATCAAAAACAGATTTCATTTCTAATCACATAACCTAAAAATATAGAAATAAAATAAAAATACAAGTAAAAGTATCATTATAAAGACAGCTGCCAAATTGGCCATAAATTCTAAAACATAATACCCGTAAAAGAGAAATTACAATAAAAATAAAAAAAGGAATAAAATAAACCACAAAATTATACAGAATGCTGATTACCAAAGGAATATGTTGAATTTCTTTTCAGATTTTTTTTTTTTTTTTACTATAAAAAAATCTAATCTCATTTTGATAGTGAACCGTTGAAAAAGACATTTAAATATAAAAAAAAAGTAAAGGACAGTCTTGTTAAAAGTGTGCTTTATGGTTAAAATATTTATTTCTTAGTGAAAATTAACAATTCAAGTTGAACTAATTGAATTGAATGTAGATTAAAGGAAAAATTTTACGCCACTTTCGTGAGTGTATAAATGGAAATGAAGTTAAGAAAAGAAATATTTGCATTGAGCACGGTGTTGACAAGGTTTTAACTGAGATGCCAAAAAAAAAAAAATAAATAATAATATGAAGAGGACTTTATAAATATATTGGGGTATTTATGGCCAAAGATTTACGATTGTGTCAATACAATGACACCAAATACAACAAGAAGTTTTTGCTATTTGGAGGAGGACAAACATATTTGTAATATTTTCAGTTAGATATTTAACGAATTTTAGTTATACTTCGTTACGAGCATTAAATCCATAAAAGAGTCGCTCGTCCAATTACGTATTTAAAAGTCAAAACTAGTCCGTATATTATAGCTAAGAATGTAAAGTTGTCTTTAGTATAGAATAAAGTGTTTACTTCAGTCCAGATTATAGTATAGTCAACATGTTGAGAATATAGCCTAGTTTATAGTTCTCTAGTCCAAAAATGTCTTGAATATGGCGTAGTTTATAAATATAGCATAGTTTATAGTCCTAAATTTTAATTTCGAAAACTATAAATTATTCTATAGCCCAGAAAAAAGTGTTTTTCATATAGCAAAGACAAGATAATAGACTATAATGTAGTCTATATAAAACAGTTTAACCTAGTCTATAGTCAAGGCTATAAAATAGTTCAAAGTTAAGGCTAAAACTAGGCTGTAACGTAGTCTATAGTCTGGGCTATACCGTAGTCTATAGTCTAGGCTATAACGTAGTCTATAGTCCACGTTAACGAAGTATATAGTCAAAGCTATAACGTTGTCTGCAGTTTAGGTTATAATGTAGTTTATAGTCCAGGTTATAACGTAGTCAATAGTCCAATTTATAACGTAGCCCATAGTCAAGACTATAACGTAGACTACAGATCTATAAAATAGTTCATAATCAAAGCTATAACGTAGTATACAGTCTAGGCTATAACGTTGTCTGTAGTCTAGGTTAAAATGAAAACTATAGTGAGGCTATAACGTACTATACAGTCTAGATTATAACGTACCTTATAGTCTTGGTTATAACGTAGTCTATAGTCAAGGCTATAACGTAGACTATAATGTAGTCTATATAAAACAGTTTAACCTAGTCTATAGTCAAAGCTGTAAAATGGTTCAAAGTTAAGGCAACAACGTATTATATAGAATAGGCTATAACGTATTCTATAGTCAAATATTTAACGTTATCTGCAGTCTTGGTTATAATGTAGTTTATAGTCCAAATTATAATGCAGTCTATGGTCAAGACTATAACGTACACTACAAATCTATAAAAAAAAGTTCGTAATCAAAGCTATAAAATTGTATAGAGTCTAGGTTATAACGTTGCCTGTAGTCTATGTTATAAAGTAGTATATAGTCAGGCTGTAACGTAAACTATAATGTAGTCTACAGTCTAATCTATAACGTAGTCTATAGTCCAGGTTAAAATGAAGACTATAGTTAAGGCTATAACGTAGTCTGCTGTCTAGATTATAACGTACTTTATAGTACAGGTTATAACGTAGTCTATAGTAAAGGCTATAATGTAGACTGTATACTGTAATGTAGTCTATAAATAAACTCTTTAAGCTAGTCTATAATCAAGGCCATAACGTAGTCTACAGTCAAGGCTATAACGTAGTCTATAGTCTAGGATATAACTTAGTCTATAGTCTAGGCTATAACGTAGTCTATAGTCAAGGCTATAACATCGTATACAGTCTAGTTTATAACGTAATCTATAATTTAATTTATAACGTAGTCTATAGTCCAGACTATCGTTCATAGCGTAGTCGAAAATGTAACGTAGTTTTATTAATATTTCAGAGTAGCAATTTATATTCCAGAGTATTTAAAATTTTCTGAAACCCAATTGAAAAGTGATCGGTTTCGTTAACAATTTAAACATTTTAAATATTCATTATTGCTCAAAGTAGCATAACTTAGATAGAAATAAAATTTTCTCTGCTAGAGTTTACAATTTGAAATTGACCTCATTATTGAGTACAAATATCTTTGAATTTTTGTTTTTTTTTTCTATCTTAACTAAAAAGGAGGTCGCGTAAAACGTAAAGTAAAGCAAATTGGCTTAATTTCTTTTTAATTTGCTGCCTCTTTCTCTTATTTCTATTTTTTGTATTTCTATTTAGAAATTGTCCTCTAGTCCTTTTAAACCAAATAAATTCAATTTTCTTAAAAAGCAAAAAATAAAAAAATAATCAACAAAATAAAAAATACAAAAAATCCTGCTACTTAAGCTGTAAAGTGGCTGTGGTTATAGCCACCAATACAGAAGGCCAATTCACAAAAAAAAAAAAAAAAAACACACACAAAAGAGGTGAAAAGTACTTGAAAGTATTTGAATATAGAAAAAAATAACAATTTCTTTTAACAAAACCTTAAAATTCAATTTAATTTTAAAAAGGCCATAAAAAAATATACAAAACAGAGGCACATTATTTTGAAATGTGGTACCCTTATAAGGTAAAAAGAAAGTCTTTTGAAAAGTTTATTTTTTTTTTTTTTAAGGGAAAATATCTTCAAATATTAACAACATTTTAAGCGCTAATGTGTCACAGGCATTTTTTATTAAATGAAAAGCGAAAAAAAGCCTGGTGGTCACCATCATCTTACAAACAGCCAGTATCAATTGCCTGAACAATAATTTAGAAACACGAAAGGTGGCTGACTGTGTGTAGTACTTAGTATTCATGTTTAAGTTTAATGGAAATAATTATCGTACAACAAACCCAGAAGGGAGTCTCAGTCACCATAACCTTCACTTTCTTTGTTTTCTAATATAAAATTATTTAGTTAAAAAAAAAAAAAAAACATAGAAAGAAAAAAATTACCTTTTCTAAACGCCACAGGGGTACAAGAAGCTGCAGCTTAACTTACAACAACAGGCAGCATCATAATAAAAATTTATTTTTGTTTCTAATAAAAAGAAAATTATCCCAAAAAAAGAAAAAATGTGTAACTTTTTGTTTTTTTTTTTTTGGGATATTTACACTTTATTTACCCAAAAATCAACCATATCCTACACTTCATACAAACGTTTTTACTTAATAAAGGACATCATCATTGTAATTATTGCTTTTGTCGTTATTGTTGTAGTCGTCGACATTCAGCACAATGACCCTGTAATAAACTCATTTTCACCATGAATTTTTCTTAATAAAAAGGTGTTACTTTTACAATTTTTATGTGAAAAATGTGTCCTGTTAGCTGATCCTTAAGCTTTCATTTTCTTTTAATAAAAATACATAAAAACATAAGCGTTAAAAGCGTAACCAAAGAAAAGTTTTTCTTTTTATACCCTTCACCACAGGTGTAAAGGGTATATATAAGTTTGTCATTCCGTTTGTAATTCCCACAATTTTCGTCGGAGAGTAAAAAAGTTTACATTTTCGGGATCCTTGTAAGAAATGATGACGATAGGACCATGTCCGTCCGTCCGTCCGTCCGACCGTCCGTCCGTCCGTGTGTCGGTTGAAATGGCGTTTATGAAGCCCACCGATAACTGACATATATAATATATATATCAAACGATCGGAAATGCTTTCGAGAATTTTGCTATTGGAATTCAGCAAGATCGGTTCATACAATGCGGAGATATGTTAAGAAAACCGGTTTTTAGAACTGGTTTTCCAGTTTCTGAAGCCTCTGTATATACTAGGGACTTCGTTTTTACAAAGAAGTCTCGGACATTTTTTTCTGAATTTTTGTTCTGAAAAAATGAAATAAATCGGTTCAATAATAACTGAGATATCGGACAAAACGCATTTTTTATTTTTTAAAGCCCTGGTTTAAGCTATAGATTTTTATTTTTATACAGATCGGTCACAAATATTTTTATAAAATTTTTGTTTTTTGAATCAGCAGGATCGGTTTATAAATAGCGGAGATATGCTTTAAAAACCGGTTTTCCAGTTTCTGAAGCCTCTGCATATACCAGGAACTTCGAATTTTCAAAGGAGGCTCGGAAATTATTTTCTGAATTTTTGTTCTGAAAAAATTAAATAAATCGGTTCAGTAATAACTGAGATATCGGGGAAAACGAATTTTTTATTTTTGGAGCCCTTGTTCAAGCTACAGATTTTTATTTTTATATAGATCAGTCATAAATGTTTTTATAAAATTTCGTTTTTTTTTAATAAACCAAATTCGTTTATAATCAACAGAGTTATGGCCCAAAAACAAATCTGTTAAGAATATAAATACACACACAAACATGTATATTAAGCATTGTAATGACTATTAGTGACGTTTTTTGTTTTTTGTATAGACAAGTAGTTTAGTTAGAAACAGTAGTAATATAATGAATAACAGTGTTGTTGTTGTTCTTTGTATATGCAGTCTGTACAAAAATAAATAGATATGGAATTGTTGTTGTTTATTTTTAAAAACTAAAACATATCTGTTAAGAATATACATAAATACATACACAAACATGTATATTAAGCATTGTAATGACTATTAGTGACGTTTTTTGTTTTTTGTATAGACAATTAGTTCAGTTAGCAACAGAAGTAATATAATGAAAAACAGTGGTGTTGTTGTTCTTTGTATATGCAGCCAGTTTGTATATACACACATAAAAAAATATATAAATATGGAATTGTTGTTGTTGTTTATTTTTTAAAAGCAAAGCCTGCTATGATTGTTTTTTTATATATTCAAATTTTCGTAGTTTGAAAAAAATTTAGATTTATATATGTGAAAATATGAAAGCATACGTTAAGGCGAAAATTTTATTATTTGTCGGTAATATGGTAATATGATGTCGATAAGATAGTAAGATGGTAATATGGTAATATGGTGAAGGGTATCAAAGATTCGGCACAGCCGAATCTTTTTTCAATTTCATTATTATTGTGATTATAAAAGAATATTGTATTTCACTTTAGGCGTTTGTCCAGACATTGTAAACGTATTTTTTTCTTGATTTTCAGTTTTTATTTGAAAACTCATATTCCCTTTTATAGTTTTTTTTGTAACTTTTAGTAGAATTTTTTATATTTTTAATAAGCAAAAGTTTCAGGTTATCTTTATGGTCATGATGGGTGGTAAATTAATAATAAACAGAAATAATCATTATTATAATTAAATAAGTTAAATAATCAAAATATGTAATAAGCATTGAAGAGGCTAAGGGATATGTTTAAGTTGTAAGAGAGGAAATAAGAAAGCTTTTACTGATGATATAGAAACAAGTGACTACTTCTTGGATTTTTAAGAATTATTATTATAGTTAAATAATTAAAGCAAAAGTCTATAGGCAAGATTGTGGAATAGTCTTGTGTTCAGACTACGGCATAGTTCAGATTATAACCTTGATATTATGGTGTATTTTACAGTACTAACTATAGCGTAGTCCATAATCTAAACTATAATTAAGTCTATAATACAGACCAAAGCAGAGTTTATAGGCAACCATACTACAGATTCGACTATAAATAATGATATATTCTCACACAAAGGAAAAATATGGTGAACAGCAACCATAATCGATTACTGTCATACTATGGTTGGATTTTATGTTATCTGTAAATTATATTATCTTTAGATGAAGCACCATAATATGGTTAAATCACAATAAAAATATTGTTGAACTGCAACTATATTTTTGTTGTATATTGAGTTCGTTCATGTATACAGCAATAAAATATTTAAATCACAATTAAAATATTGTTGATCTGCAACCATATTTTGGTTGTATATTGACTTCGTTCATGTAAACAGCAATAATATGGTTAAATCACAATACAAATATTGTTAATCTGCAAACATATTTTTGTTGTATATGTACTGTATACAACAATAATATGGTTGATTCACAATTAAAATACTTATAGTCTCGAGAAACAATTATTATACACAATAATATATTCAGGTATCGAAAATATTTCTTTTTTTCATATGGAGTTTTAACAACAATAATGTGGTTCTAATATAAACATATTGCTTAACATGTTTTGCCAACAATTAATTTGTGAATTGAGAAGAAATGTATAATTGCTACAACAAAATTATTTTTAAAATTAAGCATTTTGCGATGAAAATAATATTGTTGGAACAACCATATTGAGAAATAGATCCTCTCCGCGTACTGGATTGTAGTCTGAATAAAATATAGTCCATAATATACTGTAGTCTATACTCTAAAATGTGGTTTAGTCTACTGTCTAGACTATATCACAGTCTATAATCTCATCTATATTCCAGACTGAGACGTGGTTTATAGTCAAGAATATAATCCAGTTTATGCTCTAGTAAATATTCGATATTATAGTCAATATCCTAATATTCTAGCCTATGGTGAATGCTACATCTACGAGAAAAAAAATATTTAAATTTAAGTATGACTAATTTTTCAATGCCTCTTAGAATTGAAGGCAATGACTCTTATTTGGTTTTATATTCTCCCTCCTTCTAAATATTACAAAATATGATAACATTGTGTCATCATCTAAATACTATTTAGGCGTCCTAATAAATGAAGCTAATAAAGTTACGTAAACAAATGATTGCAAGACAACAACATATGAGAACAACAGCTCCAACTTAAAGATCATAATTGGTACTATGATCATCATTTACATTTTGACAAAAAATTATGGTGATGCAACTTTGGAATATTAAAAAAAAAAGAAACATACAAATTGCATCTGGTAAATTTGTTACTCAAAAAAATTGTGTATGATGTGTGTGACACATCGTCAACAACATCGTCATCATTTTGGTTAAATAATGCACTTTTTATGAATCGAACATAAAGTATCATAAAATAATTCTAACAGAGAAAGAAGGGTGAATGTTAAAAATATTAAATAATTTATAAATGTTGTAATGACTTTTAGTGTTGAACTATAAAGGCATTGGTTAATAGTACATGTGTGAGGGAGTGGGTATTATACATTAAACTTATCTGTTATATGCCTGTATGTGTTTTATATGAACTTTAGTTGTTGCATTTGTTTTTAGAGTGGATTGGGCAATTAAGTCACAAGAAAGTGTTAAACATTTTATATGTCATGTCAGTAAATTCTAAGCATTATTTTTTTTTTTGTGAATTTATTAATGAAAATATATATACATATAACCTTATAGCAAATATCAGTCATCTAATGCAAGAATGTCACAACTCAAAAAAACTGTTTTTTCGGGAGACTAAGTTATAAATAGACTAGTTATACTTATACTTTTCTTTTAATATTTTTGTATGTAAATAATATTATAAATACAAATTTTATGTTCCAAAATTTCTAGGTAATTTTACGATGTTGGCTATAAAATACAAAGGGATTCCCAAAAAGCTTTTTATTAGAAATAATTCTATAACTTGTTAACCGTATCTCAATAAAGTTTCACATAGTTATACGTAAGGTAATTAAGTAGTAAAAGTGTATTAAATTTGGAAAAATTTCTTCAGACCATAATCCGAAAATCGAAAAATTAAGATTTGAAGCGCTTTTTTATAATATAATTTTATCATTTAAATTGAAATAAATTTTAAACGAATAAAGAAATCCTATTAAAGTTTTAACATAATGTGGAAAAATTAAAATGTATGAATTAGAAAAACTCCCACTTCTTGTACCATAATGCCCAAAATCTTAATCTGGGAAAAACATCTTTCAAAAATTTACTTCTTTCATTGAAATTATCACTCTGCCGTTATCTGAGGTGTCCATCAGAAAATACTTACATATAATACTTACTTGCTTACATATGGAGGTATTTAATTAGATTACTTTTAGGTTTATCCCCGCTTTACAATTTAAGAATTTAACGAAACCACTTTTTTTTCATTTTCCCCAAGCTCCTCTGGATTAACTTTACATGCATTTGCGTTAAGATTTCTTTTGAAAACATTTAAAAAATTATAAAACCCAGAACAAAAAACAAAAAGCGAGTTAATATTTTTGAAAAAAAAAAAAAAAAAAAACGTAAAAAATATGAAAATTTGTTTAAAGTTCCAACCTCAGATTAATATAACTTTTTATCGGATTCATATTTGATTTTTTGAATTTTGTAAGATATCTGGAGAATATTTAAAAAAATTAGGGTCTGTATTAAGCCCTCAAATTAAAAAAAGGTAAAAATAAAAGAAACATTTATTTCGACCCGAATATCTCTTAACCTTTATGTTTACAACCAAACATTTGTACGTATCATTACAAGCAACACACATTTTGTATGTAATATTTAATACATTTATGTTTTCAAGTGTTTTTAAGATAGAAAGAAAAACACGTGGTATGTGATAATAATATTTTCTTGTAAGGAATTATATAATTCAACATTTTTATTATCATTTGCTAAAAATATAACAGTCTTTACCTAATATTAACTGAGATAAGCTAAAAACTAAAAGGGTTTTTTAGGAACATTCTAATTTTTTCCACTTAAATAAAAACAGGCTTTCCCATCATTCGAAGGCATAACGGTTTTATTTGTTCCTCGTGCATTCAAACTTCAAATTGCGTTTCCCATTCATTTATTGATCTTTGAAAAGTACCTGTAAATTTTACTCATGCATATTATTAATATATATTATTTTTTTACACTTTTTTAATCGTTTTTTATGATAGAATTTTGATGTTTTTAAATTTTTATGATTATTTTCTAATTATTACACAACCGTTATTACCTAATTTTGACTGAGTGTTATTAAAATAAAAAAGAAAGATCTAAAAGGTTTTATAGTATCCTTGAGTTTTTTCCCATTCAAGAATAATCCGGTTATCCCTTTATTCGAAAGTATAACGGTTTAGTTTGTTCCATGTGCATTTAAAAACCTTTGCATTTCATTTATTGATCTTTGCTACGTACCTGAAGATTTGTTTATGAAGTTTTTTTGAGATTTTTACATTTTTATGATAATTTGCTAATTATTATATAACCGTTTTCACCTAATCTTGAATGAATGATAATAAAATGCAAACAACAGGACCAAAAAGGGCTTTTGTAAACTAATTTTTTAGTTTTTCCAATTCAAATTAAATGGTACTCTTGAGATGCACCTGTTGTTGGTTTTCCTATCATTTGAAGCTAAAGCAATGTTGAAGACAAAAAAGAGTACATAAGTTGAATGCTGAAGAAAATTAGAAATACAGAAAGTGAAAATGAGCAGTACATTTATCATTTTATCAGATTAGTTGAGAAATGTAGATGATTCAGATGCAGAGGAAATACAGTTACCAGAATATCATCCTACTTATGACACTGATTCAGACGAAGAAATGGATGCAGATGCACTTGAAGCCTCAATGAACACATATATTGGAAGAGAACGAAAATGTATGTGATAATTTCTTCGAAAGTATGTGATAATTTTTTCAGAAGATACAATTTGGCCTCTAATTTGATGCTTAACTACAATTTGTTAATTTTGGGAACCGTCAACAAAAGGAGAAGTGGCTCTAGAAGTGGAATCAAAAGCATGTTGGAAGGACCAGTAAGATTAAGAGATGAAATTTTTTTTTATCCGAATCTAAGAAATTCGAGACATTAATGGAAGAATGAAAAATAAAGTAAATTGTTTTATGTGTTCTAGAAGAATACCAAAGCGAAAGGTATGTAGGAAATACCATAAACCAGTATGTGCTGAATATTCAGAAGATATTGAGGAATGTAAGGACTGCGCAGCCTAAAATACAATTTTTTTTAAATTTATTATAAGCTAATGTATCTATTATTTATAAAAAATGAAACATAATAAATATTTTACTTGTATTCGATAAAATATTTCCATAAATTGTTCTGTACATACCCGGGTATGCTGGTTGTAAACGTAAGGGGTATCTTCACTAAAAAAGCTTATAACTTTTTCTATAAAAACTTTTTTTAACTTTTTTTTCAGAATACCATAGCTAACAATATTGTTGACAAATATCTAAATTTCCAATTTAATATGACAGCCAGAACTCCAATTATGCTAATTTAAAAATGAAAAACATACCTGGGTATGCGGTTGTTAACATAAGGGTTAAACTAAAAGAGATAACCTACTCATATAACGGTATTTTTTTTGCTTGTATTTATTTACGAAGACTTTATATACAATTTCTTTTCTGTCATAACATAAATTAATTTTTGGCGATTTAAAAAAAAAAACAAGCTCGAATGTTATATTCGGCTCGGCTGAATCTATATACCCACTATTAACTTTTTCAAATTTTTCGTTATATGGGAGATGGGCGGTGAAGTGGGCGGACCACTTCCATTTTTGGTTTCCAAGCTTACATCGACCCTTACATATCAGCAGAAAAGTATGAAATGATGCTAACAACGGACACCCTGTGTTTCTAATTCTTAGCCCATAACTTTTTTGTTTATTAATCGATTTTGCCCATTTTCAATACCAAATAAACCTTATAGATAAAGATAAATATTTGTGCCAAATTTTGTCCCCCTATGTTGTCCCATTCGAGCCCTATCCTGCTTTCAACAGACAGACAAACAGACGGACGGACGGACATGAAAAGATCGACTCAATATACCCCCATCTTTTTGATGGTGGGTATAAAAATACATACCCATACTATTGCCAAATTTGGAAATAATTCCGTAACTTGTGAACCGTTGGTGATATCTAAATAAAATAACAAAGGTCAAAGCTGAGGTGCTTTCGAGATGATTTGAACTAGTACAGGCCCCTAGCGGGTAAAGGGGGTGGAGGGTAGACCTGCAAAGTTTGTTACCTCTGGTATGATTTTTTTTTTTTTTTTTTTAAATTCGCCAAAAATTCAATTATGACCTGAAAGCAGAAATAAAATAAAATATACATATGTAGTCCCTGTAAGTCTCTACAACAACGACCCGCAAAATAGTGTACACGTGCAAATGATCTCTTAATTTTGTCACATCTATATGCTCTTACATGGGAAGAGAGAATAATAATTTATTAATTTTATATATTTTTAATACTTTTTTAAGCAAATTGTTTTAATATTTTTTTTAAGCAAATTGTTTTAATAATCAATTATAGTTTTTATTACAGACCATAAATTGTTTACGAGCAACAGATATTATGAAATTATAAGTTTAAAAATTGTTTCCGTTCACAATATAAGAGCACGGAAACAATAGCATATAGAATGTGAAATTTAAGAGCGCCGATCCCTGCTCTACATAAAACTTGGGGGCTTTAATTTGGGCCCTTTAATTTGAATATAATAAATGGATTTGTTATAATATTCTAAATGTTACTGCAAGAAACATATAGGTAAATCTATCCAAAACAAGTTATTTGAATTTGAATTTGAAACGTAAAAAAACAACAGTTTTGGGATTATTTCTTTCACTTCTAAAATATTTTTTTTTTTTTTGTTCCAGACTATATAATTTTTTTAATAGTTTCAAAAGAGATATTAATGTAAATGAGTAAGAAATAAAGTAGGAGGCACTCTGGGCATTAGTTTCTCCCCAAGCACTATCCAAACTTTGTCAATTTTTAAAAAGTTTTTTAATTTGCATTCTTAAATTCAAAAATGTCAAAGGCGAGATCAACAAAAAAAATTGATTGGTTATATAGCCCCATACGTTGATTAGACAAATATTTAATGAGCTACTCCTTTTACAGTGGCTGGGCGATCATTTTAATGAAAAAAATCAATTTTTTAAATAAGTTTTCTCTGGACAAGTATTTTTATGCATAAAAGTGGAAGTTTTTGTTATTCCCTGATTTTAGAACAAGTTTATCTATATTGTGGCGAAATTCATTCATTGGTATACCTTTACATGTTTAAATTCTATTTAACTTCAAATATTAACATTATTTCTCAAAAATATGCTAAAAATTCAAATTACTAGTTTTGCAATTTGCGCCTACTATAGCTTGCAATTGATTTTAATTTATTAATTTTGTTATAATTATTCCAAAATCTTGTAGAAATTCAAATTATGTCGCTATTATGAAATGCCACGCCTCTTTTAGGAGGAGCATACTGTTTTTAATATTGCAAAAAAAAAAAAAAACCTTTGCTTCAGTAGACCAAATTCAAAACAGGCTTTATACATTTTTTTAAAGTTTTGTTAAATATTTCCTTTCTAACAAATAGAAAAAAAATATTTGAAACACTCCTTTTATGCACTGGCAAGCATATTAAATAAACTAGTGTAACATTTAATTTAGTCTACAATTAAAATGGTAATAAAATACTTCATTATATCATTTAAAATTAAAGAGATAATAAATTTTAAACATCATCGTCTAACACCACCACCACGATATGACATTACAAAAGTCAAATGATGGAAACAGACCAGCGCCAATACAATAGAAACTATCGACTTTCTTACACAAAGTAGAAAGAAACACGCACATGTATATAGACAAATCGTTATAAGTTTCAAGTATTTTAGTAGTTTTAGTTTAGTCTTCTTTAATTCTTGTAAAACTATAATCTAAATTTCAAATAAACAATGGATGGATAGATGGGAAGTTTGTTCACACGGGCACACTTGATTTTTATATCTCCATTTCTAAATATCTCTTTCTGATTATAGTCTTTCTTTTTCCTACAAAAAGAAAAGGGGAAATGTTGTGTGAACAGAAAAAAAAAGTAATGAGTTGTTTCAAAATTTATGTGTGTGTGTGTATCTGTGTGTATGTATTTCTTAAGAGTTAATCTTACCAGATGTTAATGGTGGTTTTTTTTATTTTTTCAAGAAGAGAGGTGACATCATCTTCATCATCGCCATCATTTTAGTGCGATACATTTGTAGGAGAGATACTTTTATAAAATTAAAATTGTGTTTAAATACTTTAGAACAACATAAGATTGAAGCGTGTGTATCTTTATGAGAAGTAGAATGTGTGTGTCCCCCAAAAGTTTATTATATATTTTTTAGGTTGATGAATGATTTAAGACTGTCATGTAAATTTTTGTTTATTATAGAGTTTATTTGTTTAAAACATAAACTTTGTTCTTTTAAAACACATGGAAGACAGGTTTAAGTGCTACTTTAAAAAATGGCGCCAAACGCTAAATTGTATATGTCTGGACTTTTTAATTTACTTTTTGCATTAAAACTATTTTAATAGACAAGAACAAATATATTATATTAGCACAATGATCCAAAATTATTGATAAAAAAATCATAAACAATTTAAATAAAATATTAGAGATTAATTTTATGAATTTTAAAAGCTGTAAAAAATATAATTCACTTTTTTATAAAAACCATTTAAAATACATAAAAGTAATTCCATAACATTTAGTTATATTTTGAAATGATGAGGGTTAACGGCTTGAGTTAATTATTTTAAGTAGTTTTTATATCACACGTTTTCTTGATTAAAATACAACATAAAAATTTGAATTAAATTGGTTTTAATAAAAGAGTAAATAAAAACCAAACCCCCAACAACTAAACAGCTAAAGCAGCCAGCAACAATATAATATTCTCAATTAAACATCAACAACTATTTAAACAACATAAAATTTGTGTTGTATTTTAATAATCGTAATAATAAAAAACAGTACCTAGAATTAATTCTTGTTATTTTTTTTTCTCAGATCTTAATTTACAAAACAAATAAGAAGGGGTATGCATAGAAGACTAAGTAGAACTTGCGTGTTTAATAATCATATATCTTAAAAACTGTAAACTTATCTCCATTATCAGCAGACTATCAGCAAAAGTAAAATGAACTGAATTAAACTAAAAATGTTAAACAGTCAAAGCGGTATTTCTAAGTCATAAGAGGCAGAAACTTAGAAAAAGTGGTAAAATAACAACAATGAAAATCAATTGAAATTAATTAGTGAAGGAATTTTTATAGAGGTAGAATTAATAAATGTATTTATTAAAGAAATAAAACAGAATGGTGTTATTTATTAAGAGGCTGGGAGGGAATTGAATATGACTTGCTATTTATTAAAAAGTAGCTTTAAATTCGTTATTGCTTTTATGGAATTTTTAAATAATAAAATTTAGGCGTTATGTTCATATAAATTTGAAATTGTATCATAATAAATAATGACTAAGTATGTATATACTTAAAAGAGATAAAAAGTACCATTTTACGTAACTTAATTTTTTTACTAAAAATTTACGTTTTTAGTCATTAATTAAAAATATTCGAAAGGTACCATGAGAATGACGAAAGTGCCTTTTTTTATTTTTTGATTTTCCACTTCCACTCGTTGCGCTTATATATTCATTAATGAAAAGTATTTAAAAAGTACCAGTGTAGCAAAAAAAGGTACCATTTCATGGATATTATGACTTCTTTAGTCGATTAGTAAATAATATTTAAAGTGCTTATACGCAGAGAAAAAATAAGTTGAGCATTGTCAAAGAAAACGCAAAACTTTTTTATTCTATAATAAGGACTGCGCGCGAAAACATTCGTGCATGCAAATCTGCTTATAGAAAATAAACCAATGGTTGAAAATTTTAAAATAAATTTTTATTAATGACTGTTATATTAAAGTGGTAATATAAAATAAAAAATTGTTTCCTGTTGATTTTTAAGGTCATATCTGATCTTTTCCAGAATTCTTCAATTAAAGGTTTTATTGTGTTTCGTTCACTTTTTCGTTCCAATAAGTCCACTTATTTTTAAATTCCGCTTCATTTTAAGCTAAGCTTTTAATGTACTTAAAATTATTTTTACTAGAGCCCAATATCTTTCAATTGCACGGAGTTCAGGACAATTTTATGGATTAGCTTCTCGATACAAACACTTTCTTTGTTACCAGTCCATTGCTTTGTTGCTGTAATGAGAAGTAGCAAGAACAGGCCAGGCACTAATTCACGTATATTTTCCTGTTAATGGATCCATTTTTAATGAAGTGCTTCTCTAAATTCTTGCTTGCGTTTCTTCAGGATTTTTTTTGCAAGTTCGATTTCCTTTTAACTTTTTTGATAAAGATTCAAAATATTTAACTTTTTGTGGTACTTTTCTTCCAGAGATGAGGGGATTTTCTCTCATAATTCTTTCTATTTTGAATGAGTCCTATAGCCTGAAGTTACTATTTTTCATCCACTATCAAGTTTCCCTTCAGTAACTATGCCTTCTTTGTATAATATTATGAACCAAGACACTGTATTTCCATCTAAAGAAAAACTGGTTTAGCTATGGCTAGTGAGCATAATGACAAATGTAAACCAGTTAACATATTTATTTCACCACATCTAATGTTATAAGCCCAAGAGCATGCACGGTTTTTTTCGTGCGTAGTCAGCAACCAAATTATAAATACAGTAAACCAAACAAAAACATAAAATTGATTGTCACAATTATTACACTGGTCGACAAAAAATAGTTTTTCGTCCTCCTTCAAAAAAATAAAAAGCATGTGGACTAGATGGAATTCCACATGCTCAACAAGAATCAGCTTTCAGTTTGTTCCCATTAGGTCGAAAATTTTTTTATGGACGAATCTAATATTCGAGTATATTTCACTATAACTTGAGAACGATTTTCAGGAATTATATAAAATATTGGAAATAAAATTGGCTTTAGTTTGTTTTTATTAAATTTTTCGGAGATATTTCGAAATAAATGTCCGCAAAATTTTACTTTTCTTTGTACTAAAATTTCTTTTGAAAAATTAAAACCATCAGAAATGTTTCAGTTTATCATCTTTGTCTTAAAGCGGGTAAGACTACGAGTAAAATAAGACTCGTATATACAAAATGGATGCACATATCTTTTTTCATTCACAGTTAAGTGAAAATACACATGTGTACCTACAATTAACTGAATATAATCAAGTGGGGAAATTGTTTTTTCGTCCTAAACAAAAAAAAAAAAAAATAAAAAAATTGCAGGATTAGATGGAACGTGCTAAACCAGAATCTGCTGTCAATTTTTTTTCTATCACGTATTGATTTTCTTTTATGAGCATAACTACTAAGGAGTGAGATCGAAAAATTCTTAACATAATATTCAATAACTTGGAAACGGTTGATCTTAGAGTTTTCATTATTTTTTTAATCATTTGATAATTTAGCACAGATCACAGAAATATATAATGGTTCTAACCACTATTTATAAAATTGTGGACCATTGAAGATTTGATAGTTGCTTCAGTCACTTTTTTGGAACAGTGTGCACATTTTCTGTTAAAATCTCTCCACTGGTCTAATCTATGGACAATTTTGAAAATTGACCTCTCTTGGTACCAAAACTATGTTATTGATTTGGTACCACTCCAAAGCTTTCTTACCGTAGTGACATGACACCAAATGGGTCAAAAAATATGTGGACACGTTGTGCTTTCTTAAGAAAAGAAGAAGTCTTTTTTGCAAATATTCCTTTATGCATATTTTTGTATTTATAGATCCGAATGTATCAAATGACTTTCCTGTTTTGCCGCAACTGCAAAAAGCTTGTCATACCATGAATTTTGTAAGAAATTTTTGCTGCTTTTGGGTCTTAAACTTATCTCCAACATTGCTTCGAGGATTAGCAATAAAAAATTTTGAGACACAAGCTGCGAAGATTCTGCCAGCACCTACGTTTCTTCGTCAATTATACAGCTTGAGTATTTTTGTATGAAATTTGGTTTTAAATTCCGAGTCCTATTTTTGGCTTGTAATTTTTTTTTTTTTGCAGAATTCCAGTTTGGAATTTTTTTAACTTTATATGTTATCAACTTTCCCATTAGCTTTTAATTTTCGCATCAAATAGTCGAAGCACTGAGAAAACTGAGCTGATTTTCTACCAGATGTGTTTGGAGTTCCTTTCAATATGCCTTCAATTTTCTGGCCTTCCCAATATTATGTGGTCCTTTTTTCTTACCGAACTAGGTTTCACATCAATAATCAAATTCTCCTGATACTGTTTAATAACATTAGAAACGGTTTTACGGACGACATTTAATTCTGTGGCCAATTATTTGTAAGACCTATTTGGATTTTTTGAAATTGTTTAATAACTTGTAGGACGTAAAACTTTTTCGTCACTTATTTTGATGAAAATAAGGACAAATTAACATGGTTGTTATTAAAAATAATAACTGAAGTATTTTTCCATGATAACTAGATCAAAAAAAAAAAAAAAAAAAAAAAAAAAATTGGAATATTGATTCCGAAAAAAGTTATGAGGCAAAATGTGTGTGAAGATTTTTTTCGATCTCACTCCTTATAACCTTTCCTTTAGTATAACTCGAGAACTGCTTGTCCAATTTAGGTAAATTGATAGATAGCGATTCAAATTATCTTTGTGCTGTATTCTTATAATTTGTTCTTAAGAATTCCGCAGTTATTCGGATATTTATAACGGATTTGAAAACAAATTTTTAAAAAATCGGGAAAATTTTGGTTCATAACTTTGAAATTATTGAGCGAATATCATAATATAAATGATTTTGACGAATATTTTTTTTAAATCGAAAATTTTGTATTAAATAAAAAATTTACTTTTTGGTACCAAAACGACTTTTTTTATGACAATTAAAAATATTTTGAGCAAATTAAAAAAAAAAATTTGATAATAAATTAAAATGTTTTAAATAAATTATAAATTTTGTAATAAATCGACATTTTAGTACTAAATTGATACATTCTAAACTAAACAATCATTTAAAATATAAACGAAATGTTTGTGCAAATAAAAGAGAATTATGCCCAATCAAAGTTTTAATATAACAAACTTAATATTTGATATCAAGTTTACAGTTTAGTAAAGAATGAAAAATTTAGTACTATATTTACAATCCAAGTTTTTGTATTAAATTAAAGTCTATTACTACATAAAAAATTTAGTACTTAATTAAAAAATTAAATATTTTACAGTAAATAATAAATTTTGCACTAAATTAAAAAATGAATTACAAATTAAATATCTTGCTCTAAATAAAAAATATGTTTAGTAAAAAATTTAGTATTTATTCCAAAATTTAGTAGTAATATTTTAATAAAAACAGTTTACGCTACTGAAATGACTATACATTAGTAATTAAGACCATAGACACTAATTTTAATTTAAAATCCCATAAAGTAAATGTTTTCTGGATTCTATTTAGATTCTGAGTCGATCTAGCTATTCCCGTCTGTTGAAAGCAGGATAGGGCTCGAACGGCACAACGAAGGGGGATGAAATTTGGCTCAAATATTTATCTTATATATTTGGTTTGTTTGGTATTGAAAATGAGCAAAATCGGTAAATAAACAAAAAAAGTTATGAGCAAAATACTAGAAACACAGGGTGTACGTTGTAGCTTAATTTCACACTTTTATGTTATATCTCTCTTAAATAAAAGCATGTACTATAACGAAATTTTCATGGGTCGATATAAACTTGGAAACAAAAAATGGGCGTGGTCCGCCCACCTCCCATATAAGATGAAAGGTCAAAGAAATTTTGTACAAATACTTCATGGACAAATGTAAACACGGAAACAAAAATAGGCGTGGTTCACCCACTTTACCGCCCACCTCTTATACAACATTCGCGCTTGTTAACATTTGTAATGTTATTGTTTTTTGTTGTTTTCCTTGTATCAATGTTTTTATT
This sequence comes from Protophormia terraenovae, assembly GCA_951394005.1. Classification (NCBI taxonomy): domain Eukaryota; kingdom Metazoa; phylum Arthropoda; class Insecta; order Diptera; family Calliphoridae; genus Protophormia; species Protophormia terraenovae. Next base: position 170,566,492 of record OX596073.1, on the reverse strand, counting down.
TAGAACATTTTTTTTTTTTTACTGATTTTCTGTTATTTTTCAACCGATTTTCAAAACAAGGTTTTTTTTTGGAATGGTATTCAAATTACCTTTCTAATTGGTGAACATAGTCAGTACAAATTATTGCACCTAGATGGCGCAAAATTCATTTATTATTGAAAATGCATCAAAACACCTTGTATTTGCAAATATTATGAGTTCATATGTTCAGCAAAAATACTCACCGGAGGATTTTGTACATAGTTGCCAAACATAATTTGGTTGAATTCTGGAAATTTAAAGCTCAAAATTGTGATTTTCTTCAATAACCTAAAAATAACGGTAATTTTGTAAATAACGGAATTATGAAAAAGTCGCAGAACAAAAGTTGCTGCTGAAGCCCTAAAAAACCATTTTCAACAATAAAAAAGTTCTTTTTCGCAAAAAGTCTATTTTGGCATATTGTTAATTATAAATATCAAAAATATTTATTTTTTTATTTATTTTCTTTTTTTTTTTTTTTAATTTGGCACTCTTTTAATATTTTTTTAATTAGCTATTGAAAAATGCGGCCCACAATAAAAACTTTCAAATATAATTTTATTTATTATATATTCATTGGTGACATTGCATTTTGGGCAACGCATTTTTGTTCTTAAAATTATATTGCAATTGTTATAAATCTTCTAAAATATATTGTCTTATAATTACCTCCCATACTAACAAATTATTTTGAAAGATTAAAATAAGTATCATAAGAAATAAACCAAACCCACTCTTTGGTAATAATTTTTAAGTAGACATCATAATATTGTCATTTATTATATTTTATACATTTGTTTGGTTTTTTTTAGGATAAAGAAATAATAATTTATTTTTTATATTCATTTTTTAATTTTAAAGAAACAAATCTTTTTCTCCACAACAAAACAATAAGAACGGAAAAGCAACACAACATTAAACTTATGTTTACATATTTATGTCAAATATATCATTTTCTATATACGAACGACTTACACTCAACTCATTTTCTTCAGAAGCAACTCCAACTTTTTTGATTTGCCAGGCAGTAAATGATTGCCTAGAAATAGGGTTGACGGTTTTAGTATTAAAAATTACTTTCTTCATATGAATGAAAAATTGGCCTGATTTTTAAAGCCACTCTCAAAAATGTTGATATACTTAATTTATCTAAAAATAACTTGGGTTATTTTTTAATTAAAAATATGAGAATATGTATAACTTTTAAATGCAGAAAATAAGTTATAAATTTTTCTTTTCTTGAGCAGTATATCAACAGTAGAATTTATAGACATATTTTTATATTCTGAAGCCGTGTTGAATGCCAAAATGAAGTAATTTTTTTATTATTACTGGGCTTATATAACATATTAATATTTGGTCGTTCGAAGTTCAGTTTTAGTCCCAAAACAAGCGTTACTGCAAACCCTTGTAACTGTACATATATTTTATTTTGGTACAAACTAAACAAGGATACTTACTACACTTATATGATTTACAATAAAAAAAATCCTCACAAGGATTCATAAACAAATATTTTCTCAAATACAGCGATACAAACTAACTTCATATGTACAATATATACATACTTATGCATAAACACATATACGAATATGTATTCTGTAATAAGTTGTTAGTAAAATCTAAAAAGGGGTTAAGTAAACTTGTTCTGTATGCCCAAGAGCTTACAATCGTCTATCGGAAAAAAAAAATTGGAACTTGTAAGACTTATTTAAGAAACTTCTTTTCTCAACATTAGTTTTACAACAACTAAACAAAAAGACAAGGATAACAACAACATAAGCAATAATAAATAAACAAAAGGCCATTTATTATAATTGTTGTAAAAGTGTTGTCATTGTTGTTTTTTATGTAAAGTTTTCGTAAAGAACGCGATTTTTGTGAACTGTCTGAGAAATAAGAAAGTCCAATTGATTTTATAGTGATAGGAATAGATGGTTAACTTCTGTAGTCTCCCTAGAGGGAAAAGAACTAACATAAAAATGTTTCGGGATTGATCCGAAGTGATAAGGACCGGTTCTAGCTCTAACACTTTGTATTAGCTGGACCTGTCACTTTAGCATGGCATTGGCCTAGGAGGGAGAAATTTACCCTTTTTAATCAGGTCACAGCTAACCCAAAAGGTCATATTTAGTATTAATAAATTTAATACAATTTTGGAAAAAGTTTTTAAATTCATTTATTTTTGTATATTTTTTATTTTCTTAAAATATTTTCATTTAAATGGATTTTCATGGATTTTCTATCGATGCACGTTGGGGTAAAATGTGTAAAAAAAAAAAAAATGCAATTAATTGAATTAATTGTTTGGAACTATCAAAGTTAATATTTTTTTACATTTTGGAAAAAAAGTAAAAAAAATTAAATTTTTATAAATTTTTGGTGTATTTTTTTGAAGTAAAAAATTAAAATGGAACCATAAATTTCAGGTATTTAAGTGTACTTTTCTTCAAGTATTTGTATATTATATTTTGTCCAAATATTATTGTAACAAATTTTTAACTTTCATGGAATGCAACTTAAAATGTTACAGGATGTTTGTTCTGAAAAATAGAACATATTATCTATTTTGATTTGAGAAATTATACAACTGATAAAAAAAGCTTTAGTACAGAATTTTTGCTTTACTTTATCAACAGGACAAGTTTTTCAATCTTTTCGCTTGGAAAGTAAGCATTTGCATATTTCAAAAGTATTTCACAAAAATGCTTGTTTTTTTAAATCTTTGCATAAATTTGCATATAATGGATACAAAATTTAGTTTTCTTAACAAAAACGCTATTTTTAGTGATTTTTTGGAGTTCAATCAAATGATTTCTAAAAATTTTTTGTATTTTGAATACATTGTAAAGAAAAAAATTCAGACGCGTCATGACATTTAAAATTAAAATAGTTATATTTTTATAAGAATCGAAATCTATCAGAGAATGAAAGTTAAAAAATGCATATTTGTGCACATTTTTTACATATTAATATATAAGAATTAATAAATGCGTTGGTTTTTATAAACATATTCATGCTATTTTTGCATATTTCTGTGCATATTATACCATTTTTTCATGCTTTTTCAAGCGAATATTTTAATTCTTTTCGTGCATATTTAAACTTGCCCTGTTTATCAAACATTAGACAGTGGGACAGAATCAAACATTTTTGAAAATAAACCTATAACTTCTAATAGGCTAGTTTGATTTTCATAAAATTTCTCATAAGCTTAGCAGAGGATATTTTTACCCCTTAGGGGCTAACAATAGGATATAAATGATATAGAAAATGTTTAACCACTTGTGAATTTTGGTTCCTTACCCGATTTCAAAAAATTTTAAAGCTCTTGATAAATATTTTGAAAAACATGCTTTTGTTTATATTTTTCGAGTTATATGCATTTGAAATTTCAATAATCTCAATTTTGGAAGATTTTTGTCGTGTTTTTTCCATATATAGTTCAACATTTTCAACCGATTTTGTTATATTTTTTGTACACAGAGAAAACAGATTCCACAACCGAATTTTTTGCCAATCGAATTTGTTCGGTTCTAAGAACTATCTACAAAATTTGATAGGAATAATCGAATGTTTGGTTGGTTTTTATTAGGCTATTGTGAATTAAATTTAAAACAATTTGACATTTCTCTTCGTTTAGTTTTATTGAAAATAACAAAAAAGTTAAATAAAATTAAAAAAAAAAAAAAAAAAACAATTTTAAATCGCGTCTCTTTCTTGATTTAAGTGCAAATTAGTAAAGAATCACCGCATAGTTTCACATTTATATAAACATCAAGATTTCTTGAGAATTGTTACTTGTAGAGGATATCGCATATTGTTTAAGACCAAAGAATACTAAGAAAGGAAAATAGTACTCTTTCCTACAACAACAACATTTCTCTCTCTTCACATACAAGTTCTGTGTGAATTCAACACACTTGTGAGAGAGAGAAACAACACAAAATAAACAAACATTTTCCTTAAAATTTAAGGAAAATTACACACGCGACACATTTTTGCACTAACACACGATATTTTTATTATTTTTTCACACACGTTTATTGTACTTTCACGCCCGCTACACGAATATTTTCCACAAACTGAAAAAATATTTTTTTATTTTATTTTTGACATTCCTTTTTTTATGTTGAAATTTAAATTGAACGAACAATGTTGCTACTTTTGGTATTAAAAATAAAACAAATTTTAAAATAATTTTAAATTATTTTCATATTCATCAACAAAAAGCAAAGAAATGTAATTATATTACTATTTGTGGATGTAACCCGCATCAAAAGATAAAAATCTGCGAATATAATTGTGATGAATTATATTTAATAATTTGTTAATACTCTTTTGTGCAACTATGTATGATTATAATGTGTGGTGAAAGTGGTTTCAGCACTAATACATGTAAATAAAATTTGACTAAGGCAATCTTAAAGTTAGGTTTTTTTGACAACAGAGTTAGGTTTTTTTGACAAGCCTTCCATTCTTAGTATTCTTTGTTTAAGACATTGATTAGCAATTACACCAGACCTAGAAATGAACATACAAAGTATTAAAATAAATCTATAATCAAATAAAATTTTTTAAAATCTTTACATGAATGTGTTGCAATTTCTCAGTTCCAGAATTGGCAATTGATAATTGTTTCTTTAATAAAATAAACTGAATTCAAAGTTATAAATACGGCACAATTCTCATAGAACTTATAGAAGCGCAGATTAATGCAAAAGATATTTTGATTTTAACAGTTTTCATATCTTTTTTTATCTACAACGTTTTTAACCACGGATATTTTTATAATAAAGTTTGCACAATAAATTTATTTAAATTATATACATACATATATTTAAGTTTATATAGTATATGTGATGTTGATATTTAATTCTGAAAAATTTTCTGCACAATTTAATATAAAGAAAGTAAAATAAAATTGAATTTATTTACGTCATAAAAAACGAATACAACTTTTAGTTGTGAATATCGAATTTTTGCCGATTCGATACTAACAGAATAATTTTTAATATTGAGACTAATTAAGAATTTTAAACACCAATATATAATAGTCAACCTCTATATAGCTATAATAAATTTAGTTGTATATTCCAACTGCTCCAAAATAAAATTTAAAAATACAAAAGTTGGTTTTTTCAATTAATTTTTCTTTTGCAGGATCCTTCATTTGTTCATAATTATATTTTACTAAAATAAATATTAAAAATCTGTTGAATTAATTGTTTTTGAATAATTGCAACGCATTATCTGTTAATTTTATAAATTTATATTTATGGTCATGATTTTCCAACCAATCATTTTCGAATACAGAAATTTTTAATCGATATCTTCATTGAGTTCAAAAATAAATGATTTTGAAAACAGACAGACGGAAGGATGGACATCAGAATTTTCTAAAGCAAAAAAAAAAAAATTGTAAAATTCCAAAAATACATTTTTTAATTTTCGATCGATATAAAAACCAAATGTAGATATTAAAATATTAATATCGCCTTTCTCTGAATTTAGCTCCTTTTTCGACCCATTTCACCTAAATATATAGACGGACGGACATTACCATTCAGCCAAAAAAAAAATCTTAGAGTGCTAAAAATTAATTTTTTTACTTACTGATAAATAGACAAATAAAACTTGGTCACTAGTGTTGATATCACGTTTCCCTGAATTAAGCGCCATTTTTGACTCCATTTAACTTAATCTTCGATGGGAGGGAACTGAAGACCATTTTTTTTCCTATTTTTCTTGTATTCTGCTCATTAATGCGCATCGTTTCAGTGGTCTTCCCACATCATAATCTCAAAAAAGAAACAGTTTCTCGTGACACTAATGTACAATAAAGAACCTCGATTTGGGGACATACAATGTCGAAAATGTATCCTCCTAAATGGCGCTGCGAACTGTGGCCACAGAAAATTTGGCCCCAAAACACAAAATGAGAAATTACCCTAATTATGGGGCAATTTTTCATAATGAAACATTTCCTCAAAGTCTTTGGAAATATAACCCCAGAAAAAATGCATTATTACCCCAAAGTTTAAATGAAAAATTGGCATAAATATTGGGACAAATTTTCATAACAAAAAGTTATCCGAAAGAAAAATGAAATATTATATTAAATATTATATTATCGAGCCATTTTTTTTTTTAAATTTTAATTTTTTATCAAAAAGGTGCAAACATAAACATATTTTTATGTTCGAAAAAAAAAACTTATATAGCGAAGCCGGTGTTCGACATACCCAGAGTAGAAAGCCCTTAAGCAACACAAATAAATTGCATTTACGAAAAATATATATTTCATTTAAAATTTCGTCCTTGAAAAAATATTATTCACTTAGTGAAATTATTGACTTCTTAAATGAAAGAAAAATATTAGTTCACAAAGCCTTAATTAAAAGACTTTCGTTTAGAAATTGTAAAATTATTTAAAATTTAAGAAAATGAAATTAATTCATGCTTATTCTTTTGCTTAACAAATGAAATAATTTCATAAGAAAATGAATGTTAAAAAATGTTCCTAATTAACTTAATCTTAAGATTTGAAAATACAATAGGAAAACTTTTCTTTGCTATTAAAAACATTAAGAAAAGTTTTTGGCGTTGTGAAATTAAATAAAAAAAAAAAAATCGCTGAACGAAAAAACGGCCTAAAGTAAATTTTTTTTTGGACTTTCTTTCATTTCGTCACGTCACAAAGTGCCACAAAAAACGGAGAAATATTGCCTCAAAATCGCGTGTTGTTTTATTCCATGTGATTTTTGGGACCATTTTTCGTTTAGTGTTTTAGAACCACAGTTCACAGAGCCTCCTAAATTTAATGCTTGATATGTTATACCAAAATATTTCGGTTCATATTTCGACCCCGAGAGCTTGAACATTTTAAAGTTTGAGTAAAATTTTTTATGAATTTTATAAGTTTTTTTTTTATTAAGATTTAATTTAAAAAAGACGTATCTCGATTTTTTTTTAAATTAAATATCCTGGTAGTGTTTTTTCAATCACATCTTCCTAAAAAAAAAGAAATTAAGTAAGTTAAAATGGTAATTATAGGACTTATAATCGTTTTTGCAAATATACCCCCCTTAAATTAACGATTGATATACTTTATTGATATGATTTATTTCGTTCGTGAACTGGACCATTTAAAAATACCTCCAAAATAAAATAAAATTTACTGTTCTAAAGAAGGAATATTAATTAAAATTCATTACTTAAATTATTGAACTTTTTAGTTAAAATTTATCTCTATTTTATTATATTCAAAAATAAGCGTTTTTTAATCAAAATATGTTAACATCACTTTAAATGTTGTTGTATGTATTAAAAGAACAACATTTTCTGCGTAGGGTTTTCTTTATGGCAAAGAGTTTGTATAAATTTGTTGTTAGTATTAAACGCGAGCCAATATTTTCATGTGTCACATTATTTTGAAAAATTGCTAATCTTTTTAAATTAAAAATCAAACGCATACAATGATTTATATAAGTAATCGTACACATATTTAAAATTAAATGACAGCAATTTGGAGCAACAAGATAATTTTAAAAAAAGATGAGTAGGTTGTTACAAAAAAGTAAAGAAAAAAGGATTTAAAAATTTTATTTCAAATAATTTTTAAACTTCTTTCTTTGGAAGCTAATATTTGAGTTACTCTATGTAATAGCAAATATTCCCTTCTAAAAGAAAAACTGCTATAAATTAATTTTATTTAATGCTAAATCAAGCACAAATACAATTTCTATTGAAAAAAAGAATACATCTTATGAAATGAAGTAGAGTTATCATTGATTAAAGTTTGAGGAAAACTCTAGTAGTAAATCAATTTCTTGGAAAAAAAAAATAATAATAATAATAAATACAACCAGTAAAAGAAAATACAAAACGCGACATGACATACGTTTTGTTTAATTTTATTTAGTTTCACTCTGCTACTAATTTGCTAAATGTGAGTATAGTTTCTTTTTTTTAAGGAAACGGATGCCAATATAAGGGAGGAGAAGTAAAAGTTTTTGTACAAAGGAAAATATTAAACGGTAAATACTCTTACTATGTTACTAGCTACTTACTACTGTCAACTGCTACTAATAGACAAAATACAGTTTTTGTTAAGAAAAACAAATATGAATTATACAAAAGAACTTTGAAAACAAATAGAATTAAACTTCTTCATTAATACTGATCGATGAGCATAAATCCTTTTGTTAGACTTCATTGACAATACACTGAGAAAAAAAAAGACTAGAAATTTTATTAGTAAAAAAAACAATTTACATTCCCATAATTCTAAAGAGCATATGTAGTACAAAAGCAATATTATATTTTAATCAACATACAAATTTCTCTTGGTGTAATTTTGCTAATATTTCTTTCCTTTATTCCTTATTTTTCTTTTGCGTATGATTAAACAAAAACAACACTAGGACAATATAAATGGAACGCTTAAAAACTACTCGTATTTACAGAAAAACATAAAAGAACAACTAAAAGTATTTCCTTTTTCCTATGACATTTAGCCAAACACACATTATTATAAACAATCCACCACAGTCTAGGGTGTCATTTTCATTAAAGTTGTTTTATTTATATTTTCTACAATTCTGTCAACTTTATTTTTCCTTTTTTTATATTTTTTTACCAAATTTTCTAAAGATATTTTTTGCTAAAGTTAAGGGTGTAATTCATCTTTGGTGTGTTTGCTTTTATGTATTTCGGGTAAAGTTGGGAAGTTTTTTTTGCTGCTGTTGTTTGGTTTGTATTACAAGTTGATGTATTAATCGTTACATCAATTTTTAATTCCTTTTTGGCTTGTACTGTGTTTCAGTTTTTGGAAATCAATTTATCATATTTTTTCTTTCTTTTTTTGTTTGTTTTTTTATTATTTATTTATTTGGAATTTGTATATGAACTGCTGCTTAAAAATGATGCATGGTCATTTGAAGTTGTTATATGGTGAAATGATAAATGCAACAAATGGGTGAAAATGTGTTTAATTTTAATATTAAATATTGAATAAGTTAAAAGGCGGGGAGTTATTTTCGATTTTGCTTTTTTTTTTTTTTTTTTTTTTTTGTGAAAATGTCAGCTCTCGAAGATTTATTACATATGATACCTTATGACGTAATTTTTGGTGTATTTAAATTCGTTTTTAGTATTTAAAATTTTTACGAAAAATTTAATGCGAGATGCAAAATATTTCAAAATTTTAAGAATTATTAGAATCAATTGACTGAATTGAAAGACTGACTTATAAAAGGAGCCATTTAATCTACTGGTCAAAACTTTTCCTAGATTTGTTTAAGATCTCAAAAGTTTAGTATTCAAAGAGTCTTATTTTTTTTTTATTGAGATATCTTGAATAATTATTCTATTAAAAAAAAAAAATAATAATAAAATTATGTTAAAAATATCTACAAGTTGACAAGCTTCCATATTATATTATTTAATCGTTGCGCATTTGGTTAAAAGGGGTCGAAAATGGCGCTTAATTAAGGGAAAGGTATATTTTAATGATCACGTTTTATTTTTATACCCTACACCACCATAGGTGGGGAGGGTATTATGCGTTTGTGCTGATGTTTGTAACACCCAAAAATATTGGTCTAAGACCCACCTTAATTTATACCAATCGGCTTAGAATCACTTTCTGAGTCGATTTAACGATGTCCGTCCGTCCGTCTGTCCGTCCATGTAAACCTTGTAATCAAACTACAGGTCGCAATTTTGAGCCAAAATTAATGAAATTTGGTACAAAGGTTTTTTATAGCCCAGGGACGAAGCCTATTGAAATTGGTTATGATCGGTCTATTATTTCACCTAGCCTCCATACAAATGTCCTCCCGGAAAAGGGTTAAACGATCATAAATCCCTTAAATATAGAAATATTTTAATGAAATTTTGCGCATATAAGTTTCACATAAATCTAAATAAGTGTGCCGATTTTTAAAAAGATCGGTCCATAATTAACCATAGCTCCCATATAAACCTCTTTTCAGAGAATCATTTAACAGGCATAAATTCCATTAAAATGTTAGTATCAAGTTAATATTCGACACAAATAAGTTCTATATGAACATAAATGATATTGCCAAATTTTACAAAGATCGGTCCATAATTTACCATAGCTCCCATATAAGGCCCTCTTTCGGGAATCACCCAAAAGTGAATCAATTAATATAAATGTCAGAATCATCGCATCAAATATTCTGTATTCGTATGTTTTATTTCATATTTACGAGTATCGGTCCACATTTGACTCGAAGCTAAATAAAAGACCCTTCCCCGAATTATAATGTACACCATGGTGTAGGGTATCATATAGTCGGGCTTGACCGACTATATGTTTTTCTCTCGTTTATTTATATATTTTTTTGCATATACAATGAAATTAAATTGTCGAAAGTGATACATACTTATTTCTTATTTCAAATTTATTAGTAAGTAAAAAAGTGCATTTTTAAAATTCTGTTTTTTTTTTTTTTTTTTTTGTTAATTGTATCGAAAATGTCGCTTAATTCAAGAAAAGGTGATATCACAATTGTGATATTTACATTTTGTTTTTATATTGATCAATGAGTAAAAGAAATATTTTTAAAATTTAACGAATTTTTCTTGAGATAATTCTGATGTCTGTCCTTCAGTCCGCCTGGTTTTTCAATTAAAAATCGTTTATTTTTCTTTAGATTTATTCGTAAGATAATTCTATAACTAATTACAAAAAATATAATAAAATATATGGAAAATGTTGCACTGCATGTACATATATGGAGAAAAACATTTTTTAAATTTCAAATGCATTTAACTCGAAAAATATAAAATAAATATTACAATAGTACATATAAAGTAATTAGTAAACAAGCTTGCATATATTTTTCAAAGAATTTATCAAGAGCTTTAATATAAAAATCTATGCCAATTGTACCCTATTTTGAACCCCCATAGCTCCGCTCCTGAAATGTATGTGGGATCCTCATTCAAAACTAAAAATGTTACTCTCCTCTGTTAAGGCTATGTGAAATTTTATGTAAATTAGAAGTTACAGTTTTATTTCTAAAAATGTACGATTCTGTCCCACTGTCTAATATTTAGGTAATACTAATAAAATGTATGGGCGTAAAAACCCTATTCTAGAAAAAACTTTTATGGGGATTTGGTGAAAATAGGTAACCATTATAAACTAATTTAACAAAGCTCGTGTTTGCATCACATAAATCCAAAATTCATACAATTATTTAAAAAAATGCGATTTGTAGCTTCATTTAAAGTTAATATTGATCTACCAGACAGATGGACGGACATCGCTAAACTACTCAAACATATTTTTTTTTTTTTAAATGTATTTACCACTTTGCTTTAAGATTTAATAATTTTTATAAAATTATATATTTTTTGAATAAAATCAACGAAAATTACACATGGTACACAGGTACCACGGGTATTAACTAACATTAATTTTTTTGGGTATGTACCTTCAAAATAAAATAAAATTGGTTATTTTTTCTAAAGAAATAAAATACATAAATTAAAATTCATTACTTAATTTATTGAACTTTTTAGTTAAAATTTATCTCTATTTTATTATATTCAAAAATAAGCGTTTTTTAATCAAAATATGTTAACATCACTTTAAATATTGTTGTATGTTTTAAAAGAACTGTCTAATATTTGATAAAGCAAAGAAAAAGTGTGAACTTAAGCTGTTTTATGTATGAGAGCTACTAGAGTTTTTTTTTTTTTCTTTTGAAAGCACGATGTTTTTTAGAGTACTAAAGTAGACAATGTGCATTATTTTTCGGAAATTTTTGGATTTTAAATGGATCCATTTTAAAATTTTTCCTTTAAAAGACTTTTTATTAAAAAAATACACCTTTGATCAACATTTAATTTTTAACTCGTTTTCGTTTTTTAAGTTTCCTCTATTTTTTATGTGTTTGCATACAAAAACTTTCAATGACTTGGAATCTAAATCCGGCACACATTCAAGGTAGCTGCAAATTTATTAAGTAGGCCATTTCAAGAAAATATTAAACAAAACTTTATATCAGCATCTTTAGGAATTTAGAATTTTTTAAACTTTCAAACCTGATTGGAAAAGGAACGATTTTTAGATGTAGACACTGGCACTTATTCGAAGTAGCTGCAAATTCGTCTCTACTGGTCATTTCAGTTGCAAGCACCAAACATATTCAATAATTGTTGTCGATTATTGGAACCGTTCATTAAATATAATCATCAGAGAAGACAAAAATGCCTTTTTTGTTTTTTTTTTTTGCTTTTTAATTTTATTTGTTGCGTTTTTGCTTATTTTGCTACTTTTCCGATTTTTACATTTTTAAACAAGAAGAATTTTGGCCAAAATAATCAGATTTTTAACATTTATTTGAACGATTTTTGTCCTTATTAAAACTTTGATGTATAAAATTGTTCACTAATTCGAGTATTAGTTAACGTGACCAGACATCCCGATTTTGGCGGTATTATCCCGCTTTTTAAAAATACTTTTTTTCCACTGGAAAGTTTTTACAAATTTTAATTATTTTAAGAATGCATATAAGAATAAAATATTAATACATTTTTAGAGGAATAAATTTTGTTGTTTCAGATATTTTTATATATTAAAAACTCATTTCGTGATAACATTTGTGAATAGAATATTTAAATAGTTTTTACCAATTTTATTTATCGAAATGTGACATTTTAAAAAAATGAACTTTGAACTCTGATCAAAAAAGATGAACATGTATATTTTCATATCGTACATTTAATAAATATCTGGAACTATATGTGTCTTTGTTTCGAACTGAATACTTTTTTATTTTTTTATAAGCTGAAAGTTATAGAAATATCTGGAACAATGTTTTCAATTAAGTTTACTTGAAGTTAGTGCTTGTGTTAATAATTTTATTTTAATTTTTTGTTTTAACGGAATACATGGCTGAACACTAAAAAAGTATGTGGAAAATCATGTAAGTATAGTTACCCTAATCACCAAGTATGTTTCAGTTTTTTTTCATCAGATTTTTAACCCATTAAGGGCCAAAGAAAATATGGTTCCATGATAAGTTTTTAGGTTATAAAATTTTCCGGTAGAGCAAATAAGTCACGAATGGCTTTTTAGCCAAGACATGGGGCTAAAAAATGTGGTACTAGTCAATTCTCTTACTTGCCACACATAGCCCCTAGAAGTCTTTAAGTTGTAAAAATAAAGAAATTCTCTATTAACCCTCATTAAATCATTGAAAAGTGAGGGGTAAGGAGGTGTAGGTGTATAGGAAAATTTTGTATTTTGTATAACAAAAAAGACCGTAGGTCTCAAAAATGATAGCCATAAAAAATACCAATTTAAAAAACAGTGTAATAATTTCGCAGAATTATTCGAGATATAATACCTTTTTGCGATTTTGTTGACCTGTGATATTAGTGTTTTAGTTGTTGGCAGCCGAATCAAAAAAGTGAAAAGGTAACAATATATCGAGTTATTTTGAAACAATTACTATCAAATTAAAAATGTATTATTTTTGTTTTATCAATCCGTATTTGAATTCATAATTAAAATTTAACTAGGAATATTTTGAAGACATTTCAAGAAACACGTTAAAATTATAATTTTTAATGTTTCAGTTTGTAGGGATATATTTACTTATTTCACAGAAAAATTATTACCGTCTTTTTTACAATTAACTCAGTTGTTTAATTTTGCATCAAAATTTAATAAATATGTTCAAGAAAAAATAAAATAAAAAAGTAAATTTTGGTATAATTTTTTTCCTATATACATTTTTAATTCATTCAATCATCTACTTGATTGATTTAATTAATTTATTAATTGGGAATTTTTTCTGTTTTGTATATTTTATAGTTTTTAGTAATTGATATAATCATTTTGGTGAGAGGTGCAAATTTAAACAAGTTTATAATTGAATGAATTATTTTCATATATATTTGTTAATTGGTGACTTTTTTCTGTGTTCGATGTTCCAAAATTTTGTTCAGTCGTTCTCAATTTGTAATGTCTCAATTGGGTCGTGAATCAAGTGCTTGCGAGAGAACAACTGATTAAGGTTTTTAATTGAGATATAAAAAGAAAATCCCTCTTTTTTTACAAAACTTTTCAAAACTCCGCCTTTTCCATAAAATTTTGTTCAGAATCCCGCTTTTTAGTCGTTCGGATCCCGCTTTTTGACAAAAACCCTCTGGTCACGTTAGTAATACTCCTATTGGAACCAGGTAACGCAACAGTTATGTGTAAGTATGAAGTGTAGTAAATTTTAAGTTTGTTATACAATTTTTTATAAAAAGCAAGTCAACGAATTTTATGCAGTATTTCAAACAACCTGGAGTAAATTCCTATGATGGATTTATTTGAAATTTATATTTAAATCCGCCCTATCAATATTCACTGATGTTGGATGAAGTTTCTCAAATTTATCGTCATAAAGCATTACGTAGTATCTATATTTTGTTTTATCAAAGACAAACGTAAAAATTAACCCGAATATTTAGAAGGTAGCAACAGTTGCATTAAAACAACAATAAAGCGAATTCAGGTGTAACAACAAAAAATAATATTCAGCCGTTTAACTGTGGATGCCGTGTCTAGATTTAGACTGATTTTGTCTTGATAAAAATTTGTCTAGTATAGACAATACGTTAAGAAGCTCTCATTTTCTACAGTAAATCCTCTAAAAAAATTTGCTTTAATTTCTTGCTTTTTTCTTAATATCTTATTCCTATAAACACAATTTATATCGCATTTTTTTGTCTTTGTAAAAAATCATACTTTATTTTTCGTTATTAAAAATTTATTAACATAACATTATTACTATGTTAATATTGGTTAAATTAAATCGATTTGTTAAATTAAAATAATTATTAAATTATTTAATTATTAAATTAAATTAATTGTTAAATTAAATCGATTTGTATTATATTCAAATTTATTTACACTGTTTGGCAAACACAATCGAATTAAATTTATTAATTTATGTATGTTTCTTTTCCATATGTTGGTGATTAAAACCGAAAAATTCAATTGTGAGCTAAGATATTTTCAACCAACCTAGATTTGTTTTCTTTTTGACATTCTTTAAAAAAAATAGATTAATGTATAAATTTTAATCACAACTTTTTACTTAAAAAGTTTGTATATTAAAGATATTATTTTGAGCATCTGCTAGTGTAGATGCATGAATAGGTTTGTAAGTTTCTTATCTGCGTAAACCAATTACATTACCAATTTGGCACCGAAGCTGCAAAGTGCGTTTTATTTTATATGTGGTTTTTTAAATTGTTCTTCTGTTCAAAATGATAAGTACTAGGGTGATCGATTATTCGACTTTTTTGAGAAACCGGTTTTCGAATAGTTCGAATAGTTGGTATTTTAAAAAAACCGGTTGCACTTTTTGAAATTCAGAAAAAACCGGTTAACCGGTTTTTTGCAGAAGTTAATATTTATATCAAAAGACTACATTTCTTTGAAAAAAATCAATAATTCTTATAATCAAGTTAAAATTTTTTAAATACAAACGTAAAAGCCTGACAATGTCAGGAAAAATAATATAATAATGAAAATATGCACAAATAAATCCGAAAATTAAAAGAAAAAAATATGAACAACATTTAGCAAAATGCTGCTGACCATAACAAACAGTGCATTTTAAATAATCAGCTGATTGTGGCAGCACACACTGCTGCTGACTACGCGCTATTGTAATTTGTGCTTAAGTATAGGAACTCAATAGTTCTTAATACCAAAACAGACTTTTCGGTCTCTGATAGAAACATCTGGCTCTGTTAGAATTTGTAGAACGAATAGTTTTATAAGTAAGCCGATTTTTAGTTTCTGGGAGCTTCAGAAAGCTCTGGAGAGGAAACAATGCTTAGGAAAGATATATATAAATCCATATATATAGATCCACGTATTTTCGCTCCCTGATAGAGATTTCAAAATCTGGCTGCGTTAGGAGTTGTAGGACGAATAGGGTTATAAGTAAGCCGAATTTTAATTTTCTACGTTTTCTGGGAGCTTTAGAAAGCTCTGGAAAGAGAAAAAATTCTTAGAAAAAGACACATAAATCCTCTTATATCCGCTCCCTGATAAAAATTTCAAAATATGGCTCCATTAGGATTTGTTGGACGAAAAGTTTTATAATTAAGCCAAATTTTAATTTTCTAAGTCGTTTGGGAGTTTCAAAAAGCTCTGAAAAGAGAAAAAAATGCTAAGCAAATTATATATCTAGATGACTAGAAGATAATTATGTTTCAAAATTGTAGAAAAAAATCATCAAAATTTTAGTTAGCATAAACAGAAACCATGGCTTAATATGGAAGCCTGTCTCAACTGAAACGATTCTGCAGGTGAAACTTTTTTAACACAACACCTTTAAAAAATAAAGGAAATATTGGATCAAAAAAATTAAATTGGGTGTAAAAATATTACAGATATTACAATAGATTAAAAAATTCATACAGAATAATTATTAATTATTTGTTTAATATTACAGAACAAATTCCAATTTAGACTTAAACTATATTTTTAAAACATACGAACAAATTATTCCTGAATTTCGATTCAAATATCACTATTTAGTACATGTTTTCTGAAATAAAATGCTATTTTTAAAACCGGTTTTTTGTGTTTAAAAAAACCGGTCTATTCGACATTCGAAAAATGAACATTTTGAAAAAACCGACAGCACTTTGACTGAAAAAACCGGTTGAAAAACCGCGTCTATCACCCTAGTAAGTACCCTCTTGTATTGTAATAAAAGAAAAATAAAAAATTTGTAATAAAAAAGAAATCGAAAAAAATTCACCATAGATACAATTTTTTTTTTAATTAATGATCAGTTACATGAAATAAATAAATTCAGTTATTACAATCGAATTACACGATAGTTCCTGCAACCGATCAAATCCGATTGGCCATTAAGCGTAAAATAATTCCTTATTCCAAGAAAATCGGAGGACATAAGTTAAAAACGGCATTTATTCATCGATTTCTCATTAAGTTCATGATATACAAAAATCAGCCAACTGCCAAAAAAAAAAAAGGCCAAAAGCTTTTTTAATGTAATAAAAGAGTAATAATTATTTACTACTAATTTTAATAGGGAAATGTAAGAATATATTTAATTTAATAACAATATATTTACTAATAAAACATAACTAAAATATTATTTGATTGAAATTATCTTGTTAAAAAAAAAGACACAGAAACAGAAACTACTAAATATTTTTATTGGAACATTTGTAAATAATTGTTTTCGTTACACTTGCTGCAAAAATCACAATGACATTGGCATTGAGCAAATACTAGTAGGTATAGATTAGCCAAAATACTCGTAAGTAGTGTGCTACCAACCATAACAGATTTATACCGATTTATTTATTAAAAGATTTGCAAAAAAGTATATGTAAGTAAACATGTTTAAATTGTTTCAAATAACACATTTCAAAATTCTAACAACAAATGAATGAATAAACGAATGTTAAAAGTGCAACATTAAATAATTGTAATTGCCTACCATTACAGTACATTAGCAAAATTAAATGAATCAAAAGAATAAAGAAGAAACAAATAACATTTTTGTATAAAAAAAAAAAAAAACTTTATGATCCTTAAATTTGCTTGAAAATATTACACTAACATACATGCATATATAGCTTCATATGAGCATTAATAAATTATGTGTATATGTGTATGTATAAATTTGCACCATGCATTTAACTGTATTTGTATTTAGCTACACTTTCCGCCCCTTGTTTTTACGATAAAAAGCCACATGTTTATTCTGTAACTTTCTCTATTGATAAATGAAATAATGGTTTATAATTTTTCACCACCTATTTTTTTTTTTTTTTTTTTTTATTTTATTCTTTTTGCTCTTGGGTGACACTTAATAATATTTGCTTACAACATTAACTAATGCATCATAAAACATCATTTATTGATATTGAGTGTTGGAGAGTTTTGGTATCTTTATATGTATGTTATTTTAAATTACATATATCTCTAAGATGACGGCGGTAATTTATATACATAAGTATATATTTTTTAAACTTGACAGTTTTCTAAACAAGACTTTTGAATTCATAATTCTTTCTACTGGAGACTTATTATAGTCAACAAACTCTGCTTTGGTACTGCTTGCAATTGATTTATGTAGTGCCTTTATTTCTGTTCTAATTCACAACCCACAGTGGGTGTAAAACGCTTTTCTTTGGAAATAATTCTGTAACTTGTATACCGTTGGAGATATCTGAATTAAATTCATATACTAAGAGGTGAGTTTGTTTAGATTTGATTTCGAAAAGTACAGATTAGCGGGTCACAGGGGGTTGTGGGAGGCTTTAGTGGCTAAAGTTTACGATCTCGGGAATGTATTTTTTTTACTAATATCGCCAAAAATTAATTTATGATATGATAGAAAAGACATTTTATATATAGATAGTCCTTGTAAATTTCTGCAAAAAATAGGCTCATAGGGTTAGTTTACATCTTTTAGTTTAAGAGATATTCAGGTCGAAGTAAATTCTTCTCTCATTTCTAGCTTTGCTTTTTTTACTTGGCAGGCTTAATATTGACATAATATTTTTTAAAATATTCACCAGATTTCTTACAAAATTTTAAATAATATTTTTGCAAGAATCACATAAATATATAAATTCGATAAAAAGTTATATTAATCTGAAGTTGAAACTTTAAAAAATTGTATATTTTTGGGTTTTTTTCAAAAATATTCCCTTATAAAATTTGTTTTTATTTCGAGCTACATAATTTTTTTAACAGTTTCTAAAGAAATCTTAACGTAAATGCAAATCCGAAGGAGCTTTGGGGAGTTTTTTCTCCCCAAAAGCCCTATCCAAACTTGGTCATTTATGAAAAAATTTTTTATTTTCATTTTTTTTTTTTTGAATCTTCAAATCGCAAAGCTGGGATCACAATTAAATTATTTTAATTAAATATCTGTTAGTTTTCAAGTAAAAATATAAAAATCTTATAAAAATATTTGGTATCATAGGAAACTTTAGGACATGAAAAAGCTTGAATTCTATAATTGTTGAATGAATTCCTTATTGAATTAATTCATAACATAATTAATTCAATTCATATGGAATTTAAAGAATTTAATTCTATGAATTTAGAGGTACCACTTGTAAGAGACGAGTTCAGGAAGCTCAGAGAAAAATACATTCTTAAACTAGAGACTCACCCCAACCCACTCGCAAGATCTCTTGCTGAAGTTCAGTCAGCTACAAGGCTTCGCAGAGCCGACTTTCCACCCCGTTAATAGTAGGACCATGGAATAACCAATGATCTCGATAGAGATCGAGTAGTGTTTAATTTAGTTTTTAAGATTTTAATACATATTGTGAGGTCTAAAATAAGACAGATTCAATATATAAATAAAACGTAAAAAAAAAAAAAAAAAAATAATTTGAATACTTCAAAAGAGTGACTAGGATAATAAATTTAATTCGATTTAAGAAAATGAATTAATGAATTAAACCTTTCGAACCTTTGATTTAGACCTTATTTAGGTGAATTTGTCAAATTCGCTATATATTGAAATAAAACTTTTTTGTTTCAAAATGCTCAAAATCTCTATCAGGGAAAAACCTCTTTCAAAAATTTACTTCTTTCTTTTAAATCGTCACTCTGTCGTTATAAGAGGCTTCCGTCAGTAAATACTTTTTGGGTATTTGCCTTATATATGAAGGTATTTAATGGATATAATTTCATGTTGATCCCAGCTTAGCGACTTCAAAATTTAACAAACAAATTAAAAAAATTAAAAAATTTAAAAATTTAAAGTCCGGATTTGCTTTACACGCATTTACGATCATATTCCTTTTAAAAAACGAGAAGATATAATCGGTCAAGACCGACTATATTATACCGTACATCATCGTGTATGAGCATAAAAATTCGGAAAGGGGATTTATATTAGAAATGCGGCCAACACGTCTAACATCTAGATGATTTTATGATCTTAGATGATAAATTATAGACCGATTCTAATAAAATGTTGTTTCTACATAAAACTTATTTGTTGATACTAATATTCGTATGGGACTTATGCACGTTATAGTGATTTTGGGAAGAGGGGTTTATATGGAAGCTATTTGGTAAAAAGATTGATACTTGAACAGAACTTCTTTGCACCTAATTTCATTAAAATATTCTTATTTTTAAGGTATTTTTGAGAGTTGGAACTCTATTACGTGGGGACATTTGTATGGGGGCTAGGTGAAATAATACACCGATCACAACCTTGTATCATAAAACTCTCACGTGCCAAACTTCATTAAATTATCTTCAAAATTACATCTTTTACTTTGTGCACAAGGTTTACATGGGCAGCCAGCCAACCAGGCGGACGGACAGACATCGTTAGATCGATTTAAAAAGTGATTCTGAGTCGACTAATATACTTTAAGGTGGGTGTTGGATAACTTTTCCTTTCTGTTACAAACATCAGCACAAACACATGGGGTATTATGTGTGGTGGTGTAGGGTATAATGATATAGCCCGAAACAAAACATTCTTGCAGCATTATTATTAAAAATTTTGAATGAAATCTGGTGAATATTAAAAAAAGTTTTAGGGTTAATTTCTGGGAAGGTACCAATTAGACAACCTCTACGAGATATCTGACACTAGACTCAGTGACATTATTAAATATCTTAATGCTACTGGCTGGATCTAATTAATTTATGTTCTCATTTTTCTTCTCTACACTTCTATCTCATTACAGACTAAATCCAACTCATTTCACCTGGCGAGTAGTGTGATCTCATCAAAACGGAATCTAATGAATCTAATTGAGTGCCCGTAAGTTTACGGGCTCCCACGTGAACCAACCAACCAACCAGGGTCAATATTAAGCCCAAAAAGATAAAATAACTAAAAATAATGGGTCTAAAAATGAAATGTTTCACTCATTATTAACCTTATTGTTTTATTTCGACCTGAATACCTCTTAAACTAAAAGAGAAAACCTACAGATGTAAGCATATTTTTTGTAGAGATTTACAGGGACTATTTAAATATAAAATTTCTATTCTGTCGTATCATAAATGAATTCTTAAAAAAATTACATTCCCGAGATGGCCAACACTACTACTCTAAACTGCTAGGATTCTGTACTCCTTCAAATCAACTCACATCTTTTATAGAGATATCTCTAACAGTCCACAAGTTACATTATTTCAAAAAAAAAAAAAAAAAAAAAAAAAAAATCGTGTTGGAACCACTGTGTGACCTTAACATTTTTTAGCATTGAAGAAAATTCTTTATAATTCCGTACATCAAGTCCTAGCTTTAACTACATACATATACAGTGGCTTGTTTTCTATGATTTATATGACATTTTTTTCGGTTGCTTTTCTTTTTTCAGTTATAAAAATACTCTCTATAGCTCGTAGTATTAAGTAGTATTCAGTAATATGGGTTATTTAAAGTATTTGCAAAAATAAAAATTACTTCCCTTTCCCTCCCCTTTGCAAAGACCCTTTTCTCTTTTGTGTGCAAAATTTTAAACATATGAATGTTTAATATATTTAAAAAGATTTTTACTGCCATTCATTGTTTAAAATTTGTTTGGTTTTGTAATGGAAAATGCACTTGTTTCTTTTCCTAAATGCTTTAAGGTACGAGTACTTACAACTAATCATATTAAAGTGACATTTATATCTTTTTATCGCACTATTTGTTATTGTATCTTTTAAGGAATACGTTACGGTGCTTTATGGTTGATATTTTAGGTGGTATTGTGAAAGACTATGATGATGTTGATGAGATTGATGGTGGTGGGGTTAAATGGGTTTGTATTTGCAATATTGCCATTTAAACTAATTGTGTGTTACAAATTTTGTTAAACATAGAAAACTTTTAAATAAATTGAAAAATGTGTTAGAAAAATAAAATTAATGACATATGGAAGTCAGTTTAAAATATTGAATTGTTTTGAAATATTGATCGGTTAATGAGTTAAGGTTCATCAATGTTTTTCATAATGATAGTGCAGTATAAAGTAGATTTAGGTCTATATTATATTAAGATTTTGCTTTTTTATATGAAAAATGTAGTAAAAACTTTTTACTGAAGTTTTTCAAAAAAACTTTTGTTTTATGCCTCAAAATTTCTAAATATTTCGAACTAATGGCCAAAATTGCTAGTGTGATTGAGCGTAAATATTTAGCTTGCAATTTTTAATCACATTTCTTTATTGACAAATTGAAATAATTATTAATTAGTTGAAAAACATTTAAATTACAACATTAACTAAAAATAGCTAAAATGTGTAAACAAGTAACACTTTGTTCGAAAAAGACATTAAGAAAAAAACGCATATGCTATGATGCATTTCATGCTGCTACTACTTGTTACTGGTAGCTGCTGTTTGTTGCATACGGATGAGTTCAATTATCGTTAATAAATGTCACCTACAAGTGTTTCTGTTTTCTCAATTGGAAGCAAGAAACACATGTATTCATTTTACGTCAAATATCTGTTGGAAATATGTAACTAAAAAGTCATCAATGAAAAATTAACTATATCCTCTAAATGGTTAATTAGTTTTATTTTTTTTTTTTTTTGGAAATACTTAATCCACAAAAATTTAATATTAATGATGTCTTTTAAACTGAAATATTTTGTAAGTTGTCGAAAGAAATTAATAACTAAATTTTGTACGTAAATAAAAATGTTCGAAAAAAGAAAATTTTAACGTAATATTCTGCTCTGGATAAACAATTTAGAATAGAATGTTATCTGCTTGAAAGGAAATGAAAAAAAAAAAAAAAACAAAAAAAAAATATATATATATATATATATATATATATATATATATGTACTAGATGGAATTCCACATGCTAAACTTGAATCTGCTTTCAGTTTTCTCCCATCAGGTCGTGTCTAACATTGCGCCGATTACTCGAGTATATTTCACTATAACTCGAGAACTGTATGTACGATTAATATAAATATTACACCAAAATATGTGGAATAAAACTGGCTTTAAGACGTTCTACTAACAAATTTTTGTCCGCTCAATAGTTTTTGAGATATTTCGAAATAAGTGTCCGACAAAAATGTTTCATGCTAAATTCAAGATTTCTTTTTTTTTTTACTAAAACTTCTTTTTAAAAGTGAAAACATCAAAAATGTTTCAGTTTATCATCTTTATCTCAAAGCTGGCAAAACTAAGAGTAAATAAAGTCACTTATCATAAAAATTGATGCACAAATCTTGATTGGATTCACAGTTAAGTTAGGATAACCATGCATACTTACAGTTAAGTGGAAATACACTAGTGGGCAAAAAAAAATTTTTTTTTGTCTTAAATAAAAAAAATGGTGGATTGGATGGAATTTAACGCGCTAAATAAGAATCAGCTTTTACTTTTTTTCTATCACGTGTCGATTTTTTTTTATGGGCGTGACTACACACTTGTATAACTTGAGAACGGTTAGTCCAATTAAGATAAATTAAACTCCAATATATAGTGATCTAAATTGTCTTTGAGATGAGTTTACATAATTTTTTTGTCCAGTTAATATTTCCGTAGTTATTCGGTAATTAGTAGCGAAAAATATATATATATATTTTTTTTTTAATTGCGAAAATTTTGCTCCATAACTTTGAAATTCTTGAGCGTATAAAAAATATTGTTGATCATTTATCAAAATCGTGTTAACGGTTCTTGAGTTATAGCCTAAATTTGACAAACCATTCTCGAATTTTATAGTGTGACCGCTAAAAAAGGTGATAATATTAATCATGTCCTTAAAAAATATCAGTACGTGATAGAAAACAGATGAATGCAGATTCTTGTTTAACTCGTCAAAATCCACTTAGTTCACCTATTTTTGTTTCAAGAAAAAATAAACATTTTTGATGTTTTCATTTATTAAAAGAAAATTTTGTAACAAAAAAAAAAAAAAAAAAAAAAAAAAAAATATATAAAATTTTGCATGAAAAGTTATTTTTTGGATATTTATAACAAAATAACTTCGATACTATTGAGCACGTAAAAAAATTAATTTAGAATGATTTGGAGATAATTTTATTACGCATCTTTTGGTGTATCACTTATGTCAATCGTACACACCGTTCTTGAGTTATGAAGAAATATACTAGATTAATGGCCTTACTATGGGCGAAATATTAGACAAAAAAGTGTTTTATTTATTTTTTTTATTTTGCCTATTAAGTCCAAATTAGAGGTTTGGTAAAAGCCATTGGCAGACTCTTTGAAACACATAAGAATTTTCGAAACTGCATTCGGTTTGACGAAATTTTTGAGATTTTTGAACAAATAGCTTAAAGAAAAATTTTGATTTAAAATTGGTAAAATTCGATAGGATCTGTATATAGTTTTGTTGGGTGTTTGGGCTTGTTTTTAATTCTGAAATCATATTTGTGAATATACCTTTCAGAAAAATTTTAAAATTATCATATGTTTTTAAATAAAATTTTATTTTAGAAAAAAAACAGGGTAGAAACTTTTTCGGAAAAAATCATAATTTTTGCAATTTTAAATTTTTGGAGTTCTTTAACTAATTGGGTAAAAATTTTACAAAATCGGATAAAAAAAATGTGGAAAAAATCAGATTCAAATATTTAACTTAAAAACTATAAATGGAATGCATGATGTTTTTCCTAGGCCTTATCGAAAGCATAGTTCTGATCGGCTAGTTGGATTTGCATGAAATTTTGTGTAGGCATAGCAGAAGAGGGTACAATGTTAAGTTTGGAAAGGGGATGGAAGAGACCCCTCAGGGGCGAAGCTAAAGGGGCTCAAAGTTGTGCACTTCTGATATACAAATTTTTAATTCGATTACCAAATTTTTGTTTCTCGTCCAATTTCAAATATTTTTATACATTATTGTCGGCATTGATAAGACATACTTACATGTCCTATTTATCTCTTATAGTTTTTGAGTTATTTGCACTTGAATTTTTAAGTACCTCAATTTTGCATGTTCTTGGTCCAATTGTTATCATATATATATCTTATTGTTTCCGACCGATTTCATTTATTTTTTTCTTTAGCTAATTAAAGAACAAAATTATCTATTGAATAAGAAAAATTTGAAGTCGATATCTTTACCAAGTCCAAAAATAAGTTATTCTAAATTTGAAAATTGCAAAAATGGCGACTTTTTGTGTTTTTTTTTTGGCCAAAAAAGTATCTTCACTCTTTTTTGCTTTAAATAAAATTTTCTTAAAAAACATATAACAATTTTATATTTATCTGAAAGGTATCTTTATAGAGGAGACTTTAAAATAAAAGACAAACTTAATAACTAAAGTGGTCAAGGTACACACCCTCCCGAATTTGACCCATTTTATATGAAAGTTTTGACTTTAGTCTATATTTTCTCAAATCCCAAAGCATGAATTGGCAAACGGAAAGCAGTTTAAGAATCTGTAATATGTTGTTAAAAGTTTTCAATAAAAATCTACGGAACATCGAAAAAATGTGAATTTTATAGCCGAAAATGTGAAAAAACCCATTTTAGGGATTTTCGGCATTTTTTTGGGGAATTGTGGTATTCCTTTCCCAAAAATTGCAAAGTTTTTTCCGCTTTCTCATTTTATTCAATAAAGACTACATCCTCTGAAAATTTCGTTAAGATTTCTTTAATAACAAAGATTTTATTACAGATGAAATATTTACAGTTTCTCAAAAAAAAAAAAAAAAAAAAATTTTTTAATTTCACTTATATTTTAAAAATCAGAAAAAGTATAAACTCGATTTTTTTTCATCTAAATTACATTGCTTAGCTGACATAATTCTTCGTAATACAGAAAAATAATGAAATCAATATCTTTTACAGAACCGAAAATATGGCACTTTGTACACTCCTCTGCTATGCCTATACCAAATTTCATGCAAATCCTACCTGCCGATCAGAAATTTTTTATTTTTTATTTCCAAAAAAATGTCGATTCTGCCCCACTGTGCTATGTACTGGACGGTTAGAGCTTTTCTATATTGAAAAAAGTAAGCAAGATAAAAATTTCATAATTTTCCTTTGTTTTTATACCCTTCACCACAGGTGTAAAGGGTATATATAAGTTTGTCATTCCGTTTGTAATTCTCACAATTTTCGTCGGAGAGCAAAAAAGTTTACATTTTCGGGATCCTTGTAAGAAATGATGACGATAGGACCATGTCCGTCCGTCCGTGTGTCGGTTGAAATGGCGTTTATGAAGCCCACCGATAACTGACATATATAATATATATATCAAACGATCGGAAATGCTTTCGAGAATTTTGCTATTGGAATTCAGCAAGATCGGTTCATACAATGCGGAGATATGTTAAGAAAACCGGTTTTTAGAACCGGTTTTCCAGTTTCTGAAGCCTCTGTATATACTAGGGACTTCGCTTTTACAAAGAAGTCTCGGACATTTTTTTCTGAATTTTTGTTCTGAAAAAATGTAATAAATCAGTTCAATAATAACTGAGATATCGGACAAAACGCATTTTTTATTTTTTAAAGCCCTGGTTTAAGCTATAGATTTTTATTTTTATACAGATCGGTCACAAATATTTTTATAAAATTTCGGTTTTTTGAATCAGCAGGATCGGTTTATAAATGGCGGAGATATGCTTTCAGTTTCTGAAGCCTCTGCATATACCAGGGAGTTCGAATTTTCAAAGGAGGCTCGGAAATTATTTTCTGAAAAAATTAAATAAATAATAACTGAGATATCGGGGAAAACGTATTTTTTATTTTGGAAGCCCTTGTTCAAGCTACAGATTTTTATTTTTATATAGATCAGTCATAAATGTTTTTATAAAATTTCGTTTTTTTTAATAAACCAAATTCGTTTATAATCAACACAGTTATGGCCCAAAAACAAATCTGTTGAGAATATAAATACACACACAAACATGTATATTAAACATTGTAATGACTATTAGTGACGTTTTTTGTTTTTTGTATATACAAGTAGTTTAGTTAGAAACAGCAGTCATATAATGAATAACAGTGTTGTTGTTGTTCTTTGTATATGCAGTCTGTACAAAAATAAATAGATATGGAATTGTTGTTGTTTATTTTTGAAAACTAAAACATATCTGTTAAGAATATACATAAATACATACACAAACATGTATATTAAGCATTGTAATGACTATTAGTGACGTTTTTTGTTTTTTGTATAGACAAGAAGTTTAGTTAGCAACAGAAGTAATGTAATGAATGACAGTGTTGTTGTTCTTTGTATATGCAGCCAGTTTGTATACACACACATAAAAAAATAAGTAAATATGGAATTGTTGTTGTTGTTTATTTTTTAAAAGCAAAGCCTGCTATGATTGTTTTTTTTATATATTCAAATTTTCGTAGTTTGAAAAAAATTTAGATTTATATATGTGAAAATATGAAAGCATACGTTAAGGCGAAAATTTTATTATTTGTCGGTAATATGGTAATATGATGTCGATAAGATAGTAAGATGGTAATATGGTGAAGGGTATCAAAGATTCGGCACAGCCGAATCTTTTTTCAATTTCATTATATATTAACTAGTTTCAAAGCTTTTAAAATAAGTCCATAATTTAATGTAATTAAGTCAATCAATTTATTTAATTCTGCTATTGTCTATAATTTAAATTTAACTTTATCCCTCCGTAATTATTACGTTAATACTTTTCTAAAATTATGGTTTTAATATTTCAAGTTGTTGAATTCCTATATATTTTTAAACTTCCTATTAAGCTCTTTTAAAATACTGCTTGCCTCTTTCCTTTTTTTCCCTTGATTAATTACAGTTTTTAAAATTAAAAAATTCTACTTATATTTCCTTCAAACATTGAGTACAAGTTTTCCATTTTTATTAATATTCCCTAAAAATTTGTTTCTTTTTCTTTGAATACCAAATTTACTTTTGTCTAAAACAAAAACTTTAAACTTACAAATTGTTGGCCATTTATTTTATAAAAAAGGCAGTAACTATTCTTTTAAGACGAAAAATGAAAAAGAAAAAACATGAAATTCTTCCTAAATATTGCAATTGGTTGCTAAGTTTTTGTCTCTACATAACCACCTTTTCGTAATGGTTTCTATTTACTTTTGGTTTTTGTTTCTTTAACATTAAAAAGTGGGAGTTTTCATTTTTTTTCTTTTTGTTTTTTGAAGAAATAAAATATCATTTTCCACCTAATTGCTTTACTGTGATTAGTAATATTAAAAATTTTTCACTGCTCCCTTTTCTTAATTTCTTGCATGATTTTTGATTTTATTTTACATTTTTTTAAAGCTTTTTTATATTTTTGTTGTATTTTTTGTAATTTTAAGTGTAAACATTAATTTTTTAACAAGAAATATTTTCTTACATTTTTTTCAGATATATGGCGCTATAATTGAATGGGGAGGTAAGTTTGATTTGTTAAAATGTTTGAAAAAAATTAGCAAATAGTTGATTATAATTTTGGTAATGATAAGACATTACCATATACATTACAAAGTAATCTATGTTGATATACGAAACAAAATTGTTATTATAAAATGTCCACATTAAGAAAATAATAATTCAGGACTATTTGTGGGGAAATTTGTTCGTAATAGAATAAAATATAATTGATTAAATTATTTTAAATTATTTTTAAATCCTGAAGTCTTAGACTTTGTAGTTAATTTTTACAATAAAATCACTTAATTTCTTCAAATAAAGTCGGCTAAGATTTTGCCTCACAGTTCTTTCTTATTTATTCCTCTATATGAAAACTTTTTCTTAAAAACTCCTTTCCATATACCATATAATTTTTAAATTTTTTCTCTATACACTTTTTCTTTTATGTATTACATTTTTCGCTACGTTTTTCATGAAAATTTACCAATTTTTTTTTCTCGCTTTAACAGTCAACTCGAAATGAATTGAAAGCGAAAGAAAAAAAATGTTTGTTAACTTGCAATTACAAGGATTGATTACTTTTAAAAATACTTTTGAAAGTAATAGAAAATAAAAATGATGTGAAATAAATGAAAAAACAAAGCTAAAAGAAAAAAATGGAGTTGAGAAGAAATTTACTAATTTAAGTGAAGGTATGACATTTTTCAAATGTAAAGCAAAAGGATGAATCCTTCAAAAAAATAAAAAAGAAAAATATTTGGAAACAAAGGAAAAAAAAATATATATATATATATTTCGAGGGTGAAAGAACTATAAATGAAAAATCACCATAGTTTAAATGAGGCAAATTTTAGTTTAACACTTGAATAAATAATGTCGAAGATATTCTGTTTCTTTTCTTTTTTTTAACCAAAAAGGGGAAAAAAAAAAAAAAACAAGTGAAAAAATAAAACCACCACCAAAAATTTCAATAATAATTATTCAAAATCTAGTGAAATAAACCAAAAAATATTGAAGAGACTTTTGTTTCATTATACTTTTTCCGTTTGCATTTATTTTCTCATTTGATTTCAAATGCTTCAGCTAGAATTAAAAGGAAGTGTTTTGCTCCTGATTTTTTTTTTTTTTTTGAAAAGGAGGTGTCATTCTAGCGTGTGTCAAAAATTAATATTAATTTGTTATGTCAATGTCAATGTTTAATTTTGTTTTTTTCTCTGTATTTGTTGCTTTTTGTGTAAGTGCACATGCTTATCATATCCTTGAAGAGGACATTTAAACGATTTAACAGTAACTCTGTAATATAAATCTATATGAAGAATTTTAAAAAATTTCGAAATTGTTTGAAACCTATTTAAATGGTCTTGCATTGCCAAATATTTCCGTGACATTTTACACAAATGATTTAAAATTTAATATTTCTTCGTTATTTTGTAGGATCTATAAAAAGCCATCGAAACTTTTCTTAATTTTAAAACAAAGAAATTAAGAAAAGTTTCGATGGCTTTTTATAGATCCTACAAAATAACGAAGAAATATTAAATTTTAAATCATTTGTGTAAAATGTCACGGAAATATAGGCATTTAAAACTAAAAAACGTAAAAGGATTTTTGAATTCATTTTAGTTTTGCACTAACAATTTACATTTCTTTGAATTAAACCATTAACTGGTCAAAAGATAAGACTTAGGAAATTCATTTGCTGCATAATAAGTATCCTATTTACTATCCCTTGAAAAGTTATGCGGTGATAAAAATGAAACCAAAAATTTAAGATTTTTTTTTAAAATTCGCATATACTTTTAATAGAAAATTTGCGCCATCCAGTGATTTAAATTTAGAGGCCAGAATTTTATAGATGAAGTGATTACCTAAAGTTTAATGTATATCTCGTTAATGTCAGTAAACCAGACATGGAATAGCATCATCACAAACTTTCATATAATTGGCGTAAATATTTCTAAAAGTATGTTTTTTTGCTATTGAAAAATTACTCTTTTATAGAAATTGTCAATTTATTGATAAGACACACGTCCGAGTCGAAATGGCGTCAAAAATTTCTCAAGTAGAAAAACTTTATGCAATTTCAAAAATGTTCACCAAATTTTAAAATTTTGTTTCAAATTTTTTCGGTAAAAAATATTATTTTAGATTATCGAAAAATATTTGTAAAAAATTATTTTATTGTTTAAAATCAATATTATGAAAAAACAAACTAAAGAAATGTCATTTAAATTGGCTACTGCACAGTGGGGTCAAACACAATTTTTTTAGTAATAATTCTGTATCTCCCAAACTACTGGTCGGATTAAATTTAAATGTATGGAAGAGTTGTAGAGAAGGACCTAAGCTTTCATGTTAAATGAACTTGTAGTCACCCTGTGATTACACAAGATAAGCTACAGGGTGTCAAATATGACTACCTCGGGTATGTAGAAGTTAAAAAAATCGTAACTTCTACAAATGAAGTACGATTTTAAAGATTTTTTTATGATTTCAAATCAAATGTCTTAAAAAGTCTTCTAGTAAAACAAAATCCCATGTAATTTTTTTTTCATAACCAGCATAAAATTTAAAATTTTTTAATACCCAGTTTGATTAAAAAATATAAACTTTTTTTGACCAAAATGTATGGGACCCATAATTTTTCAATCGCAATAGGGAACTGAAGACCAATTTTAAAAAAAATTTTAAATAATTTGTTCGTATAAAACAAATTTTTACGAATCGTTTCAAGGGTCTTCCTACATCGAAATCTAGAAAAGGCTTTCCTCGGAACACCATTGTACATATGTACATCGACAATTTTTCTAGAAAATTTTTCTATTTTAACTTTAATTATTATACTCTACACCATTGGTCTAGGTGAAGAAAATATTCGCTCTTTTTACTTTTACAACATCACCAAAAAACGTATAAATTTGAAATAAACAAATAAATCGCACAACAAACATCTTAAGAAAATTAAAATTTTCAATTTCAATTCTATACAGATCGACCAATGGATTTGTATGTCCTATATTTGTGCCTATCAATGCTCTACACCATCATTGGTGCTTGGGGCATTATGCTGATGTTTGTAACGCACAGAAAAATTCATCAGACCCCCACCTTAAATTTGTTATGATCGGTCAGTTATTCAACCTAGGACCCATACAAATTTCCTTCAGGAATATGGGTTTAGTAATCTTAGATACCTTACATATAGCAATATTTTAATGAAATTCGGTGCAAAGAAGTTGTGTATAAATGTTAATCTCTGTGCCAAATTTGAAGATCACTTCATAATTGAATATAGCGCAAATATAAGCTCCTCTTTCGGAATCATATTTCCAAAATTTATAAGAATCGGTTCATAATTTGCCATAGCTCCCATATACCCTATTTCCTGTAATGTAAGTATTAATGCATTATTCTGTAAGTTTTTATATATTTTATTTTACATTTAGTAAAAATTGGCCACATGTCTTATATAAGTCCCCTTCCCGAATTTTTATGTTCATACACAATAGGGTAAGGTATCACATGGTCAGTCTTGAGCGACTAAATTTTTTGCATTTTGCATTAAATTTTTTTTTTTAATAATTCTGGTTTAATATTAAAAATTTTAAATTTTAGTGAAAAATCACTTCAGAAATGACTTAATGTACATTATAGGCCTCTTGAGGACATCATAAATCAGTTTTAAAAATTTTGCAATACACCCTAAAAATTTCCAGTTATTCACAAAATACTCTTTTTGGATAAGTCCTTGTATAAATTTATTTCTAATTCTGTTATTCTTATATTTATTTTTCCTTTTTAAACATCTTTAAAATGTAAATGAAACTGGATTTTTCATTTACTTTTTAAATTATGTCTTCCCAGCTGAAAATGATCATATATAATTATATATGTAAATATATGGTGCATCATATATGATTTGGATCCGAAAATTGAGGGTATATGATGATATATAACCATATATTATATATATATATATATATATATATATATATATATATATATATATATATATATATATATATATATATATTAGCAACTATTGTGAATTATAAAAATATTTTTTTTATTAATTTTTATTGAAAAAAACACACGGAAACAAAAAAGATACATTTTTATAAACACGTTTAAACATATCCTAAAGCACCCGGTTATTGCAATCTATTGGACTTTGAACTTGTAGGACATTCGTCAAAACATAGGTTTGGATTACAAAAAATTAACATCTAGACCAATCACCGAGAAACTTTTAAGACCTGAAAATAATGAACGTCCATTAAAAATCAATGATTACGAATAATTTTTGCAAATTAGTTTAGTAAAAAATTCTTACAGGTATTGAAATAAGTCTTCCGAACCATTAGAATGTGAAAGCAAGACGTCTCGCGAAGATAATTATGTATACTCAAATGATGCTGTATATTATTAGATCATACAAGTTGAAGGGATTCTCACTTTCTTTTTAAAGAATTGCGCATATTCATGAAAAAATAATATCAAAATTTAATGTCAATGTTAAGAAAGAAATAAATGATATTTGCATACTTACCTTTTTTTGATGTGGTTAGAAGATAGAGCGATTTATAATTTGCAAAAACTGCTTCGTGTTTAACATTTTTAATCAAATCTTTAAATGTTGCTGGAATGTTTTAGAATTTTTATTTTAATTTTAATTGTCAAAAAATGTATTTATATTTTTCGTTTTAAATTTATTTGCTGTAAGTACAAAATTATTAAATATTTCAACTTATACAAATTATGTAATAAAGCAAACAGATTTTAACAAAATGATTCTTTAACTTTTAAATTCAATGTAGATCGGCCGAGGGTTACTTTGTTTCAATGAGAATAGAAAAACTAATTTTATACATGGAATCTTATATGAACATATATGGTAAAAATATTATCTATATAGTTCCATATATGGCGAAAAAGTTCATATATTTTATCATATATGGATTTATATATCGCAAAAATTTTCATATATGACTTCACATATTTCCATATATGACCAAAAAGTTCATATACTTCATCATATATGAATTCATATATTACACAAATTTCCATATATGACTCCACATATTTCCATATATTTAACCATATATATCTATATATCTTCATACATGAGTAATATATACAAATATATGATCGTTTTTACCTGGGTTGGTAAAATATTAAAAGGTAATCTTTTCACAACAATTATAAAAAGTAATTTTTTTCCATAACTTTTCAAGCTTAACTGCAATTTATTAGAATGATTTCTATAAAAGCTTATGCAGCGATGCGATAAAATAATGTAATGTGTTAAAAAAGCTACGTTCTTCTGCTTTCTTTGTAATGCGTGTAATTTTCCAAAAAGTTTCTATAAAAATTAAACAGTTCTAATAAGAGCTTTTTGTCTATATTTTTACCTTATGTTCAGTAATTATAATTTATGGGTAAAAATAATTGAATTTTGAAGTGTGTTTTGAAAGAACGCAGTTCTCACATCCCACAAAGATGACAAAATAAAAAAATAATAAAATAAAATTAAGCAAAAAATATGGTGGAAAAAAATCATTAACAGCCAAAAAATAATAATATTTATTAAGAAAACACATTAGAATCAAGGATTATAATAACAAACTGATACTGACACAGTGTCTCTCACACACACGTACACACACACACCTCTTCACATAATAAATCTAACCAAAATAAAAAAACCTCTAGAGATTTGAAAGAAAAACTGCGTCAAATACATGAACGTATACAACAACTCCCAGGATAAAAATATTTGATACTTAAACAGAGTCTGTTGCATACATCAGGGATGTGTGTGTATTAATGAAATCATTAACAAACCTTAAAAATGTAAACAAACTATATATAAAATATAAAAATACTAGATCTCTAACAACACCCCAAATAGAAAGACACCTTTAGCAAGAGTATGATGCTGATGAGAAATTCATAGAGAGTGTCTATTTTGTTGTTGAAGATGAGACTCAAGTGACAAAAAAAAAAAAAAAAACATGAAAAATATTGAATGCAAAAAATAGAAAAAAAAAAAAACAAACTTGTAGTTTAACTGACACGTGACCAAACCTTTAAATATGAATAAGAGCTGCTGTATAGATCAGGCCTATAGAGTCTATGAATATGGCTGATATTAATGCTTTTGTTGTTCATGATGATGATGATACGTTTAATTTGCACCCTTTTATAAGTGTTTAACTGTATGAAGAAACAAGGTCTGTTCGAACAAAATAAACAAATCAAATTTTAAATGGATTTCAAGTGTTACTTTTGGACGTTGTTACAATAACAATATTATGTTTTTTTATTATTGTTGTTGCATGTGTTGTTGTTATTATAAGAGTTTTAAAGGACCTTTTTTTTCTGTTCCCACTATCGCTCATTATTTATCCTTAACTAAACTTTAATTGTAATTACTTTTATTGTGAATCATATAGTAGCATCTATTTAGATTTTTAATTTATAAGTACAGTTGAAATTTTTTACTTTTAAAGAGTTTATATAATAATTTTTTGGAATCTAAAATAAAAAAAATGTAAAAAAACAAGTGAGAAAGTTATATTCGGCTTGGGCGAATTTATATACCCATCTTTCGCAACTTTTTACAACTGCCCTTAGCCCATTTTTAACTTCCGAGCTAACGATGATCCTTGAACTATTTGTAGAAAGTTTCTTTGATATTTCACCTTATATGGGAGATGGGAAGATCTCGCCCTTTTTTGAATTACGAGTTAACATTGATCATTGAATTATTTCAACAAAATTTCGTTGGTGTCCATGCTTTTTGGTAAGATATATCGTCGGAAAAGTATGAAATGTAGTTACAATAGACACCATGTGTTTCTAGTATTTGACCCATAACTTTTTTTGTTTATACCAGTACAAAAAAAACCTTGCTAAGATAAATATTTGAGCAAAATTTTGTCAAAAAAAAAAGTCGTCAGCCCCGACTCCTATCAGTCTTTCAACAGACACACATAATGGACAAAGGACGGACAGAATATTTCGATATATTACACACGGAATGATAAACCCAATATACCTCCATTTTTTGGATGGTGGGTATAATAATTTATTTATTGCTTTTTCTTTTTCAAAATTTAAAAGTTGAAATATTTCCATGATAACTAGTAAAGATTGTTGAAGGTTAAAGTTGAGAATTTATTGGGTTCATCAGGTAAAATTTTTACTTCTTCAGAAGGTTTTCAAACTATGATTTAATTCCAAAGTTTACATATGTTTTAATATTACTCATGTATATTCCCTGAAAATTGACCACATGACTCCTTAGTATTTTATCTTAATAATTTAAGAATGTAAACTATAAACATAAATACTATAAACAAATAAAACTATAGACATAAAATAAATACTTAAATTACATTTGACATTTACGATTGTGAAATAATAAAAATAATATTGTATCTACTTATGCAATGATATATAAAAAAAGTACTTCATACAATACATATGTATGTATATGATTTTTACGATAATTTTCATTTGTATTATGGTTTCACAACAACAACAATATCAACATTTAAACATTTAACAGAAAACGACTTGAAATATTTAAAAACTCCCACCCTTGCAACCCTACCGCCCCGCTTAGAAAAAAGAGCAAAAATAAAAACAAAGAAATGTCCCATCGTAAAATAATGACCGTAGAATTTGAAACAAGTGAAACGAACTAGAACACATTTTCAATGTGATTGATTTTGAATAAAGAAAATTAAATAAAAACCTCGAGTAGTAAAAATTCTATGGATAATAATTGAACAAAAACTAAAGAAAGAGAAAAAACTCAAGTGTGATCGTAAAAAAAAAAAATATTATAACAAAATACTTTTAACACTTTTTACGAGCATTTGGCGGCTGGTTTGAAGGAATTGTAATGAAAACCAGCTATTTGTAAGAACACTCGTTTGTAATACATTCAGTTAAATTTATAAAGATGTAAGTCAAATGGTTTTAAGGGGGAGAGGGGGTTTGTTAGTGGCAGCTGAGTGTTTGGTTTTATTTTTATGTCATTTTTGTAGTAAGTATGTGCATTTTTAATTAATTGACTTTTTAGTTTTTATGGTTTCATTAATTATCGCCAGATAAGATGGTAAAAAGCAACAATAAAAAAAAGAAAAACACAGAAAATACTGTTAAATTATCTGTAGTTATACACTTTTTCCTTAGAAAGATTGTAATAAATTGAAAATCAATAAGAATGTTAAAGTATTGAAGATAAACATATATGAATCTGTGATAGAATGCTATAGCAATTGACGTCAACCTTTTTATGAGGATATTTTTAATATAATTGTTACAGTTTAAGGCTAAAGTAATTGGAACGCTACATTATTGTACACATAAGTTTGCCAAAATTCCTTTAGTATTAATATGATAATAATTTCTGGGTCCCAATAGTTAGAGAAGTCGAAATAACTTTATTAAATGAAAACCTCGAGTAATAAAAAGTAATGAAAATAAATATTCCCGATAACTGTTGGAAAAGTAGTATAATCATTATATTGATCAAGGTTCTATGATTTTTTATCAAAATCGAGATAAGTAAAATAAACTAAAACAGCTTGTGGTCAATATTATTTTATGAGAGTTACATTATATTTGTCATTCAATGTGTAAAATGTCGAAATAATTGTTTAAGACCCCAAAAAGGAATATCGAGGGCCTATTTTGCATTTTTTATGCCATTATATTTTCTATAGAAACCCTCATATATACCTACACAAATTTCAAATTAAAATTCCTAATTTTTTCAATTTTATCAATGTTTTTGTATTCCTCTATTTTACAAAATAGATACTTTATTTTTATTTTTTAACCCAAATTGATCTAGGTAACGCGGTTACAAAAAACCTATATAGCATAGAAAATATTCAAAATTTCGAAAAATCTGAATTACATTTCATTATATGGAAGTTTGTTAATAATATTAACATGATTGTAGATTTTTTTATATCATGTCTTTGGAAGCAAGTTGTCCTTTTTGAAACCCTTAAAAAATTATTGTTAAAAAAGTAAAAAAAAAATTGATGACATGAAAAAGTAATTCATATATTCTTTGATACTGTGTAGCTTTCAAGAAAAATATTTTATAACATTTAACCAAGTAGTACTATATTATATTGGTATAAATAAATAAAATATATACAAGTTTTTATACCGCTTTTCATGAAGTATATATTAACGTTACCATATGGTTGTGCCAGGCACAACATGGAAATTTTTTGTGGTAGTATATTCCTTTGCAAATTTTGTTAAGAAATGCAATTTTTTGGTATAAAACAAGTTTTCCCGGAAAATTTAGAAGAGGAAAATTATTAAGCTGAATTTTTTCGTATCTAAATGACATTTGTATTGAAATTTTTGGTCAGCTTTTAGGAAAATAGAATGGAATTCTTAGTTCATTAGATTTTAGTTTAGGAGTTCAAAAGCCATTAGGTTAGGTTATGTTCATGGATCCAATTTGGTCCCGTTGTAAATGCTGAGGGATCATGTGATGTTATCTCACACGTATGAAGGAATTGATCGCTCTAATGTCGATAACAGAAAGAACTGATAATACATGCACAAACAGACTACCAAATTTAGCCGTACTTATTCCAGTGAGAGTTGGACAGTGGCATAGAAAATGCTCCGCTGACTCTTCCTCTTCCTCATCATAGCAACTCCTACAGAAGTCGTTAAAAGGGAGCAATGTCCTGTGACAACGGATACTAGAATATTGGACGTAACCGGATACTAGACGTAACCGGTGTCATCATAATGGGGCCATATTTGCCTCGAGGTTGAACACATGCACGCATTTGTCCATCTATCCTGTGCAGAAGAAGAGAACCATTTCTGGCCAGTTCGTCCGCAATAAGATTTGAATGACCCCTTACCCAGACCAGCTCCAGGTTTGAATGTCTCGTCATTTCGTTTAGAGGTATCCGGCATTCATGTACCAACCTGGATGTCGAAAAGACACCCGAAAGCGATTTAATAGCGGCTTGACTGTCGTACAGATTTGGATATCCACTCCGAATACCTTATAGTACATCAACCAGTTCACCGTTCTTTTTATGGCCGAAATCTCTGCTAAAAGAATACTGCAGTGATCCGGCAATTTGAAGGAAATACTTTTCCTATATGCGGGAATTTTGACACCCCCCATTTACAGATTTGGACCCATGATTGTAAACCTGCACAGAACCGGCTCCTAATTCCAGAGCAGTCGAGGTTGATACTGACAAGTTTCTGTCAAGAAATGGTATAGGAATGCAATAATCAATATTGTAAGGAATCTATCATTTCATGCACCTATAGTCCTAAGCCGACACAATGACGATCTGTTTGGCTATAAGGTCCACCGGTAGCCAGTTCATTAGAACGAATAAGGCTTTAGATGGAGTTGTACGAAGCGCGCCTGTAATGAGTAGCGCTGTCTACGCAGAATCCTTTCAAAGATCACTAAATAGATATGGATTTATCCATAGCCTTCCATCATACTATCGCTTCATACATAAGTATGGGCTTTATTGCCATGTCAAAAAGACATTTTGTATTCTTGGGATTTATTCCCCAGTGCCAAAAGCCATTTACTACTCTGCAAATTATAATGAGTAGATATCTTCCAATATTCAAAAGCGTATTCGTAACATAATAAGTTTTCATGATCATTATTAAGGTTACTTATACAACCAACAGCTAAAATAAGAAATAATATCGGTCACTTCTCAAACTTAAATTGGTATTGTTAATGGTATGTAAAATATGTTTCTCAATATCATTCTAGAATTTATATTAAACTGCATCTCCTTAAGAAAATTTGCCAATAAATATTTTTTTTTTTCTTCAAACAAATTCTATGTAGTGCCTAGCGTGACTATATGGTAACGGCCCATTTCGGCCCGACATATGGTCCGAATCAATATGTTATATAATAGGTAAACTTTCATATGGTGGTGTAGGGTATAAAAAGTGTAATTGTCTCAGTTGGGAGTTGAACCGTATTTGATTTTAATACTCCTTTTTTTGTGTAAGAAACTCTAGACAACTGAGCTTCGTAAAAATCAAATTGCTTTTACTATTTATATAAGTAATATTTGGTAACAATGTAATGAATACAGGAAGCTATTGTTTTTAATATTGGAATTTAAGTTTTTGCTTTGTATCCATTCTATGAAATGGTTCTACAACTAGTTCTTTAATCAATGATTTTTGTTTGAAATTGTTACATTCAAAACTATTTCAATAGAAGCGTTAGAGATGAATAAAGAATCTGAAGTGGTACTAATTACTGATTACACCAGTTCTAGAACTAATGATTTTAGAATATGTTCTAAAATTTTTCCTGGAAGTATCAATTTTCGGAAAAATTGTTTAAACAAATTTTGTATTCATTTACTTATTTATTTTTTTTAAGTATAAATTAAAAAACAGTAGCAATTCTTCATAAAAAGAAGCCAGTTCTGTTAGTAATAAAGAGAATAACAATTTTTAAATAAAAAAAACTTTTATTTATTAAAAAAGCATAATTTTCGCTAAATAGTTTAAAATTAAAAAGATACGAATTTTAAAGAAAAATGTTTTTGTTTTATGTAGCAATTTTTAATTAAACTATTAATAACAAGTTCAACAATTACAAAAAAATAGTAAATAATAAGAAATTTAAAAATATGTATGTTTGTGTAGTGCTAAAATTTTCAAGAATTACATATGTATGTATGAATGTATGTATGTATGTATGTATGTATGTATGTATGTATGTATGTATGTATGTATGTATGTATGTATGTATGTATGTATGTATGTATGTATGTATGTATGTATGTATGTATGTATGTATGTATGTATGTATGTATGTATGTATGTATGTATGTATGTATGTATGTATGTATGTATGTATGTATGTATGTATGTATTTTTCAAAAGGATTTTTTTTTTAAATTTTAAAAATTTAAATTTTCTTAATAACACTAAACCAAAGTATACTTATAACTTCAGCATCTACTGTTAATTGCTTTGAATTAATCTAGTGAGTATACTATTTAATATACATCATTTTGAATTAACATATGAGTACTATCAAGATATTGTTAATACACAAGTATGTTATAAAAATAAAAAAATAAAGCAAAGATTTTATTATTAAAACTATAAAAACCATTAAAAATTTATTAACAAAATATTTACATACAATACAATTCATAAATAATACATATGAACATGCTCCTCGTATTCATTTAATCACATAAATACCAATTTATGACAAACGCTTGTGACACACACGCTTTCAATTTATACCGCCAAACACACACTCCAATTTCCAAATTGAAGAAGGAAAAGGAAAAAAATTATCGTTTACTTCACAGTCTTATAAAAATCCGATTTACGATTGATGAACACGATTTTTGACGTTTGTCAATAATGAAATAAATGTCTGTCTACAAATGTCATAAAATAATAATAATCTTTATGTTTCTCTTACTTTATTCCCTACAACATTTAACTCTAGTTGCGTTCATAATTGTTAAGATTTTGATTTTTACGAGCAAAAAAACCAACCAACCATTAATGTTTTACATGCAGATGTATCCTTTTTGTTGTTGAGTATTTTATATTCACCAGTATTTATATGACCCATTTCAAGTACAATGATTCCATTGCCATATTTGAGCAGAAATTCATATTTTAATAAATTCAAAGTCATCTTAATTAAATGCGACGTTGAAACAGATTTTCATTAAAATTTTATTTTTATAATTTCATTTCTATTTGGTTATTTTGTTACAATAATAATTTGATTTTAGTGCATTTTTAAGCGTTTATCTAATATTGGGCATATGCAAGTTGAAATATTTATATTTTTATGCATTTATAGTTAATGCTTAAAAGAGATTTTGATTTTTACGATTATTGATAAGTGTCATGTGGCGTATTTGTAAAAACGCCTATAAAAATTGTTTGTAAATATAATTAAATATTTATTTAAAAGAAATATTTACTTATAAATATTATGAGTTTGGCACACGAGTGTTTGAATAATTTATTA
The DNA here is from genome assembly GCA_951394005.1 of Protophormia terraenovae. Classification (NCBI taxonomy): domain Eukaryota; kingdom Metazoa; phylum Arthropoda; class Insecta; order Diptera; family Calliphoridae; genus Protophormia; species Protophormia terraenovae. The sequence continues at coordinate 170,525,023 of OX596073.1, read as the reverse complement.
TTATAAACACAAATGCATATTTATTAATTTTTTTTTGCTATTTTTAGTGATCTTTATATGAGAATCATGAGTGTTTTAATATAGAGGATTATTAAAAGATTATTTGGAATATATATTATGAGAAATAAAGAATTAGTATCATATTTCTTCCCATTTTTATAATTTATTAAATATATTTACTCTTCGGATATTACTACTTATATTAATAGTAATGTCCTTATAAACATTTTCTTAAAGAGTCTTCAAAAATAAATTATTTTAACCTATAAATATTTAAAATTAAAATAATTTGATTTATTTATTTTTAATTTAAAGAAGCATTATTTTAATTTTATTATTATAATTTGATTTTAATTATTAGCAAAATATTTATTTTTTATTTACAAAATCATAATTTATTTGCTCACTTTTCATCTGGCAACTCTTGCATACATACTCCTTACTCACTTATTTGCATACTCTCTACAATAACAGTGATTAGACAAAATTAATAAGAACATACATACTCACATATACATATATTCTTAACTACCATTCTCTTCTTTTACTTTAATTAATTAGAAATTTTCAAGTGTTTGGTTGTTTAATATTAATTGTTATTAATTTATTAAAAAATATTAGTAAATTATAATAGAAAGTTAAAATATTTTTGCATAAAAATATAAAATAAATGTTAAGGAATACTTGTGTATAAAAATTATAGTGAAATAACTAAAGTAAAATAATGAAAAAAGTGAAAGAAAAAAAATTGTTATTGATTTCAATAAATTTTTTCCTGTTTATTCTTTGATTTGTTATTTTGTTTTCAATAGTGAGTATTAAAGAAATAGTATAATGTGTTGTTTTTGTAATATGCAAAATTAAATGTAAGGCGTAAATAAAAGTGAAAGAAAAATGGGTAATATGTAAATGTATATAAAAAATGCACCGTACAGGGAGCTTATTTTAAATTGTGTTAAATTTGTTTTCATTAAAATATAAAAATTAACAAAGTACAAAATATCTACGGTTAATAAATAGGTGAGTGCATAACTTTTTTTTTATTTTTCTAACACACATACAAATTTAATTGAAGTCTTGAAACTCATTAAGATCCCTTATTCACTTAAATAGTAAATATTTTCTATGCTATTTATATAATTGCAAATATTGAAGTATCAATTGAATGTACATGAATATGCATTTATAAAAACAAAAATAATTATTTATAAAATTTAATTAAGCCTTTGATATTGTGTATTATTTACTGTATAACAACGTACAACAAAATCTAAAATTTTTGTGAAATTTATGCGCATTAAAATGTTTTCCTCGAATAAAACTTATATGGAAACTATGTTCAGTTATGAACCGATCCTCTTGAAATTTAGTGACGCCATTTATCTATTATCTATATATTTATATAAAAATAAAACTGTGTTTGTTTGGACTTTATAGACAGCTAAATTAATGGACCGATTTTCTTGAAATTTTTACTGTATCATTTTACAATACTCGAAAGTAAATAGACTGCTTCATTTTTCGGTAGGAGTATGGGGAATGGTAGCCCCCATACAAAGTAAATATTTATTATCAAAAATCTACAGAACTATTGCAGATCAAATCCTGAGATTTTGTGGAGATAATTTTATTACCAATCTCCATAATTGAGATGAAAATGGGGCGGGTAGGTTGAGAGGGAGTAATACCCCCAATAAAAGAAATTACTAATTATCAGATAACTTAAATACTGTTGAGGCCAAAGTCTTAAAATTTTGCTGGAATATCTTCCTCATTAACCACCAAACTTAAAATGAAACCAATAGGACCAGGGGAAATGATAAACCCATACAACGAAAATATTAAATATCGTATATAGTAGAAACTATTACAGCAAAAGTTTTAATATTTTGTTAGAATAACTTTCTTTCAAACCTCCATAAGTTCAGATGCAAATGGGATGGGTAGAACCTGGAGAAATGGTATTTCCCATACAAAGCAAATATTTTTAGTGCTATATTTAATGAACTATTATGGCAAGAACCCTCAAATTTTGTTGGAACTACATTCTTATATTTGATGTATTTAAAATTATTATATCTACAGAATTATTTGTTGAAACATCTCAAGGACATTTAAGGATAAAATACTTGAATGATATTTGTGATCTGATTAAAGGATCTGAAAAGTTGAAAAAAAAAAATTTAACTGAAATTTTTTAATCATGTTTTATCATTTGATGCCCATATTGATATTATTGTCCAAGTGACAGATTTAAAAATAATTTATAAAAAAGTTATTATTTTTTAAATTTTATGTCTTTTTAAAAGGACTTTCGAACGCGAAATCAAAAGCTCAGTATGCAGTCCTATCATAAAATGTATCTGCTATCATGGGTATATAATAGAGTATCCAATTATTCGGGTTTTCATATTAATCGGTTTGTTTGACAAATAATTATTCGAAGTTAAAAGTTGATCGGTTAATAACCGATTAATGGCAAATTATTCGATTAACCGAATAGTCTCAGTAATACATATTAGACATATAAATAAGACTAATTGTAATATTTAATCCATTGAAATAGTTATTTATAATCTTAATATAAAACATAGAGTTTATTTTATTAGTTCTTTCTGCCATTTGTATGAAAAAATTGCACTTTTCGACCTAGAAATAAAAAAAATTTTCTCCTAATTCAACTTTTTTTTATTAAATCAGTCTTTTTTATGTAACTCTTTTTATTTTCTGTGTGTGAATCATTTTTTGCCATAAAAGTAAAAATTAATATTAATATTTTTACGTACATTTGATGATGAACATTAAAATATTTGTGACTTATATAACTCTGAATTTTCTTAAAACTACATTTGCGGAATTTCTATTGTTACAAGATCAATATTTTAATATTTTTATGTCGCATTTTATCAAATTAATTAAAAATTGTTTAATAAAAAAAAAAATATGCATAACACAAATTTTCATTTTCAACAGATCTTTTTAACAACAAGTATTTGAAAAAATAGCAACCAAATCTCAACGTTTTATAGCAGAACAATTCATTTAAATTTTTTTATAGTATCTTTTGATAATTGCATTACTTCTAAAGCACATGTCAATGTACACTTATTGATACTTTGAAAGAAATAAAAAAGTACTTCCATAAAAATTTATTTTATTTATTTAAAAAGACATAAATTTATCTTAAAAATAAAAAAATTCTAAATTTATAACTCCAAAAAAACTAAATTTCGATTAATCGGTTATTCGACACAAATTATTCGGATTATTCGTTATTCGAAAATAGACAATTTTAAATTATTCGAACAGTTAATTGACCAAAATTTATCGGATAACCGAATGACGGTTAATCGATTGAATGCCCTAGTATATAGTCTCCTTCATGTGTGAAAAATGCTGTTGTATGGAGAACAAATGTGGGAACAAAACAAGATTATCAGAAGATTACCAGAAGCAATAAAATCACCGGTTTAGCAGAATAAGCATTTTTCGAATATTAAAAACTTTTTTAAGTTCTGCTTTTTTGATAAAAAACTAAATTTTTTTACCCAAGGAGTTAATTTATATGGTCACGTTATATATCATTAAAAAGCTATTTATAATTGCTTTTAAAAGGTATCAATATAATTTAGATCAGATATCTATTAACAAAGGTATTCAGATAAATATATTGAATTTGTAAACTAAGAGGGAGCAGACAACATTTTTTTCTATTTCACTATAATAACAAGAAAATTAACTATTGAATCAGTATCAAAAATATTTAAAAATCAATAGTTCCGGTGATCTTGATTTATGCCAATACGAGTAAACATTTTACAAAAACATTAAAATGCATCTTAAAGATTTGTAGTTTTAAACAAAAAATTTATCTATCTTTAGCAAAATAATTTGTAAATGAGATTTTTTGGATTCATAAATTTAATAATTCTTTTAAATATATTTAAACCTTGGTATAAATTGAGACCACTGATTCACTTCCCATTTTTTTTTAATTTTTTAATCAATAGTAAGTACTTTTAACGGTAAAAATACTGACTTATATTTTTCAAAAACGTATTTCATTAAAAATCATATGAAAAATATTGTTATTAAAAATTCGGCAAAATGAAAATTATTTACAAATAAAGAAACTTAAGAACTTTTGTCATCATAACATCAAAATTTTATTGCCAATTACATAGGTCAACTTTAAAAAGGTATCTTGAAAATCATGTTGCAGATATTGTAGGTATAGTCATCCCAATCTCCAGGAACATTCGGTTTTTCTCCATCACGTCACCCATTGAGATCTACGGTCTTTTGTCTGTTATATGAAATACAAATTTTCCCTCTACACCCACTCCTTACCCCCCATTTTTATGAAGGTTAATTGAGAAATTCTAAATGGGTTAAAAATGTGACGTGATGGAAAATTTTCATTTTACTTTCTAAACTGTATCAAGCATAAAGAATAATAATTTTGCAGAATTATTAGAGATGTTTTTTTTTTTTTTTTACGATTTTGTTGTGTTAACTATTACTTAGTTGTAGAAAAAGGACATTACAATTAAGTATTTTTCTTCCTAAATCAAAAATTTTTATTTATAAAAAATAAATAGCTTAACTCAAACATACGAAACTGATTGTTATAAAAGTGAAACTGCATTGCAATATTTTTTTTTTTTCTTCTTAAAAAGAACCTCTGAAATTTTAATTATTATTGCACATGTGTATCTAATATTTTATTGTTAATTGAGATTGACCATCGGCACACGTCAATTTGGCGCATTTAGAAAAATATTTGTAAACATTTAGTTTTTAACAACAACATACAGTCAAAAACAAAAGTCGACATACAATTTGATAAATATTGAAATGTATTTGGCTTCTATTTCAAAAATCAAGCATAGTTTAATACTTGAATAATAAAAATGTATGTATGCACTTCTCTTTTATCTTCGAAATAATTTTTAATATTTTAAATATTTGCCAGTATAGGGTTTTTATTCACCTTATTAATTTAAAATAAAATTTAAGATTAACGTAATCGTTCGAAAACTTTTACACTTCACTGTAATCTATCTACAATATTATCATTAATACTTGTACGTGAGCAGGAACACATTATATTCTCTTAATGATATTTGGCGGTAACATAGAAAAAAAAAAAACAACAACGAAATCAACAAAATTTGTTTAAAATTGTAAGATGACTCAAGCGAAAATCCAAAGAATTATGAAAAACTCAATATTAATTTTTAACTAAAACGTAAATGTAAATATTTTTAAGTAAATTTACGGAAATGAATGGCAAAACAAAAAAAAATCTAATTAAATGGAGGAGGAGAAGAAAATAAAACTGGGCTACTAAACAACCTAGACAATTTGCAAATGTTTGAGGCAGCTTTTTGGGATTTTTTTTCTAAGAAAATTTTTTTATTTTGTTTCATTTAAATATTTCGGTTGAACTCAATAAAGTAAAAAAATAAATAAAATATTCAACAAAATCATTTAATTGAAAGTTTATCCGTTAAGAAATTATAAATTAAATTGATTTGAAAATAATTTGCAGGCGGCGCGGCGTAGCAATGTAGTACGAGAAGAGAAAAAACTAAAATAAAAAATAATGTAATGAATGCAAAAGTGAAAAGCTAGACGCCACTTATCCGCTGTATGTGAATTTTGACTTTTGTTAATGCTGTTGACGTTTTCATCGTTGTTTTTGTTGTTGCAGCCGCTGTTAATTCCGCTAACAAAATAAAAAAAACATTCGCAATATTTGCAGCCTGCCAACACAAATTGAAAAGTAAAGCATAACATTTCACAAAGACGCCACCAAGACGTTGTGGGCATGGCCCTTAACATGCCAGCCACTTCATCCACAAATTATTATCACTCTTCAATACTCTCTACATTGGTAGGCGACTGCAACAGACACATGATATGATCTCTAATAGACACACATTAACAAGCGGATCATAGCTAAATTTCAATTGACATCTATTGAGAGGTAAAAATTTTTAACTCAACATTTTTACCTACAAGCATGTGAATGTGTACGAATGTATGTGGCTGGCATGTTGCAACATTAGAAGTAATAGTGCTAATTTTACTTTTGTTTATTTAAGAGGAAGTCTTGTATTATTTTCTTAAAGTTTTATGCTATTTGGCCGAGTTTAAATTTTATTTCATTTTAGTTAATTTAGGTTGACGCCATACAGAAATTTTGTTGTTTAATTTTTTGCACATTTTTTTTCTATGTTTGCATTTATTTCTTCTCTCTCGGCGAGAAGCGTGTACAAGAGGCAGCACCTTGCAACTTAATTCACGGCGTTAGTGCTTGTCGTTTCACTGTCATTGCAGTTATGTAGACATCACGTCGGCATGCATTATTTAAATTTCTTAGTGACTTTTTTGAATTTGTTTAAAATTCTCTTCATTTTTCAAATTGTTGTTGTAGGTTGTTTTTGTTGCTGTTGCGAAATTTAAATAAAATTTATTCATAAAATAATAGATTTCTATTTTGTTATAATCTTATAGCTTAAATGTAAATAAATATTTGTGCTTCATCAGTTTCGTTTGTAAAGAAAATCCTTAACATAATTTTCTTATAAAAAGTTGTGGTATGATTTGACTGGAAAGAAATTTTTTGTTTGTTTTTGCTTTAAGACCCCTAGTTTTTGGAAAATATTAATAAACATAAACTTTTATAATTTTTGCATTAGAATTTATTTTAAATGATCTAAAATTTTCTGGATTTTTACTCTAAATATTTTTAAGTTAAAACAAAAAATAAACACTGTTCCAAAATGAACATAAAATTTGCATATCATGTGGGCTAAAATCGTGACCACCACTATATATCTGTATATATAATTTCCTAAGTATTTTTAATATTTCCAGAGCTTTCTCAAGTTCCTAGATGACGTAGAGAGTTTGAAATTTCTATCAGAGATAGGAGATAAGTGGATTTATGTATCATTTTCCTAGAGTAAAGAGAACCGGTTCAAAACTAGTCACGTGACAGGTTCTCAGGGCTAGTGACCGGTCCCAGTTCCGGAACTTTATATGAGAAGAACCTCACACTTTTACATGGTGTTGTCATTGGAGGTGGCTAATTAGCCCCTTGGGACTGGTCACAGAATAGGTCCTAGGACTGGTCCAAGAGGACAGTTTCAGTAACGATTAATGTAGTAAAAAATTTTATAAAAATTCGGCAATTTTTTACTTTTTAAACATTATTTTTATTATTATGTTTATTTCATTTTTTTAATTTTTCGTTAATGTCGATGGCGGCACCCCGGCTCGAACCCTTGTTCATCTGACGTATGTTATGTTTTATGGTCTTCAACGCTTACCACTCAGCTACTGATTGTTATTGCGCGCGAGTTGCTAATTGCACACTTAACGAGCATGTTATAAATTAACTCTCAACTGTTAAATAGTTAGTGTGTTTGTGTCAACTGGTTCTCAATTGAAACTTTGGTGACGAGTTAGGTGTCAATTGGTACTCAACTGGTACAGAGGAACCGGACCATTACTGCAATTGTCACAAATTTCCCGCAGGGTTTCTAAGCATTTATTCTCATACCTGAGCTTTCTGAAGGTAAATTTAATTAATTCGGAATACAAAAATATTCGTCTTACAAATCTTAACCAGAGCTAGATTTTGAAATTTCTATCAGGGAGCGGAGATAAGTGGATTTACATGTCATTTTCTCTCTCTAAAGCTCTCTGACAACGTGAAAAACTAAAAATCGGCCAGATTTTTCTATCAAGGTATCCCCGAATGTCTCCGATTTTTTTATGATATATTTTTTTATAGTCTGTTTTCGTTTTAAGAAATTTGTATTTGCTATTCTCATTGTTTGTTCTCCAAGTCCTACGAAAACTGATTTTGTATTTCGGCAAGAGAGCACATAACGTCGATATATATATTTTTTTTTTTTGGTTTTAAAAAGTTTATAGCCTATTTCTCTATGGCGAACGTAAGCTTTCTTTCGACTTCTAAGCGAACAAAAACTGATTTGGATTTCTTTTTATTATTTTTTCCTTTTTATAACCACCATAAAAAAGATGGGGGGTATATTGATTTTGTCATTACTTGTATAACATGTCGAAGGAATCATCTATCACAGGATAGGTCCCAGGACTGGTCCAAGAGGACAGGTTCAGTGTCGATAAATATATTAAACATTTTATACAAATTCGGTAATCGTTTATGTTTTAAACATTATTTTATTACTATTTTCATTAAGTTTATTTTTATTTTATAATTTTTCGTTAATTCCGATGGCGGCACCCCGAATCGAACCCATGTTCATCTAACGTATGTTATGTTTTATAATCTTCAACGCTAACCACTCATCCAGTGATTGTTATTGCGCACGAGTTGTTTATTGCGCACTTAACAAGCATGTTATAAACTGATTTTCAACTGTTAAATAGTGAGTGTGTTTGTGTCAACTGGTTCTCAATTGGAACTTTGGTGACGAATTTGGTATCAATTGGTAATAAACTGGTACTGAGGGACCTGTCCATTACTACAATTGCCACAAATTTCCTGCAGGGTTATAATAGCTAAATTCTTCTAATGTTTTCACCGTTATTTTAATTACACTGATAAAAGCTTCGTATCTTAGATCTTAAGTAAATTTTCCGCTTCTACTCCTAGTATTTATATTTATACTTAGCCATATAGATAAAAAGATTTTGAAGTTGCAAATTAGTCGCTGACTAGTTTATTTATCAAATATTGTTTTTTATAATAAAAGAAAAACTTAGATAGATGAATAGTATTATATTTTTTTGTTATTCTCTAATTCTCTTTGTACCACCTTTATCGTCATTTAAATTTCTTAAAAATAAACATCTTTTGTATCTATTTAAACGACACATTTCGTTACAGTATGTTTCGTATATTTTGATAATTAAAGAAACAATTTAATTTTTTTTATCCACCACAAATATTTAGATTAAACCAAAATGTGATGTCAACCATCTGGATTTAGTAGTAAAAAAATTAAACAAACACTTGACTAGAAAAAAAAAAAATTCTAGATCCTAAAATCTAAAACAAACATTTGATACACGAATAGAGAATTGAATTTGATTAACCGTTGAAGTGTCTTGATGTCAGGGAATAGAGGAATATTGTTTGCATATGGTGTGGTAGTAGTATGGACACGATTTTCAGATACAATATGTTATTTTTTTTATTTTGCTTATATGGGGAAAAAATGACGCAATAGCAATGCCACGCTACTTAATTAATAATTATATAGAGCGAAAATTAAAAGTAAATATAAATACAAATGTTTTATATCTACAACGAATTTTCTATGCTCTACAGCAGGAATTTTGTTATAGAATTTAAATAAGAAAAATTCTTTGTGAAATATTAAGTTCCAAACATGTACTTCGAAACAGAATATAATTATTGTAAGTCAATGGAAGCATGTCATAATGTCCATGGACATTATGTCCAATGTCCATGAACATTATCACACACAAGAAAAAGTCGTAGTGTCCATTATGACATTTCCTTGTATGAAAAATAATACAATACGAGAGTACACCTGGGGTGCTTCGCTACCCTTATAGTATTGAAATAAAAAAGTTTATACAAATATATACATGTGAGTTTTTTGGTATATGTATGAGTAGTAACTTTTACCGCTTATAACTTCTTAAATAATAAACGGATTTATATTGTGCACATCTATGAGAAAATATCTTTTTAATGGTATATTTTCTATAAAAGTCGCTTGTTTAGTGTGAGCGTAAAAGAGATTACAGGAAATGTGTTTGCCTATTAATTATATAGATAGATATGATAGAATTTCTTGACAAAATAAGCCATCTTTAGGATAAAAATACATCTGCCTTTCTAGACAGCTGGTCTTCGGACGGATGCAGGGGTTTTTAATTCTAGTTTATTTAAAATACCGGCTTCGCTTAATTAAAGTTTTTCTAAATGGAATGACTAATTGCATCCAGTAGATTTTATATCATTTTTCTCTTGGATGTTATGACACTTTCCAAGGTGGACACTATGACACATTTTTGTGTCCATGGATTTTATAACATTAGACATTATGATATGCTTCCAAGTCAGCTTCGTACTAAGTACTTATACCCTTCCCTTCTATCGTTTCAAATTAAATATCTTTGACAATTTCCTGGTTAATTTGTTATTTTAAAAAATCAAACAAATAATTTATTAAACGGCCTGCTAAAAAGATCATTTAAAATGTTCACGTTTTGTTTTTGGCGCTGCCATAAACAAAATTATTTAATAACATTTTAATATTGTAAATTAGACAAATTTCACACATTCTGTCTGTTACCGAAGTGACAAAAGGAATATGTGCGATTTAATAAAAATCAAAGAAAGAAAACAAAATTAAATAATAATTTTGTAATATTATGTATGTAAGTGCATGAATGAATGAATTACATTGCAACAAAATAAAAAATTCATGGGAAATTGTACTTAAAAATTTAGTAATTTGCCAAAAAATATTAACAAAAAACATTTTAATTTTTTTTACAAGACAATTGCGAAAAAATGCTGTCACTAAATTTCATTGTCGACGACAATTATGAATGAATTTTTAGATGGTTGTTTTAGAATTGAGCAGATACTTTTGGTTTTAAAGAATTAATTTTTTAATAGTTATTTTACCTTAAGGTAAAGAGTAAAATTATGCTAAAGTTGACACTATTTCCCTAACAGTTGACATTATTATCCCTAATAGCTGTGTTTTAACAGACTTAAACAATTCAGTTTTCTCAACGATAAACACCCAGAGGAAAGAGAACCGATTCAAAACTAGTCACATGACAGGCTTTCAAGGCTAGTGACCGGTTCCAATTCCCTAACTTTATATGGAAGGAACCTGTCACTTTTACATGGGGTTTTCAGTGGAGGTCGCTAATTAACCCCTTGAGATAGGTTATAGGACAAATCACAGGACTGCTCCAAGAGGACATGTTCAAAGTCGATTAATATAATAAAAATTTGAAGAAAAAATTTTATTTTTTATAATTTTATTATTTGAACTCACGTGCTTCTGACGTATCTTCAACGCTAACCACTCAGCCATAGATTGTTTTTTTGCGAGAGTTGCTAATTGCGCACCTATCATCTCCGTTAGAAATTTACTTTTAACTGATATTTAGTGAGTATGGTGGTATCAACTGGTTCTCAACTGGAACTTTGGTGATCATTTAGGTGTTAATTGTTACTCAACCGGTACTGAGGGACCGGTCCATTAGTGCAATTACCACAAATTTCCTGAAGGTCATTTTCAGAGCTTTTTAATTTTGGTCCTTTTTTAAAAAGACAAAATTTTTGCTGTCATACGAAGTTCGTATTACGAACTGAAACCAAGAGACAAAGAATGGAAAGAGAATCTTTTTTGTACAACAACAACATTTTTCTCTCCTCAGATACAAGTTCTGTATGAATTCAACACACTTCTGAGAGAGTGAGAAAAAAAATTTCGTTTTAAATTTAAGGAAAATTACACTTGCAACACATATTTTGAAATTTCATTTTAACTCCCGTAACACTGAGTATGTAATCCGTATCAAAAGATGAACATTTATGAAAATCTGGAATTTAGTAATTTTGAATTAGTAATTTTTAATACTCTTTTGTACAACTATGTGTGCTAATAAAATTTTACTAACAGAGTTAGGTTTTTTTTTGACAAGCCTTCCATTCTTTGTATTCTTTGGCAAGAGATTTCGTCTTTTAATCTCTGAAACGAAGTTTTTGAGAATGTTTCGGTAAAGGACAAACTATCTGCATTAATATTACACTTAACTTTTTTTTAATTGACTTAAGTTCTCGCGATATGGTTGCACTATATGTTGAAGCATATCTCCTAAACGACTTGTCTGATTTTGTTCAAAAGAATATAAAAAAAACGTTATAATTAAAATTATTTCCTAGTAGTTGTTACATTACTTTTTATTACGGTCTGCAGATATGGACATGTGAAGCCCATCTTCTGAGAAAAAACTAAATTTTATAAAAAATTTCCAGAATTTTTTTTTTTTTTTTCAATCATAAAGATAAATTTATTGCAAATGAAACAAGACATATTTCATTAAAATCAATGCATAACTTTTGATTTTATTCACAAATTAGTGAAAATATTCTTTTACAAAATACATAGAAAAATTAAAATGTAAAAAAATGATTTTGTGATTCCTATATCCGAATTGAATGAGTAACAGCTGAATGAGTGCCGCAGAAATTTTGTAAATCTGTGTTATTATTTCTTTAAGTAGAGTCGATGTTGATTGGCACTTGATCATTTAATACTTAGTAAGAAAAAATGGGATGTTTGTAATTAAGGGTCCTAGATACATTTTTAAAATATGGCCTTTCTTCCGTATTTTACGGTAAATGAAATATCTTATATCTAACGGAAATACCTACCTGATGTAATTTTTTAAAATTCAACATAACTTTAGGCTTAGTTTTTTAACACTTTAATGTTCCAAGAGTAGATAATTCATTTATATGAAAAATCGGTTAATTAGTAACATAGAATTGTTCAAGATAAATTAATGATTCATTATATATCCAGCTTGTATCTAGGCATAATTGTAATGCATTAAGTTATTGGAACTTTTTACTAAATTTTGATATGGCTCTAATAAATATTCAAGAAGTTTTAAAAGTTCTTCTTTTAAATTTTAAAAATTATTTCACTTGTTAATAATATATTGTTTTTGTAATTATAAAGGAAATTTTTAAGTTTTTTAAGACTATTTTTTTTCGCTTATAAAAACTTTTTTTAAATTTACTACAATATTTAAATACACAATGCTTCCTCTGAATATCCCTAATGTTTATAATAAAAGCCATCTATTTCTCTCTATTTAATCGCCCAAATTTTTTTTTTTCACTATTAATTCAATCACATCAATTTAACAAGATTTACCTCAATTTTTATTTCAAAATTTTCTAATATAAATATTCCCACACATTCGAACAACAACAACAACAATGAAAACAATAAACTATAAAAATAAAAACAAATTCATCTTTATTTCTTAGGATTTTATACACTCAAGCAAATTAATTAATCAAAATATTTATACACAATTCAAAAGTATCTTTGTATATATTAGATGTATGTAGACAAAGATGTGGGCATTTGTTGTTATTTCATTGATTTTTCAAATAAACAAATTTCTTCAAACGCTTTTTTTCTTTATACACACACCTTCCTTTTGAATTTTATAACGTATTTGGCTGAATGGCTGATGATATAAAATGCCAACAATAATAATTTCAAACGTGTAAATAAATCGAAAAGTCTATAAAAAAGAAAAAAAAAAAAAAGAAACAAAATTGTTTGGATTTTCTATATGGACTATAGACAAGGCATTGGCCGGTCAGAATAAGAAAAATCTGTTTGTCTATTGAAGATGAGGATGTTGCTGCTGGTGTTGCTTATGTTAATGATGGGAATAGATATAATTTGCTTGTTTGCAAAACTATTGGCTGTAGAACAACAATAACATCAATAACTACAACAACAATAATAATAAAAATATTAAAAACACCAAAAAGTAAAGAACTCAAATAAAAATCGTAATAAAAATGTATTTCATTTGAAAAACTATATGGGTGGTATATTTTCACTTTATTCTTTTTTATTCCATTTGGTTTTGTGATAAATGAAACACTTTTTTTTTTCCTTCTAGATTTTTTGCTTTTAGAATATGTTTCAGTGTGTTTTTAAATATTTCAAATATTTATGCCTAAATATTTGGAAAATATACAAAGGAAATAGCAAGAACAAACTAACTATAATTATTTGGCCAAAAGATACGAATTAAATTTTCATAATAATTGTGGGAGTTTTTGATGCATTAAGGGAACTGAAGGTGACCAGATAGTTTACTATGATCTATTTTCAAATATAGAGTATTTATTTTGGTTAATCTTGTAAAGATAATGTTGGGAGACGAATCAGTTAAGTTCAATGACCTTGTTATTCCTATGAGTTTGTAACTTTCGACCCAATACATGACGTTTTATCTTCGTACGAGCTGATAACCCGCTACTTGGTTAGCGGAAATTTTTATAAAAGGCTCTTTATATATTAAATTTAAACTTAGATTCTTAATTCCCGTGGGAACATTTTTAATAAAGGTGTTGGTTGTGTCGGCATTAAGAACAATAACTTTTTAAATATTTTACTTAAAACTGTTCCAAAATTTATAATAAAAAATAGGATTTTTGAAAACTACAAAAGGCATGTTTGATATTATTCTGATAAAAAAAGGATAATATTTTAAATTTACTTCTATGCTTTTGGTTTAGAAAGTTCGTAGGGAGCCAATAAAGTACCAATTTTTAACATCTTTAACATTCGAAAGTTAAAAAAAAAATACCGAAGTATTTTTATTAATATTTTTTACTATAAAGAATGTGACTAACAAAGCTTGAGAACTCTCATTCATAAATAAAAATATCTCCATAATTTTAGGTTTCTAATATTAGAATTCATCTTCATCATCTTTAACAAGAAAAAGTACCACAAATATCCCTTATGAGGATTTTGATTCACTTAGGACTTTACATCTTCAATTTTATGTTTCTAGGATGAATATTATAGAACATTCAACAAGTACTATTATAAGAACGAAAAAGCACCACAAAGTCTCTTCTTGTGGATTCTCAGACACTTAGGACAACATATCATTAATTTCTTGTTTGTAGGTTACATATTATAGTAAATTCAATAGGCACTATTAGAAGAACAAAAAGGTACCATAAAGTCCCCTCTGTAATTGTCACTCATTTAGGACCACATATTTTTAATTTCATGTTTCCAGTGTTATAATTAAAGAAAATTCAAAAAGTACCATTAGAAAAACAAAAAGGTATACATACCCCTTTTTTGTACATTTTTTCCCCATGAATATAACAATAAAATGTATTCCAAAAAGTTTCTATGTTATAGTCGGATCCCATATTTAAATACGCATAATATTATGTCAATAAATAGAAAAAAATGTTTATAAAAAGTTCCAAAAATAGGTACAATTTTTATCCCTTAAATGTTTGAATTTCAAAAATTGAAAATTTGTATTTGTCATTTTTCAATAAGTACGAATACGTTGTAAATTTTATATTTATGTTGACTGGTCTAAGAGATACATATGGTGCCTAAAAAGTACCAAAATACAGTATTTACCCTTTCAAAAAGTACCAGACACCTGTTCAATTATTTTTTACACTTATAACAAAAACTATTCAACTTTTTTTGTATCTCTATTAGTTGAGGAGATATAAGGTTACCGATTTTACCCGTTTTTACCCCTTTTTTTACCCCCTTAACATTCAAATTTCCAAATTATTATGGATCTATATGGAGGGACTGACTGACTGTGGGATGGTGAATCAGTCAGTCAGTCACGTTACTCTTTTATATATACGATAGTAAACCTAGGGTGCTTCGCTACCCCTACAGTATTCAAATGAAAAAAGTATACAAATATATACAGTTTTTTGGTATATGTATGAGTAGTAACTTTTACCGCTTTTAACTTCATAACTACTGAATGGATTTTAGTAAAATTTATATTCTGAACATCTATGAGAAAATATGTTTAGTGTGGGCGTATTAATGATGTTTATCACTTCATCGTTATAAACATCATATCTTGGTCCAGAGTTCTTTAAAAATGTAAGTGACAAATTTAATTGAAATTAAACAGCTTTTTGCTTAGACTGGCCCTCACAATTTTCAGTTTCATTTAGTTGGTTACGTTGATCATTTATATTTTTCTAATAAACTTTGAAAGTTTAAAAAACAAATAAATATTTTAAATGAATTTTTACCTAGAAATTACTGTATAAAACAACAACAAAAAAATAGATCCCCCAAGCATTTGAAGATCTAATTTTACAAACTCATTCATTAAACGCAATGAATGTGTCGTAGTAGTCTGATGACCGATGTCTATTTCTGAAACAATTTTATTAGTCTACTCGTACAAAAAAAGTACATTCAAATGTTTTTTGTACTAAAAATATTGTTACGCTACTTAACTTATTCATGTCGTATGCTCCATCAGTCAACAAACATGCAACATTGTTGCCGGTTCTTAATTTTTTTTGAGATCTTACTCTCTAATACTCTAAAATAATTCAAAATACAAATTGGGAATATCACAACAACAACAACTAAAAAAATAAAACACTTAAAATCATTAGCTCAATGTAAACAAAAACATTTTTCCAAAAACAACTACTACCAGGGAAATTTTTGAAAACCTCAACAGCGCCGGGGAGGAAAATACAAAAGATCTTTGTATGATTTTGCAAAGAAATATTTATTACAAATTATTTAACGATCCTTTTTTTTGTAGTAGTTGAAGAATTTACGATCAATCGTAAAATTCAATTGCCATGCAAAAACTAATGAGGCATTTGAAGAAAACAAATGGTCACTACCGCTACGTCTTAGACGTCTGTCAACTGAACGTGTAATGGTCTAAAATAAAGACAACAAAATTAAATTATTTTAGCTTTGAGTAAAAATTAAAAATATGTTTAAACAAAGACATAGATGATAAACTAAAGTGTATTTTTTTGTGGGGAAAATTTACCTTGATCGTTTGATGTAACAGATGAAAATTTATGTATATAATTGTACAGTAGGTGAGATAAGTTGAAATACAGAAAGACAAAAAATATTTATACGATTTAAAATATTAATTTGTATTTCTGTTGTCTTCTGACAACACTAAACTACTGATTAGATGTAGATAATGTATTAAAAGTGTGAGTACTAAATACATAGTGAAATAAGAAAGTGACCTCGTAAACACAGCTGATTTGCAATTTTTTCATGTGCGTACCTCGCGAAACTGTCAAATTGTTTTTGATTTCGTATGTTATATTTTTTGCTGCGTTTATTTACACTTCTTCTTCATTTTCTGCTCATAGCATTTTGACATTATGTGCAGTAGTTTTTTACCACTAACAAAATAGAAGCAATTGTTTTTTTTTTTTTTTTGTAGATGTGCGGTCACTTTATAATTTCATTATCATTATCCGTTCCGCGACGGTGTTTGTTGAAGGGGAGTCCAAGTTTTTAATTTTAAATTAATTAAATTTACTCCGCGATTTATATGAATTATTTTAACAATTTTATTTAGTTATAGAAACACAAAAAAAAAAAAAAAAAAAAAAAAAATAATAAAAAAAATGTTCTTTTTACAGCGATTTTTCACGGAAATTTTATGTATTGAAATAAAAAGCTGTCAACACTGTTCTTACATAAAAACGTAGAGCGACCCCATTTGATTTGACTAATACGTTTGTGAGTACTCGTTACATTAACATTTACGATAGAGTAATAGAGCCTTTATACTTAAGTACATGAGAGATCCATTACTCCAGTGCACCACCATATCCATCATCACAGTGCACCATATTATTACTAGTAACTACTGTCGCTTGTGGATTCACATTTTTATTTCCTTAAAAGCTATCACTGATAATATCAAGCTTGTTGACGATATCGTATTTACGGTTATAAATCAATCAACCTAATTGGTCAGTCAATTTTTTTTAAGTTCTTTCACTGTCGTCTTACTAATAAGCACTCATCATAACCTGGACCAGAGTTTCGAAAGAATTAATTAAATCGTAGCTTAATTCCTTTAAATCTTAATTCTGAATTGAGAAATACAAATTTTTCATTCCAAAATACCAATACTCAAAAATATAATTCAATAGCTTAATTCAAAGGCTTTTGTTTGAATAGAATTAATTCCTTATTGTATTAATTCATAAAGAATTCATTCAATTTTTGTTAATTCAAATCTTCTCCAAATGGAATGAAATATTTTTCTTTTATTCAATTTGTAATATTTTGTTTTTTAATCTTTTACAAAATGAATTTAAAAATTATTTTCTAAAGCAAATTTGTAAAAGATTTGAATTGATGAAAATTTGAATGATTCAATATATTTTTTAAGCTTGAATTGTAAAATTGATGAATGAATTCTTAAAGGAATTAATTCATTGCAGAATTAATTCAATTCATATGAAGTACAAAGAATTTAAGACTATGAATTAAATTATTTGAATGCTTTAAAAGAATGACTAGGAAAATAAATTTAATTCGATTTAAAAAAATTAATTAAAGAATTAAGACTTTCGAATCTTTGACCTGGACTAAATTAAGAGATAAAACAATTATGTACGATGTAGAAAGAAAATCCTTAATGCGCTGATTGTCAACACCTGAGATTTGGACAAAAAACTTGTTAGCTACATATTAAGTGATTTTTAGGTCAATGATTTCAGTTTGGACTTAAAGTCCCAACCAGTCAACTTTGCGACGCAATGTAGAATGAAGAAAAGTAGCGTGAATTATTTTTTACAAACAGTCAACAAAACTAAACGTATCATATGTTCTTGAACATTCACTGTATAAACAACCCTGTTTTTGGTTATTTTGCAAAGAAAATAAACTACAGGGTTGTCAAAAAGTCACGTAGCTACGTAAAACTATATTTTCAGTAGATTTCTGCGATTTTTTTTTGTCAATGGCTACTTATACACATCTGCATAAAGCAAGTTGAAACAGTTGATTGCGATACGATGATTTTTTGTTGACTGGTTGGGCCTTTAATAGATAACTACTCCAACCCTTCAAAGTGCAGCCTTAAAGATCGTTATAGGCAGCCTACAAATTAGTTCTTCAAGACATATACTAGTCAAGGAACAAAGCAGTTGCTACTGCGATGTCATCCGAGGGAACAGCTCAACTTTATTCGTAATAACACCGAGACATGTTAGGAGTGACATTCGTATACTAAAAGAACATCCAGAGGCATCTTAAGAGTCCTTTAGCTAATAGCTTTGAATACAAATTACTTCGAGGTCATATTTTCTTCTGGAATATTAGCAGATGAAACAATCAAAATTAAACAGTACTCAGAGTCTCAACCGAGGTATGTTAAGAATGCTATTTATATATACCAAGAGAATATTAGAAAATATCCTCAGAATCCTTTAGATCACAGCTGGTATATGGAAGCTTTGAACTCTAGAATATGATACAAGACCATTAAAGACAACGGGGTAATAGTAAGGAATGCGTTCGAAAAAATCTTAACATATGTAAAATTCTGTAATTCGCGAACGGTTGATCTTAGAATTTTGGCTTTTTTATATTTAATTGATATTATATTACAGTTCACAGAAAAATATAATTTTTATAGTTCTAACCATTACTTAGGAACTCGTGGACCTTTTATGATAAGCCTTACATTAGAGATTTAATAGTTCTTTCAGTCACTTTTTTGAAACCGTTTGCCGATCTCATTTTAAAATCTCCGATATTTTGGGACACCTTTTTTGTGCTCTTCAATTCTCTTTTCACAAGAGCCCAATATCTCTCCACTGGTCTTGGGTTATTGTTTTTGGATCACTCCAGAGCTTTCTTACCGTAGTGACATGATACCAACTCGGGCCAAAAATACAGTGGTGGCCATGAGGTTAGCACACTTGCTACTGCCTATCTTTAAAAGCAAATATTTTCTGTATTTCTTTATTTTTTTAATATTTCTTTTATATACGTGTAACGTGTCTTGCTAAGAACACGTCACAATATATTTATTGTCATTCCTATATATATCTTTGCTATTTTTCTGTTCAGAATAGAATAACCGTCAAAAAACACTGGACAGTATTTTAGCACAAAATAAAAAAAATCTATTCACATTTAAAAAAAGGAACAAAACAAAAAACTTATTTCACTATAAACTTAGTACTTAATTGGGTATCCATTATTTTTTATTACAGCATGCTTTCCACAAGTCCCATAAAGCGCTCCACTGAAGTAGCATACCAAGCTTTTTCTATTTCTGTCCATAAATCTGCCAAATTTTTAGGCTTTGCTCTCATTACGTGCTGCTCCACATCATTCCAAAGGTTCTCAATAGGATTGAGATCCGCAGATTGGGCTGGCCATTTTAACACGTTAATATTGTTCTCTTCCAAGCAACTCCTCACTAAGCGTGAGTAGTGTTTTGGGACATTGTCGTGCATAAAACTCCACCTAAGTGGCATGTTGTCCTCTGCATAAGGCATCATTTTATTCAGTTGTATATTCTGGTATACATATTGGTCCATACGTGTATCAATCTTGCATATAGAACCAACGCCATGCCCAGAAAAAGCTGCCCACACCATCAAATTTCCTCCACCGTGTTTTATTGTTTTAGAATTGTACTTTGGATTGTGTTGCATGTTTGGAGGACTCCATACATACCTCTTACCATCCGATCCGAATCTACAAAACTTGGATTCATCACTCCAGAGGACATTTTTCCAAAAAACGAATGGCTTTTCTAAATGCTCACAAGCAAAGCACAACCGATGAAACGTGTGGCTTATGCTGAGAAATGCATCCACGTAAATTTATTTTATTAAGTCTTCTTCTTATTGTTCTGCAGGACACGTTGATACCATATTTTCTTGAAATTTCCCTCTGGATTACGGTGGAGCTTTTAAAAGGATCTTCGACAGAGGTTCTATATATTAAAGAATCCTCTTTACGTGACGTTTTTCTGGGCCTAGGAGCCTGTGTAACATTTTTTCATACTTCATACTTCCGAATATGGTTTAGTGCATTATAAACAATCTTTCTGGAACATTCCAAAGTATTAGCCATCTCACTTATGCTTATTCCTTTTGAGTACATCTGTTGAATAATCTTACGTTGTTCCTCTATTCACCACTTTTTTTTAGACATGTCTAAATAATGTTTATTTATTTAATTTTTTATCTTCATTGATGAAATAATATCTAAGCTTACCAATTGATTATTTATATTCACAAAAAACATATACAAAATTTAAATATACTTGCTTGTGCCTATTACTGCACTTAAATTAAAAATTAAAAGAGAATTGCGATAGAATGCAAAAAAAAGTAACGGGACTTATTGCAGACACCATAAACAACACTAAAAACCAAAAATTTTTAATGAGACGAAATAATTTTTTTTTTAAAACAGTAGATATGATGTGTGCTAACCTCATGGCCACCACTGTATGTGGACACATTTTGCTCTCTTATGAAAGGAAGAAACCTTTTCTGCAAACATTCTTTAATGTATATTTCGGTACTTATAGAGACGACTGTAACAAAAGACTTTCTTGTTTTGTCGCAACTGAATAAAGCTTGTCATATCAGGAATTTTTTAAGAAATTTTTCTGCCTTTGGGTCCTAAATGTATCTTCAACAACTATGTTTTCAACTCCGCATTAGCTTTAACTTTTCGCTCCAAATAGTCAGAGCACTGAGCTAACCGGGCTACTTTTCTACCAGATGTGTTTGGAGTTCCCTGCAATATGCTTTCAATTTTATTGCCCTTCACAATATCATCTGGACCTTTTTTTACTTCCCGAACCAGGTTTCCTATCAATAGTCAAATTCTTCTGATACTGTTTAATAACATTCCAATGTTATTTTGACAACAGACATTTAATTTTTTGGCCAATTTTTTGTAAGGCAAATATGTATTTTTATGAAAATTTTTAATAATTTTAGCACATATTTCATTTTCGTCACTCATTTTGATCAAACTCACATGGTTGTCATTAAAATATTAACTGACATATTTTTCAAAGCCATCCCCAAACTTATAATTTACAAACGATATATCCAAAAAATCCTAATTTCCTTATACCTAATGGAGTTATATTGATTGTACATTATTTTTCCTATGAATCAAGTGTAGATTTACGTTTTCTTCGTTTGCTTTAAGAATAATAACACAGTCTACCAATATCTCACATTGAAATTGGTGTTCCCTCGTAACAGTGATAAAAAGTTTAGAATGAATGGGGTGATTGTAGGGCTAAGGGGGGTTCACTACTTTTCAATGAGGTCAGAATCTTTTTAGAGGATACAATGAGAGTGTCTCCAGACTCAAATATATCATATTGTTGTACAAGCAGAATACAACTTCTTCATCTCATCACGCAATTGATTTCTTGGTATTAATTGAAAATATTGTAAGGAGTTTTTTCCTTCCTAACCATTTTTGGAAAGATTAGTTCGTCTATCGTTGAATTAAACCAAGAAGTGATATGTCAGATAAATACGAAATTTTATACATACATTTACAAGTTAGAACAGTGACCAAATTGTCTCTTTTTCCTCCTCATTATGACAACTTTAGTAAGTCGAGGTATAATTTTCAAAACTTGCCTACATTATTGCCTTATAAATTTGCATAGAATCGTTAATGAAGTCGACATCGCTAATTCAACAAGTATAATTATTTAAACACACATCAATGCACTCTCATTATTTCCATTCACTGAAAATTTATAGCACCAAATTTATATTGACGTTAAAACGTCACGGCTACAAAACAAAAAATCAAATTTTCTACGCATTTTTAATTAAATTTTATTATAATTTTTTTTTTTTTTTTTTTCTTACAAATTTTGTTAATCTTTTTTTTGCATACAATAACAAACTTGTTGTTGTTATTATATCATTTGAAAACTCATAATTTTTCTAACATTTGCACTTTTGATTTTGTTTAAAATTTTCTATTATATTTTCTATTATAAAATCACAAGAAAAAAAAAAAAAAAAAAAAAAAAAAAAGAGATGTGTGATTTTTGCGTCCATTTCTTTGGATTTAAGCCAATTTATTAATTAATAATTTTTTATACATTTGTATGTACATATGTATGTAGTATATTTATATGTACATGCGAATTAAATTTTTACGTTGCTGTAGCTATTTTTCTTAGAATTATTAACCATATTTTATTACACATAATTGATATTAGTTTTTAAGTGGGTAAAACGTTTAATTGTTGCGTGTTTTAGCGTAAAGCAGCAGTAGCATCATCATCAGCCTCCCCACTATAAAGAGGAATTACTTTATTTTGATGATTTGGTTTTATTTTGTATTTGGAACAAAATCATTTTGCAGGCACCTGCTTTTTGTGGTTAATGGGGTAGTAAAATTACAATGTTGCTCTTTGGCACATAAAATTGAGTTGAAAATATAAATTCTTTTTAAAAATATGAAAATCATATAAACATTATTTTATTAAAAGAATTATTTTGCATTAAGATTTGTGAAACTGCATAGTGTACACAAAGCTAAATTTTTGGAGTGTAATTGATTATGGAAATTTTATTTGCTTATTATGACAATGGATAAATAGTCAAAGAAAAGTGGATTTAAATGAAAGTATAAATCCACAAGATTAAGTAGCAAAATTTAAGTTTCCTTTCTTTTGCATTGAGCATGTCTTGTTGGTAAAAATTTATCAGAATAAAGGAAATATTCTTATATTGGTTAAATTAGGGATATCATCATTTCTGTATTACTTAATTGCGTTGTATACTTCCAAAATAACATATACAGTTAGGGACAAAACTATTTGTACACCTCATATATTTCGTATACCTTCACGCACATTTTCAACAGATCCGCTGTTTTTATACTTGCTTACAATGTATTGTACTGTGGAATGTTGCAAATTTACTAAATTACTAATATTCCGGAGAGATTTTCCTTTTTTATGTTCATCAATAATTAAATTTTTAATATCCAAACTCAACTCTTTTCGCTTTCCCATTTTTGATGTGCTTATTATTCAAAACGTTAAAACCAACTTCTTATTTTGTAAAATAAAACTCGATTAACGAAGAAAATATAACGGTATTTGAAAAAATCATCATACAAGAGTCCAACGTACAAATAATTGTACAAAGTACTGATGTACAAATACTTTTGCCCCAAAGATTTTTACTTAAATTGTACTTTTTTTTTAACAATGTGTTATATATTAATTTATTTTTTATCAAATAATTCAATAAAAATGGACCTGAATTAAAACTACATATAATAATTTTTTATTCTTTATAAATTATTGAAGATATACGAAATGCATGGGGTGTACAAATAGTTTTGTCCCTAACTGTATATACTATAGGTAACCTAATTTAAAAGCTTTTCATCATTTCCTAATCTTATCCTGTCTAGGAAAGCCTAGAAATATTTATATTCTTTGCAATAAATTTACAACTTCTTTTGAATTGCCAGTCACATCTGTTTTACATGGCAATAACTTTTCATAATGTATTTACAAACATCCCAAGCAAACATTACCTTTCAATAAATGGTCAATAAATATGAAAATTTAATAAACTCAACAAACAGGAAATAGGAAACAATATACTTACCAGCTACATATAATAACAGGCAAATCAAGACACACACGTAAACTAAATAAAAAAAGCCTTACATTTTACGTTATTAATTTAAAATTCAAACCCATAACGATTGTGTTGAATAACAAACTCTCCAAGGTGCTGAATAAGAATTTCAAAAGAAACCCAAAGAAGTATATATTTTTTATATGAACATGTATGTATGTATGGAATATAACAAACTTCTCAAGTAACCTGTAAAAAATAATATTCATATTATTATCCAATGGGGCTTAGCTTTTTTTTTTTCTAACGAGTTCCCAGGAGTAACATATAAATAAAAATGTTGGCATAAAAATGAATGAAAATGCTTGTTTCTTTTTGTTTTTAGTGGTTTTCTTACGTGATATTCATATGAGAATTATGCTCATCATTATAATGCTGCAGCAAAGAGAAAAACACAAGGCATATGGTTTTCTTATCTTCAGGTTACTGCTACAGGAATCACTGTTTGTTATTGATAAGCTTGTGATAATAAAGTTTGATTTTTAGAAATTAAAGATTCTTTAATAAATTTATTTCTAATTTTATATACTTTTTTTTGTTTTGCTAAGTGTTTGTTAACTAACATCAAAGTTTTTTCGTTGGCCCGAAAATCATATAAATAAAAAAAAAAATAATTGTTACTTTATTCATTGAAGTGCAAACTCTTCAAATCTGAAGAGTCCTTTGAGTGCAATTTTTGTTAAAAATGCACGAAAAATTGCATTCTTAAAAAAAAAAAAAACACAAATATGCAATATTTCCATCAAAATCAAGTAGAGTTGAGTAGAGCAGTTCTTTATGGAGTAGCAACGTTTTTTGAGTTACTACATATAGTTTTTTTATAGACACCCTACAGAATATTGCAAGGAGTTAGTCAGTATTTTGGGCTTGTGCAATGTAATGTTACAAAATGAATTATAAGCAGTGTTGGCAGTTTAGCCTTTTTATAGCTAAATCTAGCCTTTTTATTTTGCTTTTAGCCTCGCTTTAGCTTCATTATTAACATAGCTTTAAAAAGGCTTAAAATTTACTAATTTTATTTTTACAAAATCATCAATTAATTAATTTTTTTTGTATTAACTTGCACAAAAAATTTAAATCTATATATATAAAAATTAATGTGTGTTTGTTTGTATGTATGTTTGTTTGAAGTCTAAAGCTGCCTAAACAGCTAAACCGATTTGCTTGAATTTTTCATACTGTGTGCCTATATGCCTGGAAGGAAAAATAGGCTACTTTTTATTTTAAAATTCCATGTGGGCGAGGTGCCACGCCCACTTACTAAATAACTATTAAAAGTAGTATATCTTGGAAATTGGTAATACTAGAGTCCTCAAATTTTGCACGAACAACTTTGACACCTATATGAACATTCTGGAAAAATACAGGCAAACTAGCAATAGGGGTTGTGGCACATCCCACGCCTAATATTGCTTGCCAATACCAAATGCCGAAAATTTAGGAAACTATAACAGTTACATTTTCCAAATTTTGTACAATAAACTTAGTGTCAAGGTGAACATTTTGTGCAAAGATGGGCGGAAAAGAAATAGTGGGCGTGTCATCTCTCATATAAAGTTAATACCAAAATTTTTATATCTGGGAAACTATAAAAGTTAGAGAGCTTAAATTTTGTACGACTAGCATTAGCTTCAATATGAATATTTTGGACAAAAATTGGTACACTAGCAATAGTGGGCGTGGCACCTCCCATATAAAGAAAATATTAAATTATCATATCTGAGAAAATATAACAGTTAGAGTTCTAAAATTTTGTAGGAGCCGCTTTGGTATCAATATTAATATTTAAGAAAAATATGGGCGGACTAGAAGTAGGGGGCATGGTACCTCCCATATGAATTAAATGCAAAAATTCTTATATCTGGGAAACTTTTGGAGTTGGAATGCTCAAATTTTGCACAAAGAATTTTGACATCCTTGAAAACATTTGTCTAATAAATTAGCGGATTATGGGGGTATGGTCCCTCCCATAAAAATTAAATACCAAAATTAGTACATTTTTTTTAATCCTTTAATTACTATGTATTTCATTTCGGGGGGTGGCGAAGCACACCGGGTATTAGCTAGTTATTTATATTTAACGAAAATTTTCGCCTTCGGCACTTCATTCTACAAGAATATTATAACATTTTAATACAAAAAATAAATGATTTCATGTGTGTTTTATTTCTTTTTCCAAACTGATATGTATTTTTTATTTATTTAGTAATTTAATTTACGTGATATAAACAAATTCTGATTCCGAAATATAAGTTTGTATTATTAAAAAAATAATTATCTTATATAGATAAATTGACGTTTCTATTTTAATATATAATTGGTTAACGCAAACAATTCATCATGCTCTTTGTAAAATTATTATAACAAATCATATTTAGTATTTTTGTAATTAATATTTTAATTATGACAATCAATAAATCGTTAGAATGTAAATATGCTAAACAAGTACTGAATATTCTATTACAGTAAATTATACTATATTACAAACATTTATTGTAGAATTCAATTCTGTTGTCTTAAAAGAAAAAAATGTTTAAAAATAAAATTCGATGTGTTATTTTATACAAGTTTAAATTAATTTAAAATAAATAATATATACAAGGTTAAATTTTATTTCCAATTTAATCACATAATTTGATTGTAAGAACCAAAATTTTTTGAAGTATTTCCGTGACTTCTACTAATATTTTTAACATTGTTCTTAAAACAGGTATTTCTATCAATTTTTTAGTTCTAAGAATTAAAATATTAAGCAATAGCAATTGATTTTTGTAATACTGCAACTATCCAAATTCGAAAGGCAAAAACTTTGGTTAGCACAACGAAACCGTATTCTCTGTGTGGAATCGAAAAACTGTCAGAATAATTGGAAAAAGTCGTAGTTTCCGACAGACAATACTTTGATTAATTAATAATGACACTAGTGCATAGTAAATAATTTGTTTTTATATTTTATTTTTTTTATTTCACACTGGACCGTGTTAAAAACATTTTGTCCAAATTCCATAAACTCTTGTGTATTTTTTGCAACAGCTTATTATTTTATTTTTAAGTCAGTAAAGTTTCCTAAAAAAGTGATTTAATTTCACAGTAATATAATTTTCATTTCAAATTTTAAAAAAATATAATTCAAATTAAAAACTCCAAACTAATCTCCTGAAAAATAGATTTTTTGAGTTACGACTTTCTTGCAGCAAATGATCGATATGTATGTATGTGTTTTAAAAATATGTTTAAATAAATTTAAGTCTGTTAAGCTTTGATAAAATGTTTGTACCCATAAATTCTTAACGGTTTGCAGGGTATCCAATAATTCCATTTCACATATCTTCTTTAGCTTAAATATTTTTTTAGAACATTTATGCAGCAATATTGCAATTGTCACGCATGCAACATTTTGACTTATTTCTGTTTTATTTGCTCTATTTGTGTTGTTGTTTTTCTTCGAGTACATACATACGTGCAACATCATAGACAATTTGCTGCTGAACTCATAAAGATATGAAAAAAAAAGAAAAAAACTTTTTACATCGTCATCATCATTTAACATGACCATTTCACACCTTTAATGACTGCACAGTCCAAAAAAGCAGTACTCACTCACAAAAACATTTTATTTTATTCTGTTCTGTAAACAGGGAAATTCGTGGAAATTTTGCGTTTAAATTTTAATGAGTGCAATACTTTCTTTTTATTTATTTTATACAAATAAAAGAACATAAAACATTTGGCAATTGTTTTTATTTGTTTTTTTTTTTTTTTTTTTTTTTTTTTTTTTTTTTTGCAACAAGAAAGTGCACCTCTTCAACTCAACTCAAACTGAATTATTTACTTTAGCACATTGTCATGTAACAACAACTATGGACAGTCAACGAAAAAATGACAAAAAATAATTAAAACACACGTCATTTCCAATTTCTAACGTCAAATTAACATTTCATCGTGTCTGCTTGATATTAATCAAAATGTTTGTTTGTTGCTTCCCCTTTCTCTTTTCCCACCTCTTTTATGTTTAACATTTAAAATTTTTGAAATTGAAAAAAGAAAAATTTAAAACAATTTTATTTGCAAAGTGTATAAATACAACCATGGTGGGGTCTATCTAATCATTAATGATCATGTGTTGACACATGATTATTTACTTTTTTAAGACAAAACACATCTTTTTACATAAAAACAAAAAAAAATTTGCAGAAAATAAGGTATTTCTTAAAAATACTCTAATGCTCATGTATAATAGGATTTATCTTTAAGTTTTTAAGTGGAAATCTGTAAAATTTATAGTTAGCATGTACGCGATCATTATTATAGTTTTGCGAATCTATATTTTATTGTTGTTGCTGTTGAGCTGCCAACCGTCTGTTGATTGTGACGGTAAAATGAAATATGAACTATTTTAACGCCTACTTAATTTATTTGTTTCCCTCATTGTCGGCCAGACTATAAATAATAAATTTCATTTAATTACACATGAAATGTATTGGTTTTTCTTTCTTTCTTTTTTTTTTCTTCTATGTACTAGAGATTGAGTGCTTAGCCGAATCTCTTCCAAATGTTGAGTTACTACGGAGTGGCTATAAATGTTGCTGTAAAGTATTTAAATTAGTCGTTTTCATTTTTAGAGCGAAATGCCAAAATACTGTTTTTGTTTAATGATTATTTTGTCACCTAATCATATGGTAAATGTTAAAACTCATTTATAACTTTTTCTTTTGAGTTTAAAATATAAAAAAAGGATAAGTCATATTGATAGAAATTGTTTATGTTAATGATTTTACTAAGGAACATTTAAGTTAGATTTTCTTTTTACAGGAAATTGTTGTTGCATTTTCTTTTTATACCTTTCACCACAGGTGTAAAAAATAAGTTTGTCATTCCGTTTGTAATTTCCACAATTTTCGTTGGAGACAATTTTTTACATTTTCTTGATCCTTATAAGAAATGATGTCGATAGGACGATGTCCGTCCGTCCGTGTGTCCGTCGGTTGAAATGATGTTTATGAAGCCCACTGACAATTGCTATATATAATATATACATATATATCAAATACTCGGAAATTCTTTCGAAAATTTTGCTATTGAAATTCAAGATCGGTTCATAAATGAATATGTCTAAAAATGATAATTTTTTTGGCTTAAAATGCTGTAAATGGCGTTTATAAAGCCTTCCGGTAATATAGATACATGATATACAGTGCCCGAAATAAATATAAGTTCACTTTAAAAAACGTTGTTTATTCTTAGTCAAAAGCTCGTAGGCACATATTTTTTGGCTCAGTGTATTGTAAGTGACGAATTCCATAGTATACCGTTATATTTTTCTTTATATGTTTTCGAGCGTAACCTGGTGCGCTTCGCTACCCCCTAATAGGGAATATCAAATATTTGCTACCGTTTAGGGGTTTTAAAAAGTGGGCGTAAAATGTGGGCGTGAACCCAGTTCTTACTAAAACGACCACCGGCGCTGGTACTATCTGTATGTCAAATTTCTTCAAAATCGGTACAGCCGTTTAAGAGTTTCAAAAAGTGGGCGTAAAATGGGGGCGTGGCATCCAACCCAGTTCTTTCACAGCCCATAACGACCACCGGCACTTGTACTATCTGTGTGTCAAATTTCGTGAAAATCGGTGCAGTCGTTTGAGAGTTTTAAAAAGTGGGCGTAAAATGTGGGCGTGGCATCCAACCCAGTTTATACATAGCCTATAATGACCAGCGGCACTGGTACTATCTGTGTGACAAATTTCGTGAAAATCGGTGCAACCGTTTAAGAGTTTTAAAAGAGTGGGCGCAAAATGTGGGCGTGGCATCCCCCATAATCTGCTAATTTATTAGACAAATGTTTTCATGGATGTCAAAATTCTTTGTGCAAAATTTGAGCATTGCAACTCCAATAGTTTCCCAGATATAAGAATTTTTGCATTTAATTCATATGGGAGGGATCGTACCCCTTACTTCTAGTCCGCCCATATTTTTCTTAAATATTAATATTGATACCAAAGTGGCTTCGACAAAATTTTAGAACTGTAACTGTTATATTTTCTCAGATATGATAATTTAATATTTTCTTTATATGGGAGGTGCCACGCCCACTACTTCTAGTGTACCAATTTTTGTCCAAAATATTCATATTGAAGCAAATGCTAGTCGTACAAAATTTGATCTCTCTAACTTTTATAGTTTCCCAGATATAAAAATTTTGGTATTAACTTTATATGAGAGATGACACGCCCACTATTTCTTTTCCGCCCATTTTTGCAGAAAATGTTCACATTGACACTTAAGTTTATTGTACAAAATTTGGGAAATGTAACTGTAATAGTTTCCTAATTTTACAGCATTTGGTATTGGCAAGCAATATTAGGCGTGGATGTGCCACACCCCCTATTGCTAGTTCGCCTATTTTTTTCCAGAATGTTCATATAGGTGTCAAAGTTGTTCGTGCTAAATTTGAGGACTCTAGTATTACCAATTTCCGAGATATATTACTTAAGTTATTTAGTAAGTGGGCGTGGCATCTCGCCCACATGGAATTTCAAAATAAAAAGTAGCCTATTTTTCCTTCCAGGCATATAGGAACACACTGTGAAAAATTCAAGAAAATTGGTTTAGCCGTTTAGGCGGCTATAGACTTCAAACAAACATACATACAAACAAACACACATTAATTTTTATATATATAGATATTTAGGTAAAAAAATAGCTGCCTTTTTGTTATTGCTGAAACATTAAAGCGAAATAAATATAAGTTCAGTATAAATAAAGTCGGTAAACGTGAATGATTACAATAAAAAATATAAAAAAATTGCATTTAGTTTATTCGTTTGTGTGTTTATATTCTTTTGGTAACAATAATTTATATTAGATTTTTTTCTTTGCGTTTTATTTAAAAATTGCTCGTAGAAACCCTCTTTCGGAAGAAGAACAAGGAAAAATTTTAGCTTTTCATGATCAAAAACTTTCCAGCAGTACAACTGCAAAAAAAAAAAAAATAAGTAGATCTTTGTAAATAATTTTTTAAAATTAAAATCAAATTATGCCACTAAAAAGAGCCCCGGTGGTACACCAAAATTGTCTCCGCGCCAAAAATTTGCTATTATTCGAACAGCATCTCGAGAAAATGTATTTGCGACCGAAATAAGGGATCAGCTTCATCTTCCAGTGACCGTCAGAAGAGTTCTGCCGATTTTGCACAGTTCTGAAAACATAATTTTTAAAAAAGAATGGCGTGTCCATCGTTAACGAAACATCACAAAGAGATGCGTTTGAGTTTATCAAAAAATCACTGGTTTCCAATTTTACTGGCGAGATCTACGCAAAGAAAAACAAGTTAGAATGAGCAGAAATTTTGGAGGAAGTACTGTCATGATTTGGGGTGCGTTTTCAATCAAAGGTACGCTTCCTCTGGCGTGGATCTCAACTCGAATGAGTTCGGAAACTTATTTGGAAATGCTGGATATATCACTGATTGAGCATGGAGAAAATTTAATGGGGTACAATTTCATATTCCAGCAAGACAATGCTGCCATCCACAATTCCCGTCAGACTAAGGAAAAATATTAAAGTTTTGGATTGGCCGGCCCGTAGTCCTGATTTAAATCCAATAGAGAACCTATGGGGAATTCTTGCACGGAAGGTGTACGCTAATGGAAAACAGTATGACAACGTTTTCAGTCTTAAAGATGCTATAAGAACGGCATGGTCAGAAATTCCCTTAAAGGTTTTGGAAAACCTAGTCAATTCGATGAAATTACGGATTTTTGATGTAATAAAGTCTAAAAGAGGGCACATTAATTACTAATTTACAAGAACAATACAACACATTTAACAATTTTTTAACTTTTTGTTTAGTGAACTTATCATTATTTTGCACCTCATTTCTATAATTATATTTAATTTTTAATTTTAGTTTATAAATTTAATAAGTTTGTGTTTATTTGTTTACATATTAATGAATAAATAAAAAGCAAAAGAAAAAATAACAATAAAATATAAACTGTTTTTATTACAAATTTCATGGGTGAACTTATATATTTTTCGGGCGCTGTATGTATCAAAAGATCAGAAATTTCTTCTTAAACTTTTATATTTAATTTAAAAGAAATCGGTTCAAAGATGCTCGATATATTAAAAAAAAAACGGTTTTTAAAAACCGGTTTTAGATTTTCTGAATCCCCTATATAAGCTATTGTCGTTCGTTCGGACTAGGTTCTTATATAGTTCGGTCATAAATATTTTTCTTGTATTTCGGGTTTTTGAATCAACCATATCGGTTAATAAACAACCGAGTTATTGGCAAATCTTAATTTATTTATTTAATGACCGTTTCCCTTATAGTTGTCGTTTTCATGGATGATGGAAAACAACAACAATGAACTATGGCATATAATATCGTTTTTTTTTTTTTTACTTTTTAAAGGAACTATACAAGCTAGAGGCTTCATTCTTTCACTGAAAATTCGGAATTTTTTTTTTTATTTTTGTGTTAAAAAAGTGAACTAAGTAGGTCCAGTATTCACCGAGTTATAGGCCAAAACATGTTATTACGATTTTTGCAGGTACTATTTGAGCTATGAACTTCGTTGCACATTTCGATCATAAATATCTTTTTCGAGTTTCGGTTTCTTAAATCAGTCAAATCGGTCCATAAATTTTCACGATACCCTTTATTTAATTTAATATTGTCTTAGAATTATTATTATTATTATTAAATATTCAAACTATTTAATTTATTATACCCTACACCACCATAGGTGGTTGGGGTATTATGTGTTTGTGCAGAAATTGTAACGCAGAGAAACAATTTTCGTACACCCACCTTAAAGTATACCGTTCGACTCAGAATCACTTTCTGAGTCGATTTAACGATGTCCGTCCGTCTGGTCGGCTGGCTGGCTGTCCATGTAAAGCTTGTGCGACATGTAGAGGTCGCAATTTTGAAGATAATTTGATGGAACATATGCTTTTTTCAACACAAGGACGAAGCCTATTGAATTTGGTTATGATCGGCCCATTATTTCAGCTAGTCCCCATACAAATGTCCTCCCGGAATAGAGTTTTAACACTTATAGATCCCTTAAAAATAGGATTATTTTAATGAAATTTAGCACAAATAAGTTTTATATAAGCACAAATCCGTCCGCCGAATTTCATGAAGATCGGTCCATAACTGACCATAGCTCCCATATAAACTCCTCTCCCGAAAATCACTTTAACGTAAATAAATCTCATACAAATGTTAGTATTGTGTTAATATTTAATGAATGGATTTATGTGGATCGAAATGGTGTAGGGTATCATATGGTCGGTCTTGACCGACTATATCTTCTCTCGTTATTTATTGTATCTCTATTAGTTTAGGAGATATGAATTCCAAAGAAAAAATATCAAAAATGTTTGTTAAG
Organism: Protophormia terraenovae; assembly: GCA_951394005.1. Lineage (NCBI taxonomy): Eukaryota > Metazoa > Arthropoda > Insecta > Diptera > Calliphoridae > Protophormia > Protophormia terraenovae. The sequence continues at coordinate 170,491,330 of OX596073.1, read as the reverse complement.
TTTTCTTTCTACCAAAAATTTTCAGTGAATTTTTTATAGAAGGTTAATTAAGGTTAAATTTCTTTCTTTTAGAAACTATTCAAAATGCGATGATTCTCTATTTATTATATTTTTATATATTTTCCACAAGTTTTCTTTAGTTAGAAATTTGTTCATAAATATTATATTCTTTTTTAAAGAATTGATTGAAATATTTTCTATTTATCCGAAATTAAAATTTTTAATTTTGATGATTTTTCCTTTCATGAAATATTATTGATAATCTTATTGAAAATTCTCGTTAATTTTCCATTTTATGGAAAATTTTTAATAAATTTTAGTTCTAAAAAAATGTTCGATAAATTTGTGTTTATAGATTTCTTTATATATTTTCCTTTTACAGAAAGTTTTTGATTTTCTTTTTCCTGTAAGTCTTGTAAATTTTCCTATAAATAATTTTAAAGTCACAAACAAACAACTTAGTAAATAATTCCTGATAATATTCTTCACATCTTAAAGAATCTGTCAAGTCTCCAGGTAACATTTTATTCTCACAAGTAGTTAAGATTGGTCAATGTGTTAATGAGATTAAAGTAGATGCAATAGAATCATAAAGTCTGGCACGTGACTTGAAACTGTGACCACTATTCTTTTAGTGACAAGTATTGGACTCAATTCATTCATTTCTGTAGTCATTTTTTCTTTTTAGCAAATATTTATATATTTTCATTAATTCAAACATTTAGTTTCGTGTCATGTGTGACAGACATATAAAAAACATTATTTTAGCCTCAGGTTAAATTGGGCAAATTTTCTACTCAACAAATACATTCACATTTAGCCTGCATGTATTTGTATGTATAGAAACGTGGTTTATTTTCTATTTTTTTTTTTAACATTCACAACAGATGTCCCGTTATGTTAATGATATAAAATTAAGGTAATTTTGCAAATTTGAAAAAGAAAATTGCTGCAAATTAAAGAAGGTAAATGAGCAATTTTCAAATTAAGCTGTTATCAGTAATGGCAAATTTACGTAGAAATATTTCTTATTTGCTTTAATTTTTTATATTTTAAAATTCTTCTTTTTACGATTCTTAAACATACCTTAAGGTTTTTTATATGTATTTAAGTTTATTTTAACATAAATATTATCGTTTATAAGGATAAACAGTTTTTGCCAATGTTGTTTTGTGCTTTATGCCATATGTTGTCACATATTTACAACAATGTCCTTTTTTTATTTCCTCACTACTCATCTTGGTTTTATCCCTGAGGATGAAAACTTTACCTATAATAAACTAGAATAATAATAGACTAACAGCCTTCGTATGTTATGGGGAGATCTACTGTCTTTTGTATAACTTTAGTACCTTAGGGTGGGTTTTTAGGCAAAACTAACTAAAAGCATTTATAAAAATCTTATTTTATTTTTTGTTTTCATATTGGATTGTTGTTCATATGTATAAAAAAAAAAAAAAAAACAGGAAAACAAAAGGTATATTGACACCAGGGCCATTTTGTAAGGACACTTTTATATACATACATCTATATACATTTTAATATGACTTCAGTTCGTCACATTTCATAAATATGCTTATGAATTGTTCCTTTATTATTTTTTTTTTTCTCTTACATATGTGGGTCTAAGTGGCCACCCACTTTTAGTCACCTATTTGCCCACAAGTATCCCAACCCCTGTTATTCTTATGGCTTAAGATTGTGTGTTTAAGTGTTACTAAGAGTATGTATGTATTTGTGTTCTTGCTTATGAACACCTTGTCGTTTATGAATTTCATAATTTGATTCAAGGGTAAATATGGACAACATTTTATTATAAAGACAATTCATGTAACAGAATGTGAATTCCCTTAAAGATGCTGTTGACGAGGATGAAGATTATGACGGCAATGATGATGATAATGGTGACAGATATACATAACCAACCTTAATGTTATGGGGCTTATGAACAGTGGGACTAAATAATTGAATAAGCTAAAGAACTTAGAAATGATAAGGTATCAATTGTATATTAGTGCGCATATATTGCCCGGTTTTACTAATTATTATTACTATAATTAAAAAAAAAATTCCATACGAAAGCTTAAGTGCAGACTTTTTTCTAACCCGATTTAAAAGATTTTAATATCATCCTAAAGCTCTTGCTAAATCCTTTCAAAACTATGTTTCATCTACTATTCATTTTATACATTTATCAAGTTGTGTGCATTTGAAATTTAACAATCTTAATTTTGCGTAATCATGGTCAAATTTTCCATATATAGCCCAAGATCTTCAACCGATGTTATTATATTTTTTAAATCAGTTAAATAACAAAATTTTCTATCGAATAAAGGAAATTTGAATTTGTCGATATCTTTATTGCAGGGGTTCTCACAAGACCTCGCTTCGCGACCCCCTTTTGACATTGCAATGGAAGCGCGACCCACTACAACTTTGACTAATTTAAAAATCGAAAAAACGTTATGTAAAGATGAAGTAATTTTAAAAAATAATATTAATAATTGCGACATTTGCTTGAATATTAAGAGACTTTTTTTGTATAATAAATATAATAATATCTCTGCGTTCACAAAAGATCGAATCTCTGTTTTGAGGGACAAAGGAGTGAAAAGAGATATTTTACATAAAAATGTATGTTGAAGAAAAAATTTTTAATAGTTTTAGGTCTTCGGAGCCAACAAGCGGATTAACTTTGCTATATTTCACCGGTACCATGAAATAACTCCCAATGAAATTAGTCCCAACAAAAATGAGGAAACTCCCAAATCAAAAAAAAAAAAAAAAAAAAAAAATTAAATAACTTCCAAAGGGATAAATGAAATAATTCCCAACAATTGGGAATTTTATCACAACAAAGGAAATAAGAGCCACATTTAGTGAAATAACTCCAAATAAAAAAAGACCTAATAAAATAGATCCCCACACAAATGAAATAATTCCCAATTTAAAATTAGGAAATAAAATAATTAATAAGTTTTAGTTTCGGAGTTGCGTGAGCTGAAATAAAGCCCAATTGCAAAAATTAATGAAATAACTTCCAACTAAATTTCATTGGAAATAATTTCATTTGGGAGTTATTTCATTATAAAATAACTTCCGATGATATAAAATAAAATAAGTTCCATTATTTCATAATGAAATAAAATCCAATTTGTATGGAAAAATATTGGGAATTATTTAATTTTTTTGCTGGGAGTTATTTCTTTTGGGAGCTATTTCAACTATTCAAAATGCTTTTAAATCTTTAAGCAAATTTTTTTTATATAGCCGGGAAAATTATCCATGAAGTAAAAGTTTTGTGTACTCAAAACGATTTTATAAAAAGTTTTTGACATAATATATTTTTATAAAATAAAAGTAGAATTTCATCTGAAAAAAACTATAGTTTCAACAAATTTAAGTGAACTACATATTTATCATTTTAATTAATTGTGTTCCCTGCCATATCGTAAAGTTTTCTTTTTATTGTGTCATTGGACAGCATTACTTTCTTCGTGTGATCATTGTTGTCAAGGTTTAAATATGCAGTTCTAGCTAAAAAAAATTTCACTTACGACTGTGCAATAAATATACAAATGTTTCATTTATACAATACAAAACAACTAGATATATCCACACTATAACAGCGTTATACTACTAAATTTGTGACTCGTCTCTGCAATTTACAGCAGCAAAAGCAAACCATTTCACACGAAGTAAAATATATTTCTGTAGAGTTGCGCACGCACAATTTTGTTGAACCCATATTGCGCAGTATTATTTATTTTCGTTTTTATTTTACTGCTATAGTACAATGTATAGCAGCTTTTTTGTTGAAAATTCCATTGCTGCTAGACATTCTTGTGTGAAAGATAAAAAACATAAACAAACTTACGAACATACACACAACATATGTACAAACGTACATACCAACATACAATATCTACATTAGGTTACATTTCAACCCTTATGTATTTTATTTTACACACAAAGCATCGAAAGTGCAAAAACAAGACTGCTAAAATAACTACTATAGTAGAAAAATCAAAGCGCAAATTTTCAAATAGAGAAAAATATCCAGCATAACAAAGAAACCACTGACTGGTGTGTAATATATTTTCGGCAAAATTCTACGAGCACACTGCAGCACGAGGTTGTAGTTTATATATTTGACAAACAAGTTGAATACTGTTTAAGTATGTGGCTTTAAATTGTAAACAAACGCAGCAATTTTTAGTATACCACATGAAAATAATGTTGCAGTTTGTAGTAGTATGGAACACAAAATGTTGAACAGTGAATATATTTTTTAGTATGGCGTTTGTTAGTAGTTGATATTCATAATAAATGAGAGCTACTATAGTAGAAAAATTAAACCTTGATTGTTGTCTTTATCAAGCATAATATTTTCAATCCAAGGTTCCTTCAATAGTAGTTTCTCATTTCTTAAAAGAACTCATTTTAGAAAAAACTTTACGCTTGCCTTTAATTTGGGTATATTTTGTAAAATGGTGTATTTCCATTTTTAAATAGTTTCATGCTTTTATTGGAATTTTAATTTAAACTTCTAAATAATATAATAACATTAAAAAATTGTGGGTTCAAGAATATTTTTCAGGAACTTTTCGCGACCCCCCACGAATGTCCTTACGGACCCCTTGTGGGTCGCGGACCCCCATTTGAGAACCGTTGCTTTATTGAGTCTAAAATCAAACAACTTTGAATTGGTAAATTTCAAAAAATTATTAAACAGTCGGATGGACGGACATCAGAATTTTTTCAAGAAAAAAATTCTAAAATACCAAATACCTATATATTTTATTATTTTTAAATCAATATAAAACTCAAATGTAAATATTAAAATATTGATATTCATTTTGAGATACTTCAGTCACGTCCAGGATCGACTTACGAGATCCACGAACCTGAAGTAAGCACATAATTGGTTTGCCCTTTCTGGGGGTTAATTATACAGTGTATCTTTATTTAATAATCAGATATCGCTAACAATAAATTATAGTTAACACTTTTGTGTTTCATAAATTACTTACAGCACGATGATATGTAGGGATTCAGTCGGATACATTTCAGGTAATTCGGATTATAATGGAAGATGCGGATTTCAAGATTCGGTTCTCCCTCGGTTATTATGCAGCAAGTAGGATCGTTTATGATACTTAAATATAACTTATGAATACTTATATAATAATACAGTTTCTTAAAGCTAGATTACAAAATATAGACTTAATCTAATGGGTATAACAGACGATACAATTCGTTGTGTCAAAACCGATGACCGAAGTCACGGTGTCGCAACTAACAACCGAAGTTGCAGTGCCGAGACAGACGATAATTCGCTATGCCAAAACCGATGACCGAAGTCACGGTGCCGAAACTAACAACCGAAGTAGTGGTATCCGGACTGACGACCGAAGTTGTAGTGCCGAAACATATGGAGCAATGCCGCTGTGTCCGAAACAGATAGAAATGCTGTGCAAGGTATCTCCCTAATGCTGGACCTAATCCTACTACCAGAGAAACAGTGACTAATATTACGATATCAAGTGTCTTGGAATCAAGTTATATCGTAATTAGATTTTGGCAAATTGAATCGCAACTATACCAAACAAACTTAAAGTACTTATGAGATTAATTATATAAACTTAATGAGAATTATTAAATCTCGATTCTTAGAACAACAATAAGATTGTTCACAAATAATGTATAATAATAGCGTATTCATAGATGAGGTGTATAATGTAATATGACAAATTAGTAAATAAAATAATACGGATAAAAATAATAAAATGTATGTAATAACGTTTCATGGTATAAATTCATTTAATACCATAAAACTTCGTTACATCTTTCCCTCAATTAAGCACCATTTTCGACCCATTTAATAAAATAATACGGATAAAAATAATAAAATGTATGTAATAACGTTTCATGGTATAAATTCATTTAATACCATAAAACTTCGTTACATCTTTCCCTCAATTAAGCGCCATTTTCGACCCATTTTCGACGGGCGGACGGACATTTCCAATCTGACAAAATAAATCAGAAATCTTCTAAAAATTAATGAATTAATTACTTAATAATAAATAGAAAAATTAAAATTAATTATTTAAATATTGATATCATCTTTCCCAAAATTATGCATTATTTTTGAACCATTTAATCCAAATGTATAGACAGACGGACGGACATTATTATTTTGCCAAAAATATCTTTAATCTTCTAATTATTAAAGTGAATTTATTACTTACTAATAAGTAAAAAAAATAAAAATCACCTTTCCCAGAATTATACACCATTTTCGATCCATTTAATCCCAATGTATAGACGGTCGGATGTTACCATTTCCATGTTACCATGCAAAAAAAAACTTTAAAATTTTTTAAATTTATTTTTCTACCCACCATCTAAAAGATGGGGGATATATTGATTTTGTCAATCCATGTATAACATATTGAAGGAATCATTTAAGACCCCATAAAGTATATATTTTCTGGGTCCTGGTTAGATTCTGAGTCGATATAGCTATGTCCGTCCGTCTGTCTGTCTGTTGAAAACATGATAGGGCTCGAACGGGACAACCTATACTTTTCTGCTGATATCTCTTAAACAAAAGCTTGTACGTTAACGAAATTTTTTACATATAGTTTGAGGGTCGATATAAACTTGGAAACCAAAAATGGGCGTGGTCCATTTACTTTACCGCCCACCACCCATATAAGGATAATCGTCAACGACGTCAATCTTGTATAAATATTTATATAATTTTTAAACTATTTCTTTAAATATAATAAATTCTGTTTAATCTATATTATCTTGCCTTAAATCCCACTGTCTCAAAATAGTTTCCTTAAAAATATTTCCACCACTCTCTGACCCAATTTTTGCCTCTTACAAAGAAAAACTTCATATAAGTAGTAAGTTACAAAACATTTGGTCAGCATAAAATATTTCATTTCATACCTTCTTTCATTTTCATGCCGCATAAAATTTTCTGGACAATTCACAAGATACAATCGTCGCCTATAAAAAGAAAACAAACCAACAAAATATGGAAATATTATATTTTCTCTATTGTTATTCCTTAATACAATATTTTGCTTATAAACATATTTTTATTTATTTAGGTCCATTTTACTTACAACAACAACTGCAAAATATAAAGGACATTTTCCTTTATAAAGTTCAAAAAGAAAAAACAAAATTTTCTTGCAATAAACTAAAATTCTATATTAAAGGTATTTATTTATTATTTGTTCTATTTGGTCAAAGAGTTGTTAGAGTTGTGAGCACAGCTGCAATTTATTATTAAAGGTAAAATTTTTATTCTAAGGGGAGGGTGCATAAGTTTAAGGGGGCGGGTATTATACGGTCATGTATTTGTAAGTAGGAATTGTTATAGTTTATGAGGCTTTAAATAACAGTAACAGAAGGTAAACTTAATTTTTGTAAACATAAAAATAAAATGGAATACAATAAAGTTTAGCCTTTTTTAAGGAAAAATAAATAAAAGAATATTTGTGTAATAGAATAATGGTTAAAATTCTAATAAGAATATTTTATGTGACAGCCTAAAAATAGGCAGTAGTTTAAGTGAAAAAAACACATTGTCTTAAGCTATGTTCACATTTTTCAAATATTTGACTAAATTTGCGTGACCAATACTTTTACAAAAAATTATTTGCCATTGTCTGATCTTGCAAGTGTTTTGAAAGGAAAACAGCATCAATCTAGATTCGATAAAATGTCATGATTAATGATTAGTAAACATTATTTTACCATTAAAATGGAAAAGTTATAAAATGTTTTGTATAGTGGTTACGTCATTTTGGTCAAATATTTAACTAATCTGAAAATACCTTTGTATTTATATTTGTATATTTTTTTTCTAATATAAATTTATAGTTTTTGAGTTATAGAAAGGTGAATGAAATCTAATCTGATAAATCTTCTAAAGGAAAATTATCCTTTTTGTCTCAACATAATTTTCAAAGACTTCTTCTTACTAGCAAATAATAACAAGAAATTTTTAAGGTTAATATTACAATTCCTTGGTATTATTTAGATCTTTGATTTAACTCCTTATTAAGAGTCTGTATTTATTCTTAAAAACTTTTACGCTTTATGGCCTTTTAAATAAAAATTTCAAGCCTTCTTAAATCATTTTTATAACTTTGCTTGGCGTTGGTGTGGAAAATATTTGAAAACTAAACGAACAGAGAACTATTCTTTTGCCAAAAACTAAACTATTAATCAAAAAGCAAAATATTTATATGAATATGAATCTTCTTGTTCATAAAATAAAAATCTTACAAAGACAACTACTTAAAATGATGTATAACAAATAAGAAACTTAAAAATTGCACTTAAACAACAAAAAAATAAATAAATAGAAACAAACAATTATTTTATGAATCAAATAAGATGCTGTTTTATAAAAATAAATCAAAATAATTACAAAATTAAACAAATAAATAATAAAATTATATTTATTGCAATATAAAAAGAAAAGGGAAAAAATAAAAACTAATATAAGAAAGAATACTGCAAAATAAATATATTACAAGAAAAACTAAAAGATATGAATTAAAAGAAATAAAATTTTAGTTTCCTTTTTATTTGCCTAAAAAGAAGTCATTAAAATCTTTACTTATCCCTTAAAAAAAAAAAAAAAACAGCTTCTTAACTACAAATAGGAAGAATTTTTTGTTAAAAGGAAATATGAGCAAAACTACAAATTTGTTAAAAGCTCAGCAATTATAAACAATTTGTATTTTTGTTTATTTTTAATGTAAGAAATTTAAATATGAAATGATTACAAATAAAATTGTTCCTTTTTTTTCCTTAACCAATTTAACTTATTCATTTTGTTCTATTTTTTTTGTCTTTTATGCCAGTTAATGCCAAGTTATTAGATTTGTATACTTTTAATTTGAATTCATAACATCCTTAAGCCATTTCTTTAGACAAGTTGGTTTTTGTTTATTGAGAAGTGGGTGGAGTGAAGTATTTTGCAATTGGCCAGCTTTTGGTGAATAAATGTTAGTTGTTGTTAGATATAAATACCCTTTTTAAGAAAATAACTCTTTATGAGTTGCTTGTGATGAATTTCATTTTTTATTATTTTAAAAGAAATTCGCTAGTCTTGTTTTATTAAAGGAAAATAAAAAAATAATAATAATTTTTTAAGAGTTATTTCCTCTGTAAGTTTTTCTTTAAGAAAAATACTGGACTTTTTTCATTAAGATAGTTAAAAAGTCAAAGAGGAAGAAAAAGGAAGTAAGGGGCCTTAATTATAAAAGAATTTTGTCTATAACAACTAGTATGGCGTATTTAGTATACATTTGACCAGATTTATGCTGCTTCATTCCAGCAGCTATTTTTTACTTTATCTTTTAACAATTAAACTGCGAACTTGCTTTTTAAAATTTTTGTTTATAAGAATTTATACGAATTTTTATTTTTATTAGTTTTTAATTTTCACATTTCGACAAAAATTTTACCAGCTAGAATTTTATTAACTTTGCAGTGAATAATCCATCAGAGTTATGTTGATAGCGGTTCAACTGATATCTTTTATTTTTCTTTAAAAAATATTATATTGCAGGGATTCTTTCGTTTGAATTAAGTTTTGAAAAATTTTAAAAAAATTCAAACTGGTTCGAATTAAAAAAAAAAAAACGAAAAAAAAAACCGTTTCGGTATAACTACTAGAGGATTATATTGTATTATTTTGGTCTTATTGTTTTTTTTTTTTTTTTATATTTATGTGTAAAAAATTCTAAAATCGAATTTTTTTGTGAAAACTTCCAAAACTTTGAACATTTTTAGATCTAATTCTAAATCTGTTATGTCATTAAGTGCACGCCCCAAAGGCCTTTCTTGCGATACTAAATTTGCATATCGTTGATTTGGCAAAAATATGAACAAAATCTGAAAAACGCCAAATAAGGACCTTTTTCATTTTGATCTAGCTCGCGAAAGGATAATGTCAGGACAAAAATTTTGAAAAACGATATCTTAGATTGAAGTAAATTTTCATTTAAGCTGGGAACATTGATAATTTTCATTTTCTCTAAATGGGAACGAAAGTTTCGTTCGGGTAAATGTAATGAAAACAAAAAATATTTTCAAATTTATGTTGTCTTCAAAGCTTTTAGTTGAACGAAACTTTGATTCGCATTTAGAGAAACAGACAACAATTCTAATATTGAGTGCCTCCATTTTTTAGTTTATTACAAAGAAATTCATACTATTAAATGAATAACTAGAAATATATATTCAGCCAAGGCCAAACATATAAAGCATGTAAACGAACATTTTTTTACATTTTCATTTGCATATATTTAAGCCACAGTATATAGTATTGGAAAAAGCTAAAAAGTTTATGATTCTGTAAAGTCTTGGGAATATATATACATTTACATTTTGAGTTTCGAGATATCAGTCAACAAAATATCTTAAAAATTGCAAAACATCAGAATAAAATTGTTGGAGAAATTTCGTAAAAAAAATTTGTAAACGAAAAATTTTTACATTTTAAAACGTAAATATTTCAGTCGCTGTAAGCAATATGATATAGATCGGATACTTTTCTAAATTTGCGAAGTCCGAAGATTTTAAATATGTAATACTTTTTTATTAAATGCGAACTATTAATTCATATTTTTAAAAATTGGAAAATAACAGAAAATTAATTTTGAGCAATTTTTTTTTTTGAACACTGCATTAACCAACTTCAAGTCAAAAAAAAAAAAAAAATCCTAGTTAAACAATGATAAATAATATTTGTATTCTTTGGAGTCTCTAGTTTCATAAAAATACAACACTTTTGAGATACCCTATATAGGTACCTTAATATTTACATTTAAAAATGTAAATTTTTTTTCGTTTACATGCTTTATGTATGAGCATAAAAATTCGGGAAGGGGTCTTATATCAGACCTGTGGCCAATTGTCGACCGATTCATTTACATTTAAATTATGTGCTACAATAAAGGTATTAATTAGCGTTAAGCGCTTTTCCGGGGGGAAATTTGTGTGAGGGCTATGTGAAATAATGGACCGATTATAACCAATTTCAATAGGCCAAATTTAATAGAAATATCTTAAAATTGCGACCTGTACTTAAATAAAAAAATACAACAATCCTACATTCTTATGGATTGTCACTTTTGACAAAATTTAAAAAGTACCATTTGAAGAACAAAAAAGTACCACAAAAAATAACGTCAGAAGAACAAAGAAATACCAAAAAGTCCCATCTTATGTATTCTCTTGGAAAAATATAATTTTAGTTTTAAGTTTTTACGTTTTATATTATAGAAAATTTGAAAATTTAGAAGAACAATTCTTATTGACATAATACCATACGGCTTTAATGCTCCTATGTTCAATATTATAGAAATTTATAAGCAAGAAGTACAAAGTTACATTTTTATGCTTCACAACAGATCCGTTAAACGCGATTTTTCATATCGATCATTGTAATTAAATTTGCTTGTCATAAATATGTCTGAAATCTGATTTTAATTGTTAAGAAAAATTACCTTTTAAAAAATACCTACTTGCTCGAATTTGATTTTAAGTACGTTTTGGTACTCGAGTTTCCATACGGTCCACATAATTTTCTCAAAATTTTTAATAAAATGCTATTTTCTGTATGCATTCCTTTCCTACACTTTTTTCCATGGATATAGCTAAAATTGCATTTCTATGAATAGTTCAATAAATAGAAAAAATATTATGTAAAAAAAGTACCAAAAATAGGTACAACCTTAACCCCTTAAACGTTCGAATTTCCCAAAAAAATACCTTTATATTTGTAATTTTTCGGAAATATACGAATATAATGTAAATTTTATTTCATTATTAAATGTTTCGAAAGGGCTGCCAAATACAGTTTTACTCGTTTTCTTTCTTTAAAAAAAAAAACGAATTTTAAAAAAAGTACCAGACACTTAACCGATTATTTTTTGGATGTATAGCGATAACCATTAAACTTTTTTGTGTCTATTACCAGTTTTTACCTTTTTTATTATCCTCTAAACATTCGAATTTAAAAAAATTCCGTCTTAGTGGACCTATTTAATAGGAGACCAATGAAATTTCTTAATATGTAATTTTTCCAGCTTTAAACATTTTAGCTTTGCGATTATAAATCAGTAAGTAAGTCAGCTGAATTATTGAAAAATTTTGACTTGGCGGGTATTAAGTAAAATCATATTACAGTTTATAAACTTTTGCAGATAATACGCATCATTTACTGTCATCTCATACACTAAGGGAAAAAATTCGATTCAAAATCAACAACGGTTGTGGTCACATTGGTAATTTACGGTAACAGCTTTTTAATACCTTTCGTTAACAAATTTAATATAAAACATATGTAATTTAACAATTTGATACCGAAATGGTTTCAACTTGGTGCCAATAAGGTATCGATTTTCAATAAGAATTGAACACGCAGTGTTTAATTTAAACACACACGGTGCAGATTCACTATTGACACAGAATGGTATCGTTTTCTACACGTATGTGATTGATATTTCTCTGGGTGTAGTATCACTTAGTTTACCTTCTCCTAACTTACTTGTAATTAAAAAGGCCTTTGGGCTAAACTGCTGGCATCAATACAAACCTCACCATCAACAAAGAAAAAAAAATCTTTCTGTCTTATTGGACAGTGAATGACTTTTCCTCATATCTTATGCCGTTTATGATAAAAAGACAGAATGGAAAAAAAAAAAAATCATTCTAACAAATTTAAATAACATTTAAAAGCAAAAAAGGAGTTTGTATTGTTTCTCCAGAAAAAGGGTAGTCTTTTGTTAGAAAAAGGAACATTAAAATAAGCACAAGACATTGAATATAAAGAAATAAATAATGGTGAAACTAAAGAAGAAATAAAAAAAAACTCATAATTTAATAGAATGTAAACAATTTGAAGAAATTAAAGAATAATAAAATCATATTCCAAATTCATTGTTTAGTGGAATAGACAAAACAATTTTTTCTCATACTCTTCAAATTAAACTCAACTCCTCCACCCTATATCAAGCAAGATAATAATTGGGCACAAATTAAATTCTCTAAGGACTTGCAAAAAGAATGCAGACAAAAAAATTCACGTGTCTATTAAATTTAGGAAAATATAATGTTATGATATTGATATGATTTCCCTTTTTTAAACAACTGTAACCAATAAATCTATTAGCGATAAATATTTTGCAATAAAATAAAAAAAAGTTCTCACAGGTCGTGTGTGTCATCGCAATGTAAAATTTGTAATGGATTTCAAAATCGTAAAGAAAAGCGCAAAGTTTTGTCAAAATTACAATTCATAATCACAACAAAAACATATTATTGAAAATATCATATTTCCCAAATACACTTTATCAACAACTATCATATCCAAAAACCCTTATTTGATGGTGTTTGCCTAGAACATCCCTAAATTACAACCATAAACTCTCTATTTGGGTTCATAATTTATGTAACAACAAATCAAAACATCAATTGAGTTCTATTTGCGATTTTGTATCGACTAATCGTCAATATTCAATATTTTTCTTCTTTTTTTTTACGGCATAATTTTCGCACGTGTCATGTTTTTGTTTCCTGCTTTAGAGTTTTATTGTTTTATTCAAAGGAAACTGTCAAATGGTTGTTTAGTGAAAAGAAATGGAGATAGTGAGAGCGAGAGCGAGAGAGTTTCTAACAATCATTTACGGTTGCAATTTTTAGCAAAGTTTTGTTTCATTTTAATTGCTGTATGAAATATTAGTTTTGTTGTTATTGTTTTTTATCTCTATCTGGACATTGCTATTGTTGTTGGTATCATCCTTAATGTTGTAGTTAGAACAGCAGTAGTTGTAATCCTATATCATCATTACATCCGTTTTATCGTTGTACGTTTGTAATAGAATCACTGTAACGTGTAAATTTCCGTTATTATGTCATTTAATGATTTGTGTTATAAAAATATTTATGGGAAAATATTTTATTTTACTTATTTTGTTGTTGCCAAAAATAGTAAAAAAATCGAATCAAAGATAAGGCTATAACATATATTTTTCTTTCCACTTTATGAGAAGGTAGAAAACAATAGAAACTTTTTGCGTTGCAGATTTTAATCATTATTGAACGGAAGATGAGCAAAGGAAATGACACACTTTTAGTTTGATTCAAATAGAACGTAATTTAGTAATGGCTGAAGTTTTGGGGTTTTTTTTTTTGCTATAGTTTTTTCTATTGCTTTTATGCTTATCTCTCATAAATATCTGCTAATTGTAGGACAGTGATTTTACATAAAATAGCGTATGAAAAACATAGATTGAAATAAGAATTGAATTTAAGTTTGCACCATGTCTTGAGAATAATTTGTGAAATTTGGTTTAATGTTATTCCAAAGAAATTTGGATTAAAATTATCTTTAAATTATTCCCATATTATATTGTTACTATTTGCTCAATATTTTCAAAATATTCCAAAAAGTTTTGGATTCGAGAAAAATAAAATTTTTAAATAAAACTTTTTTAATACTTCAACACAAACAATCATCCTGCAATTTATTTGGTGGCGATTAACCCGCTTTTAGACGGTAAGATTTATTGGTGTATAGTCACCTGCCGCTCTCCATAGGTTACCAATGAGCGTATTGCCACTTACTTACACTTACTCTACTCTATTATAAGTGGAAAGAAGACGAAATGAATAATCAAAAGTTTCTAACTGACTAATTGTAACCAATAAAGTTGTTGTGTGCGCACAATACCCAGCAGTTTATTTGGTGGTGATTAACTCGTTTTTAAGAGTAAGATTCATTGGTGTATAGTCACCTGCCACTCTCTATCGAGCATCATTGAGCATATTAGCAATTGGCACTTTACCGACTCTAAGTTAAGCGGACGACGAAAAGAAGAATCAAAAAATGTTTACTGACTCATTGTAACCAGTAAAAGTTACACTTTGTAGCTGTTAAAGTGACTGTGCTTGTAAAAAAGGGCCACCTTTTAGTCATTGAAGTGCCTATTTGTCATTTTATTGAACCTTCGGTACACGTGGAGGCGATTGTGTGTGCAAAAAAAAGTGACACTATGTAGTTGTTGAGGTGGCTGTAGATATATATTTGAATTTAAACCAAAAAAAAAAAAACATTTTTTGAAATTTTGACATTTATATATACACTTGTCCCAAAATTAAAAAAATAGAAAACACCCAATTTTTTGTAACAAAATGCCTAAAATCGCAATCTGAGAAAAACATTTTTAAAAATTTACTTCTTTCATTGAAACCGTCATATTGTCGTTATAAGGAGCGTTCGTCAAAAAATACCTTACACATAATGGTATTTAACTGAAATAGATTTATAGTGATTCCACCTTTTCAATTCGAGAATTCAAAAAAAAAAATCGCCTGTCGCGAAACCTTTACCCTCCAGATTTACTTTAATGCATTTGAGTTCAGATTTTTATTGGAAATCGGAAGAGAAAACAAATTTAATAAGTGTATAAATATTGCCACCTCTTTGGGAAAAACTCCAAAATTTTTATTATGTACCAAATTCAGATTAATATAAATTTTTATCGGATTCATATATTTATGTGATTCTTGCAGCAATATTAATTAGAATTTTGTAAGAAATCTGGTGAATATTTTAAAAAGAATTTAGCGGCAATGTTAAGCCTGCCAAGTTAAAAAAAGAAATAGAAAAAAAGGAGGCTAGATATGAGACAAACATTTAATTCGGTCTGAATATCTCGTAAGTCAAAAGAGTATGTAAGCGTATTTTTTGTGCAGATTTACAGGGACTATCTATACATAAGATTTCTTTTCTGTGATATAAATGAATTTTTGGCGATTTTTTTTTAAATACATACCGCAGATGGCGGTATGTATTTTGATAACATTGGTCGACAAAATATGTTTTTTCGCCCTTCTTCTAATATGTGGACTAGATGAAATTCGACATGCTAAACACGAAACTACTCTCAGTTTTTCCCCATTATGTCGAAATATTTATATGCCTTAAATAAGCCAATTATTCGAGTGTATTTTTCTATAACGCGAAAACGGTTTGCTCAATTTATATAAGTAATATTGCAAATTATTCGAAATAAAATTTAAGTTGTTCTTATACTAAATTTTTTTCAGAGCCGGGAGTCCTTCCATAAATTTTCTACTTGCATTCCACGTTCCTGTATTTTTTACACGTGATGTCAGTGCAATCTCGGCTTTAGTTATTTGCAATGCAGCCCTTTCAAAAAAAGCTTTTAACATAACTAAATGAATTATTTAATTTTTTTTTTTTTTGGAA
This sequence comes from Protophormia terraenovae, assembly GCA_951394005.1. Lineage (NCBI taxonomy): Eukaryota > Metazoa > Arthropoda > Insecta > Diptera > Calliphoridae > Protophormia > Protophormia terraenovae. The sequence goes on along the minus strand of OX596073.1, from coordinate 170,475,009 downwards.
TTTGATCTTGTTATACCCTTCACCACAGGTGTAAAGGGTATATATAAGTTTGTCATTCCTTTTGTAATTTCCACAGTTTTCTTCGGAGAGCAAAAAAGTTTATATTTTCGGAATCCTTGTAACCAGCGATGACAATAGGACCATGTCCGTCCGTCCGTTCGCGTGTCGGTTGAAATGGCGTTTATGAAGCCCACCGATAACTGGCATATATAATATATAATCAAACGATCGGAAATCCTTTCGAGAATTTTGCTATTGAAATTCAGCAAGGTCGGTTCATACATTTCGGAGATATGCTTAAAAAAACGGTTTTTAGAACCGGTTTTCCAGTTTCCGAAGCCTCTGTATATACTAGGGACTTCGTTTTTGCTGAAAAAATGAAATAAATTGGTTCATAATAACTGAGATATCGGACAAAACGCATTTTTGATTTTTTGAAGCCCTTGTTTAAGCTATAGGTATAAAATTTTTTTAAAATTTCGGTTTTTTTAATAAACCAAATTCGTTCATAATCAACAGATTTATGAGCCAAAAACTAAAACATATCTGTTAAGAATATAAATATACACACAAACATGCATTGTAATGACTTTTAGTGACGTTTTTGCCTTATTAATAAATATATCATTTATTGTGCAAAAAATACTTAAAATATTGGAAAGTGTATATAGCGCGAATTAAGGATTTTCATTAGCTGCGACTTTTTGCGATTTTTTAAAATATGATAAGAAAATGTACGGAACCTCATACAGTATAAACTCGATAGTCCGGTGGTCGATAATCCGGATTTTTCGGTAATCCGGATGGCATTTTTCAACTCATTACATCCTCTATAATACGGATTGATTACAACTCTGTAATCCGGATTTAATATTAAATGTAATATTTTTATTTAAAGTGTCGCTTGAAAAATGTAATAAAAATTATGATGTAAGAGTTGATTGTAGTTGAGTTCATTTATTTTCAGTTAAGTATTACACCAAAGTTTTTAGCTAAATTAAAAATCTATGAAAAACTTAAAATATGGAATATTATTTGACGAAAAATTTGTAATAATTAATATATTTTAGTACTTATTTTTAAACAAAAGTGCACCAGGAAATAAACTCGATAATCAAGATAATTCGAGAATACGGATTATAGAGTTTATACTGTATTAGTATTTTTTTAAGAATTATTTAAACATTTTGAGGTAATGGATAAAAATTTATTATGCAAATGTTGTGCTAAGATTGATGGGATTAGATCATAAACATAAAATTAATAATCTTTATTTTAATAAAACTTACAAAAATGTGTCTGAAATTCATAGAAAAAAAAAAATTTTTTTTTAATATGGGAGTGGCATGTTTAGGGCCTTATCTATTAACAGAATACACAATTTTAGACCATTATCTCGAAAACTGGATTTTTGTCGTTCTAAAAGTGCCTAATGTGACATTGTGCGCATATTTTCTTTTCGTCTGTGGATTAGATTAAATGGAATTAAACGTGTTAAATAAGAATCTGATTTAACTTTCTTTCTATCACGTATTGATTTTCTTTTATGGGTGAGACTACTATGACCCCGCCTTTAGGTAGTCATACTTGTAAAGTTCGTAAAATTTTTGTTGGCTTAATAATTTCGTACTTATTTGGATATTAGTATCGAAAAATTTTAAAATTAACTCTAATGTTCAGTAATAAAGGTTTAGTATTGTTCTATTCTACTAAATCAGGGGTTCTCACAAGACCTTGCTTCGCGACCCCATTTTGACATTGCATTGGAAGCGCGACCCACTTAAAAATTTAATATAATTAAAAATATAATATTATAATTATGACATTGTTTTTACTTCTTTAGATCTTGAATATTATGAGATTTTTTTGGATAATGCATCTTATATCATTCTCTGCGTCCACTAAAGATCAAATATTTATACCCTACACCACCATAGGTGGGGAGGGTATTATGCGTTTGTGCTGATGTTTGTAACACCCAAAAATATTGGTCTAAGACCCACCTTAATTTATACCAATCGGCTTAGAATCATTTTCTGAGTCGATTTAACGATGTCCGTCCGTCCGTCCGTCTGTCCGTCTGACCGTCTGTCCGTCCATGTAAACCTTGTAATCAAACTACAGGTCGCAATTTTGAATCAAAATTAATGAAATTTGCTACACAGGTTTCTTTTAGTCCAGGGACGAAGCCTATTGAAATTGGTTATTATCGGTCCATTATTTCACCTAGCCCCCATACAAATGTCCTCCCGGAAAAGGGTTTAACGATCATAAATCCCTTAAATATGGCAATATTTTAATGAAATTTGGAATGAGTTTTATATAAGTCTAAATAAGTGTGCCGATTTTTAAAAAGATCGGTAAATAATTAACCATAGCTCCCATATAAACCCCTTTTCAGAAAATCACTTTAACGGGCATAAAACCCATTAAAATGTTAGTATCAAGTTAATATTCGACACAAATAAGTTTTATATGAACATAAATGATAGTGCCAAATTTTACAAAGATCGGTCCATAATTTACCATAGCTCCCATATAAGGCCCTCTTTCGGGAATCACCCAAAAGTGAATAAATTCATATAAATGTCAGCATCAACGTAATATTCTGTATTCGTATGTTTTATTTTACACTTATGAGTATCGGTCCACATCTGACTCCAAGTCAAGACCCCTCCCCGAATTATAATGTACACAATGGTGTAGGGTATCATATGGTCGGGCTTGACCGACTATATCTTTTTCTCTCGTTTTTTAATGGAAAAAAAGTGAAAAAAAAATTTTCACATAAAAATCTATACTAATACAAATTATTCTAATAGTTTTAAGGCTTCGGAGCAAACGAGCAGATAGACTTTTCTATTTTTTAACTATTTAAAATACTTTTAAATCTATTGATTTAAAATTAAATTTAACACATGAGTTACATTTTGACTCCTTTTGAAATGAACCTGGTACTTTATCGATATTCACATTGAAAGGATTTTTTTCGATTTGAAATTATAAAGTTGCTTAAGCAAATTTTCTTTAAATAGCCCGGAATCTTCTCCACAAAATAAAAGTATTGTGTACTCAGCATTGAGAAGTCGCTACATTCGAGCCAATTTTAACAATATTGTTCAACAATATGTTTTTTTTTAACTTAAAATTCTGAAATGGTATTAAAACAACTTTACAAATAAAGGTCTTGGCATAATATATGTACAAAAAAGTAGGATTTCATGTTAAAAATCGATAGTTTCATCAAATTTAAGTGAACTATTTATCTTTTTAATTAATTGTCTTCCCTGCCACATCGTATAGTTCCTTTTATATTGTGTCATTGGGCAGCATCACTTTCTCTATTTGATCATTTTTGCCTTTATCAAGCATAGCACTTTTATCAAGCATAATACTTTCAATCGAAGGTTCCTCCATTAGTTGATTCTTAAAAGAACTTATTTTAGAAAAAATCTTTACGTTTGTCTTTAATTTGGGTATGTTTTTAAAAAGATGTCTTTCCATTTTTAAATACTTTCGAGTTTTCATTGGAATTTTTATTTAAATTGCTACATAATATTTACATTAAAAAAATGAGTTTTCAAGAATATTTTGCAGGATCTCTTCGCGATCCCCCACGAAAGTCCTTAAGACCCCTTGTGGGTCGCTGACCCCCATTTGAGAACCGTTGTACTAAATAATCATGGAATTTAGTATTCGGACTCATTATTATTTAATAATAAATAAATTTTCGTTGGAAAGTAAAATTTGGTGGTTGTTTTGTAGAAAAAGTTTTAGTATGCAAAGTTTAAACAATGTACCTGACATTAGTTAAGGCTTTATTACAACGCCCAAAATATAATCTAAAAATATATACGCCTAAAGCCTTGCTTATATACAATATATTCGAAAGTATCGATTTGCGCTAACAAAGTTATACTATTTAAATATAAATCTGCAATTGCCTATATTTAATTTTGCATGCTAAAAAACATAAAATTCATCTATTGTTTTATTTTACATCCAATACCTTATTTTTTTTGTGTTTTAACTACGGGGATGATTTCATTGTATTTCTCTAATAAAACTTCAATTCACCATAAACAAAAAAAAATACAGAATGAAAATTGCTAAAAATGCATAAAACCATTAAAGAACATTTAGTCAGGAATATAATGAATGTAGTAAAATTTTTTACTAAAATAAAAAAAAACATAAACCATAAAACGATAAAGAGAAAAAAATTTGCAATCAAGCGCAACGAATATTATAGCATCTATGCCGATGAATAGAGAGCAAAGGCTGGATGAAGTCTAACAACACCATTGAGACAATGTAATTTGCAGTAGCTAAAATTATACCTTTATGAATAACAAACTTCAAACTAAAGCAGTGCAAAAAGATTTAATCTAAATTTGTATTGCTTTATAAAAAAAATCAACATACTTGCCATAGAAAGCGTAATATTATCAAACTTCAAAATGGTTATTAGAAATTTGTCAATATAAGAAAAATTCGGTACATTAAAGTACTATAAAAGAAAACATGCAAATTAGTTGTTGTGAAAGGAAATTTTATATTTTTTGCGTATACAAGTAGTTAATGCGTATCAAAATTATGTACTTTAAGGTTGTTATGTTGCTATATCTTGAAGCTTATTTATACGAGGGTGATTTTAAAATTTTATTTAGCAATATAATTACCATAGAATAGAACTAGAAGTTTATGTGAGAGCCACCCTATACTAAATTTTCAAAAAATTTACTAATTTTTTTGAAAACACAAAAACAAAATATTTGTGACTACATGTTTTTTGTTGTTGTATGAATTAGGTTTCTGACAATTCAATTATGTTTTTTTCTCTCACATAAATATCTAGTTGTTAATCTAAGCTAACTACCATTTTAAACCTTACAAAAGATCTTTACTATCTGCAGCTTTTAAAAAAGTTTAGCTTTCGCAAAATTGTTATAGAATAAGTAAAAAGCTTTAAGCTTTTCATTTCCTAAACATATTTTATTTCTTATTATACTTTTCACCACAGGTATAAAGGATATATATAAGTTTATCATTTTGTTTGTAATTTTATCGGATAGCAAACAAGTTTATATTTTCTGGATCCTTGTTAAAGATGATGTCGATAGGAACATGCAGTTAGGGACAAAAATATTTGTACACCCATGCATTTCGTATATCTTCAATAATTTATAAAGAATAAAAAATTATTATAAGTAGTTTTAATTCAGGTCCATTTTTATTGAATTATCTGATAAAAAATAAATTAATATATAACACATTGTTAAAAAAAAGTACAATTTAAGTAAAAATCTTTGGGACAAAAGTATTTGTACATCAGTACTTTGTACAATTATTTGTACGTTGGACTCTTGTATGATGATTTTTTTAAATACCGTTATATTTTCTTCGTTAATCGAGTTTTATTTTACAAAATAAGAAGTTGGTTTTAACGTTTTGAATAATAAGCACATCAAAAATGGGAAAGCGAAAAAAGTTGAGTTTGGATATTAAAAATTTAATTATTGATGAACATAAAAAAGGAAAATCTCTCCGGAATATAAGTAATTTAGTAAATTTGCAACATTCCACAGTACAATACATTGTAAGCAAGTATAAAAACTGCGGATGTGTTGAAAATGTGCGTGAAGGTATACGAAATATATGAGGTGTACAAATAGTTTTGTCCCTAACTGTAGCTTTCCGTCCATTTGTCGGTTGAAATGTCGTTTATGAAGCCTAAATACAACTGCCATATATAATATTTATATCAAACGATCAGGAATCCTTTCGAGAATTTTGCTATTGATATTCAGCAACATCGATTCATAAATGACGGAGATATGTATTAGAAACCGGTTTTCGATTTTCTGAAGCCTCTATATAAGCTAGAGACTTTTGACTATTTTGAAGCCCTTATTTAAATTTAAATTCTCGGATCCTATCACTAAAGGGAATTTGTCTAAAGTCTGTTCCTTCTCTGATCACCTGTACTTGGATTTCAATTTCTCTTTTGAAGTTGACTCTGTAGGTCACTATTTGAATAGGAAAAGGACCAATTGGTCAATTTATTCCAAAGTTTTGTCGGAGATATTACCTACAAGTCCGATCCATATTGACGATAAGTCATCGCTAGATTCGACATTGAAATTACTAACAAAGGTTTTAGTCGAAGCAACAGACAAATCCTGTAGGAGAACTATTAGGATGGGCAAGGCTAAGTCAGCATGGTGGAATGCACAAATTATGAAAAAAACTCTTCAATGAAGCAAAAATCTGAAGTACTTGGTCCACAAATCCTCATACAATAAATTTAAAAACCTTGTAAGGAAAGTCAAAAGGCAGTCCAGGAGGAAAAACTGCAGTAGAGTTGAAAATTCCTCCGAGATTAGTAGGCTGCGAAAGATTTTATCTTCAAATCCAACTATACCATCATATATTTAGAAAATGTATGGCATGTGGACCACTTCCAACAAAGATACCCTAGAGGTACTTATGGAAACATCACCACAATTTTATTTTAACATACTTAAAAATTTATTTAGAGAAATGTTAACCTACCTTCGTATAAATTAACATTTTTTTCCATTCATATCCTTCCATTCATATTCATTTAACAAATTTGCAATGGATACTAAAAATACAATTTTATCACCACTAAAAGCTTTAGATTTTTAATATCAGCTTTTTCTCTTTTAATACTATAACTGATGTGCTACAAACGCTCCTCGGTTTGGTTTCCTTAAAAACAAACTGGAAACGAGTATTTAAATGAAACCTTAAATTTGAATATTCCTTTTTTACATTTAATTTGAAAGATATTTATATTTTTAAACTAATTAGTTTGTTTAATTTATATTCAGCATGTTGTTGTTGTTTTGTTGTTGCTTTAATTAATTGCTAATCAATCATTTTGAGTAAGAGAATGAAAAAGCTTAACATTACTTTCCTTTTTTTTTTTTTTTTTTTTTGCTGACACTCAACATACAATATACCTAAAGGACTTTAATAGTGTCATGTCTCATTAATACCTTTTTTGTTTTATATTATTTTGCAATAATAACAACATTTGCCTATTTGAAAGGACAAAAGACCGCCCATCAGAGACGGTTTAAGGCATAATTATGGTGTTACATTAAACAAAAAACAACAACTAAACATATAATTGTCCCTTTTTTTGAGTTTTAATAAAAACAACTCAAGAGTAAACCACCTACTGGCTGTATATAAAACCACTTTGTCCGTCTGGCAGTCTATCAGTCATAGTCAGAGTTTGAGTTGCTGTTGTTGTTATTATTGTAGCTACTTAATGTCGTTGACAAAATAAAAACATCATTTTACCATCTTGTTTGTCGCCTTCAATGCTAAACTCTTACTTTTTTTTACTGCTCTGCATTTTTTTGTCCTTAGAAGATTGATTATAAATTTTGTTGTCTAAAATAGAACATGAACAAAAATAAAATCTCAAGAAAAAGGCCTTAGGTTTTCTTTTTTTTTTTTTTTTTTTTCTTTCATTGTTTTTATTTTTTCTCCTTTAACAAAAATAAAAGGATCAACATGAAAATCCCTGGCCTCAGCATATTGACTGACATGGCTATAGAGTCGAACTACGATTTGTTGTATTTTGTTTTTATCATTTGTGTGTTTTTTGTGCTAAAATGTTTAAAACACCTGCTTAAGTACTCACGGTTATTAAATGTGCTTGAGATGCAAATTTCTTCTAAAGGATTTTTGTTTTTAGACACAAAAGTGTCAAAGCGTTAAGACTTTAAGTTTTTTCTCGCACACTTTTCTTTACACCTTAAGTGTTTTAAAGGATTTTGTTGAAAAATTAATGTTCGATTATTTATTGTCGTTTTTTAAAAGGGAAGTAAATTGATTTACACTTAAAGAAAAAAAGTTGATTTCGAGAATTAATTTAAATTCAAGGAGAACATTATTACATATTTAGTAGCTATTAGTTATAAAAGTTAAACGAAAAAATATGGCGAATAGTCACCATAATTGAGTACTATCTAACTACAATCATATTTGTTTGTATGTGTTTTTGATTAATATATACAGCAATAATATGGATGAATCACAATAAAAATATTGTTGATCTGCAACCATATGTTTGCTGCATATCTAGTTGATTCATGTTTATAGCAATAACATGATTGCATTACAATACAAATATTATTGATTTCCAAACATATTTTTGTTGTATATGTACTTTATTCATGGAGATAGAAATAATACATTTTTAAGCACAATAATGAATTTAGGTATTGAAAATATTTTTTTTTTCTTTAACAACAATAATGTTGTTATAATTTAAACATGTTGTGTCAACAAAGCAATTATATTTTAGTAAAAAATTATTTGAAATACCTTTGTCTTTGTGAATTAACTAATTTTATATTCATATTTAATTATATTATTTATCGACTTTAATGCCAAACATACATTTTGGGGCTCGCGACTAATGAATCCCAAAGGGAGACAACTGTATAATTCTCTAGTTGATCGTGAAAACGGCTTGGATTTTATATCACCAGGACAACCTACATATTGGCCAACTGATCCAAGAAAAATTCCAGATCTTAAAGATTTTGTGATATGTAAAAACGTACACCGAAACTCAATAACAGCAGAAATTTCGAACGATTTACAGAATCATCAATTTAAGCATGTTTGTGTATTAATCCGCACAAAAAAACGAAATTATTTATATGTAACGAAAATTTTCGCCTACGGCGCTTCATTCTACAAGAATACTTTTATTATTTTTTAACAAACTTTATTACTCATAGGAATTATTTATGTTATATTTACAAAGTTACTAATAAATCATTAAGAAATACCAAAAACTAATGAGAAGAAAAAAATAAATGCGTTTTCAAATAAAAAAATTTATTAACTTTTTTCTGGCTTTATTTTTTGGGGCATTTAGCCTTTTCTGACCTTTTTTAAAGCCCAATTTAGCTTCTTCACTCCAAAAAAACATACACAAATTTCAAACTCTGAAATAGAAAGACTACTCATTGAAAAAAGAAAACGAAGAAGATAATGACAAAAATACAGATATCCTGCGGCAAAGCAGAGGCTGTCTGCTGCAAGTAAAATACTCAGAAGTGCCCTTCTTTTAGAAGAGGATCGCAGAAATAGAAACTACATTAAAAGCCTGACAAATATCAATTTACGATTGCAAACTAGTTTATGGTCCTTCGAACCGGATGTCTGCTTACTACACTATGTAACCACATCTTTAACAGCGGTTACGGCGTTCAACCTCTTTTTTACTTGACCCAAACGCCTGGCGCTGAGTCTCACAAAATTGCTCCTAGGGCATGGCGGGTGCCATGGTTAGGTTTTGTATGTATGTATGTATGTATGTATGTATGTATGTATGTATGTATGTATGTATGTATGTATGTATGTATGTATGTATGTATGTATGTATGTATGTATGTATGTATGTATGTTTGTTTGAAGTCTATAGCCGCCTAAACGGCTAAACCAATTTTCTTGAAATTTTCACAGTATGTTCCTATATGCCGGGAAGGAAAAATAGGCTCCTTTTTATTTTGAAATTCCATGTGGGCGAGCTGCCACGCCCACTTACTAAATAACTATTAAAAGTAGTATATCTCGGAAATTGGTAATACTAGAGTCCTCAAATTTTGCACGAACAACTTTGACACCTATATGAACATTCTGGAAAAAAAAAATAGGCGAACTAGCAATAGGGGGTGTGGCACATCCAACACCTAATATTGCTTGCCAATAGCAAATGCCGTAAATTTAGCAAACTATTACAGTTACATCTCCCAAATTTTGTACAATAAACTTAAGAGTCAATGTGAACATTTTGTGCAAAAATGGGCGGAAAAGAAATAGTGGGCGTGTCATCTCTCATATAAAGTTAATACCAAAATTTTTATATCTGGGAAACTATAAAAGTTAGAGAGCTCAAATTTTGTACGACTAGCATTTGCTTCAATATGAATATTTTGGACAAAAATTGGTACACTAGCAATAGTGGGCGTGGTACCTCCCATATAAAGAAAATATTAAATTATCATATCTGAGAAAATATAACAGTTAGGTTTCTAAAATTTTGTCGGAGCCATTTTGGTATCAATATTAATATTTAAGAAAAATATGGGCGGACTAGAAGTAGGGGGCATGGTACCTCCCATATGAATTAAATGCAAAAATTAGTATATTTGGGAAACTATTGGAGTTGTAATGCTCAAATTTTGCACAAAGTATTTTGACATCCATGAAAACATTTGTCTAATAAATTAGCGGATTATGAGGGAATGGTCCTCCCATAAAAATTATATACAAAAATTTGTATATCCGGGAAACTATTAGAGCTTGAATTTTCAAATTTTGCACGGGAAACATCTATCTATCCGGGGGTGACGAAGCACACCGGGTATTAGCTAGTAGAATATATTTTCTAATTGGTTAACAAAATTTAACGAAATATGAAAGTTTTATCAATAAAAATACAGAAATAAAATAAATTTCTGTCAATTTCTAACAATTTTCAACTCATATCTATTAAAGAAAAAATAGAAGTAATAATAAAATCAATTATTCTAGTTAATCTAATAATTAGAGCAAAATGAATTAAAAAATAATACTCCAACCACCTATGGTGGTGCAGGGTATAATAATTAGTATACGCAATTTCTTAATTAAAGTTAATTTTTGCTTTTTCTATGATGGAAAAATTTCTAGGAAAAATATAAGTCTAACTTAATGGAGGGTATTTTAAAGTCGTCTATTACATTCGTAATAAAGGTACACATATTTAATTTAAACATTGCACACGTAAGCACAATTGCACTTTTGCAAACTAAAACTTTATCAATTTATGCTGTCAAGTTTCATTAACATGCCTCCTAATGATCCGCACACCGAAGCACACAGTCTCTCGGCGTAGATGGATCACACTATTTCCACACTAAACTCAATTAAAAAATTTTGCACTATTTTTGTTGGGAAGCAAAAAAAAAAAAACATATATCGCTCATTTACTTCAAGAACGATATAAATCAAAAAACAAGATTTTTTAGTTAATGATGCAGAAAAATCGTGTACATATATTTTGTGATATGTTAAGGAATAGACAATATGTCATAAATTTTTTCTATTAAGGTAATAGTCATTTGAATACCTTAAATATTTTTTAAAATCGCTTTTTTTGAGTTATGTTAGTCATGAAGTAAACGAGCAAAGTCACATATACCCATGATGTAGTTGCTTTGAATATGATGATGAAATAAAGTGCAAATGAAAAAAAGGTAAAATCATATATTTGCCAAAAAATAAAATGAAAAAATTACCGAGCGCCAGACAAAACGCACCATTAAGTCACCTGAACGTAAGACAAACAAACCAAAACAGTAAAATAACAAAAAAATCTATAGAAAAAAAAAAAAATAAAGACAAGAACATGACGAGAAAAATGGTTTGTATTAATTTCGCTAAAGTATTTAGAGCACGCCAAACAAAACGTTAAAGTTGAACGCTTACAACACTTACAAAAACAACAAATATCAGCCAGCTAGATGAAATAAATAAAATAAAATCGTGATTGATGAAGTGACTGAGGTGCGTTTTGAAAAAACTAATTGCTGTAATAGAATGAAATTTTAAATGTTGAACGTTGGTCGCCAAAAACAAAATTAAATCAAATTTATTTTAAATAAAATTTTTGGGAGGTGAACTCTTTAAAATCTATAGCGGATGAGGTGGTATACACCGAGTATAGGATAAAAAGAAAATAAAGAAAAATAATAGAATAATGCATTTGCAAATGCATGTGTTTTTAGCAAAGATGTCATGGGATGTCAACACAAACCAATTGTCCACTTAAAAAAAAGAACAGAAGCTAGAAAAAATATATGTATGCACATAAAAATATTTACTAAAATCTACACTAATGTTGTTTGTGTATCGTACTGTAAAATGATAAAAATGTTTATAGGAAGGGTTAAATAATGAGCAGTATATTGATCCATCCTACACAGAAAAAAGTAAAAATGGACTTCAATTACGAAATTGCTTATATTAATTAATTTTTATTTGATTTTGCTCTAATCATCAAAATGATAATATTAATAACTAGAATAATTGATTTTATTAAAACTGCTTTTTCCTGCCCAAACGGTTAAAGCTAGAAAGATGAAATATGGACTGTAGATTGGTCTCCTACCGAATATATCCACTAAGATGGGAGATTGGCAACCTTATATCTCCTAAACTAATAGAGATATAAAAAATGTTGAATAGTTAAAGTTATTAATTTAAAAAATAATCGAATAGGTGTCTGGTACTTCTTTGAAATACGGTTTATTTAGAGAGAAAACGGGTAGAAACTGTAATTTGATACATTTTTGGAACTCTATCTATATTTTAAACCAGTAAACATAGAAATAAAATGTGCATCAAATTATAGTCCACAAACTCTGATTTGATACCGTCAAATAGAGACAACAAGTGAATTCAAGATTGCAAACTAGTTTATGGTCCTTCGAACCGGATGTCTGATTACTACACTATGTAACCACATCTTGGCGAATACAAGTTTGATACTTTTTGGAAAATTCGAACGTTTAAGGGGTAAAAAAATCGTACCTGATGTTGGTAATTTATTCACAAAATATTTTTTTTTTTTTTTACTGACACATACAGTACAATTTAGAAATTCATTAGAATACAATTTTTGTTGCATTCAGGGGGAATAAAAAGTACCAAAAAGGGTATAAAATCGTGAAATTAAATTTTATTCAAATGAAACGATTAATTTTTTATTATATCAAACATAGAAACATGAACTTAAGTACATGTAGTCCTAAGTTAGTGAGAATTTAGAGTAGGAGATTTTGTGTTACTTTTTCATTCTTCTAATGGTACTTTTTGAATTTTCTACAAAATTAAACCCAGAAACATGAAATTAAAGATACATGGTCCTATGTAGGCAAGAATGGAAAAGAAGGACTTTTTGGTACTGCCAATGGTACTTTTTGAATTCTTAATAAGGTCCCAAGTAAATGAAAATCCATAAAGGTATGTATACACGGTTGTCAGATCTAACAACGTTGGCAGAAAAATGTTCAGAAAATTTCTAACAACCGTGTAAACTTACAATTTATGTCTTACAACGTTGTTAGAAAAAGCATTGTCAGTAAATTGTAACCCAATAATATTGTTAGACATCTGACAATCGTGTAAACACATAACGTTGCCATTGCCAGATAATTGTCTGACAATTTTTATTGTCAGCTGTGCGAATTTTATGCATCTGACAATGGCGCCATTGTCAGATAAATCATTTGTAATGGCAACGCTGCACATTAAACAGCAAAGTTTATTCGTCTGACGACGGATCTGGTAACTTTTGTCATACAACAACCTGCCAACAGTGTAAACTGACAATTTTTGTTGGCAGATAAATTAATTGTCTGACAATTGACTGGCAATGAAATTGTAAGGTTTTCTTACGATCGTCTAAACTGGCAATTTACCTGTTGCTAACAATTTTTCATTGTCAGTACATTGCCATCACATTGTCAGATCTGCCAACATTGTTAGATCTGACAACCGTGTATACATAGCTTAAGAGGGGATTTTGTGGTACTTTTTTGTTCTTTTAATGCTGCTTTTAGAATTTTTTATAATATTGAACTCAAAAATCATAAGATTAAGACATATGGTTTATGTGGGTAAGAATTCAAGGGAGGGGGGGTGTGGTTGAATTTTTGGGTCTCTTTTCTTCTAATGTTACTTTTTGAATTTTATATAAAATTTAATCTAAAATAATAAATTAAAAGATTAGGACCATATATCTTTTAATGAATGAAACCCCATAAAAGTATACTTTGTGGAACTTTTCGTTATTTAATATTAGAGTGAATACTCTAATATAAAATAAAAAAAAAAATAATAATAATTATGGAAAAAATAAATATGGAAAAAAACAGTGAACAATATATAAGGGTTTCATTTTACGTAGTTAAAAAAATCATATAATGTTGTTTGTTTCTTCTTTTTCAAATAAACATTTTCGTTAACTAGCTTGATCTGACTCATCTTATTCAAACGAAGGAATTCCCCTTTTTTGTTTTATTCACATTGTGTTTGATTTTTCAAAAGCAATCAAAAAAATATGCTTAGAATCCTGGATAATAGAGGTAATCACGGTTAATCGATTAAAATTAAATGGATGGAAAAAAGAAAACAATTTAAAATTTTTCCCATATAATCGACGTTGCCGGTTTATCGAATCACGGATAATCGAGGCCCTACTGTGATTCAAAAAGTGATTGGAATAGTTTTAATCTTTGATAAATCGTTTAATGCAGGGGTTCTCACAAGATCTTGTTTCGCGACCCCCTTTTGACATTGTAATGGAAGCGCGACCCACTACAACTCTGATTAGTGAAAAAGTCAGATAAAATGTTATGTAAAGACAAAATAATATTATTAATTGTGACATTGCTTCTGCTTAATAATTTCTTTAATATTAAGAGACTTTTCGTATAATGCATATCTAATATCATTTTCTGGGAACACAAAAATTCGATACTTTAGTTTTGATGGACAAAAGAACGATGATGACAATTCCAAATAAAAATATATGTTGAAGAAAATTGTTCTAATTCTTTTAGAACTTCGGAGCCAACAAGTGGATAAACTTTCCGATATTTCAATTAGAATGCTTTTAAATCTCCAGATTGAGAATAAAAATTTAAACCAAGAATTACATTTTAACAATTTTTGAAATGAATCTCGTATTTTATCAATATCTATATTGAAACGAATTTCACGGCTTGGAATTATAAAATGGTTTAAGCAAAATTAATTTTTTCAGCCGTAACTTTCTTTGCGAAATAAATGTTTTGTTTACTTAGGATTGAGAAGTCTCGCCATTCGAGCAAATTTTAATAATCTTATTACACAGGATGTTATTCCATAGTTAACTTTGGAAAATGAAACAACTTTATAAAAAAATTATTGGCATAATAAACTTGCAAAAGATAAAAGTGAAAAATTTGTTTCATCAAGTTAAAGTGAACTATTTATCTTCTTAATTAAACGTTTATATTGTGTCATTCGACAGCATCTTTTCTTTATTTGATCATTGTTTTCTTTAAAAAGAATATTTTCAATCATTACTTCTGCCCTTAATTTGGGGATTTTTTTTATAAAAATATCTTTCCATTTTTAAATAGTTTAATGCTTTCATTGGAATTTTTATTTAAACTTCTACATAATATTTAAATGTGTGTTCAAGTAAATTTTTCGTAATCTCTTCGCGACCCCCCATGAATGTCTGTACGGACCCCTTGTGGGTCGCGGACCCCCATTTGAGAACCGTTGGTTTAATGGAACATCGTATTAAAAAACTTATCACAGCTTTATTAAACATTATTAGGCAAAATTCCTTAAAGTTGTATTCAAAAACGATGATTCGCTTAGTATACCTTTGGTAAACCATTATTAACTTTTGGTTCGACCCTATTTTAAGGTTATCTTAAGATTATTTCGGTTATATTTTTTAAGAAAAAAATAAAAAATTTTTGGATTCATTAGTAAATTTTTGACAAAAATGCCATATATTTTAATGTTCGGATGTTAAGATTCGTTCCGAATTTCAACAATGTGCCAATATTTTAAAACGTATTAAATGAAATCTGCACCGGATAGTATATATTTTAAACTATTTTGTATTAAAATCATAAACAAAAATAGGAAAAAGTGTATTTTCCGGGTGCTTTTGGATTATGTTCGCCACAGTCGTATGTACATGTGTCCGTCCCAAAAATTTGACACTTTTATTTTAATGTAAAGATTCCAAACTTCTCATTTATGTTAAAAAATTAACAAATTGTAATAGCATATTTCAAGAAAAATGCATTTTTAAAAAATCTTTTTTATTTTTAAAATGTACGTCGTAAAGCCACCATATGCGAAATTTTAAGGCCGTTTAAATCACTAAAATTCACAAGGTCTTTCCAGAGATATTGCTATTCAAAGTTACATACTTTTGAAATTTTTTTGGTTTTTGAGAAAATTAAAAAGCGAAATTAAATCGCGAGTTTTTGCAATTTCACGAAACTGAAAACGAAACTGAAAAAATTGATAAAAGGCTTAGTTAATGTATACAAATTTTTATCGAAATTGATAGCCATCAAGTAAAAAAATACACTTTTTCGGGCGTTCTTTCCTGGAATGGTCGATATATATATAAGTATATTTACATACGCAAATAATGATTTTTTCCACAATAAAAAAAATTATTCATCATCAAAAATGTACTAGAACATCAAAAACAATAATGGAATAAAATAGTTGTAACTATTAACAACACTGAAAATGTTGAGAGATGAGAGAGGAACTGAGAACATAAACAAAAGCCAGTTTATTAGTTAATGTAGACTGTAAATACGGCTGTATATTTTTGATGTACACAATTTTAAGTTTTTAAAATAATTTGGTTTAAATTAAAATTTTGTGGCAAATAGTTATGATCACTTTAAAGTCAATCCCTTAAATTACCCTTAAGAAAAGTTGAATAATGATTTTTTGTAGAAGCTTCTTCCGAGGACTTTCTTTAAACCCAAATACATTATTTTACTCTGTTCCACTGTGGAATACTTAAGAATATCCGAACTCTGCTACAAACTCATACTTCTGTGATAGTTCGAGTAGTTAAATCACCAGATGTTATTGAATAATTTAAAGCAGTATGGTTAATTTTGATATTCGATATCCAATAAATATTTTAGGTCTAATATGCTTTATCAAACAAATTTTAATATTAATCATTTGTATTATTTTTACTATTTTTTTGCTCCTAAATGTACATGACAGCCACATATTGTTATATTTTTTATATGTGATATTTTTACAAATAAATGTACATATGTAAAATGTGCATGTATGTAAAATTGTGTGCACGTATGTTTAATAGAACAATGAAAATTTACGATATTCTTTCTCTCAGTAGACAGTGTCAATGTGTTTTTGTTGTAGTAGCTGTTATTTCACAAAAATTCTGAACAATTTTTATGCATTTTAGTGACATTGATTTCTAAGAGTAGACAATGCGTATGTGTATGGAAACACATATACACACACATACACAATCATATAGGGATCTAAATAAGTATGTATATTTATGGCAGAAAGCTTTTTACTGGATCACATCCAAATTTAAACTTAAGTTTCCGGTCAAATGAATTTGGCAAAAGGTACAAACACGAACAAACTAAAAAGATAAAAAGGCACTTTAAGTTATTTTCACCATCCTACTTCTCCTTTCGCTTATATTCTGGTTATTTTGGTTTTGTGAAAAAGGTAACTTCACTTATATGGTTTTTCAACTCCAGTCATAATCTAACAATAAGTGCCAAATTATTTGCCAAAAAGCAAAAAATCACAAAGAATATTTCATATGGTTGTTAACCATACGAATACGAAAAACTAAATATGGTAGTGTCACCAACATAAAGTTAAAAAGAAAACGAAAAACTGTGACAAAATTTTGCAAAATAAAAAAAGAAAAAACTTTGTAGACTAAATTGTTTTAAAACTCATTCCTTGAGGTTTTAAATTTTTTGCTTTACATTAGCACTTGTTACATTTTATTAAATTTGTATAAATATTAAAAGCTTTTATTTATAACATCAATTTCTAATCATCATAGGCCTTAAACTCCTCTTTGTCCTGGTCATAAAATTCGGAAACTTTTTGCTTTGTCACCTGTTTTTCTAACATCATCCATCCCTCTAACATTAATTTAATTTCCTTTCACTTTATTTATTTTGATTTTATGTTCTTGTAATCATGGTTTGGTAACATGTTGAGTGCATTTTGGTTCTCCTGAGAAAACAAATATTATGCCACCTCAACATACCAAAAATATCATAAAAATCCATTGAAAACATGTTACTGCCATCATAAAAATCGTTTTGTCAACTGCATTAATATATTTTTTTCCTTTTTTTTTTTTTTGGTTTTCTTCGTCTATAGCTGGAAAAAATGTTTGTTTTATTTTTTGACAGGTCATAAAAATTTGCGAGTTGTATTTTAATTCACGTAAAATCCATAAACAATCCAATTTTAGCCATAAATACACGTCAAGTACAATGTCATGTAATGTTTGAAAAGTTTTTACGTTCATTAATGGGAATTTTATTGTCGTTTGCTGTGGTGCGGTAAAATGGAAAGGGAAATTGTTTAAGATTTTATTTGGAAATATAGGTTATCTAGTCGTAAACTTCTTAAAATTCCCGAAAGTATAAGGTTATTTGATGCAGTTATAAAATTGTGATCTAGAAAGAAAGTTGAATTTCTTCAATAATATTGAAATGATGAGAAACATATGCAGAGAAAATTGTTTGGTGTTCTTTTCAAATTTGAGATATACAAAGAAGAAATTATTACCGTATATTTTCCTATTAATAGTTGTTTGTTTTTACATAGAAATTTTGTAAATATTTATAAAAAAATAAATAAAACTCAAGTAAGATTTCTTTTCTTATTTAAATTGATTGATTTAATACATTTCTTAATTGGAGATTTTTCTGTTTTTTTTACTGGGTCATGGGAAAACTAGGTAGGCAGGTTTTCTACGGGGTATTTAATTAAAAAAAAATTAAATTTTTGAAATTTATTCCAATTTTTTTATGAACATAGTTTTAAGACAAGTACTTCCAAAGCAATGAACAAGAAGTATAAAAGAAGAACATCTTACCAATTGAAACCATAGGTTAAAAAAAGAACTTCTGCAGCTCTTTTGCACTACTAAGTACTTCCTCCCAATGACAACACAACGTTAAAATGATGACTTGTTAAGCTCTTTTTCAGTTCCTTTTTTGCTGTATTGTTAAATATATAATTAACGAGAGAAGAAGATATAGTCGGTCAAGCCCGACTATATGATACCCTACACCATTTCGATTCACATAATTACGTATATGTATACAACTTACTTGTGTGAAAATATTAACATAGTACTAACATTTATATGGGATTTATGAATGTTAGTGATTTTCGGGAGAGGAGTTTATATGGGAGCTTTGGTCAGTTATGAACCGATCTTCATGAAATTTGGCAGACAGATTTCTGCTGATATAAAACTTATTTCTACTAAAATATTCCTATTTTTAAGGGATCTATAAGTGTTAAAACTCTATTCCGGGAGGACATTTGTATGGGGGCTTGGTGAAATAATGGGCTGATCATAACCAAATTCAATAGGCTTCGTCCTTGTGTTGAAGAAAGCACATGCACCAAAATTGCGACCTGTACTTTGCGCACAAGCTTTACATGGACAGCCAGCCTGCCGTCCAGCCACCCAGACGGACGGACGGACATCGTTAAATCGACTCAGAAAGTGATTCTGAGTCGAACGGTATACTTTAAGGTGGGGGTCCGATGATTTTTTCTCTGCGTTACAACTTCTGCACAAACACATAATTCCCCAACCACCTTTGATGGTGTAGGGTATAATATTAAGGATATTTTCTTAACATTTTGTGCTGCAACATTTAAGTAGATTTCAATTGATATCCATATTTGTTGATATAATTTTCGGAAATATTTTATATACATTACCACCATAGGTGGTTGGGGTATTCTGCGTTTGTGCTGGTGTTTGTAACGAGCAGAAAAAATAATCAGAATCACTTTCTGAGTCGATTTAATGATGTCCGTCCGACCGTCTGGCTTTCTGTCCATGTAAACCTTGTGAACAAAGTACACGTCGCAGTTTTAAAGATATCTTGATGAAATTTGGCCAAAAAAATTGTTTGACACAAGGACGAAGCCTATTGAAATTGGTCATGATCGGCTTATTATTTCACCTATCCCCCATACAAATGCCGGAATATTAGTTTAGTGGTCATAAATGCCTTAAACATAGCAATATTTTAATGAAATTCACTACAAAGAAGTTTTGTTGTAATCTTTGTGCCTAATTTCATTAAGATCGGTTCATAACTGACCATAGCTCCTATAGCTCTCTTCCGAAAATTACATTAACGTGCATAAATCCCATACGAATGAAAGTATCAAGTTAATATTCGCCACTAACTGTTGTTTCTACTAATAATAATAAGTAGAAACAACATTGCCAAATTTATTAGAATCGATCCATAATTTATCATAGCTCACATATAAACCCACTTCCGGGATTCGCCCGCCCTAAAGTGCATAAAATCATATAGATGTTAGTATCAATGCATTGTTCTGTGTTTGTATAATTTATTTTATATTTAGTAAAAGTGTTGGTCTACAATTGGAAACAGGTTTAATTTTTAGCTCATACGCAATGGTGTAGGGTATCATATAATCGGTCTTGACCCACTACAGTTTCTCTCTCGTTTTGTTTTTTTAAGATGTGTTGACGTCCTGGAGTAAAACGGAGTACGTTTGATTTTTTCATGTCAAAAATTTTTTTTGAAAAATTGTAACACGGTGTAATTGATATAATAATTTTAGTGAAAAGTTTAAATTTCAAAAATTTTAATTTGAATTAATTATTTAGGTGATTGGTCATTTAATAAATAAACAAAAACCAAAAAAAAAAAAAAAAAAATCAGTTTCAGTACATCTTTAATTTCATTCCAAATTTTTTAACCACTACTATTTGGTGTTAAGGCTAAAATATATAATATCATATTGTTTTTATAGCACATTTTATGTTTAAAGCAGTGGTCGGCGTTCTTTAAACTCTCCAGCTCTTTTGTTGTACGCAGAAAAAACGTTCAGCTTTACAATTTTATATTTTGAATTAAGAAAAGAACTGTTGCTTTAAAATAATATATTTTCTATAATGAAAACTGTAAATTAATATTAAAATAATGTTTTTTCTTTTTAAATATACAAAAAATATATCAAATTTATTAAATAATCATTCTCCCATTGTCAGATTTTTTTTTATGCGACAACACAACTTTACAGTTAGAAAGCTCAAGCGAGACGGAGTTATATTGTAAATCTGTAATAGTATGTCGATGTAAAAAAGTATGAGTTAATTCGCACTCGTGTCCCAATTTGCGTAGCTCTGGTTTGGAGTAGAGAATTGTTCAAGGATTTGAAACTGTTTATAAGAGTTTGTATGTATACTGTGATGATATTTCACCTCAATACAGAAAAAGCATTAAATCTTTTTTAATAATCTTATCATCACTGCAATCGTTTTTATTAGTGATCATACTCAATAAGCATTTCAAAACTCTAAGTATCAGAAAATTTTGCTGGTATCAGTAATGAATTCAAATGTAAAAATAGTTTAAATACAAAAAAATAATAATAATAATAAATTATGAAAAAATCTCAATGAAAAATCAGAATATTAAATTGATTTCAAATATATTTATAATTAAATAAATTAAACAAAATCAAAGTATTGTAAAACTATTTGTCTATAAAAATAAAGAAATAAAATAAATTTAAGTCAATTTTCAAAAATATTCAGCTCATTATATCTATTTAATTAATATAAGCAATTTCGTAATTGAAATTAATTTTTATTTTTTACTGTGCAATTTCAATTACGAATAATACACATTCAATTATTTATTTAATTGAAATATAGCCTATGAAAAAATATTGAAATTGTCATTTATTTTTAATTATATTTGATTAATTTATTAATTGATATAATTAAACAAGTTTTCATCTTGAATAAATCGTTTAATAGACCATATTTTTTCTGTGTACCAATACAAAAAAAAAAAACAAGCGCGAATGTTATATTCGGCCCGGCCGAATCTATATACCCACCATCAACTTTTTCAAAATTTACGTTATATGGGAGGGGGCGGTAAAGTGGGCGGACCACGCCCATTTTTTGTTTCCGAGTTTACATTGGTCCTTGAACTATTTGAACACAATTTCGTCATTTTCACCTTATATGGGAGGTGGGCGGTAAAGTGGGCGGCCCATTCCCATTTTTGGTTTCCGAGGTTATATCGATCCCTGAACTATACGTACAAAATTTCGTTGTCGTACATGTTTTTGTTGAAGAAATATCAGCAGAAAAGTATAAAACGGACACCCTGTGTTTCTAGTTTTTAGCCCATAACTTTTTTGTTTATAAACCGATTTTGCCCATTTTCAATCCTAAACAAACCTTATATAAGATAAATATTTGTGCCAAATTTCGTCCCCCTACGTTTTCCCGTTCGAGCCCTATCCTGCTTTCAACAGACGGACGGATATAGTTAGATCGACTCAGAATCTAACCAGGACCCAGAAAATACACACGGAATGACAAAATCAATATACCCCCCATCTTTTTGATGATGGGTATAAAAATGACAAAATTTCAATTAAATTAAATTAATTAAATTAATTCGAATTTTAAAATGATTTCAAATATTTTTATAGTTTAATCAAAGTTTTCAAACAAAATAAAATTAAATTTCACATAAAAATCTAGAATCCAATTTCAATTACGAATAATACATATGCAATTATTTTATTAATTGAAATTCATTCTATTCATCGCAGAAAAATTATTACGGTATATTTTTCAATTAACGCAGTTGTTTAATTTTGCATCAAAATTTAATAAACATATTCAAGTATAAATAAAATAAAAATAAAATTTAAGTAAGATCATTTTAGTTATTAATTTATTCAATCATCTACTTGATTGGTTCAATACATTTTTTAATTTGAACAATTTTTCTGTTTTTAATTTTTTAGTAATTTATGTAATCGTTTTGGTGACAGGTAACAAATTAAAGAAGTTTTTAATGAATTATGTACTAATATATTTGGTGATTTGTGTTTTTTTTTTTTTTTTTTTTTTTGAGTTTATTGATTGATACAATAAGAGAAATAACTGAAAGCCAATTAACTCTTTTAGATAAAAATATTAGAAAATCTGAATTTTGTTCAAATGAATAATTGATACAATTAAAAACCAGAAAAAAAAAAGATATACATAACACCATTGTGTATGAACATAAAAATTCGGAAAGGGGATTTGTATTAGATCTGTGGCCAATTGTAGACCAACACCTTTACTTAATGTAAAATAAAATATACAAATGCAGAATAATGCGTTGATAATAATTTCTAGATGATTTTTATGGACTTTTATGTAATATCAGAAGTAGGCCTTATATGGGAGCTATGGTAAATTATGGACCAATTTTTATAAAATTTGGTGCAATGATTTATACTTTTATCTATGTCGAATATTAACATTATACTAGCATTTGTATGCGATTTATGCACGTTAAAGTGTTTTTCAGAAAAGGAGTTTATATGGAGCTCCATGTCCAATTTTCGACCAATTTTCATGAAATTTGGTACGAAGATCATTACTTATACAGAATTTTCTATAAAAATATTCTTATTTTTATACCATTTTTGAATTATGAAACTCTATTCCGGAGGGACATTTTTATGGGGGCTAGGTGAAATGATGGACCGATCACAACTAATTTCAATACGAAGCCTATTTAAATTGGTTGTAATCGGTCCATAATTTCACGTAGCCCCAAAACAAATGTATCCTTGTATCATAAAAATCTCACGTGCCAAATTTCATTGAAATATCTTCAAAATTACAACCTGTACTTGTGCACAAGGTTTACATGGATAGCCAGCCAGACGGACGGACGGACATCGTTAGATTTAAAAAGCGATTTTGAGTCGATTGGTGGGTGTTGGATATCTAGATAATATTTTGTCTGTGTATGATTAAAGAAAATCAAATAAATTTTACTTGTATTTATAAGTTTATAAGAGTTTGTATAATTCAGTACTTGATGCTAAATTCAAGATTGAGTATGCGTTCTGTTTCAACTTGAATTCCTGCAAAAATGCTTAATATATGTCTTGTCAAAATCGTTCATATGTTAAACTTTATCATAATATGTTGCTTTTCTACAATATTTAGAATATGATTTAATATTCATAAATCAACAATTTGTCGAATAGTTACCAACTATGGAAATGTAAATTAATAAAAATTTGAAAAATATCGGAATGCTAAACCTCTAAAAGTTAAGATAGAAATCACATTCATTGTAAGTCTTATAGAAATACATGACCTCTTGGACCAGTCCTGTTACCTGCCCCAAGTTGCTAATTAGTCACCTCCCATAATAACCCCATGTAAAAGTGATAGATTCCTCCCATATAAAGTTCTGGAACTGGAACTCGTTACTAACTTTGAGAACGTGTTTGCTTTTCTTCTGGATTTTCTCTTTGGGTTAAAACTGGTGTTGTCTAAAACAAGTTTTTTCGTAGTTTTCATTTGGATTAAAACCCTGTTTGAAATAGATAATCTCTCCTAAGCCTTAAGTTTACTTCAATAATCATCCATATGTACTCGTTTATAAAAACGTAAAAAAAAAATACTCCTACAGTTATAGCTCATAAATGAAAATATGTCTTATTATTCAAAACAAAATGGGTGGTCATTTTAATAGTTCATGGCAATTTTTTGCAAACAAAATATAAAAACTTAAAATTAACAACTGAAAATAATATGCAGCATGCACAAATAGTAAACAAATAAATTATGCTCAAAGTACTAAATACAAACAAATATCTATTTATTATGTCGTTTACCATATTTTTGTTTTCTCCACCATTCACCACATTAAAAGTAAAAACCCCAAAACAAAGTCATTATGAATTTTTTTTTTTTTTTCTTATTTTCTCTCAGTTTAATGGATTTTATTATGAAAAAACATTAAAAATTTTATTATAAAAATGGTTTATAACTGCATAAATGGCTAAAAGAAAAAAAAAATATGTAGCATTAACTGAGCACCTTTTAGCAATTTTCTTGATTTCAGCATTTTTGCAGAAAAAATTGGCAAAATATGGTCATTAAGGAGTGTCTGAGGGATTATGTTTGTAGAAAAAACAAAAAGAACTAAATTAAAATTGTGGTGGTATGAATATTAAAAGTGAACAAAATTACAAATAAACTTTAAGTTAATGATCCAATAGACACAAAGTTTATATGGTTAAAACATAAATGTGTTAATAAATGTATTTACAATTATGATTTTTCTGTTGGTGCTGTTTTTGCTACTTCATTCATTATATTTTTAATGTAAAGTAAATGTGACAATGAGGCCTATTTTAACGGCCATTTTTTCTGAAATATGTTCAATTAATAAAATAGAAAAATAGATAAATTAGAAACGATAGAAAATCTAGGGGTCTTACGTAATCTTAAATTATTTAAGACTATTTCATTTAGGCCTGTTACACAGAAAAAATTATTACCATATATTTTTCAATTAACACAGTTGTTTAATTTTGCATCAAAATTTAAATTTTTAATTCATTTAATCATCCACTTAATTGCTTTAATTAATTTTTTAATTGGAAATTTGTTTCTGTTTCTAATTTTTTACAGTTTTTTTTAATTTTTTCTAGCTAAAATTCAAAACCTTTTGCGTTAAATAAGTTATAAGTGTTTTCGAATTTAATTCATTGTTTTGTAAGTGCTAAAAGTCTAAAGAAAAAACCATTGCATATATTATTGAATATCTCATATTTATATGAATAATATATTCGTGTTTTCAAATAAATGTATCTTATGAATTTGTTTTGACTTATTTTTACATATCTACTTTATTACCAAAAAAAAAAAATAAAAACAAAATATGAAATATTCTTTTATTTTTGATTCTTCAACACTTGCTATAATAATTTTCGGGCATTTTTATTGTATTCATTTATTATAGTATATGATGGGATGAGTTCAGCTGAGTTGAGTGATACCGTATGGCCACCGCTGCTGCCTTGTTTGGCAATCACTAATAATTGTATTTTGTGTTAATTTCCTTTTTTTCCCACTTTTGGCTGCTTTTAGCTCCATATTTTATTTGGCCATATTTTTATTTTGTGGTTTTTATTAACACATTAAAACTGCCAAAAATATATCAAACGATGAAGAATAAAGATGAAAATAAGAAAAACACAGAAAAACACTTTATTAAAAATTCACTCATTTACTTAATTTTCCCATACTGATTTATATTTTAATATATTCTTATAATAAAGAAATTGATGTATGTGTATATTGAAGTTTTTCAGCTTGTTGTGGGAAATTTTTGGTGGAGAAAGAAGGAACAATATGAATGAATATTTATTAATGGTTTATTATATAGCAGGGATGTACATTCTAAAAAAAATGATTTGCAATATCTGGTTAGAATAATATAAGTTCAAGTTTCAAGTTTTATTTATCCAAATTGTCATTACTAGGGCAAGTTTTTCAAGCTTTTCACTTGGAAAGTAAGCATTTGCATATTTCAAAACAATTTCACAAAAAATGCTTATATTTTAAATCTTTGCATAAATTTGCATATAATGGAGATTTTGGGGATTTTTTAGAGTTCAATCAAATAATTTCTAAAAAATTTTAGGTGAGAATTTTGACTACATTGTAAATATTGTAAAGAAAAATAATTCGGAAGCGTCAAATATGATACTTAAAATTAAAATAGTTATATTTTTATAAACATCGAAATCTATTAGAGATTGAAAGTTAAAAAATGCATATTTGTGCATATTTTCTACACATTAATATATGAAAATGCATAAATTCGTTGGTTTTTATATACATATTCATGCTATTTTTGCATGAATATGTATATAAATATGAAAATTGTTTGCAAAAGCTTACGAGCTAAGGATAGAAATATATTTGCAAAAGTGTTATTGTGCCGTGTTGTATACAGTATCACTAATATTTATTTAGGCTTCTTATTCTCCTATGATAAAATAGGAGGTCTGCACCTTCAAATAGGAGACCAGCTCCCCTAAGCATATCTACAGGGGATAAATATTTTGGCCTCATGATTTTCCGCCCTATTCTAATCAACATATTCTCTAAGGAAGACGATCGCTCCAAAAAGCGAAGTGCCATGGCAATCATAAACACATCTTTTCTATCGAACCAAGGCATCTGGACTGAATAAATTTCGAACCATGATGGAAAGGCGTAGGAATTTACCGAATTATCTGACAGTATATTAAGAGGCTTACTCACCTGTCAAATCCCCCCCTACGGCCTAAAATTCCTCGATAAACAGAGTAGACCTCTCAATTATGCTATCGATAGATATGTCAATACCATTCAAAAAAGTGACCCTAAGATATTTAATCCTGTCGGACGAGGAGGACCTAAGCTTTCAGAAAAATCATCTTGTAGTTCTCCTGTGATAATTGATCATTTCGAGTATGTAAAGTTTTCAAAAAATCTTCTACCAATTAAGTCCAATTTTTAAGTTTTTTTTTTTATTTCTGTAAAGTGCTTGACAAAATAAAGAAAATGTAAGCTTATTTACCTAAAATACCTCTTACAGTTAAAAAGATATCTACGCTTAAATTTTTAATTTTTTGCTTCGACTTTATTTCATTTTTCTGGAATAAGTCCAGAGGATTTTTTCTTTTTAATATTGTGTAATTTGGAATATATTTCGAAAAAATATGCTGAAAAGATTTTTCGATTATTTCCATTCGTTTAGACGTGTAAAATGTTCACTATTAAAATTCTGAAATAAGCATGAAAAGAGTTTAATTTTTATCGATAAATAAAAAAAAAAAAATAAGTCAAGAACTTACTTATTTTGAGATTAATTTGACACTAAATTGCTTTCTGCCTGGCAAAAGACGAATGCAGGAGTACAGATTTTATAAAAAAAGTAAATTTTTTTACGACTAAAAAAACAAGAATATTTTCATAACATGTTTACTATTCTTGCTTATATAATGTATATAATAAATATCGATCGTTCACTCCTGCAAAAATCATTAAAAAGATTATACAAATCAAATTTTGGAAATTGTCTTAAATATAACAAGACATTTTGCATTCAAATCAATGTATAAATGCTGATTTCAATCACAAATAAATGAAGACACTACGGTGATCAACTCGGTTTTCCAACCAATTTTTTCAGTCAATGGGCTGTCGGTTTTTTTTTTTGAATGTCGAATAGACCAAATTTTTTTTTAACACAAAAACCGGTTTTAAAAATTACTTTTTATTTCAAAAATTATATACTAAATACTGATATTTTAATCGAGATTTAGGAATAACTTTTTAAATATTCATAAAGTCTGATTTCTTATATTTTAAAAATATAGTTGAAGGTTAAATTAAACAAATAAGTAGGTAATAATGTTGATAAGATAAGGTAAGTAACACCTATAATATTTTTACACGAAATGTTTTAGTCTTTTTTTATTCAATATTTTCTTCATTTTGTTTTAAAAAGTTTCACCTGCAGAATCGTTTCATTTTTATTCTGGCTTTTTTCAATATATCCCAAGGTTTCTGTTTATGCTAAGTAAAAGTTAATATCTTTTTAGATGATTATTTTATTAAAATTTTTATACCCTACACCACCATAATTGTATGCTGAAATTTACAACACCCAAAGATATTGGTCTGAGACCCTTAATTTATACTAATAGGCTTTAAGTCGATTTAACGATGTCCGTCCGTCTTTCCGCTCATGTAAACCTTGTAATCAAAATACAGGTTGCAATTTTGAACATAAATTAATGAAATTTGGCATACAGGTTTCTTATAGTCCAAGGACGAAGCGTTAAGTGAAACTGGTTATGATCGGTCTATTATTTCACCTAGCCCCCATTCAAATAACCTCCCTGAAAAGGGGCTTAAAGATCATAAATCCCTTAAATGTAGCAATAATTTTTGCACATGTTAGTTCCATTTAAGTATAAATCTGTGTGTCGAATTTCATGAAGATCGGTCCATTGTTGACCATAGTATTGGTTCACAATTCCACATTTCTAGAAAAAATACCCTTCTCCGAATTTTGATGCACACAATTGTGTATGGCATTGCCGTTCTTGACCGACTATACCCTACACCATTGTAATAATATGCATTTTCATTCGTTTACATTCATATACTTTTCTATGATCATAGTAGTATTTTTTCCACCTGGCACAACAAAAAGTAAAATACATTTCTGCGTATAAACGATGAGCTAATTATTTGCAAGTTATTTTTATTTGCATTAATCGTAATAATATATATTTTCATTCGAAATAATTTCTTACTTAAAATCAGTTTCGAAAGTTTGTACATCTCTGTATTGTATAAGGTTTAATTATAAAAAAAGAACACTTATAGACAGATAGAAGGTCATAAACATACATATAAGTTGAAAAAAAATCAAACAAAATTTTCATGGTCACCTATAAATTGCGAAAATAAAAAACAACAAAAATGCAAAATTCACATATTTTTTTCTTTTTTGTGTATAAAAAAAAATAACTTAAGTCGAACAAAATCTATTAAATAAAAATGGAAACCAATAATAATTCATAAACGACTTCAACATATAAATTTATAGACAATTAACAAAATTAATATTATTTATTAGACAATAACATACATACTTACATGTACATTTATAACTTATAAATACACTTAACTATGAATTCACAGTTGGATATTTACATACATACATTTTTATACATATATATAAAAAAGGACTTATGTATAGTATAGCGAAAGTTAAACTAGGCGCCATATGTTTTGTGTGTTAATAATTTTGTCTTATGAATAATTTGTTTGTGAAAATTAAATTAAATTTACACACCTATTAAATCTTCCGAAAATAATACAACTAATATTGTTAATTTTTAACTTTTTTTATACTTAATTCTTTGCAAATGTTACAACTTTTCGCCTTTTTTAATTTTGAAAATATAATTTATTTATTAAAATATAGTAAATAAAATTTTGCCACATCTATTTATTTATTTTTTTCTATATATTTTATATTTCATTGCCTAATATTTCGAAAAACAATAAATTTATTATCCACATATATTTATAGCGAATAATTGTACATATATTGTATTATTTGTTAAATGTATATTTAAGTATGTTTATACAAAATACATATAGTATTTTTAGTATTTTGTGTAAAATTAGTTTTCCTCTGGTTTCCTTTCCATCGACCAATCGCTATGACTGTAACTAAACTGAATTGACCAACCAAAACAACCAATAACCGTTGAAATTGTGAAAATATGCTGAATGTGGTAATTGCTTGTTTTCTGTTTATTGTCAATATACAAAATTATTTTCTAATTTTCCATTTCATAAACAAATATATTTATTACACGTTTCTTTTTTCTTTTTTGCTTACTAATACCCTACAAACTGAAATCTATTATTAAAGAATGTCATTTTAATACAAAACTTTTCATTTTGAAATTGGTCCTTCCGACATTGATTTACTACAATTATGTTATTACCAATTCTTTTCATCGTAAACATGTTTTTTAATATAATTTTCAATTAACTAAACAAAACCACTTTAATTAGAAATTAATTCTAAACATTCTAATTTAATACTTATTCTATTTATTGAATTGATGTCAGAATAGCTTAAAGATATGGTAAGCAAATTTTATATTTAAAAATTATTCTTGATAAGGGAAGACCGTTTTCTAAATATAGCTCATTTCAAAGTCGACTAATTCCTTTAATCAAATTTAATTTTTGGATTTGTTTATATTTTTATTATTTATAAATAAAAAGGAACATACACATAACCCCACCAAAGTGTGTCATTTGTTTATGGAACGTGTATATATTTTTATTGTGGTCATTTTTGCTTTTTTTCCATATTTTGTTGTAATTGGAATTCAATACATTAAATAAATGATATAAAATATTTTTGAATTATTTTCATATTCATTTGTTTTTCTCATCGTTGTTGTAGTTTAATAAATAACTGACTATTAATATAATAAAAAGGTCATTTAATTATATGATCAAATTGATAATTTAGAACGAAAAGTATTATTAAATCAAAAAGTTGGGAGAAGGAAAAAACGTTTATTACTAGGCAAAGAAGAAAGAATTATATATTAAGATTTTTTTTCCATACCCAGCAAAAACTTGGTAATAACATGTAGTTACGGATGTAGTTACTTTTCAGTGATAACAAAATACTGTCTGCATTACATGAAAGTAGGTTAGTAACTACTTACGTTTAACCTGATATGTAATCAATTATTTGAGATCCGATTTTTGGAAATGTCCCAGCAAAAACTTCGCTTACCAAATAACGTGATTTGTAAGCGAAGTCGGTATGAAAAATTGCTTCCATTTTTGGTGCTATAACTGATGAATTTTGTTCGAGATGTCCAAAATTAAATAAGTTTTTTTTTGGGTTCCAAAAGAGCTGTTTTGGATGCTGTTTTTTTTACGCACAAAAAAAAAAAAAAAAACATTTGGCTCGGTTGAGATTTGAACCCACGCATCAACATACTGGTTGTGTTTGTTAGTCTGCAGTCTAACTCGCTACACCACAATCGCCTTATATTTTTGTGCGCTAAAAGGTAGTTTTCCTATAGGGAAATAAATAAACACAATTTATAAAAAAATGCGTTTACCTTGAGTGGGAGTTGAACTCTCTTTAATTTTAAAAACACATTTTTTAGTTAAGCGCTCTAGACAACTGATCCACTTAAAAATCAAATTACTTTCATATTTACTAAATACCAGTTATTGAAGTAGTATTAAGTAATTCTGCGAGTGGCGAATTTGGCTACAATGTAATGCATACAGGAAGCTGTTGATTTTAAAAATAGAAGCTAAGTTTTTGCTGGGGTTACTTTTTGTTACGTTTTATCAATCGTATAAACACCAGAGCCTCTGGTAGAGACGTACACACGACGAAAGGCAAGCAGACTAGCTTATTGTCAACAATTCCATTGGGGTACTCCATGCATACAAGATAATTCACTCATGAAAAATTATAACTGTAATTTGAATATTTTAAATTGTTTATGTTTTAAGAAAATAAATTTAAAAAATATTATGTTTTTATTTTTTCATATTTCAGCACATCATATTTCAGCACTTATTTGTAACCCATAATGTAACTAATTACTATTCACTTTGTTAATAATAACTTTTGTAATACTTTGAAATTAATGAGTTATTGAATAGATTCAAAGAAATTAGTTCTTGCAATGACATTTAAGTAATGACTTTCTGAAATGCTTACCTGTAATAATATAGAGTAAGTTGTTGCATCTAATGACATCGCCGTGTTAAAATAATGAGTTATTCATCTAATGTGTAAGTTGTGAAGAGTCATTATATTAGCTTCTTAACTCATTACATGGCAAGCAAAGTTTTTGCTGGGTGGTTTATTAAATTTATTTTAATTATTAAAAATTATACACAAAAAAAAAAAAAAAAATCAAGAAATAAAATCAATCACCAAATATGTTAGTAAATAATTCATTCAATTAAAAGCTTTTTTAAATTTGCACCTCTCATCAAAATGATTATATCATTTACTAAAAAATGTAAAAAATAAAAAACAGAAACAAATTTCCAATTAAAAAAATAATTAAATTGATTTTGTGGATGATTGAGTGAATTAAAAATTTAAATGAGAAATAAAATCTTACTTAAATTTTATTCTTATTTTAGTTTAATTTGAATATATTTATTACATTTTGATGCAAAATTAAACAAATGTGTTAATTGAAAAATATATGGTAATAATTTTTTCTGTGTAACTACACTTGTAAACAAATGTAGAAAATAAAAAATAAAAATACATTTAGTAGAAATACATGAATTTATTTAGAAACCCTTTCCCTTATGTATACACTTTGTATTCAATTGGCCTTGGAAAAACCATAGTGAATTTCTTTTATCACTCTGTGGCTTGTATATTTCTTATTATCTTTGTTTAGAATACATTTTTAATAGTTTTTAAAATGCTTTATTTTTAATTTTTTGCTCTGTTAGCATCACTGGTTTTTCATTTACACCACTAATTAATCATCAATATTTTGTAAACAAATCATAGTTTAT
Source organism: Protophormia terraenovae (assembly GCA_951394005.1). NCBI lineage: Eukaryota > Metazoa > Arthropoda > Insecta > Diptera > Calliphoridae > Protophormia > Protophormia terraenovae. Next base: position 170,442,128 of record OX596073.1, on the reverse strand, counting down.
TGCTCTCGCACTCTCCAACAGCATATCTTAATATTTACTCCTATTTAGTTAAGAGTACATAGTATTTAATTGTTTTTGTAATTATATTATTTTCTTTAACTTGATTTGGCATGTTCTTCATATTGCCAAGTCTTCTTCGTTATTAAGTGTCTATTAGTCAGTTTCTTATTAATTGTGGTAAAATTTGATTGTCTTTTAAAATATAATTCTAAAATAAAAATAAATTAATAAATTAGGAGTATTTTATATTAGTTTTTATATAAAATAAAAAAAAAAATAAAAATCATAATATAACTACAGAATAATCATTAGAAATTGTGTTCTCAATATTATTTACCCTGAAAAGTCAGTCACATAAAAAATAAAACAAAATGTAAAAAATTCAAAACAAAACATCAAAAATAAAAAATTCTTCAAACTAAAAATTAAATTGTATGTGAAAAAATTTTATACAAATATGTACATTTTATTTAAAAGCAAATATGCAGTATTTTATTGAGTGAAATTTATAAAAATGGAATTCTGCAAGAAGTATTTAACATTTCTTTTAGTTGTAATTTTTATTTTTTTTGTTTTTAATTTTTTCAATTTTCTGACTTTTTAAGAATTAAGAATGACAACTCTCCCAAATGATTCTACCTTATGTTCGTATATCATGAATAAAAAAAATTGATTACAGTGTTTAAATAGTTGATAAGTGATGAGGTAAATATCAGTATTATTTTAAATACATAACAACAAAATAATCCCAAACAGACAATATTAATTCTCAAATGAAATTATTTGAAAAACTAATAGAGTTGCAATAATGCTGCCATATTTAGTACAGAACCTGGAACCGTAACTAGTTTAATATTTATCATAAAAATTATTCCAGCACATATTTACTAAAACACATATTGTGTTAAAACACAAGCTGAATATTTTTTCTTGTTTACCCAAGCTCTGAAATTATATTTTTATACCTTACAACAAAGTTTCCCAAATGGGGCTTTGTAGCAACATTCCAGTGGGTCTGAGAGGGAAACCAGACATTTTCTTGTTATAAGTAATTTTATGTGGAAAAAATTTCTTTACGAAAATACGTTTTCAATACCAAAATATTCCATAATTCCACTGCTGACTACTATTTTGGACTCATTTCATATTCAAGAAGAACTTATTTAAAGGAATAATACACTTAACGATTAATTTTTCCGATATTATCCGAAGCTTAAATTTTAAATTCCAAACCAGTTTACTTCGTAATAGAACAAAAAAATGTTTTGGGTACCAAAGCTTACTTTGAATCTACTTAATTTGGTTGAATATTTTTGGTTAAAGTATTTCAAACAGCGTTATAAACTCAGTGCTTTAGCACTTTTTTTTAGTGATTTTTAAAAATTTTGACGGGAAAAAATATTGAGTCTGTGCTTGGTGAGTTTTAAGAGATTTCAGTGATACCAGATTTCAAAGACTAGCAACAATATTACAAATATTTTTTATTAATTTTTATTTAATTAGTATTAATTGAATATCCTAATTTGTGGTATTTTATAGTTACGGATGTAAGAACAATGCTTTCCAGAAATAAATATTTCCTCATAGCTTTCAGTTGGATTACTTAATTCTGCGTTATTTTTTATTGCTTCAAAGTGAAAAGCTATTGTTGTAAATAAATATCATGATCATTAGTTTTAAAAATCTTAATTTTTAAAAATAATATTTCATGAATGTTCAAAATTTTTACCCAGTTTGTACATAGATTGAGCCATGGGCTATATATTCCAAATCGCTTCATATCTCAAAGTAGATAAAATTTTGAAAATTAACATCAAATTTTGATTTATAGAACGAATTCAATTCGATGTTGAAAAATATAATAAGGAAAATATTTCACTGGTTTTTTGGAAAATTATGCTTTTTTTTTTTTTTTTTTTTTTTTTGTAGTTTAAGTGCTTTTTTTTAATGAAAAGTTTACATCACTGATTGCAGAGTTTACACCTTGTTTGAGAATAAAGCTATGAAACATTTGCTAAAATTTTTATGTACATACTTATGCGAAACTAGTTTTTCTACCCTACAGTTAATAAAATCCAAATTTAGATCATGTTTGGATGTTTAAAATGAATTAAGATGTGTTAAAAAATTTTTCTCAATGTTAAAAGGTTAGTAAAGATATTTGTTTTGCTTAAATTTTTAAAATTTTTTATTTTAAAAATCAAAATGTGCCAACAGGTTCGCGAAGAAACTAAAATTTCTAAAAGGGTCAATGAAGTATGGTGAGATTGGAACCCTTGCCTTACACCACCATAAGTGTTTGTGTTTATGTCTGTAACACTTAAAAATATTGGCCTAAGATCCATCTTAAGTTATACTAATCGGCTTAGAATCACTTTTTAAGTCGATTAAACGATGTCCGTCTATGTAAACATTGTAATCAAACTATAGGTAACAATTTTGAAAATAAATTAATAAAATTCAGTATACATATTTCTTATGATCCAAGGACAATGTGTGTTGAAATGTCCTTAAACTATTTTTACAAAATTGTTGTCGTTGTCGTACTTACTTTTGTTTAAGAAATATCAGCAGAAAAGTTTAAAATAAAAGCTACAATCAGGCAAGGAATAAATATGGTTTTAGTGACTATAAACTAAGAGCCACATACTTGATTGTAATATATGATTGCAAATAAAAATTTGTATATTTATACATAATTATTATTATGATACCATTTTATAATTTGTTCATTATTTATTGATTCGATTTAATAAAGTTTATAACTTTTTGCTATAATATTGCTTCCGTTTTTCATCAGGTTTTTTGTCATTTAATAATCCCTTTGTATATTTTCTTATTTATATTAATTTGTATTACCATCAGTGGTGTTAGGTGTGACGATTTTACGTCATTTTGACGATTTTTTTCAATGAATTTAGTAATTTGACGATTGACGATTTTTTATAGTAAGTTGCTAATACTTTGACGATTTCTTTAAATGAAATACTTTTTGTTATAGATTTGTGTCAACGATTATACAAATTTCAGAAAAATTTTGTAAGAATCTATATTTTTGTACTTTTAATATAGGGAAGTATTTAATTTTGGGAATTCATTCATAATTAACACACATAATTCGGATTTATTTTAAGTTATAAGTACGAAATATCTTACTTTCTTTATAAAAAAGTTTTCATAATTCGATTGATAAAGGATAATATGATATAACATAAATGAAATAAAAATACTGTAAATTTTAGCAAAAATATTTTGTATTCATATCAATATTTTTTTGGAAAAAAAAATCTATAAAATTATAATACAAAACAAAGGAAACTAAAAAAAATCCTTAGGAATATATTAAAATAATTCATTGAAGTTTTAATAATATTTTAAAACTAATTCAAAGAAAAGTTCATAACTAAAAAATAAGATAACGTTTGAATTTTTTGTATTTAATTATTTACTGCGTCAATTTTTTTTCAAAACTCGAACAATTATTTCAGGAAATATTAATAATAATTACATTATAAACTACTATGCTTTTCTAAATAATATATCTGTGGATTTTTGACCTAACTAAAAAAATTTTTGGAAAAATAAAAAGCTGTTTAAAAAAAAATATTTAAAAATTTCCATGGAAATAATAGTTATTCAATTGCATATATTTCCAAATATAATAGTAGTACAAAACTCCTATTTGGCTTAACTATGCGACTTTAGCACGTTAATTGACTCGTTAAACAATCTGCACTTAAGAAATTCTGTCAAAAGTTAGCTGATATAATTCAAATTATAAGTTTAGTTGTATAAACTATTTTAAATATTATCTTCTCTAACAAAATTGTAACTTTATTAAAGAAAAATACTTCTTTTCAAGTTTTTTATAGTGACGATTTCTTGACGATTTTTTTAAATTTTTGTGACGATTTTGACGACATTTTTTCTTATTTTTGACGATTTTTTGAGAGAAAAGCCTAACACCACTGATTACCATACATGATACTGAATATAAACAAACCTTGCTAATTTATATTTGTTCAACATTCATATATAAACTAAATGAGAATTAAAATATTAAATAGTATAGTATAGTATAACAAACTACTGAACTAAATAAAAAAATATTGGCTTAATGATTGTAGAATTAACCAAATTTTTAAAATTAACTAAATGGTGGCAGAATTGACTAAATTTTTGAATTTTACATAAAACATATTATTATTGCAGTCAACCATATAAAATTTTTGATTGTGGGTAATTTTAAAATTTAAATTATAAAACAGAAACAAAAACGTTGCTATCATGAACACGCTATTATTCAAATCAATGAAAAATAACTAAACAAACATTGAATTGTTGGTGTGATTATGCTTCAACCATGTGTTTTGTTAAATGTGCATTATTTTTATACAATTTTGATGGTTTTTTTTTAAACTAAGGGCCTGATTAATCGCAACAATAAAATTGTTTGAAAATAAAATTTGTATGAAAATTACTAATTTTTTTTTAAATATTTTTTGAGTTGTTTTCATACAAATTTTATTTTCAAACAATTTTATTGTTGTGCTGAATCAGGCCCTAAGAACATTCGCTTTTCTTTTTGTTCAAAAATTAAAAAATATATGTTAATTTCTATCCATTGCATTGTCCACCTTCTAATAAAGTTTGGTGGAATTAAAATTAAAAATTATATATATTTATACCCTACACCACCATAGGTGGTTGGGGTATTATGTGTTTGTGCAGAAAATGTAACGCAGAGAAGAAATACTCGGACCCCCACCTTAAAGTATACTGTTCGACTCAGAATCACTTTCTGAGTCGATTTAACGATGTCCGTCCGTCCGTCTGGTCGTCTGGCTGGCTGTCCATGTAAAGCTTGAGCGCAAGGTACAGGTCGCAATTTTGAAGATAATTTGATGAAATTTGGTACATATGTTTTTTTCAACACAAGGACGAAGCCTAGTGAATTTGGTTATGATCGGCCCATTATTTCACCTAGCCCCGCTACAAATGTCCTCCCGGAATAGAGTTTTAACACTTATAGATCCCTTAAAAATAGGAATATTTTAATGAAATTTAGCACAGTTTTATATAAGCACAAATCCGTCCGCCGAATTTCATGAAGATCGGTCCATAACTGACCATAGGTCCCATATAAACTCCTCTCCCGAAAATCACTTTAACGTACATAAATCTCATACAAATGTTAGTATTATGTTAATATTTAACATAAGTAAGTTGTATGTAAGTAAAAACAAAATTATGTGGATCGAAAGGGTGTAGGATATCATATGGTCGGTCTTGACCGACTATATATTCTTCTCTCGTTTTATTTTAATATTTTCTTTTACTATTCCAATAGATCTTTTCATGTACCACAATAATTATCATTCCAATTTAAACAGCCACTTAATATATCCACAAACCCTCATACACATCTTATAATTCATTTAAGTGCACAGGTCATGTCGTGGTCATAAATATGTTTAGTCTTTACATACATAGATTGTACTTATTTCACTCATTCGTTATTTCTTTATATCACAGAACTTTTCGTGTAAAAGTGCCACAACACGTTTCTAGAAAACAGAAAAAGCTTTTTAACATTGCAACACACAGAAAAAAACAAGCAAAGTTGTCTGGCTTACTAGATGTCCCATCATATTGTGGAAACATGAGCCATAAATTTTAAGCTAAAAATTCATATAAAAATACGAGCACATTTACTTTTCGTTACTTTTTGTTCTTGTTTTTTTTTTTCCTACTTCAGTTTAGAGAGTTGAACACGGATTTATGTTGCAACTAAGATTTAAGCCAAACGTTCATATGTTTTAAACCGTAAAGAAATTGTAAGTGGTTGCAAGGACAATAATGTATGAAAAGGATATGGGAGAGAGTATGTGTAGTTTTGGAATCCTAAGGCGTTAACCGCAAACTATGTGTAAAACGTAATAACTAGATTTTACGTTTGAGAATATTATGTTTTTGCCTGCCAAGTACTTAATCTATATTTTATTTTTTCAGTTTTTTTTTTGTCCTGTTTGTTTTAATGTTTAAGTCCTATAAAGAAATCTACATATTTTTATTATTTTTTGTTCATACCAAAGAGAAATATGAACACGAATTGCATTTAAATCTTTTAGTAACATTCCACCACTTAATATAAGAGATCTCTATTTATACTTGGCGAAAGTATAAACGTTAGTTTTTACTGTCCCTGTTAACTATTTAATAAAGAACAGTCTAAGAACATAAAAAAGGACGATTAAACATCAACTCAATATATTGAACATACAATAAATTGTTATAGAAATGAAGAATTTTTATTAATATATAGTTTATTGTTTTGGGTCCATTATTTAGCCTTTTTCCTGTTATATCTAAACACGGATATCCTTCATACTCTCTACTATGGTTAACTTCCTTGTATAGCCTTTCTTTTTGTTTTATGGTTAATGTTTGTTGTACTACAATTTACAATCGCTCATATTACAATACATCACTCTATTTAAGTTCTAACAGTGTATTTTTCAAAAAAAGAAATACGTTATTCATACTTTATGGTTTGTGAATTTTCCTCCAATTCTGTTTTTTTTTTTTTTCTAACTTAAACCTTAACGAGATTTAACAATTTATGTTGCCTTTTATTTTTGTTTTATTTGATTTTTTTTTGTCTGCGAAACGTGAAGACAATTGTCTCTCTATCACACCAGCTTTTCACGAGTTTTGGTTAGTTGGTCTTATTATAAGTTTAAATTACAAGCCAATTTTATTACTTGCAACTGATTTGCATGCAACACGAATACTCGTTGCATTTTAGTTTTATTTTCTTCAGTTTATTTTTTATCTCCCTTTAACTGGGCTTGTAGAGGGATGTTAAATTGTCTACTTGTTGTAGCTAAGAATTTAAGTGGATCTTAAGAGATTTAGTTTAATTGACATTTTATGGTTTATTTGTTATTTATGTGCGACATGATTTTCTTATAAAGTAATTGCTAAAATTGTTGTTTTTTTTTTATCTTTTACTTTCGTTTCAGATTTCCAAGTTACGAGTAGAAAGATAAAATGGTAAGTTATGATTTTTAATGTATGTATATTTGATGGTGTAAAATGTTTATTTAATATAAAATTTATTGAAAAAGATGTATTTGAATATTGCTATGGAAATGTCTGTTGTCATAATAAGTATTTTTCAAAAATCATTATTACAATTTCCTTTTTTAAAACGTAAAAGAGTGAAGATGTTGAAAATTTCACTCAGCTGACCTTATTATTACTTAAGATTTAACTCAATCTTTTCTATATCGTTGGAAAGTGTGATATTGCCTTATATTACTGGTACAGTTAGAAAAAATTTTGATTGCGAAAACCTTCAACGAAACCGTTCTACGGCTGCTTAAAATAAGCAGTAATTTTTTATAAAAAAATCTACTAATTATTCAAAAACAAGTAAACGTTTTTAAATTGAAATATCAATTTTCAAAAAAATTTAATAAATGAATGAAAGAAAGAATAATAAAAACAATAAAGAAAAATATAGTCGGTCATGCCCGAGTTGGAGCATTCTTATATTGGACGTTTAGCCAATTGTAGACTAAGCTTATTTTCTCGAAAAAACACAGTATTTACCGAGTTATTAAGGATTTTAGTTTTGATTGATATTTTCATATAAAAAATCAATTTTTGGTATGAAACATAAGTGATCACGAAATAAGCTTATTTTCTCGAAAAACGCAGTATTTACCGAGTTATTATGGATTTTAGTTTTGATTGAGATTTTCATATAAAAAATCGATTTTTGGTATGAAACATAAGTGATCACGAAATAAGCTTATTTTTTCGAAAAACGCAGTATTTACCGAGTTATTAAGGATTTTAGTTTTGCTTGAGATTTCCATATAAAAAATCGATTTTTGGTATGAAACATTAGTGATCACGAAATAAGCTTATTTTCTCGAAAAACGCAGTATTTACCGAGTTATTAAGGATTTTAGCTTTGATTGAGATTTTCATATAAAAAATCGATTTTTGGTATGAAACATTAGTGATCACGAAATAAGCTTATTTTCTCGAAAAACGCAGTATTTACCGAGTTATTAAGGATTTTAGTTTTGATTGAGATTTTCATATAAAAAATCGATTTTTGGTATGAAACATTAGTGATCACGAAATAAGCTTATTTTCTCGAAAAACGCAGTATTTACCGAGTTATTAAGGATTTTAGTTTTGATTGAGATTTTCATATAAAAAATCGATTTTTGGTATGAAACATTAGTGATCACGAAATAAGCTTATTTTCTCGAAAAACGCAGTATTTAGGGAGTTATTAAGGATTTTAGTTTTGATTGAGATTTTCATATAAAAAATCGATTTTTGGTATGAAACATTAGTGATCACGAAATAAGCTTATTTTCTCGAAAAACGCAGTATTTACCGAGTTATTAAGGATTTTAGTTTTGATTGAGATTTTCATATAAAAAATCGATTTTTGGTATGAAACATTAGTGATCACGAAATAAGCTTATTTTCTCGAAAAACGCAGTATTTACCGAGTTATTAAAGATTTTAGTTTTGGCTGAGATTTTCATATAAAAAATCGATTTTTGGTATGAAATATTAGTGATCACGAAATAAGATTATTTTCTCGAAAAACGCAGTATTTACCGAGTTATTAAGGATTTTAGTTTTGATTGGAATTTTCATATAAAAAATCGAAGTTTGGTATGAAATATTAGTGATCACGAAATAAGCTTATTTTCTCGAAAAACGCAGTATTTACCGAGTTATTAAGGATTTTAGTTTTGATTGAGATTTTCATATACAAAATCGATTTTTGGTATGGAACATAAGTGATCACGAAATAAGCTTATTTTCTCGAAAAACGCAGTATATACCGAGTTATTAAGGATTTTAGTTTTGATTGAGATTTTCATATAAAAAATCGAATTTTGGTATGAAACATAAGTGATCACGAAATAAGCTTATTTTCTCGAAAAAACGCAGTATTTAACGAGTTATTAAGGATTTTAGTTTTGATTGAGATTTTCATATAAAAAATCGAATTTTGGTATGAAACATAAGTGATCACGAAATAAGCTTATTTTCTCGAAAAAACGCAGTATTTAACGAGTTATTAAGGATTTTAGTTTTGATTGAGATTTTCATATAAAAAATCGATTTTTGGTGTGAAACATAAGTGATCACGAAATAAGCTTATTTTCTCGAAAAACGCAGTATTTAACGAGTTATTAAGGATTTTAGTTTTGATTGAGATTTTCATATAAAAAATCGATTTTTGGTATGAAACATAAGTGATCACGAAATAAGCTTATTTTCTGGAAAAACCAGTTATTAAGGATTTTAGTTTTGATTGAGATTTTCATATAAAAAATCGATTTTTGTTATGAAACATAAGTGATCACGAAATAAGCTTAATTTCTCGAAAAGCGCAGTATTTACCGAGTTATTAAGGATTTTAGTTTTGATTGAAATTTTCATATAAAAAAATCGATTTTTGGTATGAAACATAAGTGATCACGAAATAAGCTTATTTTCTCGAAAAACGCAGTATTTACCGAGTTATTAAGGATTTTAGTTTTGATTGAGATTTTCATATAAAAAATCGAATTTTGGTATGAAATATTAGTGATCACGAAATAAGCTTATTTTCTCGAAAAACGCAGTATTTACCGAGTTATTAAGGATTTTAGTTTTGATTGAGATTTTCGTATAAAAAATCGAATTTTGGTATGAAACATTAGTGATCACGAAATAAGCTTATTTTTCGAAAAACGCAGTATTTACCGAGTTATTAAGGATTTTAGTTTTGATTGAGATTTTCATATAAAAAATAGATTTTTGGTATGAAACATTAGTGATCACGAAATAAGCTTATTTTCTCGAAAAACGCAGTATTTACCGAGTTATTAAGGATTTTAGATTTTCATATAAAAAAATCGATTTTTGGTATGAAACATAAGTGATCACGAAATAAGCTTAATTTCTCGAAAAGCGCAGTATTTACCGAGTTATTAAGGATTTTAGTTTTGATTGAGATTTTCATATAAAAAGTCAATTTTTGGTATGAAACATAAGTGATCACGAAATAAGCTTATTTTCTCGAAAAACGCAGTATTTAACGAGTTATTAAGGATTTTAGTTTTGATTGAGATTTTCATACAAAAAATCGATTTTTGGTATGAAACATAAGTGATTACGAAATAAGCTTATTTTCTCGAAAAACGCAGTATTTACCGAGTTATTAAGGATTTTAGTTTTGATTGAAATTTTCATATAAAAAATTGATTTTTGGTATGAAACATTAGTGATCACGAAATAAGCTTATTTTCTCGAAAAACGCAGTATTTACCGAGTTATTAAGGATTTTAGTTTTGATTGAGATTTTCATATAAAAAGTCAATTTTTGGTATGAAACATAAGTGATCACGAAATAAGCTTATTTTCTCGAAAAACGCAGTATTTAACGAGTTATTAAGGATTTTAGTTTTGATTGAGATTTTCGTTTAAAAAATCGAATTTTGGTATGAAACATTAGTGATCACGAAATAAGCTTATTTTCTCGAAAAACGCAGTATTTACCGAGTTATTAAGGATTTTAGTTTTGATTGAGATTTTCATATAAAAAATCGATTTTTGGTATGAAATATTAGTGATCACGAAATAAGCTTATTTTCTCGAAAAACGCAGTATTTACCGAGTTATTAAGGATTTTAGTTTTGATTGAGATTTTCATATAAAAAATCGAATTTTGGTATGAAATATTAGTGATCACGAAATAAGCTTATTTTCTCGAAAAACGCAGTATTTACCGAGTTATTAAGGATTTTAGTTTTGATTGAGATTTTCGTATAAAAAATCGAATTTTGGTATGAAACATTAGTGATCACGAAATAAGCTTATTTTCTCGAAAAACGCAGTATTTACCGAGTTATTAAGGATTTTAGTTTTGATTGAGATTTTCATATAAAAAATAGATTTTTGGTATGAAACATTAGTGATCACGAAATAAGCTTATTTTCTCGAAAAACGCAGTATTTACCGAGTTATTAAGGATTTTAGATTTTCATATAAAAAAATCGATTTTTGGTATGAAACATAAGTGATCACGAAATAAGCTTAATTTCTCGAAAAGCGCAGTATTTACCGAGTTATTAAGGATTTTAGTTTTGATTGAGATTTTCATATAAAAAGTCAATTTTTGGTATGAAACATAAGTGATCACGAAATAAGCTTATTTTCTCGAAAAACGCAGTATTTAACGAGTTATTAAGGATTTTAGTTTTGATTGAGATTTTCATACAAAAAATCGATTTTTAGTATGAAACATAAGTGATTACGAAATAAGCTTATTTTCTCGAAAAACGCAGTATTTACCGAGTTATTAAGGATTTTAGTTTTGATTGAAATTTTCATATAAAAAATTGATTTTTGGTATGAAACATTAGTGATCACGAAATAAGCTTATTTTCTCGAAAAACGCAGTATTTACCGAGTTATTAAGGATTTTAGTTTTGATTGAGATTTTCATATAAAAAGTCAATTTTTGGTATGAAACATAAGTGATCACGAAATAAGCTTATTTTCTCGAAAAACGCAGTATTTAACGAGTTATTAAGGATTTTAGTTTTGATTGAGATTTTCATACAAAAAATCGATTTTTGGTATGAAACATAAGTGATTACGAAATAAGCTTGTTTTCTCGAAAAACGCAGTATTTACCGAGTTATTAAGGATTTTAGTTTTGATTGAGATTTTCGTTTAAAAAATCGAATTTTGGTATGAAACATTAGTGATCACGAAATAAGCTTATTTTCTCGAAAAACGCAGTATTTACCGAGTTATTAAGGATTTTAGTTTTGATTGAGATTTTCATATAAAAAATCGATTTTTGGTATGAAATATTAGTGATCACGAAATAAGCTTATTTTCTCGAAAAACGCAGTATTTACCGAGTTATTAAGGATTTTAGTTTTGATTGAGATTTTCGTATAAAAAATCGAATTTTGGTATGAAACATTAGTGATCACGAAATAAGCTTATTTTCTCGAAAAAACGCAGTATTTACCGAGTTATTAAGGATTTTAGTTTTGATTGAGATTTTCATATAAAAAATCGAATTTTGGTATGAAATATTAGTGATCACGAAATAAGCTTATTTTCTCGAAAAACGCAGTATTTACCGAGTTATTAAGGATTTTAGTTTTGATTGAGATTTTCGTATAAAAAATCGAATTTTGGTATGAAACATTAGTGATCACGAAATAAGCTTATTTTCTCGAAAAACGCAGTATTTACCGAGTTATTAAGGATTTTAGTTTTGATTGAGATTTTCATATAAAAAATCGATTTTTGGTATGAAATATTAGTGATCACGAAATAAGCTTATTTTCTCGAAAAACGCAGTATTTACCGAGTTATTAAGGATTTTAGTTTTGATTGAGATTTTCATATAAAAAATCGATTTTTGGTATGAAATATTAGTGATCACGAAATAAGCTTATTTTCTCGAAAAACGCAGTATTTACCGAGTTATTAAGGATTTTAGTTTTGATTGAGATTTTCATATAAAAAATCGATTTTTGGTATGAAATATTAGTGATCACGAAATAAGCTTATTTTCTCGAAAAAACGCAGTATTTACCGAGTTATTAAGGATTTTAGATTTTCATATAAAAAAATCGATTTTTGGTATGAAATATTAGTGATCACGAAATAAGCTTATTTTCTCGAAAAACGCAATATTTACCGAGTTATTAAGGATTTTAGATTTTCATATAAAAAAATCGATGTTTGGTATGAAATATTAGTGATCACGAAATAAGCTTATTTTCTCGAAAAACACAGTATTTACCGAGTTATTAAAGATTTTAGATTTTCATATAAAAAATCGATTTTTGGTATGAAATATTAGTGATCACGAAATAAGCTATTTTCTCGAAAAACGCAGTATTTACCGAGTTATTAAAGATTTTAGATTTTCATATAAAAAAATCGATTTTTGGTATGAAATATTAGTGATCACGAAATAAGCTTATTTTCTCGAAAAACGCAGTATTTACCGAGTTATTAAGGATTTTAGTTTTGATTGAGATTTTCGTATAAAAAATCGAATTTTAGTATGAAACATTAGTGATCACGAAATAAGCTTATTTTCTCGAAAAACGCAGTATTTACCGAGTTATTAAGGATTTTAGTTTTGATTGAGATTTTCATATAAAAAATCGATTTTTGGTATGAAATATTAGTGATCACGAAATAAGCTTATTTTCTCGAAAAACGCAGTATTTACCGAGTTATTAAGGATTTTAGTTTTTATTGAGATTTTCGTATAAAAAATCGAATTTTAGTATGAAACATTAGTGATCACGAAATAAGCTTATTTTCTCGAAAAACGCAGTATTTACCGAGTTATTAAGGATTTTAGTTTTGATTGAGATTTTCATATAAAAAATCGATTTTTGGTATGAAATATTAGTGATCACGAAATAAGCTTATTTTCTCGAAAAACGCAGTATTTACCGAGTTATTAAGGATTTTAGTTTTGATTGAGATTTTCATATAAAAAATCGATTTTTGGTATGAAATATTAGTGATCACGAAATAAGCTTATTTTCTCGAAAAACGCAGTATTTACCGAGTTATTAAGGATTTTAGTTTTGATTGAGATTTTCATATAAAAAATCGATTTTTGGTATGAAATATTAGTGATCACGAAATAAGCTTATTTTCTCGAAAAACGCAGTATTTACCGAGTTATTAAGGATTTTAGTTTTGATTGAGATTTTCATATAAAAAATCGATTTTTGGTATGAAATATTAGTGATCACGAAATAAAGCTTATTTCTCGAAAACGCAGTATTACCCGAGTTATTAAGGATTTTAGTTTTGATTGAGATTTTCATATAAAAAATCGATTTTTGGTATGAAATATTAGTGATCACGAAATAAGCTTATTTTCTCGAAAAACGCAGTATTTACGAGTTATTAAGGATTTTAGTTTTGATTGAGATTTTCATATAAAAAATCGAATTTTTGGTATGAAACATTAGTGATCACGAAAATAAA